>CM050520.1:84155433-84755433 GCA_027563665.1 Antrozous pallidus
AAACCAGGAGAGAGGAGGCCAGAGGGAGGAACAGAGGCCACGCCACACAGAGGCAGGCCAGCCTTCAGCTAACTGGGCCTGAGAGCAAAGGGATATACTGAAGGGTTTAACAACCGGAGAGGTAAGAACCATCTGGACTGAACAGAGAAAGATACTGGAGAATGTAGGGAGAGGCTATATAGGGTTAAGCCTCAGACTGACCTGTTGGCAAATCCACAAACAAGTCCCAGCTTGGAGGGCACAGCCCTCTTAGCATAATTAAGCTTGATCTTGTGGTGATTCCAAGATCCTTCCTGGGTAGCTAATGGGCTGTGGGAGGTGCAGCAAGTGCTGCCAAAACAAGTGAAACTCACAAGAACATTGTAAATATGGTGACCACTACCTTGTTTAACTCTGACTATAAAATAAAGGCTCAGCTTGCCGTCTGGATCTTTTCTCTGTGGCCTCAGCCAGGCACGGAAGAGCCACCTAGACCCAGCTTATTCTCTTGTCTTTTCTTCATCCTTCGCCGGCTCCCCTCAGGCTTGTCAAACCCTTGGCTGTGCTAGCATGGCACAGGAGAAGGCAAAGCTGAAAACAAGGTAAATTTGGGAGCTGAGGAGCAACAGGAATAAAGAGACAGGAAAGTATTTAGAGAGATTGCGGGTACCATGTGGCCGGACTCAGCATGTTTAGAAGATGGGAAGCCGTCAACACGGGCGTTAGGGTTTCTGATGGGCAGCAGGCAGAAGGCGGGCATTGGAGCCTAGAGCGCCAGGTGCACAGTGGGCTCTCCAACAGCCCGTGCTGCCCACAAACTCCCTAAGGGCAGAACACAGGAGCAGCAGGCATGGCGGGGAAGGGTTATGAGTTAAGTCTGGGGGATACTCAGTGAAGAAGAGGATACACAGGAGGTGGAAGGGGAGGGAGATGCCAGGGCCATCAGCTGGTGGATCAGGACTGAAGCCCTGAGGGGGGGGTGACATAGCAGTGACAAGGCAGAGAACTGAACCTGAGGAGGCGTTCACAACTGAGAAGCAATCAGAGTGGTGGGAAGAGAGGGGAAGGAGCCGCACTATGAAAACCAGAAGCAGAGGTCAGCGAGGCCTGGAGACCGGGAGGCTCAAGCAGGACCAGAGCCGGGCTGCCCGTGCACTGGTGACACTCAGGTGGCAGCGACCACAGCAGCGTGGAGGGGTGACAGCCCAGTGCTTCTAATTGGGTGGTTTTATGTGTCGAATGGACTGGGCTAGGAGTGCCTGAACATTTGGTTAAATGTTATTCTGAGTGTCTGTGTGGGTGATTTGGATGCGCTCAACATTTGACATGTGGACAGAGTCCAGCAAGTCACCCTCCAGGGCGGAGGGCCTGACCTGGCATTGGGAAGCTGACTGGAGCAGAGGCTGATCCTCGGTGAACAGAGGGACACCCTCCTGCCCAGGGCCTTCTGGGTGGTGGGGGGGGGGGGGGGCGCGCCCTGCTCCTCCCTGCGGCCAGACTGCCACAGAAGTACCAGCTCTTCCCAGGTTTGATCCCTCCAGCTTTCAAGATGGAACTACACCATCAACTGTCCTGAGATGCCAGCTTCCTGACATGAATTTTGGGACTTCTCAGCCTCCATAATTGTGTTGGTGAATTTCTTATAATAAAGCTCCTTTTGGCTCTGGTGGCCAAGTCATGAGCCAGAGGATTTAGGCTGGGTGGGAAGGAAATGAAGCCAGGGCAGGGAAAGAAAGCAAGGGACACTCCATGAGGGTGAAAAACACACTTAGTGGAAGAAAAAAGCTAAGCAAGAGGGCTCGGCGGATGGGAAGTTGTGGTCAAAGTGCAGATGTAGAATGTCTGAGTGGGCGGGGCTGTTCTGCACAATAAGATTCAGATGTCACCGTGGGAGTGGCTGCCGGATTACATGAAGAAGGGAACTAATGCAGGCACCTCATCTTACTGCACTTCACTTTATTGCGCTTCACAGCCGTTTCATTTTTTACAAGTTGAAGACAAGACCACCCACCAACAAATAGGTGACAGCTCCTTTGATTGCAGTACTCGCTCTGTTGTGTTGGTATGGAACCGAACCCACATCTCGGCCTGCTCCAGTGCCTGTGTCTGCCGCCCCCTCCTTCTTTCCTGGCTCCGGCCCCCTTTCTTGCTCTCCATGGCAGCTCCATCTGGGTCATTCTCCCTCCCACCCTCTGTGTCTTTTCCACTTTCCTCTCTCTCCCTCCAGATTCCTGGGATTGCCCTTCCTCTGTCTCCTCCAGCTGTGCCTCACTCTCTTCTCCCAGCCTCATCCGGACTCTCAGCGCCACCTCTGTCTGTGTGTCTTCCCTTTCCTCTCAGCTTCTGTCCTTTCAAATCAAACAACAAGCATTTATTGAGTCTGATTCCTGTCTCTCTCTCTCCTCCCTTCCATGTCTCCCCTTGGCCTGGTCTCCCACCATCTCTAGGCCCTGAGGTCAGGCGTGCACCCTGGAGCCAGCCCAAGTGTGGCTGTCAGCTCAGCCGCTGGGGATGAGAGACTGAGTGTGGACCTTGCCTCCCCAGCTCCCCCTCCAGGCAGCCCAGCAGCATTCATTATTTAGAGAAATGATTTAGTATCCTGCTTCTGCCATCTCCTGCCATGGCACCAGGCCCTGATATGTGATAAAAATATCAACGTTAAATCAACTCTGAAAACTGCTGTTCTCCTGCAGTGTCACTGGAGCCGAAAGCCGAGTGAGCCAACAGCTCCTGCAGGACCTAAAGCGCCAGGTACCCCGGCTGCTCTGAGCCCCCCAACCCCCAGCCTGGCAGGCAGACCCCATACTGCCCACACACCACACAACAGCTGCCTGATCTCCAACTCACCCCACTCTGCTCAGACTCCTCACCCTGGAGAGTGTTTACTGCACCATCAATACAAAATTCCAATTAAAACTAATCAATTGATTCTTTATGACTTGCATGGCACTATGCAAGCACTGGGCCACCTGGTGCCTTCTTTAAGTTTCATATCAGTTCTGGCAGGTGGAAATTACATCCCGTGGTAGAGTTTTTTAACACCGAGGCTAGGAAATGCTAAGGCACTTTCCTGAGGACACACAGCTAACAAGCAAAGAGCCTGGGCTAGGACCTGGCTCTGTCTGGCTCAAGCCCAGGGAATCACAACAAAAACTGAGCTGGCTGAGGGCATCTGGCTGCAATAGTCAGGATCTGGCTTGGACCATGGACAGAGGCTGTGACTATCAGAAGGCCAATAGTGATAGGTCCCTCTTCCTAGCATCTGACCACCAGCCTGGGATGAATTAATGCAACCTGCTGAGGATGTCGGGTGAGGGTTAGTTAGACCTTTGCATTCCCCTGCTCCTCACCCTACTCACCACCAAGGCCAAGCAAGGATCTGCTGGCAACTGGAAAGGAGAAAAGAAGATGTCTGTCCTGCATGAGTGGGACAGGACAGCAGGGAAAGAAGGAGAAGGAAGGACAGGCTAAGAGACTAGGAGTTAAAGCCAGAGAGGGCACTGCCTCACAGGCCACTCCCATGACCAACATCACCCTCACAGCCTCTCTTTTCTTGGGAGCAGAAGCCATGTCTCCTTTGAACCAGCAGAAGGCCAGGCACCTGGTGATTGCTCAGGAAATGTTTGCTGGTAGGTTCCTTAGTTAAGGAAGACGGCGGAGTCTGCTGAGGTCTCCACAGGCATCTCCAGGGCCTAGATGGTGGCCTGGGATGAGGTGACCTGGACCTCATGGAAAGGACTCAGGGCTCTGACAGTGGGAAGCCGGCACTGTGAGGGGGTAGCCAGCCAAGCCGATGGGTGTAGGCTGCTTTCATGGGAACACAGGTGCCAAATAAAGGGGATGATTGTCTGTGTATGCAAGTGAGCCCTCCTGGAAGCAGGCTTCATGCTTTTTATGCTCTAGAGCAGGAAGGGAGCCTGTGTGCCCCAGGTGTGTGCTCTAAAGCAGCAATGGAACCTGTGTGCCCCAAATCTGTGCTCCAGAGCAGCAAGGGAAACTGTGTGCCTCAGGTCAGTGCTCTAGAGCAGCGAGGGAACCTGTGTGCCCCAAGTCTGTGCTCTAGAGCAGTGACGGAAACCACGGGAATTTTGACAACATGCACTGACTGATCCCTCTTCCCTTAGATTGTCAAATTAAAAATGATAACAGCCAGCATAATAATAGCCATCTAGTGTGAATGAATCAAAATTACATCTATTTTTTTGGTCAGGTCAGCAAATATAGTGTATTTTTTGGTGTGCCACACAATTTTAGAAATTAGTTTATCTGAGCCGTGAGATGAAAGAGGTTGAGAATTGCTGCTCTAGAGAGATTTAGACAGGAAGGTGACCAGTATGAGGACAGATGATGTCAGAAGAGAAATATTAAAGGAATTGGGCACATTAAGCCTGTAGAAGGTACAGAGACAAACTACCCAGTAGTTAAAGAACTGTTATAGCATGGACTTGACCAGGTGGCCCATAAATTGTCTATTGTTGGAAACCGTAGAAAATGATGAGCTGGGCCCCTCTGAGGACAGAGCAGGGAGGGCTGACAGGTACAGCCAGCAGTGCTTCCCAATCTTGTTCACATCATGACTCACACAGAAATCGACCGTGTCTGTCCCACTCCCTGGGAAGAGTAACAGATGAGGGTACCCACAGCTACAGGTCATCAGTGATGGAAATCAGACCACACATGCGGCAGTCCTGAGGATAACAGAAAATGTCCCCAATGTAAGCGCACTTGGAGAAGCTCTGGTTTAGCAGCAGTAAGCTTCCTGTCACTGGAGGTATGTATATATAGACCAGGTAAGGGTTGGGGCAGAAAGGGTACTGCAGGGGTTCAGATATTAGAAAGCAGGTTGGTTCCTTTCAGCTCAGAGCTTTCTAGATCCTGGATCCATGGAGGACTGGAATGGGGAGGCATGGCCACCTCAGCACAAGCATGGGCCCAGAGCAGGACACATCCAGGTCTTCCTCCTGCTCCTTGGAGAGCAGGGTGTTTCTACATTAGGGGGCCCCTGACAATGAGGAGGGACTGTGTCAGCCACTTGCCATGTGCAGGAGGTTCGGGTACCTGGGATACGACTGGCCCATTAGCTTCCCACCCTCAGGGTAGGGAGATGGAGGCCTCCAGGTGGACTAATGAAAATCACTCTAATTGAATTCAGTTGAACAGAAGAAAGGAGGATGGCTCTCTTCAAGAATCCCTACGCCCATGTTCATGCATCATCCCAAGTACAGAGCAGTTCCCCTTCAGACAGACAACCACCGTTAGTGATATGGGACTTACGTTGTCAAAATAAAAATCCAGGCTCTGCTCCCAGGGTGAGACAATGAGATGGCACCAGGTGGGCCTGGCAAGACTATCTCAGCATGTCTGGTGGGAGGGGTGGGACAGGCCTGGGCTTCTCCGCTCACTAGCTATGTGATGGAGCCAGCTACGTGGCCTCCACCTCCTCAGCTAAAAAACAGGCTGGCTAGAGCTTACTTCACAAACTGGTGTGTGGCCTTGGGAAGTCATTATATTCATGAACTCCCAGTGTCTCCCCTATAAAATGCGGAGTTTTGTCCATACATTGCTAAGGTTCTTCGAGCTTCACAGCCTTGCACTCTATAATCTGAAAACTCACAGCCAAGTTTGGTGTGGGCTAAAGAGAGCCATCCATCCCTGGCACCCCCATGCCTCTCTCCCTCCCTCAGTTCTGAACTAACTTCTTCAGGACAAGGGTCTCCATATCACTTCTCTCACTCCCCAACCCTAGTCTAATCCAGATATCAACAACCTCAGACCCAGAAATCATGAGCTTTTGGTTTATGAAGCACTTCAGTGTCCCTAGCCAGGTGACCTCTACCTCTACCTGGCATAAAGCAAAGCCTATACCCTAAAGGTTAAAAAACCACTAACTGCCTCCCACTCTATCCAGTCCAGTCTTGACTGGGAGAGTGAAAGGCTATTGGTGTTTCATCAACAGCCAGCTGGCTTTCTTGCCTAGTCCTTAGTAAGAGAGAAAGAGAAAAAGTCTGCTGGGTCACAGAGCCAGGAAGGCCAAGTGAGGAGGGGTGGGCTCTGGATAAGTTGCAGATGTAGTTCTATGTTTCTGGGGCAGGGTCTCAAGGCCACACCTGCCCACATGCAGCCTAGCAGCCTCTGCAGCAGGTGAGGCCCATGGGCTCCCACATCTCTCTGAGCTGACACTCAGCACACCCCATCCCTGTGCTCTGCACATCATCATTTTCCTCCCCCAGTCCTAGCTCCACCTTCTCTACCTGCTACATGACCCAGGATGCCCACAACGATGGGTTACAGCACCTAAACTTCCCTGCTCTCTGGCTTCCATTTGATTTCACCCAAGGAAACATTGGCAAGTGAGTGGAGGTTGAAGGAAAGAGAAGTTGGGCTACTGATTCCTGGCTCCCTCCCCTGCAGACTCTGCCTAAGCTCCCCTCTACGCCTTAGGGTGCTTTGTCATCCTTGGTGGATTCCATAACCCTGGCTTCATTTCTGTCAATCGCCCCTTCCTGGACCCCCTTTTTAATTGTTCCTCTGGAGCGGATCATCTGCTTCTAGATGGGACCCTGACCAGACCTATTCCTTGTTCTGGACCAATCAGGAACCCTGTCCTCAGCCCTAGCTGCTGTGAGGACTATAGGAGCCCAGTGGTCAGCAGAGAATATGAGGCATCTTAGAATCCTCACAAGTAAGAGGGCCACCTGGCAGACACAGAAGCCAATGCACCACTTACATTACAAAGTCAAGGTTCTCTTGTCTGGACCCACCTCCAATCAAAGCTGTATCACCCAATCCACGCATTCTTCTTCTCAGTCAGTAAGCCCTTAGTGAGCCCATTCTACATTGCAGGCACAGTGTGAGGAACTGAAATATAAATATAGATCAGACACAGTTCCTGCCCCAATGAGTTCACAGTCTGGTGAGAATCAGACATGCATAGAACTAAGGACAGAGTCTTGGAGGGCTGTGAGAAGGCTCACATTCGGCAGAGTGGGCACTGTCAATCATTCTCTGAGAACTAAACACCCAACAGCAGATTAGGGGAAGCTGAAGATTGAATCAGTGAATTAGAATACAGAGTTTAACATATCACCCAATTAGAGAACCAAAAAGAAAAAACAGGAAGACAGCTTAAGAGAGCTGTGGGACAATGTGAAATGTAACAATATTAGAATAGTAGGCATGCCAGAAGATACAGAAAGGAAGAAAGTAATAAAGAAGGTGCTTGAAGAAATAATGGAAGAAAACTTCTCTAACCTGGTAAAGGAAAAAGTCACACAAGTTCAGGAGGAAGAGAACCCCAAACAAGAAGAACCCAAACAAACCCATACCCAGATACATCATAATTAAAATGCCAAAAATTAAAGACAAAGAGAGAATCTTAAAGGCATCAAGAGGGAAAAAAACTGTTACCTACAAAGAAGTTCCCATAAGGCTGACACCTGATTTCTCATCAGAAACTCTACGGGCCAGCAGAGAATGACATAAAGTATTCAAGTTAATGGAAAGCAAGGATCTGAGACCAATATTGCTATATCCAGCAAGGCTATCATTCAAAATAGATATCAAATAAAGAGTTTCCCATAGGAAAAAGAAAGGCTAAAGGAGTACATCACCACCAAGTCAGCATTACAAAAATGCTAAAGGGATTACTGAGAAGAAGAAAAAGAGAGAACTATCCATACAGAATTAAAATGGCTATAAATAAGTACCTCTCAATAATAACCCTAAATGTAAAAGGATTAAATGCTCCAATCAAAAGGTGTAGGATAGCTGAATAGATACAAAAACATGACCTAACTATATGCTGTCTACAAGAGACCCACTTCAAAACAAAAGACACACAAAGGATGATAGTGAAGAGATGGAAAAAAATTTTCCATACAAATGGAAAAGAAAAAAAAAAACCTGGAGTAGCAATACTCATATCAAACAAAATAGACTTTAAAAGCATCATGCTAAGTGAAATAACCCAGTCACAGAAAGACAAATATCATATGACCTCACTCATTTGTGGAACATAATGAACAACATAAACTGATGAACAAAAGTAGAGCTGGGGGGGAGATATCCTATCTAATAAAAGAGTAATATGCAAATTGACCATACCTTTGACACACCCACAAGCCATGCCCACAAGCCTATCAGAGTGAATATGCAAATCAACCGAACCAACATGGTGGTTAATTTGCATATCCATGTTCAGAAGAAGGTGTAGAAGGAAGCCAAGCACCGCAGAAAGGAGCAAAGCTGCGGAGAAGTAAGCAAGCCTGGCAGAGGAGGAGGGAGGGAGGCAGAAGAGAAGGAAGCAAGGTGGCAGAGAAGGAAGTGAGGCAGCAGAGAAGGGAGGGAGCTTTGCTCAGGCAGCAGGAAACTCTATTCTTACAGTAATCTTCCTACAACAGGTCTCTAGTACACACACACACACACACACACACACACACACACACACACACACTAGAGGCCTGATGCCTGAAAATTCATGCACTGGAGTCGGGGGTCCCTCAGCCCAGCCTGTCCCCTCTCACAATCTGGGAGCCCTCAAGGGCAAGAGGTGACCTGGCAATCAGGGGAAGGTGATGCCCCCATCACGCCTCTGCTGCTGCCACTGCTAGCAGTGCAAGCCTTGGCCAGCCCTAGTTACCTGAGTCTTGGGTGGCCATGGGCAGATGGAGGGCTGAGGGGACTGGGCACACCCATCTTGTGCCTGTGGGTGCCACCATCTTTGAGGGCATGGCAGTTAATTAGCATATTCCCTCCTTATTGTCTGTGGGCATCACCATCTTTGAGGGCATGTCAGTCAATTGGCATATTCCCTCCTCATTGGCTATGGGCATCACCATCTTTGTAACAGTATGAGGGTCAATTAGTATATTGCCTCTTTATTAGATACAATATATACTAGAATATAATAGAAGTAATCCTGTTATTTGCAGATTTTTAATATTTCCTACAACTTTTGTGGTATCATACAATGTTAGCACAGTTTTGGTGATATTATTATACTTAAAATTATTTTATTCTTGAAATATTAATGTTTATTGCATGCAAATTATTATGTGTAAGATCATTTTTCTTGAATAATTGGTGTTTGTTGCATGTAACATTATCATATTTAAAATCATTTTTCTTGAGATATTGTTTATTGCTTGTAAAATTATTTTATTTAAGATCCTTTTTCTTTAAAAAAAAAGTGACAGCTTGCTTCCAAAGGAAAAAAACAAAACAACAAAGTGATGAAAAGCAAGCACCTACAACCAAGACTACTCTACTAAACAAAGCTATCATTGAGAATCAAATGACAGATAAAGAGCTTTCGAGACAAGAAAAAGCTAAAAGAGTTCATCACCATCAAATGAGTATTACAAGAAACATTAAATGGTCTTCTTTTAAAAAAAGGAAAAAAAACGATTTAAAAAATAAATAACAAAATAGTAAGAAATACATATGTACCAACAATTACTTTAATTGAAAATGGATTAAATGCTCCAATCAAAAGACATACAGTGGCTGAATGAATATCCAAACAAGACCCTTATATATGCTGTTTACAAAAAAAAATTCACTTCAGATCAAAAGATACACATAGTGAAAGAAAAAAAGGGAAAAGGGTATTTCATAAAAATGGAAACAACAAAAAATAGCTGGATTACTGATACCAGGCAAAATAGACTTTATAACAAAGGCATAACAAGAGACAAAGAAGGATCCAGCAATTTCATTTCTGGGTATTATTTATCTGAAGAAACTCAATGCATTAATTTGAAAAGACATAATCCTTATGTTTATTGCAGCATCATTTACAATAGCCAGGATGTGGAAACAACCTAAGTGTCCATGAATAGATGAATAGATAAAGAGTGGTTCATATAACTAATGGAATATGAGTTGGCTATGAAAAAGAATAAAATCTTGCCATCTTTAACAACATTGATGGGGGAGAACCAAGATGGTGGTAAACACCTATTGTTCTGCCCTGCGCAACGAGTCAAAAACTACAACATAACAACAAAACAAACATCACCCAGAATCACCAGAAAGCTGGCTGAGTGAAAACTCCACAAATAAAAGTAAAGGTGGGACACTGAGACTCAGAAGAGCGGCGGGAGCGCAGCCTTGAAGACGGAAACAGGTTAGGAGCCATCCTGGTCGCGCGTGGGCCGTAGGGCTGGAGCAGCAACCCCAGCTGGATTTCGCCAATGGGGAGGGCGGAGATGTTCCACTACCAGGATTCCCCAGCGCCAGGCGAGGTCTGAGGTCCAGGGGACACACCCTGGAAGAGGGGCACGGCAGAGGTCTCCTAGTCTGTGGAGAAACCGGGTAGCTGGGAAAAGAAGTTTGCGCGCAAGTGTAGCACAAACGGGAGACTTGCTCCCTGGAAACTCGTCTCCTGGTCCCGAAAACCACCTATTTTACAACCGTGGGCTAGACTTTGGGTGTGCAGACTCATTTGGGGAGAGGCAGAGTTGCCTGGCAAGGGAAAGAGACTAGCGGCTTTCTCTTTAAGGTGCCTGCAGCTATCCCCATCCAACAGAGATGCGTGCGCGCGCGCGAGCCACATAGGACATAGCTGACACTGAGGCTGCCTACGCAGCTCAGAGACTCCGCCCATCCAACCTGAACACAGTCTCCCTTCACAGCCAATTGGCCTGGAGGTCAAACCCTCCTAGGGCTAAGAACAACAAGCTGGGTTTAAATTCAAAATTACTGTACAACCCATAAAGGATTGCAGTAACAGTACCCATCTCAAAAAACTGGGGAGGCTGTGCCACTGACTCTTAGAGGATATCTACCACCTAAAGCAGCCACCATGCAGAGATATGGAAAGAAATCAGGTGTGAAAGAAATGGAGGAGAAAAGACGACAAGACATAGAGTTTGAAACCATGGTTATAAGGCTTTTCAAGAGGCTCCTAGAAAAGGCCGATGAACTTAATGAGAATTACGAGGAAATAAACAAGACCAACCAGGAAATGAATGAGACTTACAAGGAAATGAATGAGACCCTCAAGGAAATGAACAAGACCTACAAAGATATGAACAAGACCCTCAAGGATATGAAAAAGGACCAACTAGAAATCAAGCATACACTGACTGAAATAAAAAATATTACACAAAGTCCTAAAAGCAGTCCAGAGGGCCACAAGAACCAACTCAAAGATTTGAAATACAAAAAACCAAAATCCACTCAGCTGGAAAAGCAAGAAACAAAAAGAATTCAGATAATTGAAGATAGTGTAAGGGGCCTCTGAGACAACCTCAAACATGCCCACATCCGAATTATTGGGGTGCCAGGAAAAGAGAGAGAGCAAGGTAATGAAAACCTACTTGAAGAAATAGTGACTGAAAACTTCTCCCACCTGGTGAAAGAAACTGACTTAAAAGCCCAAGAAGTACACAGAAACCCAAAATATAGAAATCTAAAGAGGACCACACCAAGACATATCATAACTAAAATGCCAAGAGCAAAAGATAAAGAGAGAATATTAAAAGCAGCAAGAGAAAAACAGTTGGTTACCTACAGGGGAGCATCCATACGATTGTCAGCGGATTTCTTTTTTTTTTTTTAACTTAATCTGAATTTTTTTTTATTTTATTTACAATATAACTTATATTTAATAGTAGTACATATGTTTTCCTCTCCCCCAATATCCTCCCCCCAGCCTCTCCTACCCCCCAGCACATGTCCCCACCTGCCTCCCTCCCCACCCCAGAGTCTTTCATTCATTGGTTATGCTCATATGTATGCATACAAGTCCTTCGGTTGATCTCCCCCAGCATCTGCCTTCCCTCCACTCCAGCCTTCCCCCTGTAGCTTGACAGCCTGTTCGAGGCCACCCTGCCTCTATATCAATCACTCTCCCCTGTTTCTTTTCTTCAAAAATATCTTGCCTCTGCATACTGAAAACAAACGTATAAGAGCAAAAAAAGTTTGAGTGTCAGTTTCAATGTCCAACTGTTCTGAGTCCCAGTTTCAATGTCAAATAGTTCTTCATGTGTACATGTCAGCAATGGTATCCAGATGGTGGACACATCGTGGCAATGCAAGATCCATCCTCTCTGATATGTTCCTGGGCCGCCTGCAGCCACACACAGCTGCCGACTGCTAGCATGGCAAGGTGTCGTCAGCGTCCGCCATCTCTGGACCATCCTCGTGGATGGAACAGGCCTGTCAGTTCCTCACTGTCGCAGGAACCCACATGGTCTTGGAGTTGTTCTCTGCAAACACACAAACACATTCTCGACCAAAGGTTAACAAAGGGATCCTCTCTGCAAAATAGACTTGGGATTCTTTTTATTTTTGCCTAAATGATTTTCCTTTGGCTTATTTTGACACCATGTGTGTGTTTTTTATGGGTGTCCTACAGCTGGTTTTACAAATGGAATTTTCTTTTCTGGAGTAAGAATTTTCTACATGTATTTTACTTATAGGATATTTTTCCTTACATGATATTACCTCACTGTCCCCCACCCCCCTTTTTTTGGTTAATAGGGGCTTTTGGAAATTTTATCTTGCAGTCTTGGTAATTTTAAATTTTAATTTTTGCATACAAATATTACTACTTTAGGTTCTTTGGATCTTAGGAAATTTTGCAGTGAGATGAACTACTAATAGATTTTTTAGTTAATGTTTTAGGAAAAGCTTTTTGTCCAGTATAGTTAGATTTTCTTAAGTATTCACTTATTTCACTTGGCCAATTTAAATTAATCTGAAAACTTGATTACTATTTTACTGTCAATTTTAATACTCAAGCAGAAATCTTAGTTTACCCAGTAAATACTTGTGGAAAGGAATATTTGCATTTTTGAGTAGGTCCTCAGAATTCCTTGTAATAAATTAAATTTAGATATAGGGCAGCTATTGCTGGCCCAGTCTCTGTCTACCACCTGGGTCCCGGTGTGAGTTGTGCGTGGGAGGCGTAGCAGGCGTGGGGGTAGGAGACCTTCCTCGGGAGGGGTGAGAATTCAAGCCCCTGCAAGGTTTGTGGATGAGGGTCTGTGCCCCACCTCTGTTGATCTTTTAGTTCTCTCCTGTTGGCCCCTCTGCGACTGTGCCTGTCTTAGGTTATTCCTTCCCTGAGGAATCTTATCCGTCTCTGGCTAACCAGCCATCCTCCGGGGCCAAACAGGGTGATGTGAGGTTCAGTCCTGTCTCCTTTGTAGTCTATGTCCCCGTGGCCTCCACGTCCAGCACCTGCCATGGGGTCCCCTCGCCTGCTGGTGGGGTCCTGGTACTGATCACATATCTCGGGTGACCCAGGTTTCTTCTCCAGAGAGGGCCCAGCTCACGCCACTGGTCGAGAGACAGATACATGGTGCCAACTGCCCAGAGACTTCAGCCACAGCTTGAACTGAAAGTTCACACATCAGCTGTGTGTATTTGGATAATAAGAAGAGGGTCCCTCTTGGCGAAAGGGCCAGAGGGGCCAATATAGAATGCTCGGATGCCTTCCCAGTGCCTTAATCCCTTCTGAAAGGGATTTCCTATCCTTTTTTTAAGTTGCTGCCCAACATTCAAAGAATTAGTTTGTAAGTTTATTTGGGATAATTGTATAATATGCTGTTGTCAAATATCAAATATTATAATGACATTGTAGAATAATATCATGTAAGGGTATTGTGGTGTCACGGGAGGTTAAGGAGGGCCTAGCCTAAGAACTGGTGTCCATAAGAGATGACATGCTCTAGGCCATGTTAATTCAATCTCAAACTAGCTGCCAATTTTTTTATAACTTTATATAAACTTTTTCAGGGATGTAAAAACACAAATCACTTACCTTAGTTCAAGCATTCAAATATATTGACTTTCCCCCTTACTCCCACCACCTGCCACTTACCCTGAGGTTTGACATTTTAATGGACTTTTCTCAGTCTCTGGATGCATTCTTGTTCATCAGTCTGTGTCATTCATTATATTCCTCAAATGAGTGAGATCATGTGATATTTGTCTTTCTCTGCCTGGCTAATTTCACTTAGCATAATGCTCTCTAATTCCATCCATGTTGTTACAAATGGTAGGAGCTCTTTCTTTTTTACCGCAGCGTAGTATTCCATTGTGTAGATGTACCAGAGTTTTTTTAATCCACTCATCTGCTGATGGGCACTTAGGCTGTTTCCAAGTCTTAGCTATGATAAATTGTGCTGCTATGAACATAGGGGTATATATATCCTTTCTAATTCGCCTTTCTAGTTTCTTGGGGTATATTCCTAGAAGTGGGATCACTGGGTCGAATGGGAGCTCCATTTTTAGTTTTTTGAGGAAACTCCATACTGTTCTCCACAGTGTCTGCACTAGTCTACAATCCCACCAACAGTGCAGGAGAGTTCCTTTTTCTCCGCATCCTCGCCAGCACTTGTCATTTGTTGATTTGTTGATGTAAGCCATTCTGACAGGTGAGATGGTACCGCATAGTCGTTTTGATTTGCATCTCTCGGATAATTAGTGACTTTGAGCAAGTTTTCATATGTCTCTGGGCCTTCCTTTTGTCTTCTTTAGAAAAGGTTCTATTTAGGTCTGTTGCCCATTTTTTTATTGGATCATTTGTCTTCCTTTTATTGAGTTGTGTGAGTTGCCTAGAGATGCTTGAGATTAAACCTTTATCACTGATAACATTTGCAAATATGTTCTCCCATACAGTGGGTTTTCTTGTTGTTTTGTTGATGGTTTCTTTAGCTGTGCAAAAGCTTTTTATTTTGATGTAGTCCCATTTGTTTATTCTGTCTTTAGCTTCCATTGCCCTAGGAGCAGTATCATCAAAGAAGTTCTTTTGGCATATGTCTGAGATTTTATTTCCTGTAGCTTCCTCTAATATTTTTATGGTTTCCTGTCTTACGTTTAAGTCCTGTATCCATTTTGAGTTTGTTTTTGTGTATGGTGTAAGTTGGTGGTCTAGTTTCATTTTTTTGCATGTATCTATCCAATTTTCACAACACCATTTATTGAAGAGACTATCTTGATGCCATTTTATGTTCATACCTCCTTTGTCAAATATTAATTGAGCATAGTAGTTTGGGTTGATATCTGGATTCACTATTCTATTCCATTGATCTGTATGTCTGTTCTTGTGCCAGTACCAGGCTGTTTTGAGAACAGTAGCTTTGTAATACAGCTTGAAATCTGGTATGGAAATCCCACCGACTTTGTGTTTCTTTCTCAGGATTGCTGTGGCTATCCAGGGCCTTTTTAATTCCAGATGAATTTTTGGAGAGTTCTTTCTAGGTCTGTGAAGTATGCCATTGGTATTTTAATGGGGAGTGCATTAAATTTATAGATTGCTTTGAGTAGTATGGACATTTTAATTATGTTGATTCTCCCAATCCATGAACATGGTATGTTCTTCCATCTGTTTACATCTTCCTCTATCTCTTTTTTTTAGCGTCCTGTAATTTTCTGCGAATAGGTCTTTTACCTCCTTAGTTAAGTTTATTCCTAGGTATCTTAATTTTTTTGGTGTGATGGTAAATGGGATTGCTTTTTTAGTCTCCCTTTCTGTAAGTTCACTATTGGTGTATAGGAATGCCATAGATTTCTTGGCATTGATTTTGTAGCCTGCAACATTGCTGAACTCATTTATTAAGTCTATTAGCTTTTTTATGGAGTCTTTCGGGTTTTTTATGTACAATATCATGTCATCTGCAAATAAGGATAGCTTTACTTCTTCTTTTCCAATTTGGATGCCTTTTATTTCTTCTTCTTGTCTAATTGCAATGGCTAATACTTCCAGTACTATGTTGAATAGGAGTGGTGAGAGTGGACAACCCTGTCTTGTTCCTGTTCTTGGGGGAATGGTTGTAGTATTTGCCCATTGAGTATGATGTTTGCTGTGGGTTTATCATATATGGCTTTTATTATGTTGAGGTATGATCCTTCTATTCCTACCTTGTTGAGAGTTTTTATCAAGAAAGGGTGTTGGATTTTGTCAAATGCTTTTTCTGCATCAATTGATATGACTATGTGATTTTTATCTCTCAATTTGTTTATGTGATGTATCACATTTATTGATTTGCGGATATTGTACCATCCTTGCATTCCTGGAATAAATCCTACTTGGTCATGGTGTATGATCTTTCTGATGTACTGCTGGATCCGATTTGCTAGGATTTTATTGAGGATTTTGTCATCTATATTCATGAGGGATATTGGCCTGTAATTCTCTTTCATTGTGTCATCTTTATCTGGTTTTGGTATTAGGGTGATGTTAGCTTCATAGAAGGAGTTTGGAAGTGTCCCATCCTCTTGAATTTTCTGGAATAGTCTGAGGAGTATAGGTTTTAGTTCTTCCTTGAATGTTTGGTAAAACTCTCCTGTGAAGCCGTCTGGCCCTGGGCTTTTGTTTGCCGGAAGCTTTATGATGACTGCTTCAAGTTCTTCCACAGTTATTGGTCTATTGAGTTGTTTAGATTCTTCCTGATTGAGTTTTGGGAGGTTATATTTTTCCAGAAATATATCCATTTCCTCCATATTGTCCAGTTTGTTGGAGTAGAGTTGTTCATAGTAATTTTTAACAATCCTTTGTATTTCAATGGGGTCTGTTGTTATTTCACCTCTTTCATTTCTGATTTTATTTATTAAGATCCTCTCTCTTTGCCTCTTGGTGAGTCTGGCTGGAGGTTCATCAATCTTGTTTAATCTTTCAAAGAACCAGCTTTTGGTTTTGTTGATCTTCTCTATTGTTTCTTTGGTCTCTATGTCATTTATTTCTGCTCTGATCTTTACTATTTCCTTCCTTCTGCTTACCCTGGGCTTTTCTTGTTGCTTTCTTTCTAACTCTTTGAGTTGTTGGGTTAGATAATTTATTGCCACTGTTTCTAGTTTTTTGCAGTAGGATTGTAGAGCTATGAACTTCCCTCTCAGAACTGCTTTCACTGTGTCCCATAGATTTTGGATTGTTGTGTTTCCTTTGTCATTTGTTTCCATGATCTTTTCTATCTCTTCCTTGATCTCTATAGTAACCCAGTCATAGTTTAATAGCATGCTGTTTAGTCTCCATTTGTTTGATTTCTTTGGGTTGTTTCTACTGTAGTTGATTTCCAGCTTTATGCCATTGTGATCTGAGAATGTGTTTGATATGATTTCTATCTTCTTGAATTTGGAGAGACTTTGCCTATGACCCAACACATGGTCTATCTTTGAGAATGACTCATGGGCACTTGAAAAGAATGTATATTCTGTGGCTTTGGGGTGAAATGATCTGAAGATGTCAATTAATTCCTTCTGGTCTAGTGATTCATTGAGGATTGATGTTTCTTTACTAATTTTTTGTTTAGAGGATTTGTCCAATGTTGATAGTGGGGTATTAAAGTCTCCTACTATGATAGTATTGCTGTCTATCTCTCCCTTGATATCCTCTAGGAGTTTTAGTATGTATTTGGGTGCTCCTATATTGGGTGCATATATGTTTACCAGAGTTATTTCTTCTTGTTGGATTGCTCCCTTTAGTATTATGTAGTGGCCTTCTTTATCTCTTGTTACATCCTTCACTTTGAGATCTAATTTTTCGGATATAAGTATTGCTACCCCAGCTTTTTTTCCATTTCCATTCGCCTGAAGAACCTTTTTCCATCCTTTCACCCTCAGTCTGTGTGCATCTTTTTTTTGGAGGTGGGTTTCTTGTAGACAGCAGATATATGGGTCGTGTTTTTTATCCAGTCTATTACCCTATGTCTTTTGATTGGAGCATTTAAACCATTTACATTTAAAGTAATTATTGATACATAGTTATTTGTAGCCATTTTTGTTCTTTGCCCCTATGTTCTTTCATGGCTTCCTATTGCTTTTCACAGCAGACCCTTTAGCATTTCTTGCATTGCTGGTTTGGTGGTAATGTATTCCCTTAGACCTTTTTTGTCTGTGAAGCTCCTGATTTGACCTTCAATTTTTATTGATAGCCTTGCTGGGTATGGTATTCTAGGATTCAGACCCTTTCTTTGCATGACTTTGTAGATTTCATTCCAATCCCTTCTGGCCTGATAAGTTTCTGTTGAGAAATCACTTGCTAATCTGATGGGGGTTCCTTTGTAGGTGACTTTCTGTCTGTCTCTGGCAGCTTTTAGGAGAATCACTTTGTCGTTGATGTTTACCAATTTAATTATAACATGCCTTGGTATAGGTCTTTTGGGGTTTAATTTGCTTGGAACTCTGTGAGCTTCTTGGATTTGTGTGGGTTTTTTCTTTCCTATATCAGGGAAGTTTTCTGTCATTATTTCTTCCAACAGGTTTTCTATTCCTTGCTCAGTTTCCTGTCCCTCTGGAAGCCCTATTATACGTATGTTGTTTTGTTTCATGTTGTCCCAAAGTTCCCTTAGGCTCTCCTCCTGCTTTTTATTTTTTTTTCTAGAAGCTGCTCTACTTGGGTGTTTTTTCCTACCTTGTCTTCCAGCTCACTGGTGCGGTCCTCTGCTTCATCTAGTCTACTCCTGATACTTTCTATGGAGTTCTTTACCTCAGTAATGTCACTTTTCATTTCTTCTTGGGTCTTCTTCATTTCTTCATAATTCTTCTTTATTTCTTCATAATTCTTCTTCATTTCTTCATATTTCTTATTCATTTCTTCCTGGCTCTTCTTCATTTCCTCTTGATTCCTCTTCAATTCCTCATGGTTCTTACTTGTATTGGCTTCTGTTCTCTTCATCCACCCTATGACCATTTCTCTGAACTCTCTCTCTGACAGGTTGTTTGCTTCCATTTCCGTTACCTCTTTTTCTGGTGAGGCTTGTTTTTCTTTCATTGGTGGGCTATTTCTTTGTCTCCCCATAGTCTTTCTTCTCTGTGTGTCTTGTTATATAGTTCTTACTCTCCTGTGTTGATTTAAAGCCTCAGACTACAACACAACCATGTGCAGCACACCAGGCACAGAAGAAGAATGTATTCACAGTATTGGTAACTCCAAATTAAAAGTGATTGCCAGAGGAAGGTAAATTAGGTGATAGGTGGGGTAAGAGAGAGTAAGAGAAAACACACTCGCACACACAAAAGAAAGAAAGAAAGAAAGAAAGAAAGAAAGAAAGAAAGAAAGAAAGAAAGAAAGAAAGGAAGGAAGGAAGAAAGAAAAAGAAAGAAAGAAAGAAAGAAAGAAAGAAAGAAAGAAAGAAAGGAAGAAAGAAAAAGAAAGAAAGAAAGAAAGAAAGAAAGAAAGAAAGAAAGAAAGAAAGAAAGAAAGAAAGAAAAAAGGGAATGCCAAAATAAAGTTGGGAAAAGGGGAAGGGGTAAAAAGAAAGGAAAAGGGAGTAAACTATAAATATGGGTTGGAACCTCCCAGAGGACCGCCACTAATCCCAGCAAAAGCCAGCAACGAGTACCTGGAGACTGATAGAAACTACATACAACAACTAATATCAAGGGAGGTTAGGGAACACAGAAGCTTAAATCTATCAAAAAACAATGTAAACATCACCAATACACAAAACAATGCCAACTCCCGCCCCACAAAACAAATTAAAAGGAAAGAATAATCAAACCAATCTCACAAATATGCATAAAATATAAACAACGTCAGCAGGACCGAGAAAAAAACATTTTAGGATAGTGAAGTCGGAGAAGCATTAGATGTGTATGGACTTGGAGCAGGTGGTTGGAGATTGGATATAAAAGTGGGGTGAAATTTTAACAGGGGCTAAAAAGAGAGAATAAGGAAAATCTAAACCAGAAAAAGTGTAAGGGCAATAAGACACTAACTAAGGAAAGGTTAGCAAGAGAGTGCTGGCATAAGGGGGAGGTTGAAGTAGGTTAAAGAGATACTAAAGGGTAGATGAAAAAAGACTATATATCACTAATCTCTGAGTAGAATAAAGATGGAATAAAATGGCACTTAAAAAAATTTTAAATAGTAGTAGAAATAAAATTGATTCCTTAATTTGTGTTACACAAGAGACAATTTATGATTCAGCCCCTAGGTGGTAGTGTTTCTGAATTGACCTCTAGGTCTATTGGTCCTCTCTAGCCTGGTCTAAAATCCCGCTGTGTCTATGGTATTTACTACTGATTTGTGGAAATAGGCTACCCCAGAGCTGCCTCTCTAATTGTGAGGTCCTGTTCTGATCCCCAGCGTCAGAAAAACAGCTCGCCCCTGTGGTCTCCCAGGTTCTCCCCACCAGGGGATCCCCCGTTCCTCGTTCAGCGCTGAGAAATCCGGATTTAGAGAGGACAAACGCAGGCGCGGGAACTCACGTCCTGCTCGTATGTTTGAGCGAAACCCTTTCTCCCCTTGGGTTTGGCAGCCCGCTCCCTCCCAAAACTGCCAGGCTGGCCCTCTCCTTCAGGTCCAAATGTGTCGCCCTCTATGTACCCTCCCCTCCTGTACCAGCTCCGAGGACCCTCTTCCACGTTTGCCGGCTCCAACAGCCGCGGGTTTTTCCTCTTTTTTCGCCAGGCGCGAATCTCCCTGTGTTACCAGCTCCCTTAACCCCCGGAGAAACCTGACCTTTCCGTGGCTGAGCACAGGTTTCCTCGGAGTCCGCTTCTTCACCAACTAGGAACCGATGTTGAGGGGGAGGTGGGGGTCTCAGACGCCCAGTGGGTACCGCAACTGTAAAATTTTTAGGCTCTTCCCCTTTAAGATGGCGCAGCCGCCTCTGAGCCAGGCTCGGGGAGAGAACCGAGCCACACCGGAGCCGCTCCGTTAAGGGCGGCTAATCTAGCAGTCCCCCTCCTTCTCCCAAAGCCCTGCTGTCCCCCCTCTCGCCAACAAACACTCCCCCCGCGACCCTCAGCTGCTCACCCCGTCTACCCCGGGACACAAATGATTACGCGTCCTTCTGACCCGCCGCCATCTTTTCACTCTGTCAGTGGACTTCTCAACAGAAATGATGCAGGCCAGACGCGAGTGGCAAGAAATATTCAAAATAATGAATAGCAAGAATCTACAACCAAGATTACTCTATCCAGCAAAGCTATCATTCAGAATTGAAGATCAAATAAAGTGCTTCTCAGGTAAGAAAAAGCTAAAGGAGTTCATCACCACCAAACCAATATTATATGAAATGCTGAAAGATATTCTTTAAGAAGAGGAAGAAGAAAAAGGTAAAAATATAAATTATGCACAACAAATACACATCTATCAACAAATGAACATAAAAATCAAGTGAATTGATAGGCTGATGAACAGGATAAACTGGTGAATATAACAGAAACATGGACATAGAGAGGGAATGGACTGACAATTCTTGGGGAGAAAAGGGTTGTGGGAAGTGAGACTGGACAAAAATCTTTCAACAATGGGAGAGGACAGTGGGGAGGGGGAGGTGAGGGTGGAGGGTGGGATAGGTACAGGGTGGAGGGGAGATATAGGGGGATAAAAAAGGGGAAACAATGTAATTAATAAACTGAACAATAAAGATTTTTAAAAAAGAAAAAAATTAATTAAAAAAAAACATCGATGGACCTAGAGGCTATTGTGCTAAGTAAAATAAATCAGACAAAGAAAAATGCCATATGACTTTATGTGGAATTAAAAAAAAACACAAATAAATTAGCAAGTATAACAGAAACAGATTCATAGATATAGAGAACATTTTGATGATTGCCAAATAGAAGGAGGGTTGGAAGTTGGGTGGAAAAGATAAAAGGATTAAAAAGTACAAATCGGTAGTTACAGACTAGCCCTGGAGATGTAAACTACTGCAGAGGGAATATAGTCAATAATATTTTAATGAGTATCTATGGCACCAGGTGGGTACTAGATTTACCAGGGCGATTATTTTGTAAGTTATACAAATGTCTAATCACTGGGCTGCATAGCAACTGTGATTGAAAAATAAAACTTTTTATTTTAAAAACTGAGTAGAGATATTAGCAGCATGTATCATTGAGGAGACAGATTCCCCAGATAAAGTTACTAAAAAATACCTAGAAACAACAATCCTCACAAGTGAAAAATAAGAATCCAAAGGTTGTACAACATAATATCTAAAATGTCCAGTTCTCAGCAAGAATATTGCAATGTAGAAAGAAACAGGAAAGTGATCATATTCCAGAAAGAAAAAAACAGTCAATAGAAACCAACTCTGAGTCCATGCAAATATTGGATTTGGCAGATAAAGACTTCAAAGCAACTATTCTAAATGTAGTTAAAGAATATTAAAAAGCTAAATCTTTATTGTTAAGAATATTTCATGTAGAGAAGCCAAGATGGTGGCATAGGTAAAGACCTAAACTGCTGCCTCACACAATTTCAAAACTGCAACTAAAAGACAAAACATCTATCACCCAGAACCACAGGAAAGCTGGCCAAGTGGAAGTTCTTCAACCAGAAGGAAAGAGAGGAGCATTGAGACATGCACAATTGCTGAAAACCTGAGGTGCAGAGGCACCGGAGCTGGGCTGACGGCTGGCGACTTTGGGACTGCTTTTTCTCAACACGAAAGGAAGCAGGCTCCTGAAACCGACTTTCTGGGGAGACACAGGCAACCCAGACTCCTTCAGGGAGAAGCTGGATGGTCTTCCATGGGATCGGAAAGTGAGGGTGGCTTCCTTGCAGAGGCGCCCAAGGCAATCAGTGTTCACTGCGTAGAGGTGGAGACAGTGGAGTAGTAGCCATTGCTGTTTGCCTTGCCCTAACCTAGTGACTCCCTGAGACTCCACCCCGCCCAATCTGAAACCCACCTGAGCTGTGCACAGTGGTATTTGCATATAAATGGCCTGCACTTTCTCAGTTTAACCTAAACTGCAGCTCTGGGCAGAACAGGAGAAATCTGCAGACTTGCTGTAGATCCTGCTGGATCACCTCAGACAGTAGCTGAACTGCACCCCATTGGAGATCCAGAAGCTAGCATATCTAGAGGTCATTGTTCAACTGACATCAGAATTCAACTACTCACATCCATACCTGACACATTCAAGAGGCAGACTCAGTGAGCACCAAAGCCCCACTGAAGCAAGTCTGCCCCCATTGGCATGTCTCCACACAGCAGTTCTTCCACTCCATCAACACAGGGAAGCAGCAAACTGGGAAGAAAGAAATATGTCACGAATGAAAGAAATGAAGGAAAGCAGACTATCGGAAATAGAATTCTGGACCACATTTATAAGGCTACTCAAGAAACTTCTAAAAACTGCCGAGAAACTTGATGAGACTTCTGAGGAGCTTAGTGAGACCATCAAGGACCTTAATGAGAATACCAAGAAAATGGAAAAGGGCCAGACAGAAATTAAGCATACACTGTCTGGAATAAAGAATATACAGAAATTCAATGGCAGATCAAAGGACTCCAAGAATCAAACCAAAGATCTGAAATATGAAAAGAAAAATACACCCAACCAGAAAAAAAAGAAGCCAAAAATATGAAGATAGTGTAAGGAACCTCTGGGACAACTTTAAGTGCACCAACATCAGAATTATTGGGGTGCCAGAAGAAGAGAGAGAGCAAAATATTGAAAACCTATTAGAAGAAATAATGACAGGAAACTTTCCCTACTTGGTGAAGGAAATAGACTTACAAGTCCAGGAAGTGCAGAGAACCCCAAACAAGGGGAATCCAAAGAGGACCACACCAAGACACATCATAACAAAAATGCCAAGGGCAAAAGACAAAGAGAATCTTAAAAGCAGCAAGAGAAAAACAGTTGGTTACCTACAAGGGAGTACCCATACAACTGTCAGCTGATTTCTCAACAGAAACTATGCAGGCCAGACAGAAATGGCAAGAAATATTCAAAGTGATAAACAGAAGAAACTACAACCAAGATTATGCTATCCAGCAAGGCTATCATTTAGAATTGAAGGTCAGACAAAGAGCTTCACAGACAAGAAAATGCTAAAGGACTTAATTCCCACCAAACCAGGATTATATGAAATGCTGAAGGGTATTCTTTAAGAAGAGGAAGAAGAAGAAAAAGGTAAAGATAAAAACTATGAACAATAAAATGACAACAAATACGTAACTACCAACAAGTGAAACTAAAAATCAAGTGAATGAAAAATCTGATGAACAGAATGGACTAATGCATATGATAGAATTAGGGACATAGAAAGGGAATTGACTGACAATTCTCAGGGGGAAGAGGGTGTGAGGGGTGTGGGAAGAGATTGGACAAAAATCTTACACTCATGGATGAAGACAGTGGCAGGGGGTAAGGGCTTTGGGGTGGAGAAGGGAATCTGGTGGAGGGGAGCTATGGGGAGAAAAAACAGAGGAACACTTGTAGTAATCTGAGTAATAAAGATTTATTTAATTTTAAAAAAGAATATTGCTTTGGAGGCCTCGCTGGTCTGTGAAGAGTCGGCCGAGCTGGGCACACACCTGTGCGCCCGGACGCACGTGCAGTCTGGTTGGATTCTATTTATTGCGCCGCTGGGGAGCCTCGGGCCGGACAGCGGGCCGTGCCCGCCCAGGGCCGGGATGCAGCGGGGCAGTGGGCCAGGCACCCTGTTCTCTGTACTTTTTTCAAGAAACACGTTCACGTTGCTGCTCAGATTTTGAAATTTACTGTAATTATCAGTTCAAAGAAAAAAAGAAAAAAAAAGAATATTGCAGATGTCCCACAGTCTTTCCCTCCCCATTGCCCCTCTCCACCAGGTTCAAGCTCTGCCCTATACCTTCACCACCCTATTGTCTGTATTCATAGGTAATACATATATGCATATAAGTTCTTTGAGATTCATCAGTCTATTCCATGTTTCCATGTTTCTGGTTCTATTTTATTCATCAGTTTATTTTGTTCATTAGATTTTTTGTTCATTTATTTGATTTTTAGATTCAACTGTTGACATATACTGTATATTTATTGCCAACTTGTTATTCATATTTTTCTTCTTTTAATATAAAGGCATTTTTTAAATCTTTATTGATTTCAGAGAGGAAGGGAGGAGAGATAGAAACATCAATGATGAGAGAGAATCATTGATCAGCTGCCTCCTGCATGCCCCCTACTGGGGATCAAGTCTGCAACACAGGCATGTGCCCTTGGCTGGAATCGAACCTGGGACCTTTCAATCCACAGGCTGACTCTTTATCCACTGAGCCAAGCCAGCTAGAGCCTCTTCTTCTCCTCCTTCTCCTTCTCCTTCTCCTTCTCCTTCTCCTTCTCCTTCTCCTTCTCCTTCTCCTTCTCCTTCTCCTTCTCCTTCTCCTCCTCCTCCTCCTTCTCCTCCTCCTCCTCCTTCTCCTCCTCCTCCTCCTTTTCCAAGAATACCCTTCAACATATCAGGTAATACTAGT
Organism: Antrozous pallidus; assembly: GCA_027563665.1. NCBI lineage: Eukaryota > Metazoa > Chordata > Mammalia > Chiroptera > Vespertilionidae > Antrozous > Antrozous pallidus. The sequence goes on from CM050520.1 coordinate 84,180,561, forward strand.
TTGGTGGTGATTTATTCCTTTAGCTTTTTCTTGTCTGTGAAGCTCTTTATCTGACCTTCAATGATAAATGATAGCTTTGCTGGGCAGAGTAATCTATAGGTCCTTACTATTCATCACTTTGAATATTTCTTGCCACTCCATTCTAGTCTACAGAGTTTCTCTTGAGAAAGCAGCTGACAGTTGTATGGGTGTTCCCTCATAGGTAATGAGATGATTTTCTCTTTCAGCTTATAAGAGTCTCTCTTTGTTTTTAGTCCTTGGCGTTTTAATTATGCTGTGTCTTGGTGTGGGCCTCTTTGGGTTCCTCTCATTTGGGAATCTCTGTGATTCCTGGACTTTTAAGTCTATTTCTTTCACCAGGTAGAAGTTTTCTATCATTATTTCTTCAAATAGGTCTTCAATATCTTGCTCTCTCCCTCTTCACCTCCTAGCATCCCCTTAATGCAAATGTTGGTGCGTTTGAAATTGTCCCAGAGGCTCCTTACACTATCTTCATATTTTTGTATTCTTTTTTCTGTTTGCTCTTCTGATTGGGGTTTTTTGTTGTTGTTGTTGTTTATTTTTGCTTCCTCATATTCAAATCATTGATTTGATTACCAGAATCCTCTACTCTACTCTTGAATCCCTGTAAATTATTCTTTATTTCAGTTAGTGTATGCTTACTTTCTAACTGGTCCCTTTTTATGTATTTGAAATTCTCATTAAGACCCTTGAAATTCTCGCTAAGCCCCTTGAAGCTCTTCTTAAGATCCTTAAGCATCCTTTATAACCATTTTCTAACTCTGCATCTAGTAATTTGTTTGCTTCCATTTTATTTAATTATTTTTATGTAGATTTCTTCTGTTCTTTCATTTGTGACATGTTTTTGTGTCTCCATATTTGGGCTGCTTCCCTGTGTTTGTTTCTATGTGTTGGGTAGAGCTACTATGTCACCTAGAATTGGTAGAGTGGCCTTGTGTAGTAGTTGTTCTGTTGGGCCCAGTGGCTATGTGAACAGTCTTGTAATTAACCTTTGGTTGCTGTTGACATCACTGGGATGAATTGACCTCTAGGCCAATTGTCTGTGAGGACCAGCTGTGACTATAGTAGCAGAACTTCTGTGAAAGAGACAACCCTTTGAAATGGGACTTGCTTCAGTGGGGCTTTTGTGCACACTGAGTTTGTAGTTCATGATGTGCAGAGTTGCAACCTAGTATGGTCTGAATCTGTCCAATGGATGCATTGGCTCTAGGGTGTTATGGCAGGTGCAAAGTGAGCCACTCTCTGGGGCCAGCTGGAAGGAACTATAGAGCAATCTGCAGATGACTGCTACTTGTGTTGGTTTTAGAAGTATCCCGATGAGGCTAAGCTGTGAAGTGAAGCAGGCAGCTGATAGTGCCAGATCTTAGGCCTCTTATTGTTTGGTATGAGACATGCTGATACCAGCTGTTTGAGAGATTTTAGCAAAGTTTGAAGCCTGAGCCAGGGCAGGCCATTCATATGGTAAAGCTGCTGCATACAGCTGGGGTTGGGGCTGAAAATTGGATGAGGTGGGGTCTCAGGGAATCATCAGGGTGAACAGTGTGAGTCAGACAGATGGAAACTCAGATATGGCTGCCAATCAGCTCTTCAATGAGGGAGATCTCAACACAGCAACAATGACTCCTACAAGCATCTCTGTCTGGGAGAAAGCCACCCCTGAAGTCTTGCTTCAATGCCAGACAGCCCAGTTCCTCCCCATATGTCCTTGGATTTCTCCCAAACCATTTCCTCAGCCCTGGAGCTCAGAGGGAGCAAATTGATTTAAGTTTGTGAGCCAGCCCTTTAGAAGGAACACCTGGGTCTCCAGCACCCTCTGTGTCACTCCGCCATAATCCATGCTGGCTTTATCAACCAAACAATGGTCACTATGACATGAGCTGACCACCAGGGGGTGCACACAGAACATCACGAGTGTCGGCCATGGCAGGATGATGGAACAGGTTTGCGCAGCTGGCATTGGAACTACCATTCACACCTGCTGCTGGTGCCCAGCACTGGTCCCATTGCTCAGCACCATCAGTGGGTGGAAGTAGCAGCTGCAGGCCCCAATCGCCCCTAAGGGCTTCTCCACCTGAAGACTAATCAGGGCAGCACTTCCACTGACAGCGCAGGCCCCACTTGTATCCACTGCTGGCGCCAGTCCCAATCACTCTGCACTGTTAGTGGGTGCAAGCAGGGCATAGGAGCAGCAATGACAGGAGCAGGGCTGCCAGCAAACAGGGGACTGGGGACCATGGCGGAAAGGGCTGGGTGGGGGCATGGAGGATGGGCTGAGACCTGCCCCTGTGCCCACCACAGCCTCACAGCCCACAGTTCTTTTTAAGATGCATGAATTCATGCACTAGGCCCCTAGTGTTTAAATAATTAAAGAATATGGTGACAATGACTTAACAAGTAGGGGATTTTAATAAAGCAATAGAAGCTATGAAAAAGAACCTAATGGGAATTCTAGTTTTGAAAATTACAGTAACAAATATAAAAATTCACTATACAGGTTCAACATCAGATTTGAGGTATCAGAAGAAAGAATCAGTAAACTTGAGGTCAATAGAAATTACCCAGTCCGAATCACAAAAAGTTATTGAAGAAAATGAACAGAGCCTCACTGAGACCTGAGGAGCAACATGAATTGTACCAACATACCCGCAATGTGAGGCCCACAGGAGAGTCGGAGAGGAGAGGGCAGAAAAATATTTGAAGAATCAAAAAAGGCCCCAATTTTGAAGTCCTCTCCACTACTCTGCTTTGGATTTGGGGAAATGAGTGAGGAAGCTCAGAAAGTGCCGGGGTGAGAGCTCAGCCCAGAGCTGCCTCTCAAGGAGGAGGCGTTACGCCCACCTCATGCTGGGCGTGACGCTGGCACTTCCATCAGTGTACTGGCCCTCGCAAGTCTGTGAGCCACTCTATAGTCCCAATCTCAAGAAGCAGAAAAGGCTCAGGGAAGTAAAGCAGCAGCCCTGCGCACAAAGCCAGGACTGAAACCCAGGTCCCTCTTCGGGCCTTTCCTACGGCACCCTGATGACTCAGCGGCGCTGGAGGCAAGACTGATGTGACTCCAGGCAGAGTGCAGCGCTGAGCGAAGGAACAGACCAGAAACAGGTGTGAGCACAAAAGCACCCACAAGTCTACAGGACTGTTCTCTTTCCCATCTTTCAGGAGCTGATTCACTAGCAGGGGTTGGGGGTGGGGCAGCCTCACCCTCCGCAGCCTGCAGGCAGAGCAATCTCGGGAACCTTTCCAAACACTGGTCTTTAATGAGAGTGACAGGTTGGTCTACCTCCTGATGTCATCAGGTTAAAAGAAGGGATGCCCATGCCTGACACAGAGCAACTGCTCACTGTGGTTGTGAAAATGACACCAGGTATGAAATGCTGCTGGAGGAGATGCCAGCAGAGCACTGAGGAGGTGCTGGAGGAGGTGCCAGCAGAGGATTCCCAACAGCTTCAGCCAGCCTGACCCTCAAAACCAGCCCACAGCCCTGGCCTGACCTGGCTCGCAGTCAGTCTGGGTCCTTCTTCAGAGAGTGACCACTGGTCCCCAACCCTTCCCTCTCAGCTGAAGACAAGGGAGGCGTCGGGGTTTGGGATTGCAGGGGGTAGGAGAGCCGGAGGGTAGGGAGGGGAAAAAGGCTGGGTGGGTGGCTATAGGGTTTGGAGGAAGGTGTGACCAGGATGAGAATCTGAGGGATTGATGCCCAGGCTGCTGAGGAGACAGCAGTGAGTCCCGAGGCTCAGCCTGCTGTGTGCACGCTCCAAATTAAATAACTTCAATTCCTCTTTTATTTCCTGTCTGACAGCAAATTATTGCAAATGCAGCCACTTCTGACATTCTAATATTCAGAGTCACATCCTGTGGGATAAGCCCGTCGCTGTTGCCTGACCAGTGATTTGTATCAGGCGAGGAGGGAGCCAGGAGGGGCAGAGAGAGACTGGGACGGGGGCTGCTGGTGACAAAAGCAGGGGAAAGTGCTCAGGTTCTGCTGGACCAGCCCAGGACCCTGCCTCAGGCCTCCTGGGGAAGTTGGAGCGGCTTGACAGTCCCTCCCTTACCCATCTTGTGGACCCTCAGTAAAGGCTTGTGAGCCCTCACCACATGCCAGGTGTGGGCCCAGCCTGGGAAGGGTGGGAGATGCTGTTTCACAGACCCTGCCTCAGGAGACTCTCACCCCATGCAGTCTAGGCAGGCAGCATTTACCCAGCGATGGTGCAATAGTTAGAGACACACCTGGCTGCATTCTTCCTCCGCAGCCTGCAGGCAGAGCAATCTCGGGAACCTTTCCAAACACTGGTCTTTAATGAGAGTGACAGGTTGGTCTACCTCCTGATGTCATCAGGTTAAAAGAAGGGATGCCCATGCCTGACACAGAGCAACTGATCACTGTGGTTGTGAAAATGACACCAGGTATGAAATGCTGCTGGAGGAGGTGCCAGCAGAGCACTGGGACAGCTTCCCACAGCCCACCATCCCCTGCCTCTCACAGCCCACCATCCCACCTGCCTCCCACAGCCTACCATCCTACCGCCTTCTATAGTTCACCATCATCCCCACTTACCACAGCCTACCATCCTCCCACTCCCCACAGTCCACCATCCTCCCTGCCTCAGACCCGTGTGGGACCCTCTAGGCAGCTCTGTGTATGTACATATAATGGAATGTGCCAGAGTTTTCTACTCATGCCAGTCAAGCACCAAACAGCCAAGGACAGAAGCAAATGGGAAGAAAAGGGAACCCTCCCACTGCTGATGGGAATGCAGACTGGTGCAGCCACTATGGAAAACAGTATAGAGGGGCCTCAAAAAATTAAAAATGAAACTGCCTTATGACCCAGCGATTCCACTTCTGGGAATATATCCAAAAGAACCCAAAACAGTAATTCAAAAGGCTATATGCACCCCTTTGTTCATTGCAATGTTATTTACAACTAGAGGCCCTGTGCACAAAATTTATGTGGAAGGGGGAGTCTCCTCAGCCCAGCCTGCACCCTTTCCAATCCGGGACCCTTTGGGGGATGTTTGACTACTGGTTTAGGCCCAATACAGGGGATCAGGCCTAAATTGGTGGTCAGACATCCCTTTCACAATCCAGAACCACTGGCTCCTAACTGTTCACCTGCCTGCCTGCCTGCCTGATCACCCTTAACTGCCCCCGCTACTGATCTGGTCACCCCTTATTGCCCCTTCTGCTAGTGTGGTCACCCCCAACTGCTCCCCACCAGCCTGGTTGCCCCTCACTAGCCCCCTGCCATACTGGTCACCCCACACAGCCTGCTGCTCAGTCTTTTGGTCACCCCTCACTAATGCCCCTGCCGGCCTGGTCACCCCACATAGCCTGCTGCTTAGTCATTTGTTCGCCCCTCACTAAGCCCCATGCTATTTGCACAATGAGACATTACTAAGCCATAAAAAAAGAGGAAAGCTTACCCTTTGTGGCAGTATGGATAGACCTGGAGAGCATTAAGCTAAGGGAAATAAACCAATCAGAGAAAGATAAGTGCCATATGATTTCATTTATATGTAGAATCTAATAAATAAAATAAACTAACCAACAAAATAAGGACAGACTTATAGATACAGAGAACAGACTGGTAGTTGCCAGAGGGAAGGAGAATTGGGTAGAGAGGTGGAAAAGGTGAAGTAATTAAGAAGTATAATTTTATAATTACAAAATAGTCATGGGGATATAAGGTACAGCATAGGGAATATAGTCAATAATGTTGTGATAACCATGTATGGTGCAGATGGGTGATGGAAATATGGGGAGAATACATTGTAAAGTATGTGATTGTCTAACCACTATGTTAGACACCTGAAACTAAGATAAAATAATATTGATTGTAAATTACAATTGCAAAATAAAATTTTAACTTCTTTGCATAAAGAAGAGTATAGCCTCTACTATTTCAAAGGAAAGTATTGCTTACAAGATGAATAAAAATGTGGAAGATATTTAAAGAAGGAAAAGGAGAAGAATGAGGAGGAAGAGGAGGACAAGGGGAAGGGGAGGATGAGAAGAAGGGGAACGGGAAGAGGAGGGGAAGGAGAAGAAGGAGGAGGAGAAGGAGGAGGAGGAAGGGAGGGGGAAGGAGAAGGAGGAAGGGAAGGGGGGAGGGTAAAGGTAGGAGGATGGGGAAGGGGAAGAAAGAGAAGTAAATGGGTAAGTTGGCCACTCTAGAGGAGATGGGTCATTCCAGAGGACTACAAACAAGTACCTGGGTGAAGCCAGGTTGGCCTTAAACTGGAACATAAGGCAGAAGGCTCTGTGGAGCAGGGAGACCAAGCAAGGAGTGAAAAGTCCAGTTGGCAATTAGGTGAGTGGACAGAGAGCTGCTTCTGCCAGCCTGTGGCTGGACTTGGTGGATAGGATGTTTGCCAGGGAGATGCTGCCTTTTAAAAGACCAGCAACATAGGAAACCTTTAAGGGTGGGAATAGGGGGTGGGACCAAGCCAAGAGGCTGGGGAGGAGGAGACTGTAGACGATGGAACAAAGGCTAAGGGTCCCTGGCTTGCGGAGTGTGTGAACGGAACTCGGGTTTGGGTCCCACCTTCCCAATTAGCTTTGAAAAGGAAAAAAAAAATTCTTTATATGCCTGAAAAAAAGAATAAAAGCAAAGAAGAGAGAAGCTTGGAAAATACCCTGAAGAGTTGCTCTGGCCTTTAAAAGGCAAGGAGTGTGGTAATGTAATAAACATGGCAACAAAGCATTTGTCACCAGGCTAATTTTATTAGAACAGATTTCAAATGGCTAATTTCCTTTTACTAATGAGCAAATTAGTTGAATCTCTGATCTGCTTTGAAGGCAAGGATACTAATAAGACAGGAATGACAGTGAGATCCTCTGTGAGACATGGTGACATGTGCGCTGGGTGGAAGGGAGTCTCCGGGCATGGAGGGCTGTGCTAGCATGGCCTTGTCCAGCGGGGCCTCTGGCTGTGCAGACCAGCTGGTGCCCAGCCCTACCCTAGGCAGGTGGGTGTCAGACTCAGGCGCTGTCCCAGGGGACCAGCCTGGGGGAAGAGCTGTGGGGGAGAGGGGGACGTCTGGCGGGCCAGCAAAGTATGTTTGTTTCTAGCAAAGCTTCTGAGTGGGGCAAAATGGCCCCAAACTTTCAGCTAAGTTCCGTTGATGGGATTTGCTCCCACATCCCCAGCCTTCTAGCCAGTGTATCCTGTGTTTACAGAAAAGCTCTCTAGCACATTCCACCTTCTGGCAGACCCAGCTGGGTGCCACCAAAGCTGAAAGCTTTCTGTCAAACGAGCTTCCCAGGATCCAACCACCTTTCTTTGGGTGAGTAATACGGGGAGTGGGAGACAGGGGCCCTTCTGGGCAGAAGGGCATACGGCTGGGTGGGCTTTGGTCCAGCCGGTATCTGATTACCATGCAGTGGCATCATGTGCTGGAAGGCCCCAGCCAATCATCACCCAGAAAGGCTGCCTCCTGCTTGAAGGATGGGGGAGACGGTGGGGTCCCCCACTTGCTTTGGTGGCACACTTGGCATCTGCAGAGGCTGAAGCCCAGAAAGGCACCCTGCAGAAAGACCAGGAGGAGGGTGATCACATGGTCCCACTCACCTGGCCAATGCAGGCCCCTACTGGGCCAGCCTGGTTTTGCCAGGCGTCTCCTGGAGAGGAGGTATAGGAGCAGGCAGCTCCCTGGCCTCAAACACACTCTAGTTGTTACTTTCTGCTCAGAAGAGACAGTTGTGGGGTGGGGCAGTGGGCGTCACCTGGGAGTCTGCCCAATGGGGAGCCTGACGAAAAGGCCCTCAGAGCCCAGGACGAGAATGAGAACCCCCTCCAATTGTCAGTGTCTCTGGACCCCAGCTTGTTCCTCAAAAGGGGACACACTCATTTCTGCATACCATGTGGAGCCCACGAGGAAAGAGCCAGGGGCACGGCAAGCACCACACAGTGTGCTGCTCCTTCTTTCTGCAGGCGGCGTTCAGGGAGCTGCTGCCCCCTTTAGGCCATGAAGACAGGGTAAGCACTGCCTGGAGCTGACAGGAAACAAGGCAGGAAGTCCCCAGGTGGCACTCGGGGATGCCCACAGAGCTGACATGTGGATGAAAAGGGCAGCCTTGCGAGAAGAGAGCATCTCACCAAGGACCCGACGGGGATGCCCTTCGGGATCCCATGCCCACTGTCCTCGTCCCTCAGCACTGGCCAGGAGTCACGTGTCCCATAGTCACTTAGAGAAGGCGAGTCGGCTCTTCTCTAAAGGCCGGGAAAGTCCCTATCCTGCCTCTTCATAGCCAGGATCTCGGATCCAGCCCTGCAAACTGTCTCTGTAGTAGCTTTTCTTGGAAGGTCCCTTAGAGGAAGGGGAAGGAGGAGGAGGAGAAGGCACAGTTTAGAGACAGCACCAGGAGGTTAGATGTGCAAAGGGCAGAGCTTACCACTCAGTCCAGATGCCAGCTCTCTGCATGGTCAACAGTTCTGACTGCTGTGGAGGCCACAGCCACAGACCTCATCAGGGCTCCTGTCCTCTCTCCTGCCAGGACCCCCCTCCCACATCCCTCACGCCCCTCCACACACACACATCCACACACACTGCCTATCCATGCCTGCTTTCCCCGGCCTCTCTGAAGTGCTCTGGCCGCAGGCATTATTCAGCCACTTCCTCAGTTGAGAGGCCCAGAGGCCATGGGGCAGGCAGGTGCTGCGCTTTCATCTCCCAATTGCATGGGAAATGCTCGCTGGCATCCTAGATGCAGGGGGTCTCAGTCCTGGGTCTGAGGGAGCCCTCACGCTTTGTGCTCCAGACCGATCCCTTACAGGCTGCTCCCAGATTAACCCAAAGGGGCTTTATCACCACCCATGACTGGATGCACCCATTCCCCCCTGCTTCTAGGCTCAGAGATCTGACTTGGTCCTAGCACGAATTCAATGCCAGCTCTTCACAAGGGCAGGTGCTGAGACTGGGCCCTCTATAATCGGCGCTGAGTCACCTGAGAATGTGCTCAGGCTGAGGGCAACATTAAAACTTTGGCACACCCTTGGACAGAGGGAGAAAGACCTCTCGTGAAGCGGTGCCAAGAGACATGATAAATCAAAGCCCACTCGAGAGCCAGCTCCAGCAGGTACGTCCACCCACTTCGCCAGCTGCACAGGAGGTGATGGGAGGTGGCAGTCTCTCCCAGAGAGGCAGGCACACATCACTCAATGTGCATGTGACTGTCATATGGCTTTGCTGCGCCCCTCAGGCTGCGGATTCCTCTGAGTCAGACACATTGCCTCCCAATATGCAACCACCAGCAGCTTAGTCTTCCGTTACTCGAATAAATGCAAGAGTTGGGGATGTGGGAGAGATATAGGGTCAAATTGCCTGGTCCCAAAAATTGCTTATCTTTTGTCTGTTCTATATCTATCTCCCCACAGCTTTGACTTTCTCCCTCACCCCCGCCCTGGGGATAAAAACTGGAATCTTTTATACACGGCTACAGCCTTCCTGGGTCCAGTGTGAGACCACTGTTCAAGAATAAAGAGCCCGAGCCTGCCTGGCCTCTGCGTGGGCAGGTGGAGTGCTAGCCGGAGGCCTCCCCACAGCCTCAGATGGAGGAAGACAGAGGGAGTGGCACCCACAGGGCTGAGGTCCCTCTCTCAGGCCCCTGGGCCTGGTCCCTCAGGGCAGACCAGGAGCACGACATCTTTCCCTTCGCCAAGTTCCATTTCAGAAGCAACCGAAGGGGCCACTACGGGAGAAGCCTCTCACTCAGTGAGGCCACCAGTCAGCGTAAGAGAGAAAGCCAGGTGCAGGGATAGCTGCCCACAAGGGTTCCAAAGTGTAGGTTTCCTCACAAAAATCTGGGGATCCTGATTGCACACCCAGAAAACCTCGGGTCTGGTGAGGCGACCAGACAAGATCTCAAAAGTGTGACTTCTTCACTGACTCCTACAACCCAGGCTGCTTTTTCCAAACCTGATTCCCAAGCCTGCATTCCTTCCCTGCACTCCCTGCTGCACTTCCCACAGATCCCAGCCTCGGCACAGAGGACGGGATGAGGGTTCTTGATGTGCAGGGGGCCACAGAGGCAGCTCACCTGCCCAGCCTTGGAGCAACCTGAGTCCTGCTTACAGGACTGCAGGTGTGGGAGAGACATGGGCCTCCCAGGGCTGTCTGCTAGCATTCTTCAGGTTCTAGAGCTGCAGCATCTAAGAGAAGCAGGTGCGGAGGCCACACCCACACCCATGTGGCTGCACAGGGCTATATGTTCTAAATGAGAATCTTCCCAGGCAGGAGGCCAGGGTACAGCAGTGTCCGTGAGCTCCTCACTAACCTGCCACCCCCTCCTACACTTCTCAGTTACCTCTCCCTACCACTTATGCCCCAAATCCTTGGATTTTCTCACCCAACACACACACACACACGCATGTATACACACCAATAACCTGGTCTAAACAGCTCACCCAACTGAAAATGAGCTAGAGGGGCAGGAGCATGAAGAAAACATGAAATAATGAAGAACAGCAAACCAGGAATCCAAAGGCCTGGACCTGGGAGCGCCACTTCTTCCAAGCTCAATGTCCTTGTCTAGAGCACAGGCAACATCGATAGTGTTGACAGTGAGACTGGCCATAGACACCCTAAAAAGCCGCGTGCATCCCTCCCCTGCCCTGACACAGTGGCGCAAGCACTGCCAGACTCTGGAACTCCTGAGCGCAGCCTCCCTGTGCACTGACAGCAACACCTCACGTTCCCTTCGTTGCTGTGGTCCCTGCCACTCCCACATCCTGTGTGTCCCTGACTGTCTGACGTCCCAGTCTGCCTCCAAGGGCAGTTTGAGAACCAGATGAAGACGTGAGTGTGGAGGGGCTCATGGCCAGAGGAACAGAAGGGATGACTCTGGGCCCCACAGTGGGAGGAGGGAGGTCCGTCTTCCCTGGACTCAGCCTCCACAGAGCATCCCAGCGCCCTGACAACCTGGGCCAGTCTTTTGCTGAGGGCCCGGGCCACCTGCACCAACTCTGATCATAGCAGGTGTGGAGCTGTTTCCATTGGAGTTGGAAATGCTGGGCTTTTTGTAGTTTTGAGTTTAAGATCTTCAGACTCCTCCCTCTGCTCTCTTCTTTATTAAAGTTTCCCTCAGCCGACTTATGTAATACCCCAAATCAAATGCTCATTTTACTGTCTACTTAGAAATGAAAGTGGGATTTACAGAGTGAACTTGCAAGCCGGGAGGCAGCCCCAGGCTGCGCCAGAGGAGCTGGGAGGGAAGGCCGGGTGGCTGGTTGCCAGGCACCGTGGTAAAGGAGCTGAGCACGTGGGTCTCCAAGGGCTCGCGCTGGCAAAGGCCCCAGAGCCGAGCTCTCAGTTGACAAGGCCACTGCCTCCTTCCTCTGTGCCCCTTCACCTCCATATAGGACCTGGAACATAACATCCCTTCGGGCCACAGCTCAACCACTGAAAGGAACCCAGATCAGCCAGTTCCAGCAATTCAAACTCATAGGCAGACGGCTCACACTCCCCTAACCCAGCTCCCCACAGGGCTGGATTCCAAGTAGGCGCTATGGCTAGGCATGGTTGGTCTGGAGATCTAAGAGGAAAGACTTGTAGAAAATCCTTGTAAAAAGGCAAATGAAAAAGCCATGGAACTGGTAAAAAGCTCAGTGGTCTGCAGAGGTTAGGAGGGAGGGGTGAACATGTGGAGCACAGGGGGTTCTAGGGCAGTGAAACTATTCTGTACTAGTGGCCTGGTGCATGAAATTCATGCACATTATAGGGGAATTAATTAGAGGAAATATTTTGATATTGCTATTTGCCCTTTCTCTATAATAGAAGTGTCAGATGAAAGAAAATGAGTAAAATGTATATGAAAATCTTCTTCCTGTCAGAGTCTGGGGCATGCCATGGGAACCAAAGTCAAGTCCTCACCCATGCACATGAGCCTTGAAATCATGCGAGACCCAGCCCCGACCAGCCCCACCCCCATTAGGCTAGATCGATCCAGACCCAGCCAACCCCTCCCCTGTCAAGCCCCGCCAGGTGGGGGTGTAGTCTCAGGTCCCCCAGCCCAATTCCAGGGTAAGAAGTGTCCTGAGGTCCCCTATCAAGCCCTGTGGGTGAGGGTTATGGCTTGAGGTCCCTGTGAAGCCCCACCAGGCAGGGGGCACAGCCTCAGGTCCCTGCTGATTGCTTGTTAAGACTGGTTATAGGAACTCGGCCTCTGTTGTGGGTACAGCCATCTTATGTTACAGAATCCCTACAGCTGCTGTGGGTGCAGCCATTTTGTTACGGTGAGGTGGAAAATTTGCATATTCCCTCTTTATTAGATAGGATGACACTGTAATGGTGGAAACACATCATTACACGTCTGTCAAAACCCACAAACTATACAAAGCCAAGAATGTACCTTAATGTAAACTATAAACATTAGTTAATAATGATGTATAAGTACAGGTTCATCAGTCTTAACAAATATGCCACACTAATACAAGATGTTAATAATACAGGAAACTGTAAGGAAGGTTAAAGGGGGTATCTGGGAGCTCTCTGTACTTTCAACTCATTTCTTTTAAACCCAAAATTCTCTTAAAATTAAGTCTATTCATTAAAAATAATAATACTAGGGGAGGAACCAAGATGGCAGCATAGGTAAACACCTATACTGCTGCCCCACACAACAATTTCAAAATTACAACTAAAAAACAAAACAGACATCATCCAGAACCACCGGAAAGCTGGCTGAGTGGAAATTCCACAAATAGAAGGAAAGATAAAAGGACACTGAAACCTAGAGGAGCTGCAGAGGGCAGAGTTGCAGAGACAGAGGTGCCGAAACATGCAAGAGCAGAAAGGGAAGGTGGCTGAATACCTGGCTGGTTCTCTCGAATGGGGAGGGAGACAAAGGCATCCCACTGCACTGATCTCCAGTTCTGGGTGAGTCTTGGGGAACCCAGACTCATACAGGGTGAAACTGGATTGCAAAGAGGAAACACACTGAGATTTGGGAGCTGCAGAGGACGCATGGGGGGCTCTTTCATTGGGGAGGGAAAAAAAACAAACCACCAGATTGCATTGTTTTCCAGTTTCAGGTGAGACTTTGAGTGTCCAGACTCATTTGAGGAGAAACTGGACTGTCTGGCAATGGGCAGAGCTAAGGGGTAGCTTTCTCTCAGAGGTTCATGCAGCCGTTGCCCGGGGCATTGAGACCCAGGCGTCGCTTAGGACAAGGCTGACGGGAAACCAAGGATAACTGCTCAGCCCAGAGAGCCCGCCCCATCCAAGCTAAGCACAAAGGCTCTCCCAGCATAGAGACAGCTGATTCTCACAGCCAATTGGCCTGGAGGTCAACCCCTCCCAGTGATACCAACAACAATCTAGGCTTAACTACAAAAAGATTGTGCAGTCCACAAAGGGGTGCACCAAGAGAATCCACCTCAGGTAACTGGGGAGGCTGAGCCACTGTCCCCTAGAGGATACCTACCACACAAAGCTACTCGACCAACTCAGGGAAGCAGCCAAAATGTGGAGACAAGGAAAGAAATCACATTTGAAAGAAATGGAGAAAAAAAACGACTGGCCATAAAGTTCAAAATCACAGTTATAAGGTTTTTCAAGAGGTTCCTAGAAAAGGCCAATAAATTTAATGAGACCCTTGAGGATATGAAAAAGGACCAACTAGAAATTAAACATACACTGACTGAAATTTTAAAAAATTAAAAAAAAACTATATGGAGACCTAACAGCAGACTAGAGGACCGAAAGAATCAAGTCAAAGATTTGAAATACAAAGAAGAAGAAAAAAAAAACACTCAGCTGGAAAAACAAGAAGCAAAAAGAATCCTAAAAATTAAAGATAGTGTAAGAAGCCTCTGGGACAACCTCAAGCATACCAACATCCAAATTATGGGGGTGCCAGAAAAACAGAGAGAGCAAAATACTGAAAACCTATTGAAGAAATAGTGACCAAAAACTTCTACCACCCTGTGAAAGAAATAAACTTACAAGTCCAGGAAGCACATAGTAACCCAAACATAAGAAATCCAAAGTGGACCACACCAAGACACATCATAATTAAAATACCAAGAGCAAAGACAAAGAGACAATATTAAAAGCAGCAAGAGAAAAACAGTTACCTAAAAGGGAGCACCCATACAATTATCAGCTGATTTCTCAACAGAAACTATGCAGTCCAAATGGGAATGGCAAGAAATATTCAAAGTGGTGAATAACAAGAACCTACCACCAAGATTACTCTACCCAGCGAAGCTATCATTAAGAATTGAAGGTCAGATAAAGTGCTTCGCAGATAAGAAAAAGCTAAAGGAATTCATCACCGCCAAACCAATATTATATAAAATGCTGAAAGGTTTTCTTTAAGAAGAGGAAGAAGAAGAAAAGGTAAAGATAAAAATTATGAACAAGAATTACACTTCTATCAACAAGTGAATCTAAAAATCAAGTGAACTGAAAATCTGATAAACAGAATAAGCTGGTAAATATAATAGAATCAGGGGCATAGAAAGGGAATGGACTGACAATTCTTGGGAGGAAACGGGTGTGGGAGGTACAGAAAGAGACTGGACAAAAATTGTACACCTATGGATAAAGACAGCGGTGGGGGAAGTAAGGGCAGAGGATGGGATGGGTATGGAGTGGAGGAGAGCTATGGGGGGGGGGGAGTGAAACATTGTAATAATCTTCACAATAAAGATTTATTAAATTAAAAAATAAATAAATAAAAATAAAAATAATAGCCCAAATCTGGAAATAACCCAAAAGTCCATTATTGGGTGAATGGTTAAAAATCCTGTGGTAAATACATATCATGGAACACTGCTCAACAATAAAAGAAATTATCTATTGATTCACACACACACACACACACACACAACACAGGGCCCTGAGTTCCAGTAACAGAGCCACTAACTTTCTGTATGGCCCCAGACAAACCACCAGCACTTTCTGGGCCTCTCATTCCAGCCCTCTCACTCCGATGATGAGAAGATGATGGAGCTAAATCTGATCCTTCTCTTGCCTCCAAGGAAGAAGATGCCCTCCACAGCCCCTCGCTCTTCAGCAGCCCTCCCGGGCCCGGCTCACCTGGGCCTGCTCTGCAGGCCCACAAGCCCATGCATCAGCAGCAATAGCCCCCGGGCTCCAGCAACTCTGCAGTCCCAGCTCACATTCTCCTCTGATTCCCACTCTCCTGACTTGTCCATACATCACCAGGAATGCAATACCCTTAAAAAAGGAAAACCATTTTGCTCTGAACTAACAAAGTCAGGCCTCATTGTTCCCTATATCACCAAGCAATTTCTGAGCTAGCAGAGTGTTGAATTGGAGTAGGAAGATGGGCAATTGGTCAGGGTCAGCTCACATGGTGGGAGTAGGGGTGTGAGCCCAGGGAGGAGGAGGAGGGGCTCAGAGTGGAATTAAGAAAGAAGAATGCTGGGTCTAGAGGTGCAAGCAGAGGTGATACCCTAATATTTTCTGCCTCTGCACTTCTGAACCCACTCATTCTGCTCACCTATGTGTTCACCGGGACGTAACTTCTTTACCAATTAGCATCGCCTTTATACAATGCTAACTTGCCCTCTGAGCTCAGCCTTCTCGGTGTAAGTTCCTGCAACAGGGAGTTTTCAGCCAAAGAGAGTTTGAGCAACTTCAAAACCCAAAGAGTATTACACAGTCTCTGCCTGCCCAGGGCTCACCAAGTGTCCTTCAGACACTTGTCCTCCCGAGCCCTGCCTCTAGGGAGCATCGAGTGACCCACCTCCTAGAGAACTGTTTGCCCCAATCCTGCTACCATTGGCTCTTGCACAAATTTAGCACCTCTCCCAGTTACTCAGCTCCTAGGCCACATAACACACACACCATTGAGCTCCACACGTTAATTATCTAATGCTGTAATAAATTACACGTTTGAACATGGGCCATGTTTATTTATTTATTTACTGTTATATCTTCAGTTCCAAATACTGTTCCAGATAATAGTATACCATAGGGACTTAATAAATGTTAAATGAGCAACATACTCTTATAGCTGTACAATTCTGGACACAGTGCTGATGGACACCAATCACCTAAAGAGCCATCAAAAACCTCCTACGAGAAAGAAATTCATTGTCCACAGTCCTAAGACAGTGCTGCCCAGCAGGACTCTGCTGTGATGGGATGTTCTATGTCTGGGCTGCCAGGCACACAGCTACTAGCTACTGGGCGCACTTGAAATGAGGCTAGTGTGGTGGAGGGACTGACTTTTACACTTTAATTAATTCATTTTCATTCGAAGAGCCAAGTTGGATGGTACAGTTCTAGAAAGGGGTGTCGCTGGAGATGGGCTCATGAGTGAAATGCATGTGAAAGCTCCTGTAAAGAGCCTGGGCCACAGCACCGCTCAGTCACACAAGCTCACGTTTGGCTTAGCAGCCCCGTGTCTCACATGACTAGCAGGTCATCAAACTCTGTGTTTCTGTTCCCCATGAGTAACAAGGATACATGACCACCTGGGCTCCTCTGAAGGCCGATGAGCTCCTGCATGTAAGCAGTGCCCTGCAGAGACTGTGCTCACAAATGTCGGCTCTTCCTATCACGGGAGCATAGTAGGCATGATAATGTTGTGTCGGAATACACATCTAATATATATATATATATATATATATATATATATATATATATATATATGTGTGTGTGTGTGTGTGTTAATATATAGTGACCACTTACCAAGTGTCAAGCTTTGCTAAGAACCTGACAATAACCCCGAGAGAGAGGTGTGCTTATCAACATATCCCAGGTGAGAAATCGAGGTTAAAGGAGTTAGGTGCTCACATTCCAGCTGGCAAAAGGCCCGATTCCAGAACACCCACTCAGCCTGCTTCTTCATCTATAAAAAGAGCCTTTGAATAGTATCTATGTCGGTGTTGAGCGGGGAGATACATAAGATACTGCGCATGGCCTGTGCTTAGTACACAGCGCAGGTTCCCAGCTGGGGCAAGTCCTCCAGGCCACATTCCGCAGTGTCTGGAGACACGTTTAGTTGTCACTCCTGGGGCTGGAGGTGCTACTGCCATCGAGGGGTAGAGGTCGGGGATGCTGCTAACCATCCTGCAGGCACTGGACAGCCCCACAGCAAAGGGTCATCAGAGCCAAAGCGCCAAAAGCACCAAGTGGAGAAGCCCTGGTCTAGAGCCTCACAGAACA
Organism: Antrozous pallidus; assembly: GCA_027563665.1. NCBI lineage: Eukaryota > Metazoa > Chordata > Mammalia > Chiroptera > Vespertilionidae > Antrozous > Antrozous pallidus. The sequence continues at coordinate 84,197,720 of CM050520.1, forward strand.
GTGTCAATACATACTAACAAGAGAGAGAAGGGAACGGAACCTACAAGTTTCAAAGGGGGCGCCATATGTTCAGACCTGGGAACAGCAATGCTGAAGTTCAGGGAAAGGATCCAGCTCTCCAAATCACAGCCACGTGAACGAGCAGTGTGCCTGGCAGACCGGGCACGTGCTGAAGGACAGAATCCCTGCCCCTAGACACTTGTGATGAAATTGCGCTGATGCGAGGCTAGGAAAGGGGAGGACGAGCCAGGGTTGAATCACCCCAGGCTACAAATCTCCCCCTCCCGCTCTCTCCTTTCACAGGTGAGAAGCATAGAGCAGAGGAAAATTCTGAGCCACAGACAATGTGGGCAAAAAGCATGGAGCTCCTGCAAGGCCAGTCACTGCTGTACCCCTATTTTCCCACATACAAAGTATGAATGATACATTCTGCTCCTCATTTCACTGAAAGCTGCCCACTCTCCAAGAGGTTAGCAAGGCAGCCAAACACCATCATCGACATCACTACCATTTACTGAGCACTTATTATACTGCACTGAAGGCAAAATCTCATTTAGCCTCACAACAACCTTCTCAGGTGAAACAACTGAGTCCAGCCCCAGGCTATCGGAACCTAGAGCCGCTCCTAATCACCATGTGGTACTTCCTCTTGGTGTCACACTGGGGCCTGAACAATGAATAAAATGGGCCCAGGTCCTACTCTGCCCCTCCACATATAACTAGACTTGCCAGGCATCTTCATACAGCCCCTGACTCCCTGCAGAACTCAAAAGGGTCTGCCACATCCTAGCTCTGTTCCTGGCATTGGGACTGAGATGGGGAGGCTGACTCCTTGTGCTCCGTGGGTAAAAGCCGAAGTAACAGTGTCTTCCTACGTGCTCAGGCCCCTGTCCTTGACACTCACAACCAGATTTGGGCCAGGGAGGTAACAAAATAATAATGGTGCATGGCAAGTATGTGCTGGAATCAACAAATCCCTGTGGGAGTTTGGAGCTCACACCTCAGACCTTGGAGATGAGTAGGCAAGAAGAGATAGTAGAGAGAGCTTCATCAAACCCACACCCTTACACTAGAACTTGAAGGAATGAGACAAGTTCTCCTGACACATTCGGAGTGAGAAGTGAGGAAAAGTGCACTTCTAGCGGAGGGACTTGTGTGAACAAAGACACTGGAGTGGGGAAAGGAGGTTCCAGCCTGGCCAGAGCTCGGGAGAGAACAGGGCCATCCCGGGATGCACGCAGTGGGCATCCAAGAGCCTCCTCTAGGCAGGGAAGAGTGGGGTTAGCGCTGCTTCAAAGAGGTCTGCCAGGGAATTATTTATGGTGCTAGCAAGCAAGCACTCATTTAGCTTATAGCCCACATTATACAAACATGGCATTGAGCTCTCAAGTTAAGGCTCTAATGCCACTCTAAATTAAATTCATCAGTGTCTTAATTAAGATCTATATTTAGTTTTTAATTAAAGAGGAGAGAAAACTCATGATGTTGCATAGCAGAAATTTGGAATGGAGATAAATAATCTCTCAGTCCCTAACCTGGACATATGCCCAACCACTCTCAAAACAGCCCCCTGTCAGGGAAGGCAGTCCTTTTATCCTTCCTTTCTTCCTCATTTATTCCTTCTTCTTTTATTTATTCTTCGTCTATTTATTGAACACCTACTATGTGCCAGGCACTGAGCTTTGATTCTGGGGCACAGTGGAGAACAAATTAGAGATAGTCTCCGCCCTCAAATGGCTTACACTGCAGAGGAAAATGACAATGGATATGTACATGTCTCAGCTTTAAACCCCGCCCCCTCCCCTGGGTCTCCGGTGCTCTCACAGGAAGAAGTCAGACACCCTCGGTGATGCCATGGCTGATGCCTTCATCCCATCAGCCAGAGAAAGCCTTGGAGAGTGTCATGTGGGTTATCCAGGCCCCCTAGCCCCACCAGCCTGGGAAGCTCCCAAGTGGGTAAGCTACCAAACCAACCCTCTCATCCCATCCAGCAAATGATGAGGACTAGTTGTCAGGAGGATGGGGAAGGGGTCCGGGAGCTCTCCTTCAACCCTAGGACACCCATTGGGGCACTGTACCTGGGAAGGCTTCACTGAACAGTCTACAAAGGAAGATAATAGAACACAGACCGTCACAGCCACAAAGACCTAGACAGCTGCGCAGGCTGAGTTCCTGGGAGGCCAAGTGACTTGGTCAAGTAAACAGAGTCAGTAAAGGGCCAGAGCCAGAATCTACAGCTGCTTCGTGCCAATGACTTTCTGGGGGACAGGAGCCTAGGTAAGCAGGGTTCCTGCCCTTGGGACAGCTGGTGGGAAGGGGAAGTCATTACAAATTAGGAGGCAGAGTCTTGATATGGACACGAATTGCCAATGAAATCTAACCCTGCTGCCCATCCTAATTCCCCAGAAAATGTCTTTCCAGGGTCCCTGGGGCCTTCCCAGTGGGCAGTGGAGTCTGCTGGGGCGGGGGGAGGGGGGGGAGGAGGGAGGCTATTCAAAGCAGGACAGCAGGATGCCAAGGTGCCTAGTGAGACTCCCCTTGCTGGGTCCTGGGTCCAGAGAAACAACTGGAAGCAGAGGACAGGCTTTGCAGGGCAAGACTCATAGGTCTGAGTTGATGTCAGAATGGTTAGCTAAGGAAAGAGGCAGGAGGACATCAGGACATCCCAGTGGGGCAGTGGTGTGGTGGGGGGGTGGGGGGAACCCGGGGATTGCACACGGGTACAAACTCCAGGGGGCAGGCTAGGTAAGAAAACCTGAGCACTTCTGTGTGAGGCAGGAGCAGGTGGGCAGGCGAGTGGAGAAGGTTGACCTGAGCAGCTGGGGAAGGGCCTCATGCAGACATTTCACTATGGGCTCAGCCTCCTGGCAGCGCCCAGGCCGGTGTGGCTCAGTGGATAAAGCCTGGCCTGTGGACCAAAGGGTCCCGGGTGGATTCCAGTCAAGGGCACTTACCTCGGTTGCAAGCTCATCCACCGCGCAGGCCCAGTATGTGCGGGTAGGCAACCATGATGTTTCTCTCTGCCTCTCCCTCTCTCTTCTACTCTCTCTAAAAGATCAGTGGGAAAATATCCTGGGGTGGGGATCAACAATAACAATAACAAGACAAAACAAAACAAAACCAAGTCCGTGAGGCCGTGAGGCCAGAAGAGGAGAACTCCCTTCCACACCGGAGCCGGCTCCCAGAGCACAAAATCAACAGACAAGCACCGCCTTCCCAGGGCGCAGCGGGTCTGGGAGCAGAGAGCGGACAGCGCCCAGAAAGTGAACTTGGCACAATGCGCGCACCCCTGGGGCAGCTGTGGCTCGCAGAGCCCGTGCAGCTTTCTTCTCACCGCCTTCTTCTTCCCGATTAATCATCGGCTACAGCGCGGCGCTTTGATCCCCGAAATCAAACTCTCCGTGTGATGGGTGGCTGGATGTTATGCTAATCCGCGCTGATTGGGCTGAGATAATTACATTTCTTCCAGGTTCCCCGGGAGTTCCGAATAAATATTGATGCACAGCTGTCCCTCCTCAGGTGTAGAGAGGAGCTCTGCGTTGGCAACAGTGTGGCCCGGCCAGGAGCGCGCACTGCCGCCCACCGACCGCTTTCGCCGCTGCCCACGACCTCGCCGCGCGGGGACCGCGAGGCTCCAAGGAGGTAGTGAACCCTGGGGCTTTGAGATTCGGGGACCCGCGTTTGAATCCCAACGCCCCTGTATGGGCATGAGGTCTTGGGCGCTTCAATGAAACACTCTGAGCCCGGAGTCTAGGTCGCCGTGGAGATTGGATGAAACTGGTGAGAAGCGCTGAACAGCGTGAAGTTGCTCCAACTTGCCTCGGGGTCCTCGCCACCTGGAGCGGGAAAGACAGGGAGTGGGGGGCGGGCAGGATCGGAAGGAGGCGCCTCAGCCAAGGCACCCTCCCCCCAGCCCTGGCGTCGCGCTCAGGCCGCCTAGAAATGGGTAACAGAGTTAGCGTTTTGGTGGCGTCGCTCCTCCCCGTGGGCTAAGTAGGTGGCGCTTGTAAAGCGCTTCGAAGACAAAAACGCTACCCAAGTGATCATTACCATTAGCCCTGTCCCAACACGCTTTCACCAGCTCGGGAGCCCCAGTGATGCTAGCCAGCCGGCGCTGCGCAGCAGGGAGCTCGCCGGGCCGGGTGCAGGACTGCGCCCACCCCTCCAGGCTCTGTCTCTCCCGGGCCCTCCAGAGGTCAGGATGCGAGGACAGCGATGGGCAGGAAGAGGAGCAGGCACAGACACAGCTAATTCAGATGTGCCCATCCGCTCTGGTAAGGGCGAGGGGATGCCCAGGAAGCTCTGAGGAGACGCTGTGGATCTCGCAGATAGGAGTCTGTGAGGGACAGGAGCGCTTTGAGGGCTGCCGTGGTTCTCTGTGCTGACATCAACAGGCCTAAGCAATGTCTTCCTACATCCTACATTTGCTGACACCCCCCCCCCCCAAGAACCATGGCCCCCATTGACTAGAGACCTTGTTGCCCAATCCCTGACTCCTACAAGGCCCAGGGCCAGGGCTAAAGGTTCTTGGGTACAAACCCAAATTCAGAGCACATTTACCAGACGTTGTACCAGGCAGTAAGTCTGACAGATCTTGGCCTTACGCTCAGAGTGATATTGCCCTGGGCGTCTGAAACGCAGGCTGAATATTTAGTTCTTTCTCCCACCTTCTTGCGGACGCTGACTCCAAGGCCCGGGCCTGGGAAGGGTCTCCCATCAGGTAGTCAGCTGGAAACAGCCAAACCCTGGTCCCCGCAGTGGACACATCTCACTGCTCCCTCAGAATAACCACAGTGATGCTTAGAAAAGTAACAAGTGGCTGAAGGGCAGAGTTCATTGCCATTTACAAGTGCAGCAATATACATCGTCTCAATAGGCCCTGATGAGCCACTGGGGCTCAGATGTATGTGTGTGTGTGGGGGGGGGGGGTATGCCCTGAGTCCCTCCTGGTTGGTGGTAATGCTGGGGTAGAGCCTGGGTGCCCTCTCCAGATCCTGGCAGTCTCTCCAGCCCACCCTTAGAGTGTCTGGGATGAGATTTTTAAATGCATGCAGCTCTTGCCTACACTGTTGTTCCTGCTGCTTTCCTTAAAGTGAGCATTGATCCATCCACAAGCGGTTTTGTTGTTTTCAGAAACTCGAATATGTGGCTGAACCCCTCTCCCTCCTCCTCAGAAGCAGGAAAAGATGTCTCTCTAATGGGATGTGAGGGACTAGATAGAGAGGGGGTACTCACCCTCTGGGAAGTAGAGATTAGACCACACCTTCTTCCCCTTCAACCCCCCCCCCCCCCCCGCCACCTGTAATTCTGAAAACAGTGCTAACTATGTTGGTTGAATTCCCAGAGGACATGGGTAAAATGGGGAGAAGCAAGCAGCCTGGGGCCTGGGAGAAGGACAGAGGCAAGTAGACCTTCCCTGGCACCAGGCTTCTCCAATTCTCAGGAGTGACATAGCTCTGCCTTTGGTGGCTCTGGATAGAAATAAATTAATGTAAATGAGGTGCAGGTGAGCACATTTATTTGATAGTCAATATATTGGCACTTTTAAAAAAAGACATGTTTTTATTGATTTTAGAGAGAAAGGAAGGGAAAGGAAGCGACAGAGGAACATCCATGGGCTGCCTTCTGCCCAGCCTCTACTGAGGATCGAGCTCAGAACCTGGGCATATGCCTTGATTGGAATCGAACTGGCAAGCTTTTGATGCAGGAGACCACGCCCTACCAACTGGCCACACCAGCCAGGCACGATGTGGGCACAGAAAGACCCAGCTGGCATCCTTCATTCTTGTTCGGAAGTGGGGGGAGGGAAGAAAGTAGTCTCACTCTGCTCAGGGCTCCCTCACCGCTTGCTGCCTCCCCTCCCCCTCTCCAAGGTTCCAACCAGGTATGGTGAGCAAGTGGCCCCATTGTAGTCAGAGGCCCACTCACTAATCCAGAAATTAAAGTGCCCAGAGAAAACAGGCTAATCAAATTATACATTCCTCAGAACCACTTGTAAGCCAGGTACATTCTTCAATCTTAATTAGAAATCTGAGCCGTTCCCACTGTCTCCATAATCGACATTTAAACAGCGCTGACCCCCATGGTGCTAACCTTGAGAGCCACACACCCTCCGGAGGGCTAGTGGCTGCCTCCTCCCTGGAGACAGGGTGCTGTGAGGCTGCGGGCAGATCAAATCACTAGGCTGCCCTCTCCATACCCATGCCTTCTCTCACCAAGGACACACAAACACAGAGTCTCAATTTATCCAATTCACCCCCCCACTACCCTCCTGACACCCCACTATGAACCTCCACCCAAAACCCAGTTTAGAGCCTTTTATCTCTCACCTAACAACTATAAGCCATCCTGCCTGGCCCACACTCGGTGCTGCAGGCCTGTGCTCCCACAAAGTGCATCTGACCTTGTTGATCTCCATAAAACACTGAGCTTCCTTAGAGCCATCAAGATACAATCCAACACCCTGTCCCCTAGCACAACGCCCCAGGCTCTGAGGTCCAGCCTCTGACTCCCTCTCTATGTCACTCCCCATGGCACTGAGGGGGTACAGAGTGTGCTACCCCAAAACGTGCTACTGTGGCATCAGGATTCCTTTGAGCTGAAAGCAATTTTTAAAAACAGACACAGGACAAACTCTCTGCCTCTCTCTCCAGCAGGACGGCAGGATGATGCTTAATCACAGGAGACAACTCCCGGCTCTTATCAGCCCAGAGCTGGCACAGAGGAATCTACATAGTAAATCTCACTAAACAATCCTTCCCTTCCATTATTTACCTTCCCACAGCGGGCCACCTTTAAAAGCCTAAACCCTGTTCTTTGTCTTGTCACTTCTCTACAAATTTATTGCTTTCTTAAGTGAAGTAAGTCAGTCAGAGAAAGACAAATATCACATAATCTCAATCATATGTGGAACCTAAGTAACAAAATAAACTGATGAACAGAGTGGATCCAGAGACATGGAAGCACGGAAGAGTGCAGAATCTCAGAGGGAAGGTGATGGAGGGAGAGTGGGTGGGAGGTAATCAACCAAAGATCTTGTGTGCTTATATGCATGGCCCATGGACACAATAGGGAGGTGAAGGCCTGGGTAGGGGCACGGAGGGGGGAGAGGGGGAATGGGGGACATATGTAATACTTTCAACAATATGGAATTATTTAAACGCACACACAAAAAATTATTTTGTTAAGATGCTACATAAGCCCAAGTTCTAACCACTTCATTTGAGTTACTCACCACTGAGTTACCCCATGTGTACGAGCAATGTGTACCTTAACTGATTTTCTTTTGTTAACTTACCTTTTTTTTCTAATTTTCATGTCCCCAGGTAAGGAACTCCAGAATGGTAGAGGAAAAGAGTTGTTGTTTTGCCTTCCCTATAATCCTGAGCTACCGCCTCCCTTCATACACAAGGCGCCTTCATTTCCTAACCATTTGCGCATACTATGCATCCTGCCAGGAATCTTTTGCTCGGCTTCAACAACCTCATCAGCTCCTGGTTAGTCTTTAAAACCTTGCAAGGAAAACACATGTGCACACAAAGGCTTGTACAGGAAGGTTCCCAACAGAATAATTCATAACAGCCCCAAACTGGACACAGTCCAAATGTCCACCATTCAGTGAATGCACAAACTCTGGTACATCCAGCCAACGGACCGTGACTCAGCCACAGGGAGGGACAGACCACTGTTTGTGAGCCTCAGAAACATTATGCCAAGGAAAATCAGCCAGACACACAGACCATCTATTATATGATTCTATTTACACTAAATTTCCACTAACCCCTCAGAGGCTGAAAGCAGCTTGGTGCTGGGTGGCAACAGTGATGACAGTGCACGGGCAGGAGGCACTCCGGGGAAGACGGTGTTCGCACACAGGCTTATGGTAAACAGTGGCACAGCTGCTTAAACAAACAAATTCAGTGAAGTGTACACGTCTAACAGGTAAAGTTTATGGTATATGAAAAAAATTAAAAGCAACACTGTTAATCAGAAAAGTGGATTGATGGATGGATGGGTGAATGGATGGATGGAGAGATGAATAGATAGATTTGTGATGAAATAGGCGGGTCAGTGAATACTAAAAATTTCTTTCAACTTCTCTGTATACTTTACTATTTTTCATAATAAACGTTGGGGTGAGGTGGGAGTCCTAGCTCCTTGGTCCTCTCTCCTTTGCTCTCCTCTCACTTTACACATATCCACTCTGCAAAAACCTCTTGTGTCCTCTTTACTAATTTTGTTGACCTTTCATAGGCAGCGTGCCTTTGAGGCTGATCTTTGCCCCACCCAGGGTCACTTGAGGCTAGAAGTGTACTGTTGCATGGATTGAAATACAAAACAAACCCTGTGTTTTGGGGGTTTGATTTTAGTGGTTTAGCAAAATGTGTCTCACCTTTTGACTGCTGGAGCCAGTGACTTGGGGAGAAGATGGTTGAATGGTGTCAGGGAGGTCTGAAACTGAACTAATGGCCTACAAACCCCGGCCCCTAAAATAGAAGTATCTTAAGGAAAGAAGGTGTCCAGGTAAGCGATGTGGGCCCGAGCCAAGGACACAGAAGTGCCCAGGAGAGGGCAGGTGTGAGCAAACCTGTGTGGGTGCACAAGCCATCTGGGCCTGAGAGCCTTGCACAGATGGGATTTTGGTAGCAATGGCTGAGGTATGAGTTTGACCCATGAGTGCTGCAGGTTTGAATCCTGAAGTTGATGCTCTACTATGATCTGGCAGAGGCCTAGGGTCAGAGGTCAAGAGCCTGTGGGCTCTGTCAGTAGGAGAAGCCACAGCCAGTCATAGCTGTGCTGGCCCTCAGGCTGCAGCTCTCTCTGCGCCAGGTTATGGCAACAGGGCAACCCCATCTGGGCCACGATGCCTCCAGAATCACTGAGCAGTGAGAGGACCTGAGGGAGCCACAAGGGAGAAGTCCCAGACTTATTGCTAGTCAAGAAGGCATGCTCTCAGGCAACCTGATTTCAAGTGTGGGTATGCATTGGCTCATACCCATTGCTATGGTTTAGACCCTACTCCTGTGTTTCCTCCTGTATCTATCTGACTAGAAAGTCAGATCTGAAGGCAGGGACTGTCTGCCATGTATCACTGCATCCTTAGCACAGTCCGGGCCACCTGGGAGCCAGGGGTTCCGATCTGTGACTCCTGCTGATCCCAGCCCACTGCACAGCAGCAAGTGAGCCCCTGCCTGGGTTTCTCTGCCTCATACCAGCCACCCCAAGAGGGGAGCAGGGACAGGATGCTTGTGAAGGACTTGGCACTTTTAGAGGGAGAGAGAACTGATACCCTACAGAGAAAGTCCGAGTGAGCCTGGAGTTCATCCATTTGCTTATTCATTCCCCAGCTGCACTGGTGGCCTCAGGTCCGGGGCAGAGCCTGACCACCACAGCCTGCTGCCATCTTACAGGGTGTCCAGGTCCTATTGAACTGCATCAGTCAGCATGCTGTGGCAAGTCACAAAGTCCCTTTGCACGAATGACTTTAATCATAAGGGCCCTGCTGGTTCTTGTGGCAGGAAGAGCAGAGGTCAGACGACCCAGAGCTGACTCCCCAGGGCTCAGTAGTGTGGCAGGAGTCCCAGCAGCCCGCAGAGCTCCTCTGCATGCTCCCCTGCTTGGGCTTCATCTCCTGTCTGGTGACAAGATGAGCTGCAGCAGGTCAAGGCATCCCTCCAGACCTGACAGCACGCAGCACGCAAAGAAGGCAGACCTCTCTCTGTAGAGTCTTCCAGAAGCCTGTTTTCAGAAGCTCCTTGGCTCTTTGTGTCTTATTGGTGACAATGCAGACTGCACTCCTAGTTCCTCCGCAGTTGCTGGCCAGAGGACTGGGCTTACTTCAGTGATGGGAGCCGCCTCCCCCGAGCCACCCTGTGTCTGTGCAGGAGAAGGGTGAATGCCTGACAAGCAGGGTTGTAAAGATAGAGATGGGGGTTGGCAGGCTGCCCACGGTGTCCGAGACAGAACCCAGACAGAAGCCAGCGGAGCTGCGAGGAAAGGCTACCTGTGAGCTGGTCTCTGGCCGTGGGCGGAGTTCCCAGTGAGACAGAGGGCGCTGGGCTCAGCCTTCGCAAAAGCGCAGCAGGATGATTAAGGACAAGGAGCTGCCTGGTGGGGCTGGAGTGCCTGGCACATGAGGAACATACACCAAACCGGATTAAAAAGATGAGCAGGGTAACGGGGCAGCCCCCCGCGCTGTGTGAGGGGCATGAACCGCAGCCAGTGGGAGCAGAGGAGCTGACTCCAGGAGGTGTCTCTGAGGAAGGGGCGGGTGTTGGGTGCAGCTAGGAGTCGCTGGGGTATCTCTAATGGGAACATTGCTACACCTTCTCAGGAGAAGCCCTGGGCCTGGGCTTTCTGAGCACCCTGATGCTGTCTGTGGTATGGCCATAGCTCAGGAACTTAGAGGTGGGCCAAGCGGGGATGCAGATGTGAAGCAGTGGTTGCTGCCTCGCTCTGGGCCGTGAAAGAACAGGCACATGTGGATAAACAGGACAAATCAGTCCCTTCCCAGCAGCCCAGAATGACCACCCCCCCCCCACACACACACACACACACAGACATAAAGACAGAGGGAGAGCCCACTGCTTCCACTGAGCCTTCTGTGCCCAAACCCACGCTGCCAACCACACCCCATCCAGCTCTGCAGAGGGAGCCACTGCCATGGCCTCCCTGCTCCTCTCTCAGCCCCTTTCTCTCCTCCAGCCCCCCACAGAGGCTGCTCACTGTGTCTTCAGCAGCAGTCTCCTCTCCTTCTCCTAGTGGCTGTGCTCTTCTGTGAGCCAAGGCTCACATCGAAACCCGCAGGCTCCCACACAGCGCTTTCAGCAGCAGTAGAGAGCGGCTCTGCCTCCCCTCCGTGCTCCCAGTTACTGCCTCTGTCCAAATGAGCTGATGAGAGGAAAGGGGCCTGCCCAAGAGTGGCCTGGGCACCTTCCTTTCTCCTGCCAGGGCTGCCCTGCCTTCCATGAGCCTGCACTCCTCATCTCTCCAACTCGGGCAAAGTCTGCCCCTGAAGGGAAAGGCCTGCACTCTGGAGTGCAAAGTGAAAGTATCAGGAGCCCATGCATCTGGATGTGCACTAAGCAGCGCTTGCCAGCCCAGCCTTTTCAGTGGTCAGCTGTGAGCTCTTCCTATTCTCATGGAGGGAACTGATATTTGAGCCAGACAGCCAAGAATGGACAGGGGCAGGGCAGAGCACACGAGATGACGTGGCCTGATCCAAGAGGTACAGGTCCCAGGAGAAGGCGACCAATAAGCTCAGCTGGGAGGAGAGGCTGGAGGCCTATCACAGGCCTGGCCTGCCCAGCTGAGGAGCTTGAACTTCATTGGGGAGCCATAGGGGGAGCCACACAAGTGTGTTTGGGTCAAGGCATAACCAAAATCAGAACTGTAGGCATCTAAACACCTGGCTCCTGATTAGATGGGAGGAGCAAGAAAGTGAGAGCACCAGGTGTCCTGAGGAAATTCAGGGTTTCCAATTTGGTAACGCAGGCACTGTGGGCCGTCTTCTGAGAAACTGGGTAGTAACAAGGAGGAGCTGGGTGGGAAGGGGAAAGACAGTAACTTTGGTACCAGAAATTTGGGGTTTTTGCAGTTAAAGTGTAACCATAGAGAAGGAGCTGAAAGGGCTTCAGTGCCACGTGGGCCTGGGAAGAACGCTGAGGTGGGGAGCCATCCCTCCACGGGATATTGACCACCCCTCATGGCATATCTGAGACTCACTGCTGTTGCTCACAGGGTCCCTTTCGTTTTTCACTTTCTTACTCAGACCCTCTCCTGCTGCTGATACAGGCCAGGTGCCCAGATCAGAAAAGGCCACCATCCCAGAAAGGGCCAGATGCAGAAGCAGCATGGCTCCACTTCACACTGCTGTGCTAACCCGGGGCTAGGGGACAGGAGTTGGTGGGTAGCTGGGCTGGTGCTTTCCAGCCTTCAATGAGAGACAAGTAGTGCAAGGAGTGTGGCCATGAGGGTGGTAAAAAGGCGATCACTACTGCTAATGGGACCTCCTCTATCCATCAGAATTGGGTCGAAGAGTTCTGCTAACATAGAGATTTCGTCCACAGAAAGGCCGCCCCTACACAGCCTCTGGCTGGGTTTTCTGAAACTAGATGGTGGAAGAGAGGAGGGGAGACAGTTCGGGCCAGAACCAAAGGCTGAGGTAGCAGGCCCCGTGGGCTAGACTCTCGCTCCTCAGAACTCCTCCAGGCCCTCCAGGGGACTCCGGACAGCCCCCTTGAACTCAGGAACTCCAGCCCAAGCCTCAGCCCTGCCAGGGGCCTCTGCATCCCAAGAGAAAGAACACAGTGCCAGGCTGGCATCCTTGGGATGAACTCAGGCATCTTCCTCACCCTTCTCATTCATGTCTTGGTCTCCAGCATCATAATCTGGCCTTAGGCTCCTGCAAATCCAGTTCCCTCTCAGTTATCTGTTGGTAGGCTCTGCCCAGGGCTAAAGCAGGAGGAGATCAGTGAGGTGAGGTGGGGAAGGGGCCAGTGTGTGAATGTGTGTGAAGCCTGGGCTGCTGTTTTCTAGAGTCCTGGCTGCCTCTCAGCAATGCACTATTTCTTTAAAGTACTTTGACTCTATGGCCCAGTTGCTGCTCTCCTCTGGGCAGGCTGGTGCTGTCCGCCCCATTCTACAGATCAGGATATGGGGCTCCTCCACATGAATGGCAGGGCTGCTGGGAGCCTGAGTCTTCTTCTCCACCCCCATCTTTCCCTGTAATTTAATGGGGGGGGGGGGAGCAGAGACACCAATACCCAGCCCAGGAGGTGTTTTTCTAGGGGTCTGTCACTCTAAGCTCAACCCCAGCACCCCAACTCCAACTCAAGGACCTGTCTGACAAAATCCTCCCCCAAAAAACCTGCCCTGGTCAGTGGACACAAGTCCAGGCCTCTTTGCAGAACACAGTCAATGGCAGACTTTCTCCTTTTCCACCCCCACCAGTGGGAGCAGTCACCTGGCTTCTACAAACCTCTATCCAGCCATAAAGGACCCACTCAAATGTCCTCTCCTCTAGGGTTCAGTACCCTGCCTTCTAGTACCCCGCTCTCTGCTCCCACAGCCCTGGCTCATGCTTTTCAACATATTATAATTTTCTCCAGTTGTTTATTCACTAGTTGACCTCCCCTATCAAACTATGGATTCCTCAGATAGGCTATTGCCTTAGTCATCCTGACCTTCCAGCAAGACAGACTAGAAATCCCCCCACAGTAGGCTCTGGCTGGGCGTCCTGGCAGCCATTCTGGGGCCCTGGGCCTGGACCTGCTGTGCCAACTCCTCAGAGAGCTCAGGATCTGGAAGGTTCCCAGTGGGGATAAGGAGTGGGCTCCAGCTCTGCCCTGCAGCCCTTCTCCATATCTATCCTCAAGCTGAGCCTGTTGGATCTCAGGGCCAAAGGATAACATGGGAAAGAAAGATGGCACCCCGAAAGGCCCGCCAGAGGGCCACCTCCCATCACAGGTCAGGCAATTGGTCCTGATGGGCAGCTGATAGTGACAGTAAGAGGTCCATGCAGAATCTGCTTTTGCCCACGTGTCTCCCCAGAGGTCTCAGGGACCATGATCCCAATTAAGGTCAAGGGCGGCTTTGTTTTTAGGTGAGAATAGGGACTTGGATCTTGGCAGAGTTACCCATGAATAAAAGATGCTTGATCCATTCATGTTGAATGAACCAAGGAAAAATGGATGAAGCCCCCATTCTCATGAGAGATCAGGCTGAGAGCCTCTGTGTGGCTGCAGCACCCAGGGAAGGAGACTCAGCCCCAGATGCCCAGAGCATGCCGCGGGCTGTGCCGCAATGGCTTATTGGGAAATCAATAAGGAGGCGGCCCCGTCTGGGCAGGCTGACATGCTGTATACAGGCCTTCTGCAAACACAATCATCTCCTCAGTTATTAATGGGGCCCGCTCGCTGCCTCTTCATTAGTGCTCAAATATCAACAGAGAACCGTTTACTCACCATGGGCGCCTGCTCATGCCAAGCAAATTTGGACAGGGCTAGTCAAACAGGGAGCTTGTTGTTGGGCTAATGACAGAGCCCAGTGTAAAGTTTAGCAGCGGCAGACGCAGGCAGAGAGGGCACCAGCGGGCATTGTCCCCAGGAGCGGCCCAGCGAGGGCTGCAGGGGAGGGGATGATGCCCGGAGAAGTGGCTGTCCTGAGCCCCAGGCCACACAGCTGTGTCTTTCATGGGAACCTTGTTGGGTCCCTTCCACTGTGTGTGCAGTCATAACCTCTTCAAATCTTCACAGTGATCCTAGGAACGAGGCCTGGCAGGAATTGCAAGGCAACATGGAGTAGTGGCTGAGGCCCTGGCTTAACAGCTAGACTGAGCACAGGGCCAAGATCCTGCTGCCACCTGTGTCGCTAGGTACCAATTAATTGGCCCAAGCCTTGCCTTCCTCATCTATGGAATGGGAAGTCCAGTAGCACTTAGCTCCTAGAGGTGCCTGAGGGTCAAGTGAAATAGTGCACACACAGTGCTTCTTCCCTGGACTCCTCCTGTGTGGGTAAAAAGACTGAGGTTCAGATGGATGCAAGACTCCCATCAAGGTGTGTGCTTAGGAGGTGGCACAGCCAGACTGCAGTTCATTGCATGCAACTTCAGGTCCAGGATGCTGTCCTCTGCATCTCCCCAGGTCTCTCTACTTTGATGTGCACTACCACCACCACCCCCGCCACCAACTATAACCCAAGCTGCCTTGCTTGCTCAGCTTGGACCAGCCCAGCTGACCTACCCCTGAAGGGCCCTCCATGGCCCCGCCCCTGGCACTTGCTCTGTGCATTTTTGCATCACTGTTCTCTGTATCTCTGGTGGAATACCCGCTGAGAGTGCGGTCCTTCGAGGTTCACCCAGTCCTGGCCTCTCAGAAAGTGCTGTTTCTTCCCGGGGTCTCCCCAGAACAATCCTCTGGGCTCTATGAGGGAGGATCCCTGTAAACTTCCCCGGAGGCCTGAGTCCTAAGTCCTTCCCCTCAGTGGCCCAGGTTGGAGAAGACTTGCACAGGACACAGACGCTGTTTTCTGGGACCTCACACACACCACTGTGGCCTTGCTGTACCCATTCATTCATCTGCTTTTTTAACCTCAGCTAATGCAGATGTCAACCCAGGGTGACTCGTCTGGGTTTCTTTCCCAACAGTCACCCATTCAATGTCTTCTCCTCGGGGCATCACAGGCTCTCCAGCTACACCAGGAGTCACCAAAAAGGACCGACTTCTGGTCGCCATAGAATCAGGGAGCTACAGGGGGTGGGCAAGGAGCAGAAGATCCTGCTGTTAGAACGGCACCTTCATCTTTCTGCCAGGTCCACCATCACATGCCTGTTGCAAATAGTTTCCATGCATCCATTGATATCATGGCACCTCCATGTTAGGTCCTAGGGATGCCTTGTCAGCAGGAGGGCTGTCTGCTGTGCAGGTGCACAGTGAGCACACACAGTGGTCAGAGTTAAGCTGCCTACCAGAGCGGCCCCAAAAGAAGGAACAGGGAGGAACTGGTTCTGTCTGGGAGTTGGAGACTTCAGAGAGCATGACTACCTGAGCACACGCTGGGAGAATGGCTCAGTTTCCAGTCAATAATGAGAAGAAGAGCCTTCCAGGTCATGCTAACAGCATGTGCAGACAGGCATGAAAGAGCACACACATTCAGAGATGCTGAAATGGGACCAGTTCTTGACAGTCCTATGTCCCACACTATGGCACTTTGATGGAGAGCTTATATTTCATTCACTCAGCCACCATTTGAGTGGTCTCATGACAAGGAGCTCACTCCCTCGTGTGCCCATGTATCCCATGTCACAGTGTCCCTGCACTGATACAGTGCTTCTCCTCCTTCATGACCTAGGCCAGTGGTCGGCAAACTCATTAATCAACAGAGCCAAATATCAGTAGTACAATGACTGAAATTTCTTTTGAGAACCAAATTTTTTAAACTTAAACTTCTTCTAACGCCACTTCTTCAAAATAGACTCGTCTAGGCCATGGTATTTTGTGGCAGAGCCACACTCAAGGGGCCAAAGAGCCACATGTGGTTCGCAGGCCACAGTTTGCCGACCACAGACATAGGCCAGCCCCAGGGCAGCACAGAACACATCACCACTCATTTCACAGAGCACTTACCGAGTGCCCACTGTGCACTATAGCACATGCCAAGAAAGCCAATCCCTGGGGCAGGATGAGCACTATCCGTACAAACTAACACAGGGCACAGCCCCGCACTCCATTCCCCAGGCACACACTCACACACAAGCCCCAGCGTGGCTCTGTGTCTCCACCACAGTGGAAGTACTTGCAAGGACACGGCCCCATTCCCAGGCCTGCTGCCATCATGGATACAAGCCAGTTCCCTTGCACAGGACACACACTGTGTTCCCGAACCTCACACACACCCCGACGACCTTGCTGTACTCACTCATTCTTCTGCTTTTTAACCGAGGCTAATGCAGATGTCACCCCAGGGTGACTCGTCTGGGTTTCTTTCCCAGCAGGAAGGGAGTTTTGAAGCTTGAGTCATTTGAGTCTGCGGCACTAAAAGGTCTCCTGACCAGAAGGAACAGGAAAATGTCACTGGCTGATGGAAACCATTTTCATGTGAAATGCCACCTTCTAATGATGGTACCTTTCGCTGCAGCTGCCAGCAAAGCAACACTTAGCTCTCTCCTGGGGGCCAGGCTCTGATCAAACAGTTTTGTGCCTCCTTCTGCCCCCCTCCTTCTTTACAGAATCCTGCATTCCAGGCCATTATGGGCCTCTCGGCAAAGGGCGAGCACCCCCTGGAGGGCCTAGCACTGGCCTCCCTCACTTTCCCCCCGTCTAACCCTTGAGTGGAACAAGGGGCTCCTGCTCCATCCACTTCAAACCTGGCCCTGAAGTGAGGGGACCCTCAGGGCTCCCAGAGCACACAATGCCTCCCTTGTCACTACACCCTACTCTGTATAGGCATCTCAGCTCTCCTCTCCAGACTCTGTGCTGCACGTAGAGCAGAGGGATCATGCCTATCCTGCTCACTGCTGTGTTCTCAGGTCTAGCACGGGTCTAGCACACACACTCTGTCTCATCCAAAGCCATCCCAGGTGGTTGTTCCTGTCCTAAACACCTTCAAAGTCCCCCACCTGGGCCAGTGGGGATCTTTAGCACCTCATGCGGCTACTCAGGCTGACCTCACCTCCCAGCCCAGCACCCCACACCACAGTCCAGCCCTGGGTGTGTCACATCTCACACTCTGGGCTCTCTACCAGGAATGTCCTTCTTCACCCTTTGAAATCCTGTTTATCCTTCCACCCCCAGTCTAAGAACACATCCCCTGGGAGACAAGATTCTAAAATGCCCCACCCCACAAGATCCTCCCCCTGATCATTCATTCCTTCAAGCACTAACCTAGGTGCCACTGTTGGGAACTTTGCAGATGTATTTTAAGTCTCAAATCAGTGACCTTAAGAGAAGAGGCGATGCAGGTAGCTGACCTCTGCACCAGGCCTTTGAAAACAGAGCTCCTCCTGCTGGGCACAGAGAGCACTGGGGGCAAGGGAAGCAGAGACGGATTTGGCCCTGATATCAGGCATGAAAGTGGCAGGGACCCAGGGGAGAGGACCCCAGAGCAGCTTCTGGGAGCCACAGCAGCTGACCGCCGGCAAACCTTCAGCAAGGAAACAGGGACCTCAGGCTGACAGCAGTCAATAGCAGCTGAGTATAAAAGTGGGTTCCCACCCCAACTCCCACCCCACCCCCGACCCCCCACCCCCACCCCCGCAAAGCCCCGATGTGAGACTTCCCCCTGCGGGTGCTGCGCCAGGCCAGACTCTGGCCTCGGGAACAGGGGCATCAGCAAGCATGGTGCATGAGATGTTTGCTTTTTTACCATTTTATTTTTTAATTGTAAATTGTAGTAAAATACACATGACAAGAATTACCATCGCAGCCATTTCTGAAGTTCAGGTTGGCACTAGTACAGACATTGGCCCTGTACTTTCTCCCTTCTTGCCACACATGAGCCCAGCACACACTGGGCACCAGTTCCCGCCCCCCCTCCCCACCCCCCAGACCAGGTGGCCATGAACTTGTGCCATTGGTGCAGTGAGAGAAGAGCAATCACCTCCTCCCCGAAGCCTTTGTGGGAAGCCTGTGCTGAGGCGTCTGCCTTCCTTGCCCAGGCTCCCCTGTCCCCGCTGAAGCCCAGAGCCCAGTCAGGGGCAGCATTAGTTCCCATGTCCCAGTGGGTGAGCAAGACTTGAAGGTCCCTTGAGAGTGGGGACAGGAATGTATTCACAATTGGTTCCCTGTGGTGCCTGTTATCATAACTAATAGAATGGCATCTATTGCATTCTGTAATAAGTCCTATGTAAGCCTTGCTAAAAAAAAACCAAGGTATTCATAATGAAAATCATAACAATAACTCACCACATGCTGGGCTCCAGGCTAAGTATTTTATATGAATTTTTTCATTTAAACATCACTGCCTTATGAGGTCAAATTATTCTTAGCCCATTTTAGAGATGATAGGCAGGACTCAGATGTTAAAAGGAGGAGCAGTAACTTGGCAGGATCACACAGGCAGTGAGTGGGGACCCGAGTCCTCATCTCGGGCTGGGCTCCTGGAATCGCACCGGGACTGAGGCGGCAGGGGTGGGTCTTGAGGAGTTCCCACAGCCTCAGCACTGGGAGCCGCCTGGCACTTGTCTTGGGAGAGTGAGCAGGACTCCGTGAGGATGCCAGGGCACCGCAAGATGAGCCCGGGGTCAGAAGCTGAAAATGGGCTCACTCGTTTCAAACCAGGTGGGGAACAGGAGGAGGAAACTGAGGAAGGGCCAACCCAGTCTCCAGTCAGGGAGGCTCCTCATTTAATGATGTGACTATCAGACTTCCAATAAGGTTCCCAACAGAATGCCACTGCTAACCATGGTCTGGAAACCACCCAGTCATTGCAAGCCTTTCAGCATAAGGATGAAGACTCAGAAAGTCAATCACCTCAGTTCACCAAATCATATCTCCTGCCTCCTCTGGGTGATGGGAAGGTCCCATGGTGGACCAGCAGGTCCCCTCTAGATTCCAGCCCTTCTGCTGCTGGCCTGGAAGACCGGGGGCACACTGGTCTGGGAGTCAGCATGGGTGCCAGTTTCGACTTCATCCCCAGCCATGAGTGACCTAAGGCAACTTGCTTTTCCTCCTTGGGCCTCAGTTTCCCAGTTCTGAAGTGAGGGTGTAAGCTGGGTACCTCCATTTATATGCTTCTCCGCAACGCAGGAATTTGTGCTTCTGTGCTCCTGGGAAGGCCCCCCAGCAGCGCCTCAGCCTCCTTGCAGCTCTCGCCAGGGGCATCCCACCCCCCACCCAGAAACGGGGAGAGACGGAAACACAGAGCCGCTTCAGTGGGAGAGGGAGAGGAAAGCCAGGTGCAGAGGCCGGGCCGGCAGGCGGAGTCGGCCGGAGGCATTGATTTAATAAGGGCCCACTTGGAATGATATCTCCCCAAATAATATAATAAACCCTAATTTACTCACATTTATCTCCCAGAGGTTTTTGGGAGAAGCCTAATCTCGCCTGCTCTAGAGTGATGGATTAGCGCAATGGAAACTCCGCTGGGAAATAAAAAAATACATCTTGTAGTTTTTGACGTGTTATTATTCAGTGTTATCTCGTATGCCTCATTCCAGACCCATTACTCATGTTCACTTTTTCCCTTCCTTTCTTAAAAACCAGGGCCAGAAGCAAGGCTGCCAGCACATGCCTCCCTCTCCGCTTGCCTGAGCATCACCTGTGCTAGGCTTTCCTGGGCTGGGGGAGGGGAGCCGGTCCTTCCAGAAGATTCGTTAAGGGATAATGGCCACTGCGATGGTCTGTGGTGGGCACCTTCCTTCTCCTCTCTGCAGCTGGAATCAGAGCTGCACCTGCCCTTCTCCAGGAGCCTAGCCAGCCCCTGGCCTCCGAAGGGACTCTGAAGCCCCCTTGCCTCTGACCTCAGGGCTGAGCTTGCTAAGGGGTTAGGGGTAGGAAGCTCTCAAGCAAAAAAAGGACACAGATTGCCTCTAGAAACCTGAGGGCATCCGGTACAGCTAGGACTCACAAGGAAGTGGGGAGCAAAGGACAGGGGTGATTCTGGGTTTTTCCGTGGCTTCTCATTCTCTCTCCCTCTCCCTCTCCCTCCCTCTCCTCTTTTGCCCTCTCCCTCACTTCTCCTCCACTGACACTCTGCTGCCCCTCGCCACCACCTGCTCAATAGACCTCAACTCTCATGGAAGCTCAGGATAAACTGACTCCTTTGTAACTCTTTGCACTCACTGACTTGGGCCATTCATATTTTTCCTCTTATTTCATACAACTTGTGGGCTGATTTTCTTCATCCCATTTTGCTGCTGAAAAATATCACCTCAGAGAAGCTGATGAATTTGCCCAAGATCACTCAGCTATGAGCGATATTTACGCCTGAGTCTACCTTCTCCAGGTCCTGTGCTCTTTAGAGAAACCCTCCCAATTGCATTGACCAGACTCCCCTTGGCCTGACTCTCTCATGCCCTGAGAAACTGACCTGGGCCCACGGAACAGGGCTGCCTGGACCACTGGCTTCATCTAAGGTGCAGGAGAAGTGGCTGTTGATGTGAAATTGAAAGACCTGGACTCCTTCAGTTGCAGTTAGGCTCCTACTATCCACATAATCTTGGACAAGTTGTTTAACCTGCCTCATGCCTGAGTTTTCTCATGTGAGAAATGGCAAGAATATTTTCTACTTCACAGAATTTTTAGGAGGGAGTCAAAAGACCTAGCCAGCTGGAAGTCATTGTCGTCGTCGTCATCATCATCATCATCATTATCATCATCGTTCTTGGCCTTCAGATACCATCCTGTGATGGCCAGCCAACAGCATGTGTGTGGATAAAAGTGCAAAGAGATCCTTCATACATCTCCGTGCATATTAGTGCTATGTGTGTCCATGTGCCTTCCTCTCTCCCCTGGTGTCTCTTTCCATGAATGTGTCTTTGTGTGACCACTTTCATGAACAGATTTCTCAGTAATGGAAAATTTACTGACCAATATTCCCACCCCACCCTGACTCCAACACAGTTCCCAGCCAGAGGCAAAATTATGAGGCTATCTTCAGTGACCTGCTCAGGATTGCCCATGCTACCCCTCAGAAGTCAGAGGCGTGTTATTCTGGCACACTCCCAGCCTATTCCAAACCCCCGTCAAGATGTACCTCACCTCTGCTGTATCTCCTCTTGGCTAATATATCTGCATTTATAGGCTCTGTAAAGCTTTTCTCAGCCTCTCGAAGGTAGGATGACCTGGAGCATCTCTGAAACACTTTTATTAATCTCTTCTGTTTGAGAAGTCCTATCTCCAAATACAACAGTCATGGGCCATCCTGGTGGTCTGTGAGCTCAAGTTCATTGGGGCCCTAAATTACATCATCTTAGAAACATTAATGCCGTGCCATAGCCCCGGATTCCAGCACCTTATCTCTTGGAGTATTGTGTCTTGAGCAGTCCTTGGATCCTGTTCAAGGTGCTGATGTTTTTCTTGGCTGGCATAGTCTCCTTGTGTGTAACCAGTACTCCCTCCAACAATAAGGCCCATGAACATGGAGCCTCAGAGAGTGGATCAAGGTGGAAAAGGCACAACCTGCATCTCCTAGGTAAGCTTCAATATTTACCTTTGTAAACGGGGGTAAGAATAATGACTCACAATAGTCATTGTGAGAATTACATGTGTTGCCTCCTGCATGCCCCCCCCCCACTGGGAACTGAAACCTGACCTGGGTCATAGGTCAACACTCAACCATTGAGCCACGCTGGCTGGGAAACACACTTGCTTGTACTAAATTTCTCCAACACGCAGTTTCTTCCCTCATAAAGAGAGATCAGTAGCCTCCTCCTGGAGTTTCTTTAGGATGGAATTTTTCAGTTTGTAAATAGCATCTACTATATAGTAGGTGTGGCCCTGTCTTTCTCACACTCTTCATTTTCCCTTCATCAAGTTCCTCTCTTAATGTCCATGGTCTTCAGTCTCCTCCCTGGAAATTCTCTGTCTTCCCTATGTCAGACTGAATTGGATCCTCCCAGAAGAATTTCTAGTCAGGCCTCTACTACCATCCCCACCCCTCTCCACCCTCATTTGGGGCTCAGTCTTTTGAGAAGGGGTACCAAGGGTTATCCTGTGCAGGGAGTGGCAGGTGAGAAAGCTGGCTCCAGGGCAGTCTGCGCCTCCTCATCCATGGGAGGCAGAAGAGCTGCAATTGCCTGGCATCACCTCCCCTTACCTTCTAAGCAAGCTCCCTTCTCAGCTGGGCAGTGCCCTCTGTCTTGGCTGCTCCCAGCCATTGCCATGGCCTCTCCCACCCAAGATAGCCTCGAATGGGTCCAACCTCAGGCCCCAACAGCCTCAGCTCTCCCACAGCATCTGGCCCCATCCCTTGCTCTCTGCTTCCCTCTTCTTGTCTCTTCCTCTCATGTAAAACCCCAGTCCTGCCTCTAATGCAGAAATGGAATTATGTAAAAGGATTTGAAAGAACAAATGTGCAGGGAGCCAAATGGCACCAGGATCTCCTCTTTCCCTTTGATAAATTCCTTGCCTGATCCAGCAGTCTTTCAATTAGGTAGATTAAACTGTAACCATGAGCTCTCAGAGGGAGGGAGGAGCTGCTTGGGGAAGACAATAAGTTCTGTCAGAATGAGTTCATGGCTCCAAAGGGAGGTCCCCCTCTCCAGGAGGTGGACTGCACCTCTTATTAAGCCCACCACTTTACAGCTTGAAACATCTTTTTCATGCTCTGTATTTCATTTGCTCTTAACAGGACACTACCTATTTTATCCTATACTAGAAGCCCAGTGCACAAAATTCATGCACTCAAAGGGGTCCCTCAACCCAGCCTATGCCCCCTCCTGGGACCGGGCCTTTGCCAGCAGTCGGACATCTTTAGTGCTACTGCTGAGGTGGGAGAGGCTCCTGCTACCACCATTGCACTCACCAGCTGTGACTTCATGACTTCAACTTCTGGCGAGCATCACTCCCCCTGTGGGAGGGCACTTATCACCAGGGAACAGCTCCTGCATTGACTATTTGCCCCCTATTGGTCAGTTCACATCATTGCTGCCAGTGGTTCCAATGTTTGGTCAATTTGCATATTATCCTTTTATTATCCTATCTAATAAAAGAGTAATATGCAAATTGACCATACTTCCGCTATACCCACAAACCATGCCCAGAAACCACACTCACCATCCAATCAGGAGCAAACATGCAAATAAACCCCAACTAAGATGGCTGTGGCCACTAGGAGCAGGAGGGAGGGTTGGGTTTCCCCAGCAATAGAGGAAGCCAAGCTTTCTGCCTACCCTTGCTGGCTTAGGACTCCACTCAATGCTACAAAATTTCAATTATAGAAGATACATAATCCAACAGAAATGGTGGCAGCCACAAAGCTGGAGAGAGCAGAGGCTAGGGTTGCCCCTGGCAATGGAGGAAGCCAAGCTTCTGCAGCTCTGGCTGGCCTAGGCCTCCACTCAAGGCTACAAAGTTTCAATTATAGAAGGTAAATAAATCCCAGATACCAGGGCCTCTGCTTGGGTTTCTGGGGGGGCATGGCCAGCCTGCAAACCACCACAGGCCCCTCGCCCAGGCCACCCCGTGCTCCAAGGGATCCTCCACCCTGATCCAGACATCCTTCAGTGCAAACCAGCTGGTCCCCACCCATGCACCAGGCCTCTATTCTATCTAATAAAAGAATAATATGCAGGGGAACCAAGATGGCAGCATAGGTAAAACACCTACCTTGCTGTCATACTCAACAATTTTAATACTACAACTTAACGAAAGAGCAAACACCTTCCAGAATCACCAGAAAGCTCGCCGAGTGAAAATTCCACAAATAAAAGTGAAGATAAGACACTGTGACTCAAAGGCGGACAGTGTTGAAAGATTCGTGCGGAGAGAAGTTTGGAGTGCGCGAGCCAGTGGAGAAGGCGGACGGCTGAAAACCGGCCAGTTTTCTCGAAATGGGGAGACAAAGACGTCCCACTGGACTGATTCTCCAGCTTTGGGCGAGGTCCAGGGAACCAACCGACTATCATACGGGGTGAAAACTGGACAGTGGGAGGGCACGCCGAAGCTCGGGTGCTGCAGGGGTCTCCCAGCTTGTGGAGAAGGCAGCTTGCGTGAACAGCTCGGCTGCGTGACTGGGCGCAGAGAGCGATCTGCGACTTGTCTCTCATTCAGAAAACCGTCAGACTGCTTTGACTTACGACCCTTGGTGAGACATTGGGCATGCAGAGTCATTTGGGGAGAGTCTGAATTCCCCGGCAGCCGGTGGAGCTCGGCAGCAGCTCTCTCTCAGAGGTGCTGGCGGCCATTGCCCCCGGCACAGAGTCCCCAGGGCTGCATAGGGCGGAGCTAACGCTGTCTGCTTGGCCCGGAGACTCCGCCCACCCAACCTGAGCACAGCTGAGCTTCACCGACAACTGGCCTGGAGGTCAACCCCTCCAAGTGCTAACAACGACTAACCTGAGCTTAACTTCAGCAAGACTGTGCAACCCATATCCACCTCAGGTAACTGGGGAGGCTGAGCCACTGTCCCTAGTAGGAAGTCTTCCACACAAAGCTAATTGACCAACTCAGGAAAGCAGCCACCATGCAGAGACATGGAAAGAAATCAGATGTGAAAGAAATGGAGGGAAAAAAACTACTGGACATGGAATTCAAAACCACGGTTATAGGGTTTTTCAAGAGGCTCCAACAAAAGGTCGAGGCCTATAAGGAATTAAGCAAGACCGCAAAGGAAATGAATGAGTCATACAAGGAAATGAACGAGACCCTCAAGGAAATGAATGAGACCTGCAAGGAAATGATCAAGACCAACATGGAAATGAAGGAGACTCTCAAGGATATAAAGGAGACTCTCAAGGATATGAAAAAGGACCAACCAGAAATTAAGCATACACTGACTGAAATAAAAAATATTATACAAAGACCTAAAAGTGCTCTGGAGCACCCCAAGAACCAAGTTAAAGATTTGAAATACAAAGAGGTAAAATACACTCAGCTGAAAAAGCAAGAAACCAAAAGAATCTAAAAAATTGAAGATAGTGTAAGGGGCCTCTGAGACAACCTCAAGCATACCAACATCCGAATTATAGGGGTGCCAGAAAAAGCGAGAGACCAAGACAATGAAAACCTATTTGAAGAAATAGTGACCGAAAACTTCCCACACCTGGTGAAAGAAATTGACTTAGGAGTCCAAGAAGCGCACCGAACCCCAATATATAGGAACCCTAAGAGGACCACACCAAGGCACATCATAATTAAAATGCCAAGAGCAAAAGACAAAGAGAGAATATTAAAAGCAGCAAGAGAGAAACAGTTGGTTACTTATAAGGGAGCACCCATACGATTGTCAGCGGATTTCTCAACAGAAACAATGCAGGCCAGACGGGAGTGGCAAGAAATATTCAAAGTGATGAACAGCAAGAATCTACAACCAAGATTACTCTATCCAGCAAAGCTATCATGCAGAATTGAAGGTCAGATGAAGTGCTTCGCAGATAAGAAAAAGCTAAAGGAGTTCATCACCACCAAACCAATATTATATGAAATACTGAAAGATATTCTTTAAGAAGAGGAAGAAGAAAAAGATAAAACTGTAAATTAGGAACAACAAATACACATCTATCAACAAATGAATCTAAAAATCAAGTGAATTAATAAGCTGATGAACAGGATAAACTGGTGAATGTAACAGAATCACGGATATAGAGAGGGAATGGACTGACAACTCTTGGGGAGAAAGGGGGTGTGGGAAGTGCAGCAAGAGACTGGACAAACATCATGCAACTATGGGAGAGGACAGTGGAGGGGGTGAGGGCGGAGGGTGGGATGAGTACCAGGTGGAGGGAAACTATAGGGGGGAAAAAGGGGGAACAATGTAATTAATAAACTGAACAATAAAGATTAAAAAAAACATACACACAATTACAAATTGTAATATCCACTCTGAAGGAAAAGTACAGGGTTCTATAAATGCTGTGAAAATATTGAATGAACAAATGAATGAATAAAAGAAAACAACTACATACTTCAGACTGCAATATTTTTTTAAAAGAAGAAGAATATGCAGATTGACCATCACTCCAACACACAAGATGGCTGCCCCCATGTGGTCAAAGATTCTGCCCCCATGTGGACAAAAGATGGCCACCACAAGATGGCCAGCAGAGGAGGCCAGTTGGGAGGGACCAGGCCTACAAGGGAGGGTAGTTGGGAGTGATCAAGCCTGCAGGAGAGGGCAGTTAGGGGTGACCAGGCCGGCAGAGGAGGGAAGTTGGGGGTGACCAGGCCTACAGGGAAGGGCAGTGGGGGGGACCCAGGCCTGCAGTGTAGAGCAGTTGAGAAGAACCAGGCCTGCAGGAAAGAACAGTTGGGGTGACTAGGCCTGCAGGGGAGGGCTATTGGGGGGAACCAGGCCTACAGGGGAGGCAGTTGGGAGGTTCTAGGCCTGCAAGGGAGGGCAGTTGGGGGCAATCAAGTCTACAGGGGAGGGCAGCTAGAGGTGATCAGGCCAGCAGAGGATGGAAGTTGGGGGCAAATAGGCTGGCAGGGGAACAGTTATACATCAATCAGACTGGCAGGGGAGTGGTTAGCAGGTGATCAGGCTGGCAGGCAGAAGCAATTAGGGGCAATCAGGAAGGGAGGCAGGTGAGAAGTTGGGAGCCAGCAGTCCTGGATTGTTAAAGAGATGTTGACTGCCCTTTTAGGCTCAATCTCACCAGACATTCCTCAAGGGAATGGAGAGGGTGCAGGCTGGGCTGAGGAAACACCCTCCCTCATAAATTTCATGCATCGGGCCTCTCGTCCTACATAATAAAAGGCTAATATGCCAATTGACCCTAACAGCTGAATGACACGTTATGATGTGCACTGACCATCAGGAAGAAGATGCTCAGTGTAGGAACTGCCCTCTTGTGGTCAGTGCACTCCCACAAGGGGAGCTCCACTCACCCACAAGTGAGGCTGAAGGCTGCAAGTGCAGCAGTGATGGCGGGAGCCTCTCCTGCCTCCGTGGCAGCACTAAGGATGTTCAACTTATGGCTCCTGGACTGCAAGAGGGCACAGGTCAGGCTGCGGGACTGCCCCCCACAGTGCATGAATTTTTGTGCACCAGGCCTCTAGTCAATAATAAAACTGAGGCTTGGAGAATAAATGACCCAAAGTCACACAACAGAGCCTTAGCTTGACCCTGGCAATCAGGGTGCACCCTGTGACTCCCTGCCATGTCCAGGCTCCAAGCTGCCCCATCACACAGGACACAAAAGTTCCTGGGAGCTGGGAGAGCAGAGAGTTCAGCAGCTGCCCCACCCTCAGACATGCATGACTGTGTTTGGGCAGGTGACTCCATTAGACTTGAGAAAACGAGGTACCTGTTCTACAGACTCCAAAGGCAGCAAAGCCTTAGACTCGAGAGTTTTTCAGATTTCATTACCAGGGGGAGGTCATAGCTGGCTGAAGGGTGCTATTTGGGCTACAAGGTGCAGTAGGTGATGTTGGTATGAAAGACAGTTTTTCAATGAGCTCCACCTAGGTCTTTTCCAGTGAGATTTCTGCACAGATTTCTGGTCCCTTAAAGCAGATGACTGGGGCAGATGAACTAGCAATGCTGGCTCTTAGTCCCTTCATGATGTCCTCCACATGCCCCACCCTCCATACTCTACCACTGGCTTCCTCTTGGGAGTAAGGGGCCATCCAGGAGGTATTATGGAGTTTCCTGCCCAAGATTAGGTCTGAATGGTTCAAAAAATGGGACTCTTGCTATTACTCACCCTCACTACCATTCCAACCAGAAGGCCAGTGACTGCAGCAATGCTCTCGACCTCTCTTCTGTGTTCCTCTCCTCCAGAGTCAGCTCGAAGGGAGGGTGGCTCCACCTCCATAGCACGTCTTCCAACCTTTCATGTTAGTTTGGCTCTGAGGACACAAGTGAAAGTATTTTCCTGAGTCCCTGATCCAGAGAAAGGAATTGCAGAATCACACATGGGCCCAGACGTAGATCCTGGCAAAAGTCCGACATCTTAAAATCAGAATGCTATAAGGCTCACAGTAAGTCAATCTGGAAATGCATCCGACCAACTTCTCACGCTACTGATGTGGAAACTGAGGCTCAGAGACAGACGGTGACTCGTCCAGTGCCAAATGGTGAAATCATTGAAGATCTAGGATAGCACTCAAGTCTCCCAACATCTAGTATTGGACCCTTCCCATGACTCCTTATGTTGAGTCAAGCTTCTGAGCTCTGGGAGGGGTGACTTAGCCAGAACCTAAGAGTGGCTCTAGAAGATTGAGAAATCTAAATGAGGTCATTGGTTAAGAATTGCCAGGATGCCTTATGCTTAAATGTATCATTAGTCATTAAGCATCTATTGCATACAGAGTAATAGAGTAGATATCGCGGGGCCCAGGAGAATAGGGGGAAAATGTATTGTCCAGCCATCCTGAAGCTTACTGCTAGATGAACATATATTCACTCCACAAGCGTTAATTGAGATCCCATAAGGCACATTGGTTACTATGAATAAGATTCCTGTCTTCTGGAAGCTTCAATTCTAGTGGATAAGCAGAGCTTATTAGGCATTTATGACACTGGAAAGTCTTTCATGTGTAGATAATACCTGTATTATCTCGTATCATCTGCACAAGGTCTGTAAATGTTCACTTCGTGGATAAGGAAATGCATCCAGAAAAGTTAAGAAACATGCTCAAGTTCACCTATCACTTAGCCGAGCTGGGATTTGAACCCTGGCAGTTCAACTTCACAGGCTGTGTGCTTTTACTTGCTTTATTAGTGCATTAGGTTAGTGTGGAAAAGTTCCAAAGGACATATATCTTCCCAAAAATGCCCGCATCGAAGCTGGTGGTGCGCATCCACCTTCACCCTCGGGGCCCCAGTGACCAGCGTCTCTGTAACCTACAGGCCTGTGGGATTCAAATGTGATTTAACTTTCTGTGGCCTGTGACACTCCATCCTGGTAGTGAGATGCTGTTTTCATTGAGACTTCACTTAGGTAGAGCTCCTTGCCTCAAGTGCAAAAGGTTCCAGACACCCCAAATCCCAGGTCAAGTTTGGCCCAAGCTAGCTCTCTCCCCTGATTTCTCTGACTGCAGTTGTAGAGTGACAGGAGGCTGTAAGCAGTCCCCTGAGAGAGGCCATCCCTCCTGAAAGACAAATAACCTTGTATTCTGTGGAGATGGCCCTGACGCTCCGTGGCCTTTGGATTAGTGAGTGAGAGCAGCGCCCTGACAGGTCAGTGCTGTCAGCAGAGGACAGGGGCGGTGAGCAAGCAAGGGACCCAGGTGGAGAGAGGTGACCCTGTCACTGAAGAGGAGCCAGCCTGTGACAGCAGTTTAGCAGCTCTAACGAGCAGCCCCGCTCCCCCACATCAACACTGACATCTCTGTTTGCTCAGGCAGCAGCATCGTCTGTCTGCTGGCCCAAGCTCTGCCTCCTCCCATCCAATCTTCCTACAGCCAGTGTCAAATAAATGGCTGCGTGACAGTGAGAGGGACAGCTGAGAACAAATCCTGGGGTGGGCCAGCCCCCACCCTCAGGCAGGACTTCGGCACAGTTGCATGGGCCCTGGATTTGGCAGAGGTCAGAGATAGAAAGTGGGGGTGACCTTGGTAAGCTGACATTTACCAAGGACCTACTATGTGTGGGTTCTAGGCTGGTCTACTTTGGGAATTTGGGAATGAACAAGACTAATCCAGCCCTATAAGGGCCCTAGTCAGTAAACAACAGAGGTAACAATAATATCAGGTAAACACTGACAGCCACAAACTTACTACGGGAGTACAGAGGAGAAGCTATCACTCCTAGCTCAGAGGCAGTGGGAAGACTTCATGGAGGAAGCAACTTTTAGATGGACCTAGAAGAACGGGTAGGGTTTTGCCAGGCAAGAGAACCACTGGAGCCACAGAAGAGAGGCAGAGCAGCGTGGGGTCACTGGAGATTCTGGGTCTCAACCTGGCTAAACCTCAGGACATAGGAGGTGTGACTAAAAAGATGAGTTGAGACCAGGCAATGGAAGGTCTTGGATGCCAGAAAAAGCCGTTTGTTCTTTATTGAGAAAAATAGAGTCTCTCAAATATATTAGATCTGGGTAATGACGTGCTCAAAACAAGGGTGGGGAGGGAGATAGCCAGGAGCCGCAGGAGGTGTGTTGGAGGAAGAGCCCACTGGAGTCACTACCCCCTAGGAGGCTGGAAAACAAAGACGAGCAGGTGCAGGGTTAGGTGGCCAATGCAACAGAAACCCAAGGTAATGTGTTTTGACCTAAAAGAGACCTGGAAGAAGCCAGTCCTGGGAGGGCGTGGCAGCTCCAGACTTATCATGGACCCAGGGTTCTCCTCTTTCTGTTCTAACATCCCATCATATGCATTCCATCACTTCATTAATCAAAGTAGCTGCTAAAGCTTCTTCCATTATTTAAGCAACAATAGGAAGGAACCAGGGAGAGGGCAGAAATCTCATTCTGAGGCAGCTCCCTTTAAGGAACCCTCACACCTCCTAGAACACTTCCTCTTACATTGCAAAGAAGGATAGGAGATAGCATCTCTGTTGTCACTGGGAAGAAGTGAGAGATGGTCAGTGGAGGGCAACCAGTAAGTAGTCTCTGGGCCAGGGAATCAGAGAGAGTGCTGGGCTGTGAGTGCTGGGGTCTGGGGGTATGAACCCAGAAACCAAAAAAAGAGAGTTCAAAGAAAGATTTGTGGTGAAGAAGGAGCCTGATTCTAATGCCAGGGGTCCCTGCTCCACTTGCACCAGGGACTCCTATGGCCTTCCCAATGATCAGCCTTAACATAACCTCCTCCTCAGAGGGCGAGTGTTGATGAGAGGATGGTAACAAGGAACTGGAAGAACAGAAACGTTGGCCAGGGCTGAGAGGAGGCTCGGCCTCGTCCTGTGAAAAGGGGTAGGTGTGCCAGTTAATCGTGTATGTCAAGAGCTTCCTGACAACAGGAAGAAATCAGGAAATGAAACTGTGTGGCCAGAATCACAGATGGAGGCAAATACAGCGCACGGATGGGAAGCTACCCCAGGAAGCTTTCCCTAGAGGGGCCTGCAGCATGGCATGCTCCCCTGCCTAGCAGGGAACCCACAGAACAGGCGAACAAAGTTCCCATCCCAGGTAGGCCTTCCAGAACTCGCCTCTGATCTCCATCAGCCCACAGGCCATCCCCGTGGGAGAGCTAGATACCTGGGGAAGGAGAGGCCTGGGGACCTGTTTCCAGTCCCCTCTCCCTTCTTCATTGCAGCGGCAGATGTGGGTCCACAGGTGGAACACCCAGTGACAGCATTCTTTGTGTACGAGTGCATGTAATAAAGGCCGCCCATTCTCCAGCTCTCATTCCATCAGCTGCTTCCTTTCCCAAATGTGCTCTCAACTCTCATCTCAGCAGCCTGTCTTTCAACAGAAACCTTTGAATTTCCCCAATGCCTGACGAGGGTGGGAAGCAAGTTTCACTTCTCCAGCCAGTGCCAATGGATTGTCAGTGGCCACTGCAAGCTGTGGAGAATTCTGAGGACACTTCTTGACTCGGTGGGAAAAAGTGCCATAATCAATTTTTAAAAACATATTTTTATTGATTTCAGAGAAGAAGGGAGAGAGAGAAAAAGAAACATCAATGATGAGAGAACCATTGATGGGCTGGCTCTTGCATGTCCCCCACTGGGGATTGAGCCCAAAACCAGGTCAATGCTCAACCACTGAGCCATGCCAGTTGGGCATATAATCAATTTTGATGTCTGATGAGGAAGGAAACAGGGAAGAGTTAGAGGAACAAATCCATCTAAGTGCCACCCCTGGTTTAGCACAAAACAGGTGCTGTATTTAACACGCCCACTCCAGGGGTCCTTTCTCTCTGTGACTATCTCCTCGACCTGGGTCTGAAAGGATCACATAGTGCTCTGTCCCAAACCACAGGCAGGCATCTAGCCAGCTGGACTAGAAGAACTTGGTGGACTATGAGGTGCAGGGTTCTTGGTAGGCAGCTCACATTTGTCTCTGAGATTCTCTTCCTGTGGCTGACATTCTGATCCCTCAGCTCAGAAATCCATGTCAGTCTGAGAAGACTTGAGGCAAGGAAAGGAGGTTCTAGAAGGAGTGAGAGAGGAGGCTCATAGAGAGAGGAAGGGGTTATGTTCCCTAAAACTCTAGGTAGAGTCAAGCAACTCTTGGGAGCCCAAATCTTGAGAGTTCCTGAGGAAGGCATGCTTAGGACGGGCCAACTCTTGCGCCCAGGTCGTCTGGAAGCCCTTTCAAAGGGAGTGGCCAGGTTTTCCCCAAACCTTTCCCTAGCAGACACCCCTACAGCATCAGGTCCACAGGGTGCTGCTCCTCAACTTGATGGGGTTTCTGGGTGCCCCACCAGCCCCACCATCCGGGGGTCAGGCTGGTGCTCCTTGGTAACTCCCCACCCTACGACCTTGGCCAGCAGAGAAGGGATCCAACAGAGCAGGATCACCCATTGGAGGAGCCAGTGAGTGTGTTTACTCCCAAACCCGGCCCCAGTCAGTGGTCTGTATGCACCATTAATCTTCCACAATCCCAGCTGCTCCCACTTTTCAATGACTCACCACTTGGGGGCGCTCTTAGTCTCACCGAGGCTATAGCTCAGGCTAGCCTGCCTCCTATGCCCCTTCCTTCTCCTCCTCTACCTTTCTCTCCCCTCCCCCCGTCTTGGGCAAAACCCTGGCTGCCACCACACAGGCCACTGGTCACTGGTCACTGGTCACTGTTCATCAGCACTGCGGTTCCTCCAAACCAGCTCTGCCTCTTGGGTGGACCTGGACTATGGTGGGAGGAAGACACGATAGCCCTGGTCCCAGAGGGCTGGCATCCTGCCTCGCCACATCAGGATTCACCAGAGTGACTTCCAGGATCATTACCTTCACCTTGAAGACCTGGTGGGATTCTTGGAGGTAACACCCACAGAAGTGTCCCCACCTCAGAACCTGTATCACTGAAGTGTCTGACTCTCAAGCCAGTTCACTCGCATCCTCTGGCCCCAGTTTAAGGCTCCAGCAGCTTTTGCTCCAGGAAAGTGAAAATGGCCCTTCAACTCTGTGAGGTCCATAATGGGAAGCATCAAATTCTCTATTTCTGTTATGGATGCCTTTTTGCATTTGCGAGGTGAAACGCTTTGCCTTCTGTTTATTCAACTTCAGTGAGGTGCCTCAGCCACTTAAGAATGTGCTCATCAAGGGCCTGAGCTCCACCGACAATTCCCCAAACAACTCCACCCCACCTCACCCAAGGTCCAGATCCAGTGTTAGAATTGCAGTTTAGCCCTAGCTGGGGCCTGCAGGAGGCAGCCAATCAATGATTCTTTTTCATCACTTATGTTTCTACCTCTCTGCCTCTCTCTCTCTTCATCTCTGAAATAAATAAAAAATACATATATTTTAAAGAATTACAGTTCAAATCAAACAAGATTGATGATGTGGTAGATCAGACTGAAGATACAGAAAAGGCAGCAGGAAATTCTCCTCTCAGTTGGGTGTGACTTTTAATCAACATGACCAGGAGTTGAGAGACCTGGGTGTCAGAAGCATGCCTTCCACATGCTCATTAGCCACTGCTTGGGCTCCCCTAAGGATGGGCAGACCGGGGAGCGCCCCAGGTAGTCCTACCCAATGGAGCTGCCATCACTAGGGCTACTACTTGTTTCTACAACAAAGCCTTATCTGCTCCGCTCTGGACTGTGCACAGGGGCCGCACACCAGCCGCTTCTCCACGAGTCACCCTCATGGCTGACGACAGTGATTTGAAAGGAGAACTAGGTAAGTTCATCCAAAAACATGTCTCTAGAAAAAGTAAATAACAAGAAACAAAGCATGAGGGATTATTGGAGGAAGAGGGACTGGCGTGGCCCACGCAGCAGAAACCCTGATGTCCCTGGGCAGCCACTGTGAGGTGCTTGTTGCCACTTGGGAGGACCAACCGTGGTCCTGGGCCCAGTGATTGCCGCATCAGTGCGGGCACGCTGGCCTACAGCTCCTCCCCCGGTTGTGCAGGGGGTCAGTGGGGACTGTACTTCAAATGGGGTCTGGCTCTCCTCTCTGAGCTCAGAGGACCGGAAGGAGCTACTGCACCAGTAAAGTCACCTGCAATGGATAGAGGATTGTTTCCATGGACCTGGGCACTATGACAGTGGCAGGGAAACCTGCAGGGAGAAAATGTATACAGTTCCTTTCGGATTTGGGTGTGTGGAATAAACTCCTCTGGTCTCTTGCTCTGGAGACAGCCACATTTTCAGGAAAAGGCGACATGGTTCTCCTGAAGGCCAGGACACCGTGACACAGAGCACCCTGAGGCTGGCACCAGTTTGGCTGGATAAATATGAGGAACGGTATTTTTCCTTAAGATCTGGTCCTAATGGTTTGGCTCAGTGAATAGAGTGTTGGCCTGTGGATTGAAGGGTCCCATGTGGATTGAGGGCACATGTCGGGTTATGGGCTTGATCCCCAGTAAGAGGCATGCAGGAAGCAGCCAATCAATAATTCTCTCTCATTGATGTTTCTCTCCCCCCCACCCCCCCGGCCACTCTTCTTTCCTCTCTGAAATCATTAAAAATATATATATATTGTAAAAATCTGAAGCTATGGAAATGTCAGTGAGCATGCCGAATTGAAGAAGTTAGACTGTAAATCACTTAAATAGTATCTGGATAGCATTTGCCCAGCTATGCAGATATCTGGGCCCACTGCCAAACCCAGCAACCCATTTTTATCAACAGAGGCCCAACACCTCAATGTCCTTCAACATGGAAGGCTCTATCATCTACAGACCAGCAAGGTCTGGTGGCCCAGGGCCACCCAAGTCGGAAGGTACTGCTTAAGGCATATGACTTCAGTGACCCAAATCAGATCTGCATAAATAATGAAAAGTCTGACCTGGTGTTAAGTAATCTCCATTGCCTGGATATGTCAGAAACTCAATCATCAGACCCACCATGACTCATGAAGTGCCACGGGTCAGGAGGATCCCAGCAGTAGGCCTTTGGGAAGAGTGATCGGCTGTCCCAGGTGTCCGTTGGAGAGTGCCTGAGAGTGGCTGATCCACTGAGTCACACCGACCATGTTGCTATGGCGATCTGTGAATGCTCCTCCTCTCAGCAATGGCATTTGGAAGGTTAGGGTGAACGCTGCGGCTGGAATGGTGATTCATCATGCCTGTCCTGCTATGGGGATGCCACGGGAGATTAGCAGCGGTGAGAGCAGGTACACTGTCCATATTGGAGCACCCAGTGGGCATGAGGTGAAGTATGTGTCAACAAGATGGTTTCTGGGCTGCTGTCAAGGACTCTCCTGCTTATGGTAGGAAACCAGAATGCATTTTTATACAGAGTCAGGTTTATACAGAAGAATCAAACCCAGGAAATTGCTAGGTCTATTCAAATTAGTTCATGCTTCTTTTTAATCCTCTTTAATAATGGAATTGTGTTTATCTGTTCAGGAATTTGTCATGATTTCCTTCTTAGAAGATTTCAGAGCAGACAGTTAATTTTAAACAAACTGATTGAATCCACATGACTTTTAGCTTCAGAAGGCATCATTTATAAGCTCATATTTAAGAGGCAGTTAACTATTATAAATTATTTTGATGAATTATGGTACTATCAACATTTAAAATAACTGATCCTTTTAATTATTTAACTAAAAAAATGAACTGCCACTTGTCGCAATAAAATCAGCACTTCATGAGAATTTCAGCAAGGATGGACAGACTGGGAGAGGACAGAGGCAACCGGCACAGGTGGCAGGGAAGCCCGAAGGGAGCAACAGGGGTGCTGGGCAAGGAGGCTGTAAGAGTCTCCCTGCAGGGGCGAGGGAGGGGGTTGAGGGGGGAACAGTGTCTGATTGCATGGGCAAGTGAATCACAGCACGCCTGGCACTCTGGACAGTCCTAGCCCCAAGCAAGGTCTAGTAACCACATCAGACCAGGGTGCCAGCAATTCCTATACTATGTGTGTTAGGCTGGGTATGATCTGAGCCAGCCTGCTTTATACAATTATTTTTCTGATTGTGAATGGCACAGGCAGCATGGGGATGGAGTTTTCCAAGCTCAGCTGCCAGCCCTGGGGGCTCATCTGATACCAGGCTATTACCTCCTGATTACTTGACTTGGCAGTCAACCCACTCTGAGCTGGGCATCAGCAACAGGAAGGGAAGCTGGGGCTTAAGATTGCACTTGTCAATCACATGTCACACCAAAGGTGTGCTGAGGGCTCCATCCCTGGCTCTGGAGATGGGGAAGGGTGGTCAGGGAGGGTGAAGTTGGGGAGCTCTGCTCTAATTTCAGGTCTGGAGATTAGATGACCACAGTTAGTCATCGAATTTGAGGCTCAAAAAGAAAACTAAGGGATAAAGAGGTGAAGAGACTTGCCCAAGGTCACTACCTTAGCCCCTTCAGGATTTATAACAAACTACTATAGAATGGGCAACTTACAAACAATGGAAGTTTATGTCTCACAGTTCCAGAATTGGGGGTCCAAGATGCCAGCAGACTCAGTGTCCAGTGACAGCTCATCTCTTGTTCTTTCTCTGTCCTCACATGGCAAAGGACCAAGGGAGCTGTCTGGGGTTTCTTAAAAGGCCATTAATCCCATTCATGAGGGCTTCATCCTCGTGACCTAATCACCCCAAAGGTCCCACCTCCAAATACTATCACTTGGGGATATCCTATCTAATAAAGAGGGAATATGCTAATTGACCATCACTCCATCACAAAGATGGCTGCATCCACAGCTGAAGCCAAATTCCCATAAGGGAGCCTTAATGAGCAATCAGCAGGGACCTGAGGCTATGCCTTCCCCCACCCCCGTAGGGCTTGACAGAGGACCTCAGGCCGTGCCCTCTACCTCAGCACAAGGTTGGGGGACCTCAGATCATACCCCCTGCCCAGTGAGACTTGATAGGGAACCTCAGGTTGCACGCCCCCCCCACCCCAGCATCCAGCCAAGGATGTGCCCCCTGCCTAGGTGGGATTGACAGAAGACTTCAGGCTATGCCCCCAACCCAGTGGGGCTTGACAGAGGACCTCAAGGTGCACCCACCGTGTTGGGTTGGGGGAACTCAGGCTGCATCCCCTGCACCAGCAGAGCTTGACAGGGGATCTCAGGCCATGTCCCCCACCTTGTGGGGCTTGACAGGAGACCTCAAGGCATGCCCTCCACCCCAGTATAAACTGGGGGACCCAGGCCACTCCCCCACATCCTGGTGCCAGGCCAGGGGACCTGAGGCTAGGCCCCTTCCTGACAGGGCTTGACTGGGTGGGACTGGCCAGGTCTGGATCTAGCCTAATGGGGGCGGAAGCCAGCTGGGTCTGGGTCTCATGTGATTTTGAGGAACATGTGGGTGGGGGTCGACTTGACTCTGGGTCCCATGGTGTGCCCCAGACTCTGACAGGAGGAAGGTTTTCATATACATTTTACTAATTTTCTTTCATCTCTGACACTTCTGTTATAGAGGGCAAATAGCAATATCAAGTTATTTCCTCTCATTAATCCCCTTTTAATGTGCATGAATTTTTGTGCACCAGGCCACTAGTTTTAACATATCAGCACTTAGAATTTGGGGGTTGGAGGAGACACAAACATTCAGTCTACAGCAGTTACAGTGGCTGTCAGTATGCGGACCATTGTGGAAGGATGGGGCTCAGGACAGAACCTCTATCCTGTGGAGGGTAAAGGTTCTGCCATCATGGGGCCCTCTTCTCTCAAGATCAGAAGCCCTGATAGTCTTCACCTGTAGGCTCTGACCCATCTAGTTTCTGGGCAGATGCAGACCAGAGCGAAAACATACTGAGATCTAGAAGTTGCCTTGACCTCTTAAGCCCATATACCTAGGAAGCCAGAGCACTGGGCCACCATGTGCCCATCAAGTCGATGGCTCCCCCACTTGCAGTCTGGGCCTAGGAAATTCTGCCTTATTGTTTGGTTAGTCAGGGAGTCCGTGTGCAGTGCGAACACCTTCCATACTGAAAGGTACTGACAAACAGCCCAGATGTATGCCCTGCCTGCACTTCAAGGCTCCTGGAGGCTATAGTTCAAGATGTTTCTTCTTTAGAAACTAAGCTCCTCAGCAGGACTCTGGCCCACGCCTACTCAAGGTATAGGATTGTGCTCCCGGGCCCTCACCACAGCATGGCTCTGCAATCCCCACCCTAGACTCTCAGCTCCATCAGGCAGCATCTGAAAGTCCTATTCCTGGTTGTATCTCTTGTATCCAAACAGTGCTTAGTAGGTGCTCAATAAATATTTTTTTCAAATAGAGTTAATATTCAATGTTAGTTTTCATTAGTTTCAGATGTGCAGCATAGTAATTAAACAATCATATACTTTTAGAGGTGGTCCCCTGATATTTTCAGCACTCACTTGAACCATACATAATTAATACAGTATTATTAATTATAGTAAAGGCCCGGTGCACGAAATTCATGCACAGGGGGGGCGGGGAGGGGGAGAAGGGGCGGAGGATGTCCCTTAGCCCAGCCTGCACCCTCTCCAATCTGGGACCCCTCAAAATATGTCCAACTGCCTAAACGGGCAATCGGGCACCCTTCTCACAATCCAGGAGTGCTGGCTCCAAACTGCTCATCTGCCTGCCTCCCTGATTGCCCCTAACCACTTCTGCCTGCCAGCCTGATCACCCACTAACCACTACCCTGCCAGCCTAATTGATGTTTAACTGCTCCCCTGCCAGCCTATTTGCCCCCAACTTCCCTCCTCTGCCAGCCTGGTCATCCCTAACTGCCCTCCCCTGCTGGCCTGATCACCCACAACTGCCCTCCCTTGCAGGGCCTCCAATGGCCCTCCCCTGCTGGCCATCTTGTGGTGGCCATCTTGTGTCTACATGGGGGCAGCCATCTTGTGTGTTGAAGTGACAGTCAATTTGCATATTACTCTTGTATTGGATAGGATAGTCATTCTGACAACTATGAGGTCATATCTTAATTTCCATTGCTCTGATGATTTGTTATGCTGAGCATCTTTCCATATGTCTTTTGATTGGAGCATTTAATCCATTTACACTTAAAGTGGTTATTGATAAGTATGTATTTTTTGCCATTTTATTCTTGCAATACTGGTTTGCTGGTAGTGAACTCCTTTAGATAATTTTGTCTGGAAAGTTCTTTATTTTTTCTTCAATTTTAAATGAGACCCTTTCTTGGTAGAATAGTCTTGGTCGCCAATCCATTCTGGCCTGAAATGTTTCTGTTGAGAAATCAATTGACAGTTTTATGGGGATAGAAAGGAAAGTTATAGTGCCAACTTCCCATTTGTAGAAAGAGAGTGAACAATCAAGAATCAATGGCTTCCTTTTCCAAACCTAATCCTGAGGACTTTCACAGAGACCAAAGAGGGAAATACAGACAAGAATGTCTGGTAGAAGATTTAATGTAATCCCTATTAAAATACTAATGGCATATTTCACAGATCTAGAACAAATACTCCAAAAATTTATATGGAACCAAAAAAGACCCCAAATAACCATAGCAATCTTTAGAAAGAAGAACAAAGTTGGAGGGATCACAATACCAGATATCAAGTTATACTATAAAACCACTAAAAACAAAATAGCCTGGTTGTGGCACAAGAACAGGCATATAGGTCAGTTGAACAAAACAGTGAGCCCAGAAATTGACCTAAGTCATTACACTCAATATTTGACAAAGGAGGCAAAATCATACAATAGAGTCAAGAGGGTCTCTTTGGTATATGGTGCTGAGAAACTTGAACAGATACATGCAAAAAAATGAAACTAGACCACCAACTTACACCATATACAAGAATAAACTCAAAATGGATGAGAAGACTTAAATGTAAGTCATGAAACCATAAAATCCTAGAAGAAACCAAAGGCAGCAAAATGTGTTTACAGCTACATCTCCTAGGGCAATGGAAACTAAGGAGAAAATGAATAAATGGGACTGCAACTAAATAAAAAGCTTCTGCACAGCAAAAGAAATCATCAACAAAATAAATGGGAGAACTGTATGGAAGAACATATTTGTCACTGATACATCTGATAAAAGGTTAATAACCAAATATATAACGAACTCAACAACTTAACAAAAGGAAGACCAATAATCCAATCAAAAATGGGCAGAAGACCCATAGACACTTCTCCTAAGTAGACAGACAGATGGCCAAGAGACATGAAAAAAATGTTCAAAGACACTGGTCATTAGAGAGATACAAATTAAAATGATAATAAGGTACCACCTCACACCTGTCAAAATAACTATCATCAACAAATAAGTGTTGGTGATGATGTAGAGAAAAAGGAACTCTTGTACACTGCTAGTGGAAATATAGACTGATGCAGCCATTAAGGAAAACAGTAAGGAGTTTCCTAAAAAAATTAAAAATGAAACTCCCATTTGATCTAGTAATCCCACTTCTAGGACTATATCCCGAGAAAACAGAAATACCAATCAGAAAGGATATATGCAACCCTATGTTAAAAGCAGCACAATTTACAATAGCTAAGATCTGAAACAGTCCAAGTGCCCAATGGTAGATGAGTGTATAAAATGTTGTGGTACATTTATACCATGGAATTCTGTGCAGCAGTACAAAACGAAGAATCTCTTACCCTTTGAGACAGCATGGAGGGACCTGGAGAGTAACATGCTAAGTGAAATAGGTTACCCAGAGAAAGACAAGTATCACATGATCTCACTGACATGTGGAATCTAATGAACAAAATAAGCTGATGAACAAAATAGATCCTGAGACATAGAAACATGGAACAGACTGTGGAACCTCACAGGGAAGGTGGGGGTGAGTGGATGGGAAGAGATCAACCAAAGAACACAGACAATAGGGTAGTAAAGGAGGGGAGCAGGCTAAAAGAGGTCAATGGGGGCGAGGGGAAATATGTATTACTTTCAACAATAAAGATTTAGTTTTAAATAAAAGAATATAAGCATATAAGGTAGAGGACACGAGAAGCAGGAGGAGAGCCCTACATTGCCTTGGAAAGAAGATCTCTGCTTACAGTTATCACCATGGGGCAGTGTAAGCCAGGCTGGGTCTTCAGCAGTTACATCCAGGTGGAGCTGTAGCACAGGTAAAGTGAGGACCAGGGTGAGAATATGGGTACCCAGACCACTCAGAACTTGATGCTCTCCAAACACACACACACACACACACACACACACACACACACACACACACACACTAGGAGGTTCCTAGTAGGGGTCAAGGTCACCAATAGGGAAGGGGATGGTGGTGGTTCGTGGTCAAGCTGGACACTGAGGTGATTTGTCCACCTAGAGGGGCACAAGCTGGAGCCTGAGATTCATCTCTGGCTCAGTGTGCGTAACCGCTGATGCCTCTGAGGAATACAGGTCACAGAGAAAAACAATGAAATAGCTAATGAGTACAACTCATCTTCTTAAAAAGGATAAGAAACTATAGCAGGCTAAACAATTAAAAAGCTAGACAGAACAAGAACTAAAAGTAATTATAATAATGATTCTCTAAGAGACAAGGAAGGCTATTGGTGCATGAAGTGGGAACACACATTTGTAAAGAAGAGGCTATTGGGAATTTCAGTGTGAAAAACATCATAGTTGAAATAATTCAATAAATGGGTTGGATAGAAGAATGGATTCAGCTAAAAAACAAATAGGCAAACCGTAAATTAGATTAATGTTAAATGGTATCATAAAGAGATAAAGAGTTGTAAAATATAACAATAATATACTCAGTGTTTCAGGGAAAAGAAAACCTTCACACTCAGGATTTATATAAGTCACCTATATTTTAATATAAGATCAAAATAAGAGTAGTGCCAGGCAGGTAAGACCTCAGTATATTCCTTGTAGAAAACTCTTGGAGGAAGTACTCTGGCAAGAAGAAACATAAATTAAGGAGTATGCTGGGAACTATATGGGTAAACAAGAAGAAAGTGGGAATTAAAAAGAAGAGTGTGCCCAAAACAATCTAGGACTAAGGTTTTTACACAAACCTAACATAATGGAACAAGGTGAGAATCATGGCAGTGAGTGGTACATGTTGAGGTTCATATTCAGGGGAAGAGAAAAACAGAGATTCAATTCAAAATTGAAGTAAAAAAGATCATCAGCCATCAGGCAACCATCAGGGAAAAAAATTAAATAGAATGAATTACCTTCGATGAACCAGCTTTTGTGAGGTTCATCTACAGTAACACGCAAACCCATGTCAGTTTCGTGGGACAGCAGAGGCTTGTCCGGAGCCAGATGTGGGCTGCAGGCCAGCCAGTGCAGGTATATGTTACACACCTTCTCACCCCAGCCCCCAGATGAGAAAGCAGGTCTTATCTCAGCCTCAGGGTGAGAGAAAGATACAATAGAGGAACCACAAGATGCTAAAGCTTGCTCAGATCATGGACAGACTTTTTTATTTCTTTGTCAAGCAAATCTCATTCTTACAATCATGAGGTCAAAGTATAATCAACTCACAGGCAAATGCTGCAAGTTATGCCACAAAGGGCAGAACGCATAATCCTCTATGAGGAGTATAGTTACATCTTTGAAGCCAGGAAAAGAAAACTTACTCAAGTTAATGAAAGACATAAAAGAGAGGGGTAGGAAATTATAAAGACATGACAAAATAGCAGAAAGTATATTAAAGTAAATAAATAAAAATCATAACAAAGATAAGGAATCATATATGCAGTGAATTTCCTTAAAGAGTAAAACGCAGTAATACATTTTCTGTAAGAAATATATTTAAACAAAACTTAACTTTCCATGCTGAATAAAATGGTGTAGACCCATTTCTCTGTTCCTCTCCCCCTTTCCCCCCACCCCAAATGCAACTAAAACTCTGGAAATGGTGCCAGATGCAACTAAAGGAAAACTGAAATGAGTCAAGAAGGCAAACTGGTTTGTGGCCCCAAAATCAAAGGAGCAAGCAGCAGGGCATCTTATGTCTCCCATCCAACAGAAGAAGGTACCAAGACCCACCATCACCTACACTCTAACCAGCAAGACAGAGCAGCCTGCTAGGCTCATTCCTTCCCCCAATCAAACAGGACTTCCTCTGACAACATCAGGTCAGTCCAGCACCACCAGCAGGATGATGGGTAGGGAGTCACTCCAATGATAAGCAGCCTGGGAAAGTATTCTTTCCTGTTGGCCTAAGCACTCCCTACCCCACTGAGAGGCATCCTGGGTCCAGCCTGGGAAATCCTTCCACACCCTCAGGCAACAGGAGCCTGGACCAGATCCACCGAGCAGACCGAAACAACCAGGAAAGGTTCTGAAAACCTTACTCCATTGCAATAGGATCTGTGTGCTGAAAAACAGAGTGACTACCTGCTCAGTTTAAAGAATTTAAAGAGAAGCCTGCATCCTAAAACACATAAAATGTCTAGAAAACAGTTCAAAAATCACCTGCCATACCAAGATTTAAAAATCACAACTCAAATGAGAAAAGGCAATCATTAACACTAAGATGAATCAAATGTTGGCATTATCTGACAGGATCGTTTTTTAAGAAGGTACAATAAAAATGTTTCAATGACTAATTACAAATTATTTTGAAACAAATGAAAAAAAGAAAAATTTAGCAAAGATTGAAGTGATGAAAATAAAAAGAACCAATTGGCATTATAGAATAAAACCAAGCAATAACAGAAATTTTGTTTTTGAAACCTCTGGGATATGCTCAATAGTATAGTAGAGATGATGGAAGATAAAATCCGTAAACTTGAGGAAAAAATAACAGATTTTACCAACTCTGAACAACAGACATATAATTGGGAAAAAAATGAACAGAGCCTCAGGGGTAATACAAAAGATTTAACATTCGCTTAATCAGAGTCCCAAAATAAGATGAGGAAGAGAGTGCCGCTGAAACAGTATTCAAAAGAAAAATGGCTGAAAACTCTTCAAAGTATGGCCAAAGTTACAAACCCATAGACTCAAGAAGCTGAGCATACCCTAAACAATAAACTCAAAGAAGCTTATGCCAAGAAACTTCACAATTAAACTTCTGAAAAACAAATACATACTTAAAATCTTGAAAGCAGCCAGGGAGAGATGACACATTGCTCATATGGAAACACCAGTTCAATGAAAGCAGATTTTTACTGTGAAAGCATGGAGGCCAGAGGTGTATCTAGTGCTAAAAAAAATGACCTACCAAGTGCAAAGTCTGTATCCAGGGGAAAGTATCCTTCAGGGATGAAGGGAAAATAAATATATTTCCACACAAAGGAAAACAAAACAAATTTGTTGCTATCAGTCTCCAGACCCACACTTAGAGATTAACTAAAGAAATGTCTTTAAACAGAAACTTATAAAAGAAAGAATCTTGGAGTATCAGGAAGGGAGGGGGAAAATATTGGTACATACAAAATATTATTCTTTCCTCATAAGTTTTGTAAATCATATTTGGTGGTCAAAATTATCACACCATCTGATATTTGAGCTCCTGAAATTTGGAGAATTCATGAAAACATTTAACACCATTTTTACAGTGTCTTGCAAACACAGAAGAGGGGAGATTTCTGACTCATTTTATGATGCCAGTATTGCCCTGACAACAAAACCAGACAAAGACAGTACAACAAAGGAAAACTACAGACCAGTATCTCTCATAAACTCAGATTTTTAAAAAAATCCTCAATAAAACAGCAAACTGAACCCAACAATGTATAAAAGGAATTATACATCATGACAGTGGAATATATTGGTGACAAGGTTGGTTCAACATCAAAAATCAATGTAGTCCACCATATCAATAACCTAGCAAAGAAAAAATCATTTGATTCTATCAATTGATGCAGAAA
The DNA here is from genome assembly GCA_027563665.1 of Antrozous pallidus. Classification (NCBI taxonomy): domain Eukaryota; kingdom Metazoa; phylum Chordata; class Mammalia; order Chiroptera; family Vespertilionidae; genus Antrozous; species Antrozous pallidus. Next base: position 84,242,549 of record CM050520.1, read on the forward strand.
AAGCATTTGACTAAGGCCAACACCCATTTATTATAAAAATTCTTCACAATTTAGAAATAGAGGGCAATTGCCTCAACTTGATAAGGAGCATATACAAAGAACCTTCAGCTGGCATCACACTAATGGATGGCTGGACTCTTTTATCTTACTAAAAGGAATAAGGAAAGATGTTCACTATCATTACTCTTATTCACCATAATATTATATTTTCTAGCCACTGCAATTAGACACGATCAAGAAAGAAGCAAAAAGCACACTGATTTAAAAGAAATAAAGAAAAGTCCAAGGAATCTATAGAAAAAAGATTCCTAGAACTAATAAGTGAGTTCAGCAAGTTTTAGGATAAAAGATAAAGCACACAGAAATCAATCATATTTCTATACACTAACAATGAGCATGCAGAAACATAAAGTAAAAGCATAACCATTTACAATCATCCAAAGAAAATGAAATATTTATTTATAAACTTAACAAAAGATGCACATGATACATATCCTGAAAATGACAAAATGCTGATGAAATAAATCAAATAAGAACCAATAATTGGGAAGACATACCATGTTCATAGATTGAAAGACTCAACATACTAAAGATACCAATTCTCACCAAACTGACCTGTAGGTTTAATGCAATTCCTATCAAAATCCCAACATAGAACCAGTGTGTGTGTGTGTGTGTGTGTGTGTGTGTGTGTGTGTGTGTGTGTGTGTGTGTAAGAAAGGGGGGGGTTAATTTGAGTGTGGATGGTGGGAAGCCCTAAGAGCTTCAGTTAGAAAGCTGGAAATTCAGCCATAACTGGTTTGGCTCAGTGGATAGAATGTCGGCCTGTGGACTGAAGGGGGTCCCGGTTCAATTCAGTCAAGGGCACATGCCTGATTGTGGGTTTGATCCCCCATAGGTGACATGCAGGAGGCAGCAGGTCAATGATTCTCTCTCATCATTGATGTTTCTATCTCTCTCTCCCTTCCTCTCTGAAATCAATAAAGAAAATAGAAAGCTGGAAATTCAATAGTATAGCTCCAGTTTGAGTCTGAGTCCAAAGACAAGAGAAGACTGATGTCCCAACTCGAGACCCTCCAGCAGAAAGAAAAACAATTCTCCCTCATTCAGTCTTCTTGTTCTAGTCAGCCCTTAAATGGATTGGATAAAGCCAATCTGCTTTACTCAGTCTAGGAATTCAAATATTAATCTGATCAAAAGCACCCACAATACAGACACACCCAGAATAATGTTTAATCAAATATCTGGGTACCCTGTGGCCCAGTCAAGATAACACATAAAATTAATCATCACAGTAAATAAGCTTATTCTAAACTGTATATGGAAAAGCACAGCCTTGAATAGCTAAAACAATTTTGACAAAGATGAATCAAGTGGGAGAAATCAGTATGTGTGATATTAAAACTTACTAGTAATCAGGACAAAGTGGTATTGGCAGAAGGATAAACACACAGATCAATGGAACGTAATAGATAACCCAGAAATAGACTGACACAAATATATTCAACTGGTTAACAAAGGAGCAAAAGCAATTCAGTGGAGGAAGTATAGCCCTCCCACCAAATGAGTAATTGGACATCCATAAGCAAAAAGTGAACCTTGAACTAAACTTCACACTTTAGACAGTAATTAATTCGAAATGAATTTACAGTGTAAAACTAGAACACTTCTAGAAAAAAATAAAAGTAGGAGAAAATAACCTGGTTCTGGGATTAGGTTAAAGAGTTCTTAGAGCCAAAAACAGTTTGGCTCAGAGGATGGAGAGTTGGCCTGCAGACTGAAGGGTCCTGAGTTCGATTCTGGTCAAAGGCATGTGCCTCGGTTGTGGGCACATCCCCAATAGGGGGTATGCAAGAGGCAGCTGATTGATGTTTCTCTCTCATCGATGTTTCTGACTTTCTGTCCCTCTCCCTTCCTCTCTGTAAAAAAAAATCAATAAAATATATTTTTTAAAAAGAGTTCTTAGATTTTATATCAAAAGCACAGTCCATAAAAGGAAAATTTGATAAATTGGACTACCTAAATGTGAAAACATTTTCTCTGTGGAAGTCCATGTGACAATCATGAAAAGACAAGCTACAGACAGAGGAATATTTATAAACCACATATTCAACAAATGACAAGTAAAAAACTCTCAAAACAGAAAATACACACTCGTGCACACATGCACACACATGCACACACATGCAGGATTAGAAAGTAGGCAAATGACATGAACAAACATTCACTAAAGAGACCAACAGATGGTACATACTCACATGAAAACATGTTCAGAATTATTAGCCGTCACAAAAATGCAAATTAAAATCACAATCAGATAATGCACACTGACAATCAAGGGGCAGACACTCAATGCAGGAGCTGCCCCCAGCTCGCAGGCCCCAGGCCAGCCAAGGTGGGTGCCAGTACCCCTTCCAATTGCTCCACCAGTCACCCCACAGATGGAGGCAACTGGTGGTGGGGAGGCAATCAGGGGACAGGGCCAGCCAGTGAGCAGGCTGGTGCTGCTCCCCTCCCCTGATCCACCACTCATAATGACTAAAATAAAAAACTGGAGCAACAGAAGTGCTGGCAAAGATGTGGATCACTCAGACGCTGCTGGTGGGAATGTAACCATGTCCTATGAGACTAAACATGCATACAACTCTGAAATTCTACTCTCAGGCATTTAGTCCAGAGAAATAAAAATTTATGTTCACACAAAAACATGTGCATGAATGGTCATAGCAGCTTTTATTGTCAGAGTCAAACACTGGAATCCGTTTGGCTGTCCTTTAATAAATGGGTGGTTAAAAAAACTCAGTGCACACATATCATGAAACAGTTCTCAGCAATGAACTATGAATACAGTAACAGCTTGGGTAAATGTCCAGGAAATTATACAAAGTGAAAAAAGTCAATCCCAAAATATTTATGTATATATAATTTATTTATATAACATGTTTTCAATGACAGCTTAGCAGTTGCAGGTTGAGGGATGCTGGGGGAGGGAGAATGGAGATAGATGTGGTTACAGAAGGGCAACAAGGTGATGGAACTCTTCAGCATCTTGACTGTGGTCATGGATACACAACCCTACATACATGATGGATTTGTAAATAACTAAACATATGTAAAGAACTTTGATGTTTCTCTTCCTCTCCCTCTCTCTCTCCCCATACACAAAGAATGAACTGCATGCTCACACACATGCATGCACACACAAAGACACAAATAAGTATGAGTAAAACTAAAGAAATCTGAATAAGGAGTAAGAATGATGGATTGCATCTATGTCAATATGTTGGTTGTGATAGTATAAGATAGTTTTGCAAAATGTTACCAATAGGAGAAACTGTTTAAAGTGTATATAGGATCTCTCCATATTATCCTATTTAATAAAAGCTTAATATTCAAATCAACCAAATAGCAGAATGACTAGCAGAACAATTGATCACTATAATGCACACTGACAATCAAGGGGCAGACACTCAATGCAGGAGCTGCCCCCAGCTCGCAGGCCCCAGGCCAGCCAAGGTGGGTGCCAGTACCCCTTCCAATTGCTCCACCAGTCACCCCACAGATGGAGGCAACTGGTGGTGGGGAGGCAATCAGGGGACAGGGCCAGCCAGTGAGCAGGCTGGTGCTGCTCCCCTCCCCTGATCATCCCACTGGTTACCCCACAGAGGCAAGTGACCGGCTGCAGGGGCAGAGGGAAGGAGGGCCAGCAAGCAGGCGGTGCCAGGCTGGCCAAGGTGGGTGCCAGTGGGGGCCCCCTGATAGCCCCACTAGTCACCCCACAGATCATCCCTGATTGTCAGCCAGGCTTGGGACCCTACTCATGCATGAATTTTGTGCACCAGGCCTCTAGTTTCTTATAATACACTAGGGGCCTGGTGCACAAAATTTGTGCAATGAGGGTGGGTAGTCCCTCAGCTCAACCTTCCCCCTCTCACATACTGGGAGCCCTCAGGGATGTCCTACTGATGACTCACTTTTGGCTTTGGGCAGGGGACCTCAGCCAGGGGACACCCAGAGCCCTGAGGTCAGCCAATCACAGACTCTGCCCCAGCCCCCTTGACTCTGATGGCTTACCTCTCAGTGACCTGGGTGCCAGGATGTTTCTGGGACACAGGCACTGGGTGCCTGTGTATGCAAATTAACCGCCATCTTTATTGGGTTAATTTGCATACTCACTCTGATTGGCTATTGGTATAGCAGAAGTATGATCAATTTACATGTTTGTCTATTATTAGGTAAGATGTGAATCTACAATTAAAATTTTTTTCATAAAATTTCTGAAAAAAAGCAAAATCTACAGAAAATTGAAAAATAAAAAGATCATATGGCATAGATGGATAAGGGCCACTTACATTCATTCTTCCCTTCTTCAATATGATACAACAATTTTTGGCTAAATATGAGGCTTCCTGGAATAAAGACTACATTTCCTAACTTCCCTTGCTGTAGGAGTGGCCTGGGATGAAGTCCCAACCATGGAATGTAAATGGTAATTATGTGTTCAACTTCCAGGAAATATTCTTAAAGAAAGAGGCATGCTCTTCTCTTTTCTCTTCTTCTTTCCTTCATACCAAATCATGAGGACAAGAGGTTTAGGGGTTGTAGAAGGATAAGATGGAAGGACGCTAGGTCCCTAAGAACTTTACAAGGCTACCATAGTAAAGCTATGTTGAATTAAGAAGAAAAAAAAAACTGCTCTGGCTGGCACTTCTCAATGGTTAGAGCATCAGCCTACATACTGAAGGGTCGAGGGTTTGATTCTCCATCAAGGGCATGTACCTAGGTTGCAGGTTTGATGCCCTGCCCTGGTTTGTCTGGGCATGTGCAGGGGGCAACTGATCATTATGTCTCTCTTACATCAATATTTTTCTCTCTCTCTTTTTCTCCCCTGACCCCCATACCCTTCCTCCCTTTCACTCTCTAAAAAATCAATGGACAAAATATCCTTGGGTGAGAATTAACAGGAGGAGGAGGAGGAGGAGGAGGAGGAGGAGGAGGAGGAGGAGGAGGAGGAGGAGGAGGAGGAGGAGGAAGAGGAGGAGGGAGGGGGAGGAGAAGGAGGAGGAGGAGGGAGGGGGAGGAGGAGGAGGAGGAGGAGGGAGGGGGAGAAGGAGGAGGAGGAGGAGGAGGAGGAGGAGGAGGAGGAGGAGGAGGAGGAGGAGGAGGAGGAGGAGGAGAAGGAGAAGGAGAAGGAGAAGGAGAAGGAGAAGGAGAAGGAGAACGAGAAGAAGAAATAAACTAGGCTTCTTCAGGACTTTAATGAAATAAACTTCTACCTTGTCTGGATCACTGATATTTGGGGTTTTCGTTGACTACCTAACAACACAAACAGAAAAGATGTTCCATGGAAAAATAAACCACAGTTTTATTTTTAAGCCAGGCAAAAAAGAAAACTACAAGGGACAAAAAGGAACGTTATTAACTGTAAAGAACAATAGATCAGGAAGACCCGAGGACCATGGGATAATGAATATATGTGTGTTTAATAACATAAACTCAAAGACTGTCAAGCAACAACTAATATTATGGGGGAATAGAGATACATCAAAAACTATACTTAAGTAATTTCACATACCTTCTCAGAGATTTACATATTAAGAAGACAAAATAAGCAAGTAGATTTGAATCATACAATTGGTACCTTGAACTAAGTTAGAATAAGGATTTACAACCAAAGCAAGAGGAGTGTATATTATTTTTAGCTCATCTGGGGACATTTTTTAAAAGCCTACTATGGAGCATCTTGGGCCAATGCAGAGCACTTTCTTCTCATCCCACCTGCAGAGCTGAGCCCAGCCAGAGTCCTGGGTCCACTTGGTGCTGTCCCTGCTTCCCTCCTCTTCGCGTTCGCGTTCTCACTCCAGGCGCTACCGACTGGAGCCCGATACCAGGCGTTTCCCCGGGGCCTCTCTCCCGAGGAGAGATCTAGCTGTGGATCTCACTCGTGTCTTGTCTCTACCGTTCCATCCTGGATGCCTATATCATCGAATTTTTTACGGACAACCTGTGGGGCACACTCCCTTGCTCATGGCGAGAAGCATTGGACAGACTGAACCCACCACAGCTGGCCACACAGCTACTGGGGATGCCTGGGGAAGGGAATGTGGTCAGGTACAGGTCGGTGCAGCCACTCACCCTGGTGGCCCTGAGGTCCACAGCCTATGCCTTGACCTTTACTCAGACTCCCTCAGAGTTTCAGCAGAACCCCAACCAGAGCTGCTGACTTAAAGCTCCATTCTGAAAACATGTCAGGCCCAGGAAGCAGCCTGAGATCCCGCAGCTGGGAGAGCTGGTAAAAAGGCTGAGTGATCGCACAGGCTGCACCCAGGTTGGGCATGTAGGCTCAGGCCAGGGCCACCTCCTCTGCTTCATGTCTCTGGAGCTAAGGTTGAAGATGAAGAGCATCAAAGAGGATCAGAGACTGGTGGAAAGAGCCCAGCACCTGGGCCAGGAGCTCCTGCATGCTCTGGAAAAAAGAGCAGAGGAGGAATCCACAGGTGCTGCAAATTCACTCTCACTGCTCCCCACACCATGTGGCTCAGTGGGTAGACCCCAGGACCTTGTGTGATGAGGTTCTGTTTCTCACTGGAGACTTCACCTCGGGGTGAGGCCCGCTTGCTGCTGACAGGCCTCCCTGCCTGCAGGAACCTGTGTCATCTTGCTGAGGCATTTCTCCTCCTGCCCAGAGGTGGTGGCCCTGGCCTCAGTGGGCTGCTGCTACATGAAGTTGAATGACCTTGGTGGCTACCCACTGAATCAGTGGGTGGCTGCGCTGCCTGGCTGTGAACTGTCTTACAGGCTGTGGGAAAGGTCTGCCATGCCCTGGAGGAATGTGCCGAGAAGCTACAGAAAACAGGCCCTGGCCTCCGAAGCCACTGTTACCAGGCAGCACCAGAGACAGTCATCCGGCATGTCCAGCCCAAGCTCTGTTGGCCAGGCATTTGGGGATCCCCAGGGCCCATGAGCTCAAGATCGAAAACGATGTGCAGTGAGGGCCATAGCAGGTGGGGCTGGATCCCCAGCTGCCACTGAACCTGGCTGTCTGTAGGCCCACCAAGCCCAGGAGACCAGGGTGATAGCTTTTTTTAGCCTGCCCTTATTGCTGGCCCCACTGGTGGAGACACTGATTCTACTGGACTGGCTTCTATACCTTCAGGAGCAGGGCTTCCGTTCTGAGTTCCTGCCCATCTTCAGCCCTGAACTTCCTCCCAGAAACCTGATTCTGGTGGCCAACAAGAGGCCCTCAGGTCAAGCCTTCTCCATTCTGGAGACTGAAGACACTGATTCATTCTTTGGAAAGGCACATCTTGGACCCCATCTGAAACCACCCAGGTGCCACAGTGGGTGGCAGAGTCTGTGCTCCTCACCCAGAGAAGCAGCATCCTGCATCCTCCCTGGAATCATGGTGTCCCACAGACCTTCAGCTTTGTACTCTTTCTCTCCTTCCATATGTTAAGTAATACTAGAGGCCCAGTGCACAAAATTCATGCACTTGGGTGGGGGGTGGGCCTTCAGCCCAGCCTGTGCCCTCTCACAGTCCTGGAGCCCTCAGGGGATGTCCACTGACAGCTTAGAGCTGCCACAGAGGCGGGAGAGGCTCCCACCACCGCTGCTGTGCTCGCCAGCCGTGAGCTGTGAGCCTGGCTTCTGGCTGAGTGGCACTCCCCCTGTGGGAGTGCACTGACCACCAGGGGACAGCTCCTGCATTGAGCATCTGCCCTCTGGTGGTCAGTCCGTGTCATAGTGATCAGTCAGTCATTCCACTGTTCAGTCTGTTTGCATATTACCCTTTTATGACATAGGATTATGTAAAAGCTTATTTTAACTTATTAAAAAATTAAAATCTTTTTAAAAAACCTACTATGAACTAGGCTACAAAGGGTGATGATTCAACAATTTCTAAATACTGTAAACAAAATAGAAATTGATAACAAAAAGATAGGTTTTATTAATCCCAAAATGTATAGAAACTGAAAATCCAAGCTACTTAATAACACTTGTATTAAAGAAGAAACCATAAGGAAAGTTACTAATTCCTTAGAACTAAATGACAATAAAAGCACTACATGTCAAAATTTATGATACACATCTAAAGTAAGACTTACGGAAAATTAGTGACTTTAACTATATTTATCAGAAAACAAAAGACAGAAAAAATGGAGAACACCAAGATGGTGGCATAGGTAAACACCTATTGTTCTGCCCCATGCAACGATCTAAGAACTACAACATAACAGCAGAACAGACAGCACCCAGAATTGCCAGAAAGCTGGCTGAATGAAAACTCCACTAATAGGAGTAGAGGTGGGACACTGAGACTCAGGAGCGGCGGGAGCGGCGGAAACAGGTTAGGAGCCGTCCTGGTCGCGCACGGGCTGGGGCTGGAGCAGCAACCCCGGCCGGATTTTGCCAGCAGGGAGGGCAGAGACGTCCCACTGCACGGACTCCCCAGCGCCAGGCGAGGTCCGAGGTCCGGGGGACGCACCCTGGATGTGGGGCGCGGCAGAGGCTCCTAGTCTGCGAGAAACCCGGAGGCGGCGAAAAGAAGTTTCTGCGCAAGGGTTGCGCAAACCCGCGACTTGCTCCCTGGAAACTTGTCTCCTGGTTCTGGAAACCATCTATTTTACAACCCTGGGTTAGACTTTTGGTATGCAGGCACATTTGGGGAAAGGCAGAGTTGTCTGGCAAGGGGAAGAGACTAGCGGCTTTCTCTTGGAGGTGTCTGCAGCCATCCCCATCCAACAGAGACCCGCGCACTCGAGCGCCGCATAGGACTGAGGCTGCCTGCGCAGCTCAGAGACTCCGCCCATCCAACCTGAACACAGTCTCCCTTCCCAGCCAATTGGCCTGGAGGTCAAACCCTCCTAGGGCTAACAACAACAAGCTGGGTTTAAATTCAAAAATACTGAACACAACCCATAAAGGATTGCAGTAAGAGTACCCACCTCGGGTAACTGGGGAGGCTGAGCCACTGTCCCTTTGAGGATATCTACCACATAAAGCAGCCACCATGCAGAGATATGGAAAGAAATCAGGTGTGAAAGAAATGGAGGAGAAAAGATGACAAGACATAGAGTTCAAAACCACGGTTATAAGGCTTTTCAAGAGGCTCCTACAAAAGGCCGATCAGCTTAATGAGAATTACCAGGAAATACCAACCAGGAAATGAATGAGAATTACAAGGAAATGAATGAGACCCTCAAGGAAATGAACAAGACCTCTGAGGATACGAACCAGACCCTCATAGATTAAAAAAAAAGGACCAACTAGAAATCAAGCATACACAGACTGAAATAAAAAATATTACACAAAGTCCTAAAAGCAGTCCAGAGGGCCACAAGAACCAACTCAAAGATTTGAAATACAAAAAACCAAAATCCACTCAGCTGGAAAAGCAAGAAACAAAAAGAATTCAGATAATTGAAGATAGCATAAGGGGCCTCTGGGACAACCTCAAGCATGCCAACATCTGAATTATTGGGGTCCCAGAAAAAGAGAGAGAGCAAGTTAATGAAAACCTACTTGAAGAAATAGTGACTGAAAACTTCCCCCACCTGGTGAAAGAAACTGACTTAAAAGCCCAAGAACTACACAGAACCCCAAAATATAGGAATCTAAAGAGGACCACACCAAGACATATCATAATTAAAATGCCAAGAGCAAAAGATAAAGAGAGAATATTAAAAGCAGCAAGAGAAAAACAGTTGGTTACCCACAGGGGAGCACCCATACGATTGTCAGCGGATTTCTCAACAGAAATGATGCAGGCCAGACGGGAGTGGCAAGAAATATTCAAAATAATGAATAGCAAGAATCTACAACCAAGATTACTCTATCCAGCAAAGCTATCATTCAGAATTGAAGATCAGAGAAAGTGCTTCGCAGATAAGAAAAAGCTAAAGGAGTTCATCACCACCAAACCAGTATTATATGAAATGCTGAAAGATATTCTTTAAGAAGAGGAAGAAGAGAAAGGTAAAAATATAAATTATGAACAACAAATACACATCTATCAACAAATGAATCTAAAAATCAAGTGAATTGATAGGCTGATGAACAAGATAAATTGGTGAATATAACAGAAACATGGACATAGAGAGGGAATGGACTGACAATTCTTGGGGAGAAAAGGGTTGTGGGAAGTACAGCAAGAGATTGGACAAAAATCTTGCAACAATGGGAGAGGACATTGGGGAGGGGGAAGGGAAGGTGGAGGGTGGGATAAGTACAGGGTGGAGGGGATTTATAGGGGGATAAAAAAGGGGAAACAATGTAATTAATAAACTAAACAATAAAGAAAAATAAATAAATAAATAAATACAGACAGAAAAAATCTGCTAAGTATTTCAATCAGAATTTGGGGAAAATGGTTACAGAGGAAACCTAAAGAAGAAAATAATAAAAGAAAAAAGAGGTAGAAATCAATTAAAAATGCATTAAATTAAAATATCACCTTATTGCAACTCCTAATGGATTAATTGATTTAGCTATTGCTCATCAATGGCTACTAAAACCAATAAAGGACAGTCAACCAGGCATTTGCATTATGTTCCTCTTGAAGTAAAAACATAACCCACTTTCAAAGTACAAATGTATATACACATCTATCAATATAGGTACAGGTAGATGCAAATAGGTATAGATATATAGATTGAATTTAATCCTCATCTAGATCTAACTTCAAATTTGCAGAGAATTTAGTGAAACTCCATCATCTTCAAATTAAATTAAAATCCAATCAGAATTCTATCAGACTTTTTTAGAAAGTTCACATATTGATTCCAAAATTAATACATACAAAAATGAATAGTCAAGGTCTGAAAATAGCTAAATCAATTTTTAAAAAGAACAAAGAATGGTTATTTGCTGTATTAGATATTGGAACATACAACAGAGCTATATAATCTTATAAAGTTTGGTTCTGACTCAAGAACAGACATACAAATCCAGTGAGACAGAAGAGAAAATACATAAATAGATGTGCGTATAGGAACTGGATACATTATAAAAATGGCACCACAAACTAGTGAGAAAGGAATAGTTTATTTAGTTAATGGTTTCCCAAAAAAATGCCATGTAGAAAGATGGATTCCAAGTAGATTAAAGACCTAAAATTGAAAGGTAAAATACTAACCCTAATTTAAAATATGAATAAAACTCCCCTTATGATCTTGGGCTGGGATGAACTTTATAAATAAAGCCCAATTAGCAAAAACCATAAGGCAAAAACGTTGATTAATTTGATAATATCAAAACTAAATATTTCTATTAATTGAAAAGATGCTGTATTGGTTTTCTAGGGCTTCTCTAACACTTAAAGTGCCACCGCTGGGCGGTACCACAACAGAAATTTATTGTCTCATAGTTCAGATACTATAAGTTTGAAATCGAGGTGTCAGCAGGGCCATGCTCCTTCTGAAGCCCAGAGAGGAGAATTCCTCCTTGATTTCTTAGCTTTGGGTGTTGTTCAGCAATCCTTGGTGTCCCTTGGCTTGGTGCTGTATCACTCCAATCTCTGCCTCTATTGTCATATAGCCACCTCCTCTCAGCAAGTCTCTGTCTTCACATGGTATTGTCCTCTTCTTATAAGAATACCAGTCATATCGAATTAGGGTTCATCCTAAAGATTTCATTTTAATTTGATTACAACTACAAAGACCCTATTTCAACATAAGGTCACATGCATAGGTGCCAGGGGTTAGGACTTTAATATAGCTTCCTGGGGAACACTATTTAAACCCTACAGTGTTCCCTTCAATCCTCCAAAATTCACATCCTTCCCACATGCAAAATACTCACAAAAGTCTTAAACCATTCCAGCAACAATTCTGAGTCTAAAATATTATCTAAATATCCCATCTAATAAAGAGGGAATATGCTAATTGACCATCACTCCATCATAAAGATGGATGCACCCACAGCTGAGTCCAAGTTCCCATAAGGAGCCTTAACAAGCAATCAGCAGGGACCTGAAGCTATGTCCTCCCTCACTCCCGTGGGGCTTGACAGGAGACCTCAGGCCACGCCCTCCTCCCCACCACTAGGGCCAGGGGACATGAGGCCATGCTCCCTGCCCAGCGGGGGCTTGAAGAGGGACCTGAAGGTGAGATTCCTGTCCTGGTGTGGGACTAGGATACCTCAGCCTGCTCTCCTTGCCCCAGTGCCAGGCTGTGGAACCTCAGTCAGTGCCCCCCACCAGGTGGGGCTTGACAGGGAACCTTAGGTTGCATCCCCCTCCCTAGCTCCAGCCAGAGGACCTGAGGCTGCACTCCCCTGCCTGGCTGGACTTGACAGGAGATCTCAGGCCATGTCCCCACCCAGCAGGCCTTGACAGGGGACCTCAAGGTGCACCCCCAGTGCTGGGTCAGGGGAACTCAGGCCATGACCCCCACCAGGTCAGGCTTGACAGGAGACTTCATGCCATGCCCCCCACCCAGTACCAGGCAGGGGGACCTCAGACCACACACTCCTGCCCAGCACGGTTTTACGGGGGACCTCAGGCCACGCACCTCATCCAACAGGGCTTGACAGGGACCTGAGGCTGCACCCCCCGCCTGGTGGGGCTTGATGGGGAACCTCAGGCCATGCCCACCACCCAGCTGGGCTTGACGGGGGACCTCAAGGCATGCCCCCCATCCTGGTGCTGGACCAGGGGACCTGAGGCTATGTCCCCTGCCTGGTGGGGCTTGACAAGGGTGGGACTGGCTGGGTCTGGATCTAGCCCAATGGGCGAGGGCGGCTGGGTCTAGGTCTCATGTGATTTTGAGGCACATATGGGTGGGTGGGGACTTGACTCTGGGTCCCATGATGCGCTCCAGACTCTGACAGGAGGAAGGTTTTCATATACATTTTATTAATTTTCTTTTCATCTCTGACACTTCTATTATAGAGAAAGGGCAAATAGCAATATTAAATTATTTCCTCGCCAAAATGGGTTTGGCTCAGTGGACAGAGCATTACCCTGCAGACTGAAAGGTCTCAAGTTCGATTCCCGTCAAGAGCATGTACCTTGGCTGCAGGCACATCCCCAGTAGGGGGTGTGCAAGAGGCAGCTGATCCAAGTTTCTCTCTCATTGATGTTTCTGACTTTCGATCCCTCTCCCTTACTCTATGTAAAAAATCAATAAAGTAAATTCTAAAAATAAAAATTATTTTCTCTAATTAATCCCCTTTTAATATGCATGAATTTTGTGCACAGGGCCACTAATCATCAATATAAAAAGTCCCAAATTGCATCACCTAAATCAGGTATGGGTTAGACTCTGAAACAAAATCTCTCTCCAACTGTATACCTGCAAAACTAGAAAACAAGGTATCTGCTTAAAACACAATGATGGGACAGGCATAAAATAAACATTCTCGTTCCAAAAGGGACTTTTTTTAAGGAATAAAAGAGTTGCCATTCCCAGGCAAGTCCAAAATCCAGAAGGGCAAATCCTATGGTTTTCAAGGCCTAAGAAAAATCCTGTGTGGCATGATGTTCTGTCCTCTGGGCCTACAGTGGTAACCTCTGCCTCTCTGTCCTCTGTCTCTGCTTCTATGACTCTGCCCTCCAAGTCACTCATTCCTTCTAAAAAAAGTAGCCCATGCTTACAGTTGAGTAGCGCTATGAACTAGTTTGCTGGCTGTAGAATCCTAGAAGTCTGACTGTCTTTATTCATTATATCCAGGCTCCGTCCTTTTCATTCTAAGCTGGCAGTGTTTCTGCTGGTATAACATTCTCACAAACCTTGTGGGTCTCCAGTATATGTCAAGGGGGTTTATGCCATTTGACATGACAGTTCTCCAGATACTTCCTGGGTAATACCATCTTTATGTTTGGCTTTTGCTGAGATATGGTCAGTTGTTTCTATTAGTCACATATTTAATCTCTTCAGCAAAATGTTGTCTAACCGCACCCATGGTGCTTTCTCTGGAATGTATTCTCTCAACAGTGAATTTCCTAATTAAAGCAATCTGGATAAGGCTAGAACCTCCAAAATGATCAAGTATTGGTTTCCTGAAGCTTAACAATTCCCTCCTCGGTTTCTTACTTTTCTCTTGGGCCTAACTATCAACCGTAAAGATAATCCAGACCACACCTTCCACATGTTGCTTAGAAATCTCAACTAAATATACAAGTCAAGCTCTGCTTTTCTCCCACCAGTAGAGCATTAATCAGCCAAGTTCTGTGCCATTTTATAACAAGATTGCCTTTGCTCCAGTTCCCAATAACATGTTCCTCATTTCTCTAAGGCCTCACCAGAAGTGCCCTTGACATTCATGTTTCTAGCGGTGTTCTGTTCATAATGCTCACTGTATTCTCTAAAATGATAGAGGCTGTCTCAGCTGTGCTCCTCGCTTCCATCCGAGCCCTCATTTGAATTGCCTTTAATGTTCATATTCCTGTCAACAACCACTTTAGTACAATGGATGCTTTTTCTATAATAAATCTCGAAATTCTTTCAGCATCTGCTTTTTTATTACCCAATTTCAAAGCCACATCCACATTTTTGGTATTTGTTACAGCAGCACACCACTAGCCTTTACCAAGTCTGCATTAGTTTCCTGGGGCCGTCATTACATGTTCCATAACCAGGTGGCTTAAAGCCACAGGAATTTATTCTTTCACAGTTTTGAAATCTAAAGTCAAGGTGTCAGAGGGCCATGCTACCTCCAAAGGCTCCTCCAGTTTCTGAGGATCCCAGGCATTCCTTGGTTTATGGCAGCATAACTCCAGTCTCTGCTTCTGTCTTCACCTGGCTTTCCTTATGTGTTTCTCTATGTCCTTGCCTCTTCTTATGTCATAAGGACACCAGTCATTGTATTTGTAGCCCATCCTAACTCCAGGAAGATTTCATCTTGATATCTTTAACTAGTTACATCAACAAAGACTTTTTCCAAATAACGTCATATTCTAATGTTCCAGGTGGACAGAAACTCTTGAAAGATAATATCCAACTTACTGCAGATGCTACAGATGAAACTAGCAGATAGGTGATAGCAATAGAAAATATTTCAAAGTCTAAAATCATTAAAGAATACTATCTATAACATACCAAAAATCTGTGAATCAAAAAGACAGAAAATTCTATAGAAAAATAGGCAACAAATATGATAAGCAATCCATAGAAGCAGAAATATGCAGAACTGTTCAACCTCTTCAATAATATGAGAAATCCAAATTAAAACAAGGAGATTCTACTTTGTCCCTGTCACATTGGCGTGAAAAACTGTTAGGTGAGCGTGTTGGCAAGAACGTAGAGTACTGGGAGCACTTCATAACCTACATTGACTTCCCATCTTATTCAGATAAAGAGCAAAGTCATGACTCCAACTCTGCATTTCCTGCCCCAACTATTTCTCCAACCTCATCCCCAACCACCCTCTGCCTCCCACTATGCTCCAGTACCCCTGCCTCCATGCTGTTACTCTAGCAGGCGAAGCACATCTGGACCAAAGGCTTTGGCTCTTGTTTCTTTTACCTGAAACACACTACCCAATTCACCACAATGTGTTTGTTTCTTGTTTCCTAGTACTCTCTGCTCAATGTCACCTTTTAGGGGAGGTTTCCTGTCCCACACTGATAGCATAAGGCATAGCCCTCCCTCTTTCTTGCTTTATGTTCCTCCATCACAATTATAAAACTCTGACACCTTTTATATTTTGCTCGGTTGTCTGTTTATTGTCTACTCCTTCTACTAAAATGTACCCTCTGCTTTGCTCACTGCTATACTCCCTGGGCCTTAAATGGTACTCAGAGTATTATGGATGTCAATGAATATGCTGAGTGAACATTGAGCTTCTAATATTTATTGAATGATTGCTGTGCATTGGGTATTTTCATTGTAATATCTCATCTGATTCTTACAACAACCATATGAATTCATTGTTACTTCCATTTTACTAACTTGGAGACTGAGGCTGACAGGTGAGGCAACCTGTGGGAGATCCCACAGCTACCAATGATTGAGCTGGGCTGGAGCTCAGCCTGTTTGACTCCAAAACCTAGGCTTTCCAGTGCTCAGTACACGTCTATCAATCATCCACAGGGTTCATGATTCTCACATGGCAGCCACAAATGAGCACGGCTCAACTCCCCTGCTGCAAGGGAACATGGCTCTCATTCCCA
Organism: Antrozous pallidus; assembly: GCA_027563665.1. Lineage (NCBI taxonomy): Eukaryota > Metazoa > Chordata > Mammalia > Chiroptera > Vespertilionidae > Antrozous > Antrozous pallidus. The sequence continues at coordinate 84,258,660 of CM050520.1, forward strand.
AACACATTCCTGCAGGGGCTGTGTTTCTCCTAATGGCCGAACACAGCTGGCAGGCCTCTTCTGACGGCAACTTTGGTTGGTGACTCCATCAGCCCGGCTACCACCTTCTTGGACCTGAACCGAGTCTCAGATTCTTCCTACCCTGTCCTTCTTCTTTCTGCCCCTCTTTCCACAGGTCAGATCTATACTGAGATCTGAAGCCTGCCCCTCCCACTCCTGTCTCTTCCCCTATGTTCTTCACAGGATTTCCTCCAATAAACCGATTTCACCTTTCGTCCCATCTGGGCTTCTGTGTCTTGGAAGTCCTAACCTAACATGCTCATGATGACCATCAGAAGTCGACCAGCACACTGCCTATCACTGCTGGGATGCACACTCCCCTCAACCCAGCGATTCCATTCCTATGTATACACTCGGCAGAATGTAGATGTACTGCCACCAGAAGATATGCCCAATAATGCTCATAGAAGCACTATTCAAAGCAGTTCAAATCCAGGGCCACCTGCATGCCTATAACAGTCAAATGGGTAACCATTTCATGGTATATTCACATAATAGGATATTACACAACAAAGGAAATAAATAATCTATGCTTACAACATGAATCTCACCAACATAATATTAAATGAAAGAAACCATTGGGGTGGTGAACACAATATAATATGCAGATGATGTATTATAGAATTATACACCTGAAACCTACTAATTTTACTAACCAATGTCAACCCAATAAATTCAATAAAACAAAATAATTTTAAGTGAAAGGAATCAGATGCAAAAGAGTATATAGACTGTGAGGTTCCATTTGCATAAAGTACAAATCAAGAAAAATTAATTTATAGTGTCAGAAGTCAGGACAGTGGCCACCTTAGAGGAAAGGGTAGAGACCAAAGGTGTTTCTGAGTGCTGGATAATAATTATTATGTGGCTTAGTTCCATTTTTGAAAATTCACTCCTTACATTTCTCTATGTATGTCATTCTGCAATGAAAAATAGGAGGATAGCCCAGTTGGCGTGGCTCAGTGGTTGACATATACCAGGAAGCAGAATATCAATAAATTGAGATAATGCTCCCGAGAATGGCGGGTTACGATTGTATTTATGCATCACAATCAAAGGAGGGACATAGGTGGGTTACATAAAATTCATTGGTGATGTACTAAGGAGGTGGGATAAAGCAAAGCAGTGGGAAATACCTGGTATTGGATAAAAAGTAAAATGATGGACACATACTTAGGTGAGTGCAGGAACAATTAACATGATAATGAAGGAATTGTGGTATCTGTCCTGGAGCCCACCTCATTTGGTTATGGCCCAGGAGCTCCAGAAAAAGGGAAGTTACAAGTTACCCAGACATCTCACAGATTTGTTATCTTAGAGGCAAAAAGGCAAATGGCTCAGTAAAGATCTAAGTTGATCTTTGTCAGGGAAAATACAGGCCTAGGCCATGACTACCCACTATAACCTGTTTGTAGTTATATTTAATTTTCAAACCATCTTTTGTGGTTATTTTAGGTCTCTGAGTTTGCAAGACCACCACGCAGGCCTTCCCTGAGCTTGTCAGGTTAGCATGTGGCTCCTTTCGTCAACACTTAACAAGCACAGTTTTCTCATCTGCTGATTGAGAAGCGATCATAGTACCTACCTCCCAAAGTTGAGAGGATTGGATACAATATTTGTAAAGCCTCAGAACTTAGCAGATGCCTGAAATATGTGTCTCTCTTGTAATAGGCTTCATTTTCAAGTGCATACCTTACCTTTTCTTTTAGATTGCAATCTCCAGGAGGGAAGTTTTGTTACACACACACACACACACACACACACACACACACACACACACACACACGGTGCTAGCACAATGCCTGATACATGAACAGCTCAATAAATGCCTTTTGGAAATAACGTCTTATAGAGCAAGGAAGAAGAAAGGCAACAGGAGCAGGTCCCTGAGAAGAGGGCTTTGTCTCCCACTAGGCTGGTCACATCTCATCTGGCTGTAAAGCGCCTGTAGTTCATTATTTTAACAGTGATTCGTGATCAAATGATTTGGTGTTAATGTGGATCTAATGTATAAATCCATATGGGTCTCACGGTCATTTAGCATTAATTAAACGAGGCCGTTAAAAGGCTGCGATTCCGATGGGTTTATTGTGCTTTGCATTTAATGGCAAGAATCTCTTGGCCACGCTACTTTCTCTCTGCTCTTGCCTTGTCCCTTTTATCTCTGGAAGGCAGAGCTAGAGCAGTACTGCAATGCACACAAGGATCCTGGCTGGGGAGGAAAAATGATTGACAGGTAGGGAGTTTCACCTTGCCCTTGAGGAGCTGACATATCATAAAGAAGAAATAAGGGCTGCATGAACAGAGGAGTGGCCTGGGAGTCCAGAGAACAGGATTTCAGTGCTGCTCCTCTGCTGTTGTCTATGCAACCTTGTGCTAGCCACTCACCCTCTCTGTTCTTCACCAGTTAATTAGGACTCTAGACAAGCCATTCCTTCTGCCTGGACTGCCCTCCTGCAGATCTCCCTTGACTGCTTCATTGTTCTTTTGGGTCTCCGCTCCACATGTCAGCTCCTCCAAGAGGTCTGCTGACCACCATTCCCCCAACCCAACCACTCTGGAGCTGTTTCCTCTGGGTTTTTTGTTTGTTTATTTGTTTTTTCTTCATGGGACTTACCACTATCTAATGATCTCTGCACCTGTACTCATTTGGCTGCTTGTATTTTATGTCTATCTCCTCCCAAGCCCCTTAAGATCACGGACTTCATCTGTCATATTCATTACTTTTACACCAACTCCCAGAACCGTACCTGTTCTGTATAATCACAAAATAAGGACTTAAAAATGATTTTTCTATTGAATGAATCATTATGTGATAGCTAAAGCCACTCCAAGACAGGCATTTGGTGGCCCTTGACATTTGTGCCCAGAAAGCAAAGAAAGCATGGGGTGCCAATAGAGCTGGGCTATCCAGGAAGACACGTAGGAAGAGGATGACTGAGATTAGTCCCAAGGGACGGAGCAAAGCTGTCGTAAAGAAGAGAAAAGATACTTCCGGTAAAGATGGTGGCATAGGTAAATGCAATACTCACCTCTTCCCAAACCACATCAAAATTAAAACTAAACTACAGAACAACTATCAGTCAGAACTGCCTGAAATCTGACTGAATGGAAGTCCACAACTAAGGCATTAAAGCAGCCACAAGACTGGTAGGAGGGGCAGAAGCTAGAAATGGACTGGTCCCACACCTACATGTGCAGGATAAAAATTGGAAGGGATATCCCCTGAGGAGTGAGGAGTCCCAGGCCCACCCCAGCCTAGGGTTCCAATCCCAGGAAGAGAAGTCCCCATAACTTCTGGCTGTAAAAAACAGAAGGAAGCCCTGGTCAGATGGCTCAGTTGGTTTGAGCACCATCCTATACACCAAAAGGCTGCAGGTTCAATTCCTGGTTAAGGCAATTAGACCTAAGCTACGGGTCCAATCCCTAATTGGGATATGTACGGGAGACAACTTATCAATGTTTTTCTCTCACATTTATGTTTCTCTTTCTCTCTCTCTCTCTCTCTCTCTCTCTCTCTCTCTCTCTCAATCAATAAACAGGGTAAGGATTAAAAAATAATAAATAAATGTTATTTGAAAAAAAACAGCAGGGCCCAGCTGGTGAGGCTCCGTGGTTAAGCATTGACCTATGAGCCAGGAGATGGTTCACTTCCAGGTTGGGGCACACACCCGAGTTGTAGGCTCAACCCCTGCAGAAGGCAGCTGATCAATGATTCTCTCTCATCATTGATGTTCCTATCTCTCCCTCTTTTTACTCTCTAAATAAAAAATAAAATAAATTATTTTTTTTAAACGCAGGAAGTATGGCTGAGTGAGGCAAAGGGCAGATCCTCTTCAAGGGCCCATGCACAGCTCCTGTGCTGGGGAAATAGCTGGAAAGTCATCAGGGACGTAGAGGAGGAACTGAATTGTCTCACATCAAGGTGAGAGCTGAAGGAGCAGTTTTTGCCAGACAAAAGTGTAGGCAGAGGTCATTGTATCTTTTCTGAGACCCCCTCCCCCAACAAAGCTGACAGGAGGGCACATGCCTGAGTCTCCACTAATCTGACTTACATATTTGCCCCACCCTGTTGATTCCCTGAGACCCTGCCCCACCCAATTTATGGACTCACCCAAGCCTTTCCAGTAGTTTTTCTGTACCAACCTCCTGTTTTGGCTCTTGCTAAAGACTTTTCTAAAATCTCTCAAAGGTTCAAAAATTGCAAACAAGCAGCATCTAGCCTTGGCGTGCCCTATACCTCTTGCTAAGTGGCCCCGGACCAGGCACTAGCGGCAGCCAGCATTGGTTCACAGCACCACCTCTTCAGGGCATCTCCAAGCCCAGCACAAGTAGCAGCAATCTTCAGATTGTTCTGTAGCTCGGGCCGGTGGCCCTGGGCAGGGCACAGGTGGCTGACCTTGCACCTCCTTGGAGGCCCCAGAGCCAGTACACACAGTGGACAACTTCAGATTATGCCAGATTACCATCTCCACAAGTGACATATTCCAGGGGCAGACTTGGTAAGCACCAAAGCCCCACTGAAGCAAGTCCTGCTCCATAGAATGGGCTCCTTCCTTCACTGCAGTTCCTCTGCTTAGTCAAGTCAGTTCTCAAAGCAGCCTTGTGGGGAAGGGAGTCAATACCTCCCTGTGATGTCAACAGCAATCAAGGCTCAACTACAGCAGCCCACAGCACACCTGGAGCACCCAGATCAGGTAACTGGGAAGGCTGCACCACTGGGCCTTATGGGACACCTACTAAAAAGGTCACTCTACCAAGTCTGGGAGACATAGCAGCTCTGCTTAATACATAAAAACAAGCTTAGGTAAGAAGCCAAAACGTGGAGACAAAAAAAAGAGGTCCCAAATGACAAAACAGGAGAAATATCCAGAAAAACAACTAAATGAAATAGTGGCAAACTAACAGATACAGAATCCAAAACAATAGTTATAATTATGCTCAGGAACTTAGTCAGAAATGAAGGATACACTAACTGAAGTGAAGATTGCATTACAAAGACTCAACAGTAGAGTACATGAAGCTGAGAATCAAATCGGTGACTTGGAATGTAGGAAGCAGAAAAAAAAATACACCAAATCAAAGCAGCAAAAAGAAAAAGATATATTCAAAAAATGAAGATAGCTTAAGCAGCCTGTGGGACAACTTTAAGTGTACCAAAATTTGTGTCATGGCGGTCTTAGAAGAAGAACAGAGAAAGCAAGAAATTGAAAACCTACTTGAAAAAATAATGACAAAACTTTCTTAACCTGGTGAAGGAAATAAATATGCAAGTCCAAGAAGCTGAGTCCCAAACAAGATGATCCTAAAGAGGCCCACACCAAGACAAATCATAATTAAAAGATTAAAGACAGAGGAAATCTTAAAAACAGCAAGAGAAAAGTAGTCAGTTACGTACAAGGAAGTGCCCATAAGATTTCTCAGCAGAAACTATGCAGGCCAGAAGAGATTGGTAAGAAGTATTCAAAGTGATGAAAAGTAAAGACCTACAACCAAGATTACTCTATCCATCAAAGCTCTCATTTAGACTGAAGGTCAGATCAAAAGCTTCCCAGACAAGAAGCTAAAGGAGTTCATCACCTCCAAACCAGTATTACATGAAATGTTAAAGGAAAAAGAAGAAGAAGGAAAAAAAGATTAAAAACATGAACAATAAAGCCCTGACTAGTGTGTCTCAGTGGTTAGACTGTCAGCCCATGGACTAAAGGGTCATGAGTTTGATTCCCAGTCAAGGGCATGTATCTTGATTGCAGGTTTGACCCCCAGCCTGATCAGGGTGTGTGGGGGAGGCAACCAATCGATGTGTCTCTCTTACATTGATGTTTCTTTCTTTCTCTCTTCCCCTCTAACAACCTTTCACTCTGCCTAAAAATCAATGGGAAAAATATCCTTGGGTGAGGATTAAAAACATATATGTGAACAATAAAATGGCAATAAATACATATCGATCAATAATTGAATCTAAAAAGCAAATTAAATGAACAAGCAGAACAGAAACAGACTCATAGATACAAAGAACATGTTGATGGTTTCCAGATGGGAGGGAAGTTGAGGGTTGGGTGAAAAAGGTAAAGAAGAGATTAAGAACTTCCAATTGGTTATCACAGAATAGTCACAGGGATATCAAGCACAGCATAGGGAATATAGTCAATAATCCTATATAATAAAAGCCTAATGTGCAAATTTTCCCCTCGACCAGGAGTTCAACCTGGACTTCGTCCGCTCACTATGATGTGCACTGACCACCAGGGGGTGGCACAGAACATAGTGGGCGCCGACAGCGAGTGGCAGTGGAGGTGCTCCCAGCCCCAATGGGCCCTGACGAGATCAAGACCACGGATTGGGTGAGCAGACAGCACCAGGCCATGGCGGGTGTGAGTGGGGCCCGATTGCCCCACAGATGGAAACCAGCAGTGGTAGCAGGGGGTGGGACTGCCACCTGACTCCAAGGCACTGAGGGGGCAGGGCAGGGGGCCCAATGACTCAGGCAGAGGGGGGCGCATGGGGCCCGGGGGCCCAGGTGCTGCCCAGGGGCCAGAGGTCAGCTGGGACCTGCCCCTCCAGGCCAGATGCTCATGTTTTGATTGCCAGCCAGGCCTAGGGACTGCACCTGTACACAAATTTTGTGCACCAGACCTCTAGTATTCTAATAACTATGTATGGTGTCAGATGGATATGGATTTATCAGGGTGATCACTTAGTAAGTTACATATGTCTAATTACTGGGGTGTGCATCTGAAACTAAAATAATATTGTATGTCAACTGTAATTGAAAAATTAAAAAATGATTAAATGACAAAAAAAGTAAAAAAAAAAAAAAAAAAAAAAAAGGAGGGAAAGATGGGTGTTGCATTGAGCAGAAGTTAATCAGGAGCCACAATGTTGGAGAGCTCCGAGTCTCAGCAGCTACTATCCATTTGGGCTTTGGGCCAAAACCATTTGGTAAAACTACATAAATAATCACAATACATGAGTCCCTTATGGGCCTGAATAGTTTCCCTTCCAAGGCACCAGCAGCATGTCTCTTTACTTTATTGTCTGCCATCTCCTTGATACAGCTGTTTACACTGATAAAATTAATAACAACAATTCTTCATGTGTAGAGTACTTTTGGTTTACAGAGCATTTTCCTAAAGTAGTGTTTATGCCCATTTCACAGAGGAGGAGACTGAGAGGAATGACGTGACTTGGCCAACGTCAGTCATGGAATAGGCAGCCTGAAAATGAAACCCCGAACTCCAAATACCCTCACAGCCCAATGCTTTCTTTTCCAGATGAAGAAACAGTCAGAGAGTACATGGCTAGATTATGACAGCCACACACACATATATTCAGGGGCAAAGCCATTTGTAGGGTCAGAGTGAGACATGATAAGGACAGAGGAGAGGGAATCCCCCTTCCAGACCTGGGCGTGGAGACAGAGAGCACCCCGAATGAAAGAGCTCCTTATTCCAGCTCAGGGGGAAGAGTCAATGATTCCTAGGATTGCAGAATTCTAGAACTTTATGCTGGAAAGAGTGTTGGAGATGTGTACTATATCTTTATATTGATATTATATACTATGGTTATTTTTAACAGAAATTTTAAAAAATATATTCAGGTCTCTGTTCTGTGTTCTAAGCCTTTTGATTTAGCATCATAATTTCTGGAGTAAAAAGCAGGATGCCATGCCCAAAGCAGACTCAAGGACTATCTCATTTAGGGCATGGCACTGGGTGCAGAGGAGTCAAGCGGATCAGGTGTAACAGATCCGATAGCCACTGACTCCTTAGTGTTGATGGGAGGGTGGGACAGTGGCAATTTAGAAAATATGTCTGAGGGAGGTAATATTGCAGTCAATTGTTGCCATGTGGGCATGCAGGCCTGGTGTCAGAAGAGCCAGGAATGTGGATCACTATTGGAAAGTCTAAAATTTTTAATAGTGGCATTTTATACACACACACACACACACACACACACACACACACTAATACTAGAGGCCCAGTGCACGAATTCACTGTGAGCTTGCAGGGATCAGGTCAAAAGTCCAACTCCTGCCTGCCACTCCTGCTCATCCTGGCCCTGCTGTACCTGCTGCTGCTGCTCAGTAGGCTCGTTGTCACTTTGCTGCGGTCTCTAAGGCTGTGGCCAGCCATGAGCCCTGCGTCTGGCACCCCTCAGATATCTGAGCAGTGCTCCCACTGTGGGAGTGCACTGACCACCAGGGGTCAGCTCCTGCATTGAGCATCTGCCCCCTGGTGGTCAGTGCACAGCAACCAGTCGAACAGTACAACGGTTGAGCAGTCGACCAGTAGCTTAGGCATATGTGTGTGTGTGTGTGTGTGTGTGTTTCTATTTATTGTCTATCAGTGTGACACTTGTAGCTAAGTTCAAACCCTTCCTGAGATCCTAAGCCAGGAGGGGCAAAGCTCAGACTCAAGCCTACAGATTCTCAATCCAACCCTTCAACTGTTAACACCAGATCAAGTCAGGGAGGGGAATCATGTACATGAGGCCCCAACAGGGGTGAGGACACAGCACCACGTGGTTTGCTGACCTGAATGCCCAGCCATGGTGGAGAGGTCAGGGTCCACTGTCTCACTGGGCAGGAAGGCCATGCCCACAGAAGAGGCTAGGGCACACCTCCTGACTTTGGAAGACCCACAACCCTCCCAGCACCCCGTCCTCGGCCCATTTAGAATGCAGCTCCATGGCACAAGCCAGCTGTCACTTAGCACTTACAGGCAGAACCGCAGAAAAACCAAACCACTGTTATTACACTTAATGACCAGTTTCCACATCATCAACTCACTGGAGTCTGACAAGTGCTGTTAGGGTGTCAGCTCCTGCGGCCTAACAAGTCAGCACCAGGGGGCACTAGGCAGGGCTAGGAGCCAGCCTCCATATTACTCCTCCTGCCCTGTGCCAAGGGCATGCTCCCAAGGACCACCTGAGACTGAGTCCTGCCCCTACTTCCTCACCTGCCCATGTGCCAGGAGATTAATGGCTGCAACAACAGCACCAGGGGTTGGAACAAGGCCAGAACCCCAAAGATGGGGCTCTGGGCTGGAGGGGGTATCTGAACAGGAGAAAAGCACTCAGCTCGGCAGCTGGCGCCGGGGGTCTGAAGGAAAAGAATTCAGCCTGGACCACCAAAGCTAAGGTCCTGGCTCTGCTGTGTGACCTGGAGGAAGTTACTCCCTCTCTGAGCCTCGTTTCTCATTTATATAAGGTTCCGTATAAGGGTTAACTGACCGTATGCGTGGTGCCCAGTGAGGTGTTCGCACCCCGTAGAAGGCAGGTGTTGCAGCTGTTATTCTGGGGAGAGATACAGAGGCTGGGAATCCGAGGGAGGAACAGCAGCAAGCATGGACCATTAGGAAGTCAGGCCACTGAGCAGGGCTTCTGAATTGGCCTGGTTGTGGTGAGGGGAGGTATTTAGAACTGTGATTAAAACCTCCGCAAAAATAATAGCTAACATTGTTCTCACTGCCCCCTTCTGGGACAGGAAAGAGAGGCCAAGTGACTGCCTAAGGTAATGCAGCCTGAAGTGGCTGCCCAGCTGGGACTGGGAACAGGTGGTGAGGCAGAAATTGAGATCTCAGCCGTCCTTGCCCCTCCTCCCTCTCCCCTCTCTCCCTGTCCTGTTATCTAGGAGGAAAGATCTGCTGTGAGGGGAGTAGGGGGTCAGGGGATGGGAGTGAGGGTAGGTGGGCTGGGCTCCAGATTGCTCTGCGTTGGAACAGCAAATGGCCCTGGAAGGATGCATGGCTTCCGGCCTCCAGAATACAAAAACCCTCCTGTTGTAGGGCCGAAGCCTCTGAGTCACATCTTTTCTGAGGCCCAGATAAAGCTGTGGTCCCCACCCAGAGCCTTGAAGGACAAAGGACAAGTGGCCCTCCTGCTGCCCTCAGCATGCTGGCCTGAGGCAGTGCAGTGCTGCCATCTTTTGACCACAAGCAACACTGCATCCCCACCCACCCAGGGGTGCCAGCAGCCAGCATTCCCTCAGAGCCCATGCCTGGAGGAACCCACTCCAAGAGCCCTGGAAGGGTTGTCTCTCAGCCCCAGACGGACCAGCCTGGCATCCCCAGAGGGGTTGGCATGCTGATGATGCAGGAGGCACAGGACTCTGCGGCTGCTGTTCTCCTTGCCAGGGCAGCTGGGGATGCTCTGGGCTGCAGAGCGGGGGCGGGGGGGGGGGGGGGGGAGAGGAGGTGTGGTATGGGAGGGGGGTGAGTGAGAGAGCTCACTCAAAGTGCCAGGGCCGCTGTCCCCGAAAGAAGGGAGTGTGCGCACTGGTGCATATGTTTTATTAATTTGTTGGCCTATTTATTTGTTTTGTTGTGTTTGTTTATTATTTTTATTTTTTTCTTTATGTTTAATTGGAATATTACCCTGTCTACAATAACCAAGTAAGCCTCAAGAAATAAGAAAACATGTTTATAAATTTATCTGAAAATAAATTTGCTTCTAAGTGAAAACAGTAATTCTAGAACAAAAAGGGGCCTTTTCCAAACCCCTTCACAGATCAAGAGACTGAGCTCAGAGACACGATCTCCCACATCGCTGCTAGTCAGGGAGAGGGGGACCGAGGCTCTGCTCCGGACAGGTTCCCTCTGAGAGTCAGCATCCTGTTTCCTGTTTACAGTCTGTCTCTCCCACGTAGTGGCAGGAAACCCACTTGTGCTGCTCCCTGAATTAGCCACAGTATCCATTATACACCTGGCTCATGGCAGACACTCCCTAAGTCTGTGCTGAATTGATGGAAGATGCTCATCAGGAAAGAGGCCCAGGAGGAGGTGTGTGATACATTTATCTTTGCAAAGACCATGGTGATGGGTCGACAGCAAGGAGAGAAGCAGCACAGGAGCTGGAAGATGGCCTGCAGCTGGACACAGTGGCTATGTGTCCCAATGCCTGGGGCCAGGAGTGGGCCTCTGCAGGGTGGGTGCCTGCGTTAGGACCCAGTCCTTGGCCCTGAAAGAGCCCCTGGCGGCTCCACTAAGAACTGGAGCCTCAAGGCAGCCCAGCAGGCTCTGGTAGGGCTGATGGGTCTGACCAGGCCTGGGTCGGGGGCGTGGCTACGCCTGGGGGAGCTGGCAGCCTCTCTGGCTCCCATATTCAGTGTCTGACTCCTCTCCTCTCAGCCTGACTGCTAGGCTCTTATAGAGACAGGGGGGAAGTGCAGGAAGGCTGACGCCAAGGGCACCTGAGATGGGTCTACATTCATGTCAGTTTCCTTTGTAATATCTCGATTGGTTTAGGGGAAAAGATGCTTTCAGATGACAGTGTTTTCATACAGATGGAGTCTGAGTGGAAAATTGAAGTTTCTCAGCAGAAGGCAGTGGCCATTTCCCAAAGGAAAGGGTTCTCTTGATTTTTCTGGGGAAAGTCCCCCAAAAGGTTCTTAGAAAAACTTTATTTCTCCCAGTGTCTACATGACAGGCGCCCAGAGCCCAGGGCACACCCAGGCCACAATCAGAAGGAGATATTTACTGGGCTGCTGTGTGCCGGGCTCTGTGCTGGGCTCGGCATGTGCAGCCTGGGGTGTAGAAGTTGGGCAGCTGCAGCAAACCTCAGCCACCAGCCCATCTGCCTCAGCTCTGCTTTGCCACGTACATCCCTGCCACGGATGGGATTGGGGGAGAGAGGGAATGTTATGCCCAGATTTCAAGATCCCCAGAGAGCCAATACCAATGCAAAAGCAAAAAAGCCTTCATTCAAGCTCAGGCTTGGCCCTCTGCTTCCACTGTCGCCGCAGCAGGAAGCAAGGGGGGCATGATATCTGACAACATGGCGATTTTATAGGGAGGTGGAGCCAGACACAAACCACTGAGTTGACCGATTCCAATTGGTTGGGTAAGGGCTGGAGCTAGTGATGCAAATAATCCCTAATGCACGTGACCTGTCCTGTCACTTGATTGCTCTTGATTGGAACTCAAGTGCACAGTCTTTCGCGATTGGCTAACTCAAAGGGAGGGGTTGGTCTTTGTGATTTCAAGATGGCAGCCCCCAGGTAAATTTACATATCATGCAGCTCACATGGTGGCCGCCGAGTCCCCCAATCCAGAATGGCAGCTGTCCTTGCAGTCCCCCTCTGCCCTTTCATTCCCCCCTTGTCTTGGAACTTACGGCTCAATCATGAGACGGACTGCATTTCTACCTCGCCTCCCGTTTCTACTTCTGAATGGTCAATATAAAAACAACATTCCTCCCCTAGGGCTGCACATAGGCCTCCTTGCTGCATGAATACAGAGGCAGACTATGACTATTGCTGGGAAAAATGGTGGACTCCCAGCAGTGTGGGTGACAGCGAACAGAGTTAACAGTTACCGACATCAGGCGTGTCAAATGTGCCATAACTTGAGCTTGAGCGGGTTGTGCTGATTGTAATCAAGGCTCCATTGTGTAATGAAGTCCTTCTGGACTGCAGAGGGATCAGCTGGGCGGACATGGGTGTGGTGGACCCAGGTTGCGACGCCATCTACCTTGAGAGTGGTGGGTATAGTCAGCACCACAACGTAGGGGCCCTTCCAACGCAGCTCAAGGGTCTCCCAGCGGTGCCTCTTGACAAAAACCCAGTCTCCCAGTCTGCACTGACGAGGCAAGGAGTCGGACCAGCCTCATCACAGAGGCGTGGCCAAATGTCCTCGTGCGTCCTCTGGAGCCCTCTTAAGAGACAAATTCAGTAACATGACCTAAAACATAGTGTGTAGGGAGAGTGCCTCACCCTGTAAAGGGCATACGGAAGGAGAGCCACCCAGCCCCCGCCAGTCTCCATGGTTAATTTGGTAAGGGTCTCTTTTAGAGTTTTATTTATTCTTTCTATCTGCCCTGAACTTTGGGGCCTATAAGCACAATGCAATTTCCAATCTGCCCCTATAGCATTGGTTACTGCCTGTGTTACCTGTGAAATAAAAGCTAGTCCATAGTCTGACCCTATCATAGCAGGAAATCCATACCTGGGTAGGATGTCTTCTAGCAGTTTCTTGGCCACCGCCTGAGCTGTTTCATGCTTAGTTGGGTACCCATCCAGAAAAGGTGTCTTTTCTCCCACTGTACATTTCCTACCTTAGCCAAATTAAATTAATCTGAAAAACTTGACTGCTATTTTACTGTCAAATTTAATACTATAACAATAATCTTAGTTTACCCTGTAAATATTAATGGAAAGGATTGTTTGCATTCTTCAGTAAGACTTGAGCATCCCTGGTGCTAGATATAAGGTAGCCAAACTTTGCTGTTAGCCAAGTTTCTGTTTGTTGCCTCGGTCCCGATTTGGGCTGGGCCAAGTCTTTGTCTGTTACCTGGGTCCCAATCTGAGCTGCGTGTGGGAAGCGAAGCAGCCATGGGGCAGGAGACCTCCCTCAGAAGGGGCGAGTGTTCAAGTCCCTGCAATGTGGGGGGGTGAGGTTCTATGCCCCACCTCTGTTGGCCCCAATAAGTTCTCTCCTGATGGCCCCTCTGCAACTGTGCCTGTCTTAGGTTGTCCCTCCTGTGAGGAATCTTACTCATTTTTTACTAACCAGCCATCCTCCAGAGCCAAGCAGGGTGATGTGAGGTTCAATTTCTGTCTCCTTGGTAGCCTATGCTCTCATGGCCTCCATGCCCAGTGCCTGCCTTGGGATCCCCTTGCCTGCTGGTGGGGCCCCGGCACTTGATCACATATCTTGGGGAACCCAGGTTTCCTCTCCAGGGAGGGCCCACCTCACACCATTGGGCAACAGACAGATGCATGGCTTCAACCACGAGGCTTCAACCTCAGCATGTACAGAAAACTCAGGCAACAGCTGTGGGCAATTAGATTGTGAGAAGAGGGTCCCTTCTTGGCAAAAGGGCCAATATAGAATGCCCAAGTGCTTATCCAAGGAGCCTTCCACACAGTGAGAGGGATTAAATCCTTTCATGTCCTTTTTAAATTTCTGCAATTATTCAAAGATTTAGTTTATTAGTATGTTAGAAATAATTGTACAATATGCTGTTGTAAAATATCAAAAATAATGATGACATTGTAGAATCATATCATGTAAGGATATTCTTTGCTTTAAGCCATGGCAATTCAATTTCCAAACTGGCTGTCAATTTCTTTTTGTATAGACAAGGTCTAATTCCATGTTTCTGCACCTCTCCTAGGAGCAAGTAGTGACAGTAGATGTGTTTTAGCTTTTGCCTCCCCTCCTTTGGTGTCCATGCAAGCCAGAAGCCTTTCTTTAATTTTTCACACAAAGGAGTAGTGGTTTGAATTTGTGTCAATACAAAAGAGAAGCTGAGTGGCACACTACTTTCTTGCCCCACCCCTGTTGCTCCTGGATGAACCAAGGTGTTTGGTAAATAGGTGATCAACCCACATAAGGGTTCTTACCCATGAAAGGTCAGCAACATAAGGCCAAAATACTTTCCCATTTTGCCCCAGGTAATATTACTGTACAGTTGATTACTGCTACTATGGCCAGAAAGATGTCCTCAGGCATCTGTACCATCTTCTTTACCATGCCCTTGGTGGTCTCTGGGCTGTTTGTTGTCCAGCTCGTCCTCCTGCTGCTCTTCTAGCTAGTTTCCCTTTTGAATCCCTGTTGTAGTTTAATATTTCTAGCAGGGATCCATGTGGATTTGGAAAAATTCTCTGGAAATATGCAAGCATACCCTCTGCCAAAGGTTAATAATGGATCAGATCCCTTCCATAAACCAGATTCGGGATTCTTCCATTTAACTAGACCATTTTCTTTTGTTATATTCCAACACCAATGGATCTGTCCATAGATGGCTTCCCATTTACTTCCCAAGTGAATAAATTTAAAGTAATTAAGGCTTGGTGTAGCCTATCCACAGATGATTTTTCCATCATAATCTTAATCAATCACTCTAGGCAGAACAGTTAATCCTTTTAGATTAATCCTAAAGTTCCCCGTGGCACAGGTCCACAAAACTTGTTTTGGGAAATGTCCTGTTTTTCCCCATTTAAACTTGCTGGAAAAATGCCTGATCCCACTTTCTGACAAGCTTGTATCATCTCTGTAATGAAACTATCTTTTCTCAGAGACATCAGGCATTTCCCACAATCAGCATTGGCATTTTCATTTAGCTGAAAACCTTTACTATAATTTACCAAGCTAATTTATAAAGTAACCTAAGTAGGTATCTTTAATTAAAAAAGGAAAGAAACTTATTCAGTAAACTTAGTTTAGAGGTCTGACAAAGCACACTGTCCCACAACCAACCTACTTAAAAGTGCAGGCAGCTTGGGGCTTTTTGTCTTTCTCAAAATTCTACTGCCGTTGAAAAAATTGGCTATAATTAAGAAATATAGGCCGCCTCTGTGTCGTGCTTCAGCTCCGCGATCGTCATAGTAGCCGGTCGTCTGGTGCAGGCCAGCCCTCGTTCTGGTGTCTGGCGGCGAATTAAGCAGCCACCATGTCGAGCAAAAAGGCAAAGACCAAGACCACCAAGAAGCGCCCCCAGCGCACAACATCCAATGTGTTTGCCATGTTTGACCAGTCACAGATTCAGGAGTTTAAAGAGGCCTTCAACATGATTGATCAGAACAGAGATGGTTTCATTGACAAGGAAGATTTGCATGATATGCTCGCTTCTCTAGGAAAGAATCCAACAGATGCATACCTTGATGCCATGATGAATGAGGCTCCAGGGCCCATAAATTTCACCATGTTCCTCACGATGTTTGGTGAGAAGTTAAATGGCACAGATCCAGAAGATGTCATCAGAAATGCTTTTGCTTGTTTTGATGAAGAAGCAACTGGCACCATTCAGGAAGATTACCTGAGAGAGCTGCTGACAACAATGGGAGATCGGTTTACAGATGAGGAAGTAGATGAGCTGTATAGAGAAGCACCTATTGACAAAAAGGGAAATTTCAATTACATTGAGTTCACACGCATCCTTAAACATGGAGCTAAAGATAAAGATGACTGAAAGAACTTTAGCTAACACTTTCCAATTACTTTGTCTTACTCTGTTTTATTTCCTCAATACTTTCCCCCATCCTCACAGACCTGTTGCATGCAACTTAGTTCCACAGCTTTGCCTCTCTTTTTTTTTAATGTATTTATTCTAGACTTTTCTGCCACTTAGCACTTGTATAATCAGACTGCAGATGGGGATATGGTTGTAAATTGTGTTGAAAAGAGTTTGCAAATAAAAATCAACCAATGTGAAAGCCCAGGAAAATATAAAAAAAAAAAAAAAAGAAATATAGACCAACAACTCCAATTATCGGAGAAAACATAACTTTTTTTTTTTCAAAAAAACAAGTTATACTTTAGGCATTTAATTACGACATTTATATAATTTCTCCCAATTTAATTTGCATTTTGAACTTCTAAAGCTGAAAAGTCAAACATTTAGAAACAAGACATTATCAATTAATAGCTTCAATTCTGTCCTCTAGGTTTTTCTCATGAGGAAGCAAACTTCCAAAATTTTAAGCTGTTCAGACTTTAAACTGACCACTTTTTTTTTCTCTTTGCTTGTGGAAATTGAATGGCAAACCTGGAGGTATTCAAGTGCAAATTAGCACATTCTTTAAAATTGCTAAATGGCGGAAGCCTTCTACCTGTAAACTGAGGGGAAAGGGCAACTACCCTTCTTCTTCCATTCCAAATTAGTCGGCTTCCTAGCAGCCATCCAAAGACCCCCCATTAGAACCTGGCAGTAGACCCAGAGCCTCCCCTCACCCTCTGCCATGTTGAAATGCCATTCAGGCCTAGCTAGAGGGGAAAAAAGGGTGTAGGATTCCTGTCCACGCCCAGAACCAGCCTCCAGGAAGAATCCTCCCCTCCCCTCTGCGGCGAACAGGACCCACAAAAGCTGCTGCTCTCTCTGAGCAGGGCAGGCTTAACTCCTCCTGCAAAGCAAAAATAGGTCTACCGGCCCCTCTGGACCTCCACACTGAGGTTGTTGGGTCTTCCCCTAATCTCTTTGAAATGACCAATCATAATATTTAAAGAAGTAGTAGAGTCTGTCCCATAATGTCCGTCCAGTAAGTCCACAGAATAAACAAGAGATACACAAACAGACAAAAAAGCCCCCCCCACAAAAAAAAAAAAACTGTCTTCCAACTCCATGGGAGCAAAAACTGAAAGCTAGCTCAGATTTGTGAGAGGATTTCACGTCTCTCCAGATGATGGCCTCATGCCGACTGGTGGGAGCGATCTGCCTCGTCTCAGATTTGAGGGGATTCCACATCCCTCCAGAGTAAGGGGAATTCACATCCCTCCAGACAGAGGATCGGAACATCTTCTGAGTCCTCTGGCCCATGGTCTTTCAGTGCATCCACCTAGACCGCTTCGGGCACAACCAGACCAGAAACGAGCTTGCATGGAACAGAAAACACAGACAAACACCTACCACGGTCAATCAGGCCTCTGGGTCGGGGTCCCTCATGGGTCTTGAGGATCCCCGATGAGCCCCCAAATGTTATGCCCAGATTTCAAGATCCCCAGAGACCACCAGGGAGCCAATACCAATGCAAAAGCAAAAGAGCCTTCATTCAAGCCCAGGCTTGGCCCTCCGCTTCCACTGTTGCTGCAGCAGGAAGCAAGGGGGGCAGGATATCTGACAACATGGCGAATTTATAGGGAGATGGGGCCAGACACGAACCACTGAGTTGGCCGATTCCAATTGGTTGGGTGAGGGCTAGAGCTAGTCATGCAAATAATCCCTAACACATGTGATCTGTCTTTGCTCTTGATTGGAGCTCAAGCGCACAGTCTTTCGCGATTGGCTAACTCAAAGGGAGGGGGTTGATCTTTGTGATTTCAAGATGGCAGCCCCCAGGGAAGTTTACATATCATGCGGCCCACATGGTGGCCACCAAGTCACACAATCCAGAATGGCAGCTGTCCTTGCAGTCCCACTATGCTCTTTCGGGACATGGTCTATTCCGAGGCTTCACATGTATTTGGAATCTAGGGTGCACATGTCCTGCCCTCTCCCTCTCTTAAACACTTCATGACCAGCCCTGAACAAAGCTCAGCCTGCTATGGGCTTCTGACCTTAATTTTCTTCTGCTAAGCTTCTTAGCACCAAAAGCTAGAGAGAGGGTGTTGTGAGCCCTCCCCCAAAAGGAAACTGGAGCCATGGGTAATTATTTGTTGTTTCAAATCAATAAGCCAGAGAAGGAGAGAACACCAACAAAAAGACAGAGTGGCCCAGAGAGGAACAGAGCGAAAGATGGAAAATGACAGGTGGGGGGAAGATGGAGACACAGTGAGGGAGAAAGGATGAGGCAGGGAGAAGCAGGAGGGAAAGGAAAGCTTAGAAGCAGAGAGTGACCCTGGAGAAAGGTGGGCCCTGGAGAAAGACCAGGAGGAGGGAGAGGCGCCACTTCTCTGGGCCCAGGCCTGCCGGCCCTCCCTGCAGGAGCAACTGAGAAAACGGGGCAGGAAGAGGAAGCAGAAGCAGGCAAATTCGCTGGGTAACCTTGGAGCCAGGAGCCAGGGAGATGGGTGCCAGGAGGGGCGCTTTGGATGGAAGGGAGGAAGGCCCTGAGCTGGAAACCAGCAACAGGCCTGCGCTTCCCAGAGGTGGGGAGGGGCTGGGGGCCAAGATCAAGGAGTGTGACTCAGGTGAGTGGGGAAGGGGTTGGGAGCAGGGAGGCAAAAGATTCCAGGAACAAACCTAAGGAGGCCTGAGGAGTCAAAGAAAGATTTGACTGAGAATCAATTTAGAGAAGAAAGCCCAATTTCGAGAAGGGAAGTGGGGATCTGTGATATCAGGAAGGGGGTGAAACCTGAGAGATTCATGGGAAGGAGGCAGCCAGGTGGTCACATGAGGGACCTGAGCAGGATACTGGTGCTGGGCTGAGGGGCACAGAGACAGTCGGGGGCTCCTTTGCCCCTTTTCTACTGATGATCGACCGACCATCCCTGCAGCACCCCAGCGGGGGGCAGTCTCTAACTCAATCACTCAGGCCTCAAATGCTGGCTTGCTGAGCTCCCACTATGTGCCAGGCAGGCTCCAGGTACTCTGGGGTCCCAGAGATCATTACACAAACCTATGCCCTCAATCCACCCAGGCCAATAGAGGAAATGAGGTGTGTGCACAAATCACAAGATGACAATGACCAGGCCACACTCTTGGGTCAGTTGCTGGCAGCTGCAGCACGTAAGAGAAGGTCACCCCTGGAGGTTGTACTTGAGCCCAACCCTGAAGGCTGGTTAGGGCCAAGATGAAGGTGGGGGAGGGGGCCAGGAGGCTGGAAAGGGAAGTCCAATTTGAATTCTGGGTGTGCTGCTGACTAGCTGTGAGTTCTTGGGGAAGTTATCAAACTTCTCTCGGAACCTCTCTTTCCCCATCTTGCAGAAGCATTTACACATTATGGGTCATATCCATATAGGGCCTGACACATAGTCAGTACTTGATAGCTCTTGTTATAAAGAAAAAATAGGGAACACTGAATAGAATAAAGCAAGGCTAGAGATGGGCTGGAAAGGGGGGTGAGCCACAGCATGGAGAAATGAGGCTGGGCTGATAGAATGAGGCTGCAGACCACCCAGCACCCAGAAGAAGCTGTGAGCAAAGGGGGAGAGAGGGCCAGAGAGCATTGATGGAGCCTTGGTAAAGCCTGGGTGGCTCATCCTTACTAGCAAAAAAGAGCAGTTGAGAGCGTGTCCACAGTCTTGTTTAAAAATAAAGCCCAACCCTCATCACTTGTGTGGCCACAGTGACTCACTTCTAGGAAAACAATGTTTTTGAAGTGATGATGCACTGATTCTGGGCCATAAAGGCACTGCAGCTCCCTCTCTCCTTGGCCATCACCTGGGTGGCTACGCGTGGGGACACCCACGTGGTCGGTCCTGTGAGGAGGCCGCCACCACCCCCAGCACAGGACTCTGGCCAGCGCCAGGGAGGTGGCTCCTCCAGCCTCCGTCTTCAGACAACACAACCCTCACTGCCGTGGCAACTGCAGCTGCATGAGAGGCCTCCGACCACAATCCCCAGCTAAGCCACTTCCACGCTGCTACCCAAAGAAATGGACACAATAGACCTTTGTCATCACTTGATTTTCCTAAGTTATGCAGCAAGTGGTACACAGCAATGTGACAGCTAACACAGGGGCTGTGACTGGTCTAGAGCCACCACCCACAGTGGCTGGGACCTGTATTGTGAACAACTGAGCTCAGCGAGTGCCCCAAGTGGGGAGGGAGAGGAGATGGGGCTCCGAGGTGGGACCCCAGCAATCCAGCTCCAGACAGAGCTCAGAACTACACCCATTGCCGGCCTGGCTGTCAGTGCTGGGCAGGTCTGGCTTGTTGGATGTCCCCAGAAAAGGGAGCAGGATTGAGTGGGTCCTCAGCATCCCTGGCTCTGCCCACATGGGCACAGGGTGTGGCTTGCCCAGTGGGGGAGAGGAGGGAGCAGACCAGGCGGGGCAGAAGTGAGAACAAAGTGGCATTTACCCCTCCTGGCTCAAATCTCACTCCACCGCTCACTACCTGGGTTACCGAGCCCCATTTCTCATCGGCAAAGTGGCGACCCCAAGGCCTGCTTCCTAGGGCATTGCCCTCAGGGTGTAGGAGCCTCATTCCGGGAGAATCACAGGAGCTGTGGAGTGCAAAGCCGAGGTGCTCCTGAAGCAGATGCGCAGGTCTGACTGGGCCTTCTGACTCCTAAGTCGCCCATCCTTCAGGTTCTGAATTAATGTGCAGGGGACACTTAAAGGAAAGGTGAGAGAGAGAGAACCCTGCTCATTCTTTCCTAAAATAGTTTTCCTTGATTATTTGAGGCCTTGTTTACAGAGCAAATCTTGGCCTTAAGCTCATTTCATTCCCACCACACCCCACTCCGCCACCTTTTCTCTACTAACCTCTTTACCTTGCCGTCTCTTCGTCTATGAAGAGGGGTAATGACAGCATCAAGTCCATGGTGGTGTTGAGTGTAAAGTGAGATCCCAGGGGACAGGCCTGGAGGGATGATTGACAAGGAGGACACACTTTAGGCAGGGCCTGCAGGGCTGTGTTCCTGCAGCACAAAATGGAGATCACTCAGGGTCCCTGATGTGATTTATAGGAGAAAATCCATTCTTCTGAGGCCTTCTCATCATTAATTGTTGGGAAACCCAAGCAATTCGGACATTGGGTGAGAATCTCCCCCCTCACTGCACACCTACTGCCCACTCCATCCAGTATGATTCATCTCTGGACTCAACACGGGCATACCCCACCATAGTGTTGCCTACAGCAGGGTGAAGACATGTCCGATGCGTGTGTGTATGTGTGGGTGGGTGGGTGGGTGAGTGGATGGATGGATGGATGGATGGATGGATGGATGGACAGATGGTTATCCAGAAAAATGGATGGATGGATATCTGGATATATGAGTGGATGGATGTTTTAGGGTGTCTTTTGCTCCAGACCCCATGTCAAACCTCATTTTTGGCCTTTCTTGGGGTTCAGTGTGGACAGAGATAATTCCTCTCCTGCAGGAAAAGAGAAGAGCGAGAAGATCAACCATCCCCAATCCGTTCTCCATCTTAATTACACACATTTCTGATAAGTCCATCAACTTCACCTGAAGGCTGTCCTGGAGCCCTCTGCCCTTGGTTTGCTGCAGGAGGGAAGCTGCTCCAGCAGAGGGGCGAGGGAGAGCCCTAGCCAGGTCTAAAAGCCTGTGCCCCCCCGCCATTGTCCTGCTCCCTGAGAGGGAGAGGAAGGGTCCTAGCAGTCTTGTGACCCCAGCAGCCCAAGGAGCTGGCAGCAAGGCAGGAAGGAGACCGAGTCCTCAGCCTCTCTGAAGTCTCAGGGTGTCTTGAGGTGAAGATAGGGAGGGGAAAGGACAACAGACTCCTCGGCGTACACTCCCTCTGCCCCCTCCACCCTACCCAGATGCCTAAATGTCACCAGTGGAGAGAGGCTGTTGTGGAGAGAGCTCTGGGCTTTAGGGTCAGCGGTCTTGGGCTGAAAACCTAAGCCCACACCTATTGGCCAGGAGGCCATGGGCGAGCCAGACAATCTTCCGAGCCTTGTCCTGGTGAGAAGGTCAGACTGGGTGATCTTATAAGATGGAAGGATGTCCTACAGAATGGGAGCCTCACACTAGCAGGGAGGGAGGTGGGCAGGGGCAGCAAGACAGCCGTGAGGTGATAGGAGCCCCTAAGCATGCCAGCCGTCCAGTCCTTCTGCAGAGGCGGCTGTCCTGTGGGGAGCCAGGTCCCTCCTAGCCCCAAACTTTCTGGGGAATGGAAAGCTGAACTGCTGTCTAGTCCCACCCAGGAGCTTCTGGTCACTTCCTTCCCCTGTCAAGTCCGCAAGAACTGGCAGAAGCTTCGGTCAGAAGGACCAAGCTGCCAAGCTTCCCAGTCGCAACCTTGAATTCTGAGCCCCATCTGCCTTCTGAGTGCCACCTGCGAGTCCAGCAGCCCAGCAAGGCCATAAAGCCAGGCCAGGTTCCCTGCATGGATGGCCATTCCTGGGGCTTCAGCACCACCGCCCAGACTCCACCAACAGGAAATTTGTCTATGAACCTCAACCTGACAGGTCCTCCAAAAGCAAGCTGGGAGGGGGGCAACTCCAAGGGCCAGCCTTCCCCTGTCACTAGCTGGAAGGGCAGGAGGGCTGGCACCACACAGATGCTTTCTGGGAAGCAGGGAGACAGTCTCTGTCTGGACACTTCGCTTTCCTCTGGTTCCAACCCGGCCCCATGGGGATCTCTAGGTAAGAGAGGGAAGGTTGCCTGCAGAGCTCCGGCTTAGGCCTGGCTCCACCTGCCTCAGTATGCCCCTCCTATAGCCTGCCACTGATCCTCTGTGTTTGTTTCCTTTTCCATAAAACAGGCATAATTTCGCCTGGCATGCCCCTCCGCCCAGTGCTTCTGGGAAGTCCACATACAATGCCTCATATCAGTCAGGATCTTTCTGAGCCATGGGACACTGCAGGTCACTCCCTGCTCTTGTTGCTGTGGAAGAGACTAGGAGCAGATAAATTAGGGGACGTCTCCAAGGTCAAGCAGTACATGTGGGAGAATGTGGATCCAAAACTCATCAGCATACAAATAACAGGGACAGTGTTCCCATACAGAGACACTGGGCTCAGTGGTGTCTGATGCAAACAGGCTCCCTCTGGAAAAGCCTCCTACTATGCACGCAGGGGGCCTGCGGAGGTTAGTTCTGAAGCCCATTCGTGGAAATGCTGCCGGTCAAGAATTCCAGCTCCCCAGGTGGTGGCATTGGGCAACTTACATAGCCTGTCATTTGGGAACAGTAAGGTACCCACCTCTAGACTGTTTTGAGGATTAATCCGTTCTCTATGGGTAAGTCCTTGGAGCAATGCCTGGTGCAGAACAAATGCTAAATGAGTGTTTGCTATTATTTACCCCTGAATCAGGAAGCTGTCCAGAGAGTCTTTCAAATACAGGCAGTTTCTTGCTGTCCCCCATCGCCCAGCCTGTCAGCTGGGTAAGGTCAGGATCCCATGGCCACCAGGCAAAGCCCCTCTCTCCAGTTTGGACATCCCCCCACCTGCTGCCCATCCCCACCTGGGCAGCTGCTGCTGGCAGTTCCAGGAACCCCACCTCTTTCCTTCCCTGCCCTGCTCCACCCCCTCTCAACCCCCTCTCCCCCGCCTCTGCTCAGGAATCAATGCAATCCCCTAAAAGCTCATAACTCGGAGGTAATTATAAGAAGCATCAATTACCCAGCACCATGGATTTCATGAATTCAATTAATTTGCATGGCAATCGATACAGGGGGGTTCACTTTGGTCTCCTGGGAAGTGAGGACATTGTTCTGCAAGCTATTGATTTTACAATGTAAAACAAAACCTCTCTCCTCGAATTCATAGAGGCCCATTCAGCCATATTAACTTTCAGATCATTTATTTGTGTGTGTCTTTCAACTCTGTTTGTTGCTATCACACAAATGCAGAGTATGACATCGCAGGGAGTAATTGAATCAATACAGTCGTGCCACACCAGCTTTCCCACTGAGGAGGCGTGAAGCTGAGCTGCTCTTCACATCCCTGTCCTCTGCTGTCCCTGCCACCCCCACTCCAAACACTCTCTCTGCCAGCCAGGCTGCCCCTGACCCGAAGTTCCACACTCCACTGAACTTACCTGCTTGATTCAAGATAGACTTAGAGTGCAGTCAAGGGAGTGAGCCTAGAGTGCAGCTTAGACAATAGGAAGAGCTTTCTGACAGTGGGTGGGAGCTCCAGAAGTGGAGAGAATAAAGAACTTGCCTTTTGCAAAAGGTCTTCTGAACCAAACAGATTCCCGCTGGATGGGAGAACATATTGGCCAATGATATATCTGATAAGGGGTTAATCTCCAAAATATATAAAGCACTCATGCAACTCAACAAAAGGAAGACAATCTACTTTTAAAAAGGGTAGAAGACCTAAATAGACATTTCTCCAAAGAAGGCATACAAATGACCAATAAACATAAGAAAAAATGCTCAAGGTCACTGATCATCAGAGAGATGCACATTAAAACCACAATGAGGCATCACCTCACACCTGTCAGAATGGCTACCAGCAACAAATCAACAAACAAGTGCTGGTGAGGATGTGGAGGAAAGGAAACACTGAACACTAGTTCACTGTTAGTGTGGGAATGCAAACTGGTGTGGCAACTGTGGAAAACAGTATGGAGTTTCCTCAAAAAATTAAAAATGGGACTTCTGTTTGATCCAGCTATCCCACTTCTGGGAATATATCCTAAAAACCCTGAGACACCAATTAGAAATAATATATGCACCCCTATGTTCATAGCAGCATTATTTACTATAGGTAAGATTTGGAAACAGCCCAAATGCCTCTCAGTAGATGAGTGAATAAAAAATCTGTGGAACATTTATACCATGGAATACTATGCAGCTGTGAAAAAGGAGGATCTCTTACCTTTTGGGACAGCAAAGATGGACCTGGAGACTATTATGCTAAGTGAAATAAGCCAGTCTGAGAAAGACAAATATCACATGATCTCACTTATTTGTGGAATCTAATGAACGAAATGAATTGACCAGCAAAATAAGACCCGAAGCATGGAGGAATGGAACAGACTGACATACCACATGGTTGGGGCGGGGAGGGGGGGAGACAAAGAACTTATATTCTTACTAGAAGCCTGGTGTACAAAATTTGTGCAGGTAAGGTTCCTAGGTCTGGCTGGTGATCAGGATTTGTGGGGTGACCAACGGGGCTATTGGGGGGGTGGTCTCTTCTGGCACCTGCCTTGGCTGGCCTGGTGCTGCTCGATCACCAGCCCCATCCCTGGCCACTGCAGGTTGCTTTCCTCTGCAGGGCAATTTGGGGGGGCTGGGGGCAGCTCCTGCATTGAGCATCTGCCCCCTGGTGGTCAGTGTGTGTCACAGCGACTGGTCATTCCACCATTCAGTAGATTTGCGTATTAGGCTTTATTACATAGGATATGTATAGCCCATGGACATGGGCAATAGGGTGGTGAAGACCTGAGGGGCTGGGTAGGGGCTGGGAAGAGATGGGTAAAGGGGTCAAAATGGGAGGCAACTATATATATATATATATTAGTGCAGCAAATAAGTTAACATTACCACTAAAAAGAATAAAAAAGACACAAGCCCAGTGGTGGCTGCAATCAGGGGTGTCGACCAAATGACCTCTCAGTGACCTTGTCTCTGCCACTCAGGGAAGAGGCACCTGCATCCTGGGCTGGGTGCAGACTGTTTCCTTTCTTCCCCAGAGGCAAGAGGTTAAGGAGACAGCATTTCCCAAAAGTCACTTCACCCTTCTCTCTGAGAGGCTAGGTTTAATAGGAGGGGGCTCATGGAAAAGTAAGGGCCCATCCCCTTAGCCTCCCATTGCCCCAGGGCAGGTGCCCACCTGCTGTGTGACACACACACTCCAGTCCACATGCAAGGCTGGTCCCCGATCCAGCCCCATCCCCAGAGAGCACCCCTCAGCAGACCCCCACACCCATCCAGAGGAGAGGCTGTGCTGTACCTGCCTCTGCCCCTCCCCCGCATCAGGATGGGAGACAGCTCTCCAGTGCAGCACCTGCTTCCCTCCGATAACCGGCTCCTGACAAGCCCCTAATTGTCCCTAGAATCTGGGTGCCCGTGTGGAGAGTAGGTCATTTAACCACCAGTACACACAACTGAATAAAAATCCATTTTCCGAGAGAAAATTCTATTCTTATCAGAGTTTTGCAAGAGGGTTGCGAGCAGCCCGCACTAATTGAAGCTTTGATGCTGGTAGGAGGAAGCCGCTAATCAACCCAAAAAGGCACTCCTTCAGCAGGGGGCCCTCCCCAAGGGCGAGTCTCTGGGTAGTCTCTGGGATAGGGGGAGGGGACAGGACAGGGGACAGAGGCTCAGGCCAGCCACCAATGCCACTGCCCCTGGCACAAAGGCATGAGGGAGGCAGGTGGCTGGGTGGGGAAGGTCCCTGAGCTGGCAGGAACCAGGACCCAGGGTCAGGCAAGCCTGGGTCAGGAGCCCTGATTACCTTCTCCCCATGTGGTGTGGGCAAGTTACTATTTTTCTGAGCTCAGTTCCTTCTCTGATAACCTGGTTGATGATGAGCAAGTAAAAATGAAACCCAGGAAGGAAGTTTTATTCTTAAGAACGTTCTGAGAGCCAGGCTACCAACACGGTACAGGCTGTGTAGTGTGCAGTGCTCTGTGCTCACTGCGAGCTGTTTGTGTTTATTCCCGGTCTCATTTCATCTTCGAGGTGGGGAATCTGACACTACAGAAGTGCTTCACTCAAAATCTCACAGTAGAAAGTGGGTTGCTGGAACTCAAATCTGCTATCTTTGACTCCAAAATCCAAGCAGATTTCTCTTGTCTGACCTTTTCCTCCTAAAATGAGCCAGGAGGGCCCATCCAGCCCTTCATCCCATCTCCCCCACCTCCTGTGCCCTAACCCTAGCCATATTCTCTCTCTCTCTCTCTCTCTCTCTCTCTCTCTCTCTCTCTCTCTCTCCCCCTCCCTCCCTCCCTCTCTCTCTTTCTCTCTCACTCACACACACACACACACACACACACACACACACACACACGCACGCACACACAGGCATCATTTCCTCTGATCCTCACAACAACATGCACAGCAGGCGCCCCGGGAACAGGAAGGCGGGCGCTGTAGAAATGTGTGTGGCTACTGAGATCATTCTCATAGCGCCAGCTTCGTCCGGATGATGGCACTAGAGGTGGCGATGACATTCCTCCTACCTAGTGCCCAGCACACAGGGCACCTTCCACACAAAAGGCAGTTAGCACTAGTTGTCAAATCAGCCCACTCTCTAGATGCAGAAACTGAGCTCAGAGTCAGTTCCCAGGCCACTCAGCCAGGGAGCAGCAGTGGTTGGACATCTTGAAACCCAACTTCAGCCACAAATCCATGGCCAGTCCACTGTTCTCTGTCGTCCAGGGCCTAGTAAAGGTCCCTGCTGGTCAGGGTGGATGTGGGGAGGAGGTGGGAGAAACCCCAGCACAGGGCTGGCTGGGTGCTATGGACTGAACTGTGACCCACTCCCAAGGGTCATACATAGAAGCCCTACCCCCCAATGCAATGTATCTGGAGGTGGGGCCCTCAGATGGTGACTAGGTCCAGCTGAGGTCAGCAGGGTGAAGCCCTCAGGCAGGATTAGTGCCCTTGTGAGAAGAGACACTGCGGGCACCTGACCTTAGACTTCCAGCCTCCGGAACTGTAGAAATAACTGTGACTACAGCCCCTGGACTCAGTGTTCGCAGAGCAGCCTGACCACTAAAACATCACCAACACAGCCGAGCACCCAGCAGACACCGCCCTGGGCACCGAGAGCAGGCAGGGTAGATGAGATGGAACTGACAAGTCCTCACCCTCAGGAGCTGGGGAGTGCAGCACAGTACTAGGGATCTACTCCTGTCGTGGGCCCAGCAGGAATGCAGTGCTCCAGGGAGGAGGCAGGGTGACACAGGAGAGAGAGGAAGTCTGGTACTATAAACTTGAAGTGTCTTCATAAGAGAGAGGAGGAAAAAAACAGCGAATTTGCCAGGCCAATTAGGCTCGCAGAGTTAACACTCATTTCTCCAGCTCCACTTCCCCGGCACCTGCCAATTCTGTGCTGGGGCCTGGGGCTCAGCCATGTGAAGGCATGTGGACAAGAGGCGTGCACTCTAGCAGGAGCCACGTGTAAGGTGAATCTGCTGGGCTCGAGGGAGGAGGCAGTTTCTTTCAGCAGCCATTTCTAGGATGCTCAGGGGTGCTGGGGGACTGAGGGGACGCTCAGGGGTGCTGGGGGACTGAGAGGACGCTCAGGGGTGCTGGGGGACTGAGGGGATGCTCAGGGGTGCTGGGGGACTGAGGGGATGCTCAGGGGTGCTGGGGGACTGAGGGGACGCTCAGGGGTGCTGGGGGACTGAGAGGACGCTCAGGGGTGCTGGGGGACTGAGGGGACGCTCAGGAGGTGCTCAAGGGTTCTAGTGGGACTGAGAGAAGAGGTTTTTTCCGGAACTTCCCTGCCCAGCACCTCATTTGATAACGACCTGCTGGGATAGACCAGTGATGAAAGAACCAAGGCCCAGAGAGCTGGGCAGCAAACTCAGCAGCACAGGACCTGCAGGGAGCTGAGCTGAGGCCCACCCAAGGCTTTGGGCCCTGAGCGCAGTGCTCGCCCACAGCTCGGGCAGTTAGGGGTGGGATGCAAAATGTGAAGTGCTGGCTCCAAACCCAAGTGACTGCCAGGTGCCTGGGCTGAGCCTGCTGGGCTGGCCACCCCCAGGGCCTGTGGCCCATCCTCTCCGCAGGGTCAGCAGGGTCTGCAGAGTCTCAGAGATGCCTGCTCTTGATCCAGCTCAGACAGGAAGGAGGGTGTGAGCTCACCCTCTCAGCGCGGGCAGAGCGGTTCCTACCAGTGCAGTGGCCCCTGGCTTCTGCCTTAAGGAGCTAGGGAGTGGGGTGGTGCTGGAGGGGAGCTGCAGAAAGTCAGCGAGCTCCAGAGGCCAGCTGCACCGTGTCAAGGTCAAGGCGGGTGGGATGCCTCAGGACCCCCGACCTCTTCACTGCCTCACCAGCTCAGCTGATCCATTTGTATTGGCCGCAGCAGGCTTTTGCATGGCCTGCATACCAAGTGTTGAAACTTGGTGAGCATTTGAAAAAACCGTTATAAAACCAGAAGCAGCCGAATGACCTGAGTCTCCATAGGAACAGGTGTGCCTGGGTGACCTGGCGTCCTAACTGGTCTGACCTTCCCCTCTGACCCCTGCGTCCTGGCCTCTGCTTTGAGGCCTGAGGGATCACTCTGAGATGTATGCTACCCATCTCACCCCTCCCCCCCACTGGCTCAAAACCCACCCCTGCTTCCTCACTGCCCGGGGATTCCCTTCAGCATCCCCTCCCACAGGCCTTTCCAGGAGCCTCCAGCCTTGCATGTCCATGCTTCCCCCTGGACAGGGCCCATGCGCCAGCCCTATCCTGTGCCTGCTGCTCTTCATCCTGAAAGAGCTCCCACCTCTATACATCCATCCACCGACACATGGTGTTCCTTGCCAACACACTAAGAAATAGAATATATGTCCGTTCCCTTTGACCTTGGGTTCAAACACATGCCTTGCATGGCCAATGGAATGTTAGTGGGAGCAATGTGACTAAAGGTGTAAGTGCCGTGTGACTGGCTCACTTGTTTGTGCTTTTCCCGCCACCATTAGAAGATCACACCAAGGCCGACCTGCCCGGCCCAAGTTCTAGGTATGAGACACGTGGAGCAGAGTTGCCCAACGAGGCCCAACCTAGATCAGCTGACCCTCAGCCAACTCACAGAAGTGAGAACTAAACGAATGGTAATTGTGAAGGCCAGTGGGATAGCATACGTGTTTGTTACGCAGCATATTGCAGTCATCGCTCACTGATACATCATTTGAACAGAAATCATGTCCGGCCAATCACCAGGCCTCTACTGAGATGGATGTCATTTATTCTCAGAAGTTTGACCAGAGCCTTCACTGCTCCCACAGTTCAGGCCAAAGGACTCCCCAGGGCTCTCATGGCACCCAGCATCGGCACCTTTCGCCGTGCTTGGCACACACGGGCTATAATTTCTATGTCACTTTTCTGTCTCCTTCACAGGATTCTGAGCTTCTTTGGGTTAGGGATCACATGTTATTCACAATTTCTGACATGGATTCAGTGACGTTTGTTAGAAGAAAAACCATAGCTGACCTTTTTCAACCAGTGAAAGCAAGAGGACTCTCACTTTCCCACCCCCTCCCACCACCATCATGGAAAAGGCCGAAGTGGGAAGAGGACTTCTCTGAGTTCTCATCTCCCACGTGCACTCACACGTGCACATGCTCACGCCCCACACTTGTCCAGGCTGCCCGTTCCTACCTGCCGCTCACTTGGTGACGAAGCACTTTTTGAACCAATTTGCTCCATCTTTCTGCAATATCCTCCAGCAAATCAAGCATCCTCTTCTTGGGATGTTTTCAATCTGTTTTATGTTGATTTTAATTAAAGACTCCAAAACTGAACAAACAGTTCCTAGCAGGTGGTCATACAAGTGTGAAATAAGCAAACTGTTTTATCTGCCACAAACTCTGCTAGTAAATTTTTTCAAATAAATCCCAGCCTC
Organism: Antrozous pallidus; assembly: GCA_027563665.1. Classification (NCBI taxonomy): domain Eukaryota; kingdom Metazoa; phylum Chordata; class Mammalia; order Chiroptera; family Vespertilionidae; genus Antrozous; species Antrozous pallidus. Next base: position 84,289,247 of record CM050520.1, read on the forward strand.
CAATAGTCTGCTGATTTCAAGGAGAAAGCGAAGCAATCCTGGCCTCCAAATATTTGCTTCTGTTGCAGCTCCTGGAGCCAACAACTGGGTGTCCCCTTTGTTTCACCCTCACCCCTGTTTTACTGACCCACCTGGCCTCCATTGGCCCAACCCATCAGCCCAGAACAAGGGACATGTGCCCACACCATTGAGCTCCATGGCCAGAATTCCAATTGGGCGCTCAGATGCCCAGGAGAGAACTCCCAGCCCTCTCTCTCCCGAGTACCACCACCTCCAGCTGGCCCCTCCCACTACCAACCTCCCAAAGCTCACACTCACAAGGAGGAACAGACGGGGGACCCCAGGGTGAGGCTGGCTTTCCATCCACAGCACAGCCAGGAAGGGAAGGAGTGCTGGGAGGTGATGCCAGTCCCAGCCAGGGCATGAGTGAGTGGGCACCACATTTATGCTGCAGAAAGTGGAGATTAGTGTGGGCTTGCCAAAGACTAGTTTGCTTAAATTTTTCTCACTTAGGGATGCAAAAATTCCACATGTAGGGCTTTATTTTTTAAAAATCACCAATGTATAGTGGTAAATGTTTCTCTCAGAGCTGTTTATAACAGCAAAAATTGAAAACCATTTGATATTCAACAATAAAGGATTAGGCAAATGAATAACGGCACAAAGCATAGCAAAATATTTAATACCTAAAAAAATAATCTCAGAGGGAAGGCAGGGGTGGGTGGGTGGAAAATGATCAAGCAAAGAGCTTGTGTGCATATATGCATAATCCTTGGTGGTGAAGGCCAGGGTGGGGTAGGGGGCCCAGAAGGGGTCAATGAAGGGAATCTGGGGACATATGTAAGACTTTCAACAATGAAGTTTTTTTAAGAAAGAAAAAGAAAAAATAATCTTGTGATTTATTTACAAGGTAATATGCCAACATGAATTCATTTTCCTTTAGTTTTGTATCCTATATAATAAAGAGGTATTAGGTAAATTGACCTTCACTCCAACACACAAGATGGCCACCCCCAAGTGGTCAAAGATGGCTGCAGGGTAGGGCAGTTAGGGGTGACCAGGCTGGCAAGGAAGGGAAGTTAGGGGCAATTGGGCCAGCAGGGAAGCAGTTAGGCATCAATCAGGCTGGCAGGGGAGTGGTTAGGGGCAATCAGGCAGGCAGGCAGGCAAGCGATTGGGAGCCAACAGTACTGGATTATGAGAGGGATGTCCCAGATTGGAGGCTAGGCTGAGGGACACACACACTGGGCCTCTAGTGTATGTATAATCTAATAATCTGATAGTAACATAAATATATTAAATATATTATTCTAGGTGTAGTAAGTGTGTGCGTGCACATAAAAAAAGGCTGAAAGGATATGCACTAAAATGCAAATGATAGTTGTCTAAGTACTGGGAATATACATGATATCACTCATTTTTTTCTTTTTTAAAAGTCAGTATTTTGTTAATTTTCTAATGTTGAGAACCCTGGCTGGAGAGTCTGGGGACCGGGCTGTGACCAGCTGTGCCCTAACGCAGACAGTATTGTGCCATCTTTGGACCCAACTCTGAAGCTGGTGTCCAGGAGAGGACTCTGTTGAGCAATCGCAGCCTCCCAGCATTGCAGTCTCAGACCCTGGCCTTCGGGCCCAAGTGAGTCCTAAACTTCAGGTACCTGCTATTGCCACTCTGGCCTCCCACAGTCAGCTCTGCCCACAGCAGCCAAATGGTCTTTCCGAATCTGCTCCACCGCTGCCTTCTTGTCACCTCAGGATGACATTGGCAGTCCTCCCGCAGTCTATGTGCCCATAACGGCCTGGCCGCTGCCCAGGTCCCGGAGCTCCTGATGCTCTGATGGACACATTGTTGTGCTTGCTGCCTCCCCACTCCAAAGCAGCGCCCTGTGGCAGGGCCTCTAGCCCTGGCTGCTGCGCCTGCAGTGCCCACAACAGCCCCGCCAAGCACCCTCAAGATGCACGTTTCCTAGCTGGGCACCTGCCCCGCCCCTCCCTGCACAGCTCATCTCCACAGAATGAAGAGCACATGCTCAGGGTCCAGGCTTGTCTCACATGATTCAGGGGCTCCTAACCAGAGAGCCAGGGACCATGGCACAGTCTGTGGGAGGATTTTAGGACATCCTTGAACTCTGAGAAATTCAACACAAACATATGAACGCTTTTCTGGGGAAAGGATCCACTCCTGCCAGCAGATAGAGAAAGGTAAGACTCCAACATTTGGAAGGAGGATGAGGGAGACACCCAGGAATAAATCATATGGTCTCTGCCCTCAGGCGGGAAGGTCAGGTACTAGCTTACAGAATTACATTGAAGGGATGAGGCAGATAATTTAAGTTCCCAGGAGCACACACTGGAGGAGCCTGGGGTTCTGCTGGGCAGGCCATCAGGGAAGGCTTTCCCAGGGAGGGCACCCAGGAGGCCCGAAGGGCGAGTGGACAGCAGCCCTTTGGAGCAGATGCTCATCCCTGCTGGCCCTAAGGAAAGGGAAGTGGAGAGGGTGGGGTGGCAGGGCAGAGGGGGAGGTGGCCTGTTCTGTAGCCTGAACTGTGAAAACATTTCCCAAGGCAGCGGCCCCAGAGCAGTATTGCAGCAAAGTGAAGAGGGGATCTGGGCCCTTTCCCGGCTCTGCAGGGTGCTTGATCCCTCTGAGTCACGATTTTCTCATCTACTAAATGTAGGTAATAATAGGACCCTCTTCTAAGGTTGTTTTGAGGATTAAATGCAGTAATATTTGTAAAGCATTCAGCCAAAGTCTGGAATAAGTAAGAACCAAAAACAACATGGCTCCTTTCCTAGAGGAACTTCATCAGGAGGCGCTGGTTGCGTGGGCCCCAGGCTGTTCTCACTCTCTCCCACTCACAGGTACACATGCATTTTCGACTGTGCCCCTCAGACCAGATGAAACAATCAGTCACACCCAGAGCTCTAGAGGATCCACACAGAGGGTCTGGCAGGATGGGATGGGAAAGCTTGATACCCTAGGGGCCCCTTGGGCGAGACAAGGTGCCTGGCTGGGCTCTTCCCCTCTTTCTTAACTTACCTTGAAGCCTTATGAGGAAGACTCCTGCCAGGAACCAGAGTTGGGTGAGGAAAGAGAAAAGGAAATTTGTTAACTTTCATATCTATTATGTGTTGAGGTCAAAGGAGGTATGATTATCCCATTTTTTCAGGTAAAGAAATTGAGGATCAGAAATTTTAAAAAGAGCTTAAGTCGGTGGGCAGAATAATGGCCCCCCAAAGATGCCCACATCCTAATCTCAGAATCTGTGAATATGTTGCCTTACCTGGCAAAGGAACATTGCAAATTTGATTATGTTAAGGACCTTGAGATGGGGAAGCATTCCAATCAGGTTTTTGTCCTCGTTACTCCAGAAGACATTTCTCAGCAAAGTCACCAATGACTTTTGATTGCTAGGTCCAATGATAAGTGCTCTATCCTCATCTTATTGATCAGACTATTTGACAGAAACAATCACTCCTTTTTCCCTGAAACCGCTTCTTTTGATTGTCCTTCTCCTTCATTAGCCACTCCTTCCAGTCTCCGGTTTGATTCTTTCCTTCTCCATGTCATGCTGCATGCCACTGCTCCTCTCATACCTATGGAAAAATACTGAAGATTTGTTCTCTGCAAAGGGTAAGACAGAAGATCTCTGGACTAGGGTTCAACCAGCACAATTGAGGGGGTGCTTATCAGACCATAAGCAATGGAAATTAGTTATTTCATAATATTAAATATGGGATCCTGAGATTCCCAACCCTGAATGCTGGCACCCAGAACTTTATCCCTCAGGCAGGAGTTTGGTAGAAACTGTCTAGAGAATATGACAGACCAATGTGAGAGAGCTAAGACACTGGCATTGTTTTCCAACAAACAACCCACTAAAGTTAACATGTGACCCCTCAAGCTCGAAGTTTCCAGCCAGCTCTTTGGTCTGCTACTCAACGCATGAGCTGACAGTCAAAGGTTATCAGATACTTGAGGGGTTAAGAAAGCGTCTAATATGAAAGACAGAGATCAAAGCAAACAAACAGGAAGTGGTAACAGAGGAAACAACTATGCAAAGGAAAAAAATTCTAAAAAAATGCTAGTTAGCAACATCAGATATAAAAGAAGATACAGCAGCCACAAAATAAGAATAGAATGCTATAAGAAAAGAACATTGTACAAACAAAAATAAAGAGCTTTTGTAATTTTCTGATAGCAAAAATAAAAAACTTGGCAGAAAATATGGAAGATAAATTTAGAAAATATCTAAGAAAGTAGAGTAAGAAAAATGGAAAATAGGAGAAAAAATAAAAAAAATAGAACACCATTTGAGGTGATTCAACATCAAATGGGGGACATGTGTAAGTGTCAAAAACAAATCTTTAAAAATTTAAATATATGTGTATGTGTATACACATATATGTACAAATATAAGTATGCTTACATATAGAAAAAGAGAGTGATAAAGCAAATGTGTTCCCAAATTTGGGAAATTTGGCTAAAGAGTATGTACCATTCTTAAAAGTTTTCTGCAACTGAAATTTCAAAATAGAAAGATTTCTAAAAGGGAAAAAATAATAAAAATAAGAAAAGATAAAGAAAAGAAATTATCAATAAAATAATTCATGAGGTTGAGAGAACCAAGATGGCGGCATAGGTAAAACACCTATCTTGCTGTCATACACAGCAATTTTAAAACTACAACTTAACAAAAGAACAAACACCTTCCAGAATCACCAGAAAGCTGGCCAAGTGAAAATTCCACAAATAAAAGCGAAGATAAGACACTGTGACTCAGAGGAGCGGCTGAGGACAGCATTGAAAATACTCGCAGAGAGAGGTTTGGAGTGTGCGCGCCAGCGGATAGGGCAGGCAGCTGAAAACCGGCCAGTTTTCTCGAACGGCGGATACAAAGATGTCCCACTAGACTGATTCTCCAGGTCTGGGTGAAGTCCAGGGAACCCACTATCATACGGGGTGAAAACTGGACAGTTGGAGGGCACGACGAAGCTCGGGTGCTGCAGGGGTCTGCTGGCTTGTGGAGAAGGCCAGCTTGCGCATGAACTTGGGAACAGCGTAGCTGCGTGACCTCGTAGAGAGCGCTTGCAACTTTCTCTCTCATTCGGGAAACAGTCAGACTGCTTTGTTTTATGACCCTGGGTGAGACATTGGGTGTGCAGACTCATTTGGGGAGAGTCTGAATTCCCCAGCAGTCAGTGGAGCTTGGCAGCAGCTCTCTCTCAGAGGTGCTGGCAGCCATTGCCCCCGGTACAAAGTCCCTGGGGCCACATAGGGTGGAGCTAACACTGTCTGCTTGGCCCCGGAGACTCCGCCCATCCAACCTGAGCACAGCTGAACTTCACAGACAATTGGCCTGGAGGTCAACCCCTCCAAGTGCTAACCACAATTAACCTGAGCTTAACTTCAGCAAGACTGTGCAACCCATATCCACCTCAGGTAACTGGAGAGGCTGACCAACTGTCCCTTGTAGGAAGTCTACCACACAAAGCTAATTGACCAACTCAGGGAAGCAGCCACCATGCAGAGACATGGAAAGAAATCAGAAGTAAAAGAAATGGAAGGAAAAAAAACAACTGGACATGGAATTCAAAACCACGGTTATAGGGATTCTCAAGAGGCTCCTACAAAAGGTCAAGACCTATAAGGAAATAAGCAAGACCAAAAAGGAAATGAACAAGACCCTCAAGGATACGAACGAGACCTGCAAGGAAATGATCAAGACCAACGTGGAAATGAATGAGTCCTTCAAGGAAATGAACGAGACCCTCAAGGATATAAAGGAGACTCTCAAGGATATGAAAAAGGACCAACCAGAAATTAAGCATACACTGACTGAAATAAAAAATATTATACAAAGACCTAAAAGTGCTCTGGAGCACCCCAAGAACCAAGTTAAAAATTTGAAATACAAAGAGGTAAAATACACTCAGCTGAAAAAGCAAGAAACCAAAAGAATCCAAAAAATTGAAGATAATGTAAGGGGCCTCTGGGACAACCTCAAGCATACCAACATCCAAATTATAGGGGTGCCAGAAAAAGAGAGAGAGCAAGACAATGAAAACCTATTTGAAGAAATAGTGACCGAAAACTTCCCACACCTGGTGAAAGGAATTGACTTAGGAGTCCAAGAAGCACACCGAACCCCAATATATAGGAACCCTAAGAGGACCACACCAAGGCATATCATAATTAAAATGCCAAGAGCAAAAGACAAAGAGAGAATGTTAAAAGCAGCAAGAGAGAAACAGTTGGTTACCTATAAGGGAGCACCCATACGACTGTCAGCGGATTCCTCAACAGAAACGATGCAGGCCAGACGGGAGTGGCAAGAAATATTCAAAGTGATGAACAGCAAGAATCTACAACCAAGATTACTCTATCCAGCAAAGCTATCATTCAGAATAGAAGGTCAGATAAAGTTTCACAGATAAGAAAAAGCTAAAGGAGTTCATCACCACCAAACCAATATTATATGAAATGCTGAAAGATATTCTTTAAGAAGAGGAAGAAGAAAAAGATAAAAGTGTAAATTAGGAACAACAAATACACATCTATCAACAAATGAATCTAAAAATCAAGTGAATTAATGAGCTGATGAACAGGATAAACTGGTGAATGTAACAGAATCACGGACATAGAGAGGGAATGGACTGACAACTCTTGGGGAGAAAGGGGGTGTGGGAAGTGCAGCAAGAGACTGGACAAAAATCATGCAACTATGGGAGAGGACAGTGGAGGGGGGTGAGGGCGGAGGGTGGGATGGGTACCAGGTGGAGGGGAACTATAGGGTGGGAAAAAAAGGGGGAACAATGTAATTAATAAACTGAACAATAAAGATAAAAAAAAACTTTCATTTGAACCAGAAACTACGTAAAAATTAAACTATTAAGTATGCAAAAAAAGAAAAGGGAAAGAAAAGATAAACAAGGTTGATAAATCTTTTACCAGACTCATAACGAAAAAAAGAAAGGACCCAAATAAATAAAAATAGAAATAAAATAAGAGAAGTGATACTGACACCACAGAAAAAGAAAGGGTTGTAAGAAAACACTACAATTACATGCCAACAAATTGGACACTCTGCAGAAAACTGATAAATTCCTAAAGCCATATCTTTCAAGTCTAAGTCAAGAAGAATCAGAAAATCTGAACAGATGGATTACTATTAATGAAATGAAATCAGTAATCATAAAGCTTCCAACTAACAACAGTCCTGGTCCGAACAGTCTCACAGGTGAATTTTCCCAAGCATTAAAAAAAAAATTAACACATACTTCTCAAACAATTCCAAAAATTTTTTAAGAAAGACAGATTCCCAAACTCATTTTATGAGGCCAGCATTACCCTAATTCCAAAACCAGACAAAGACATTAAAAAAACTGTATATCCCAGTAAATATCTATAATGAACATAGATGCAAAAATCCTCAACAAAATATTAGCAAATCAAATTTAGAAATACATTGCAAAGATCATACACCACAATTAAGTGGGACTTATTCCTGGAATGCAAGATTGTTGGTTAATATCCATAAATCAATTAATGTGATACACCACATAAACAAAACAAAGAGTAAAAGTCAAATGATCACATCAATAGATGCAGAAAAAATCATTTAACAAAATCTAGCTCCCATCTTATATAATAAAAGGGTAATATGCAAATAAACTGAATGGCAGAACAACTGAACAACCAGTCGCTATGACATGCGTTGTTCAACAGGGGCCGCATGGGGAACATGGTGGTTGTTGGCCATGGCAGAATGGTGGAGCAGGTAAGTGGAGGCACCAGACCAAGGCAGGGTGCAGATCACTGTTATGGGGGCAAGCTTCTGGTGGTTACTAAAAATTCTTTGCTCCCTCGTGCTGCAGTCCTCCTAGCACTCAGACTGGCTAATGGCACTGGCTCAGCTTGCAGCCACTGCTAGTGCCAGAGCTGCCACTCACACTGGCTGCTGGCACTCAGTTCTGGCTCTAATTGGTCAGCGCCATCAATAGGTGTGAGCAGCAGTTGCCCACCACAACCACCCTTCAGAGCTTCACCTCCTGCTCCTGAGTGGAGATCAGGGCTGGCAGCCACCTTTTCCACCTGCTGCCAGCAACTGCCCTGCTTGCACCTGCTGCTGGCATTGGCCCAAATCGCTCCATGCCGTCAACAGGTGTGAGTGGGGCCAGCACTGTCAGCATGTGGGAATGGTCGTGGTGAGAGTGAGACTGCTGGCAGACACTGGGATTGTGGGGGCATGGAGAATGGGCCAAGACCTGCCCCTGTACCCACTGTAGCCTCACAGCCCACAATTTTTTTCAAGGAGCATGAATTCATGCACTGGGCCCCTAGTTTATGATAAAAACCCTTAGCAAAGTAGAAATAAAGGGAACATACTTCAACATAACAAAGACCATAAATGACAAACCCATGACTAACATTCTCAGTGAAAAATCCAGTCACTATGACATGAGTTGTTCCACAGGGGCCGCATGGGGAACATGGTGGCTTTCCTTATGATCCGAAACAAGAGAAGGACATCCACTTTTACCACGTTTATTCAACATTGTATTGGAAGTCTTTGCAATAGCAATCAAATAAGAAGAAATAAAAGTCATCCACACTGGAAATGAATAAGTAAAATGGTCATTATTTGCAGATGATATGATACTGCTTATAGACAGAAACCTAAAGGGTCTACCAACAACTATTGGAACTGATAAATAAATTTGGTAAAATACGATATAAAATTATATTCAGAATCAGTTGCATTTTTATACACCAACAATAAATTGCGAGAAAAAGAAATTAAGAAAACAATCCCATTTACAATTGCATTAAAAATACCTAGGAATAAATTTAACCAATGAGGTAAAAGACATGTACTGGGAAAATTATAAGACATTGATGAAGATATAAATAAATGGAAACATATACCAGGCTCATGAATAGGAAGAATTAACTCAATTAAAATGTCTATACTTCCCAAAGCAACCTGTAGATTTAATGCAATCCCTATCAAAATACCAATGGCATTTCCACAGAACTAAAACAAATATTTTTTTAATGTATATGGGAGAGAGGAACCAAGATGGCGGCATAGGTAAACACCTAAACTGCTGCCTCGGACAACAATTTCAAAAGTACATCTAAAAGACAAAACAGGCATCATCCAGAACCACAGGAAAGCTGGCTGACTGGAAATTCTATAACTAGAAGGAAAGAGAAATGCACATGGAGAATCAGAGGAGCTGCAAAGCCTGAGGTATGGAGACACATGCGTGGAGAGGACAGGGTGTCTGAGTGCCTGGCTGGCATGCTCTAGTGGGAAGGAGACAAAAGCTCCAGACTGTGCAGAACCCCAGTTCCAAATTCACTGAGTCCCAGTCCCCAATGAGACCCTGGGGACCCAGGCCCATACAGGGGAATCTGGACTGTAAGGTGGAAACTCAGGGGAATGGCTAAAGGCAGAGGTCCAAGGATGAGCGCGCAAGTGTGCACAAAGAGGGCGGACTGTTGAGTGTGCCACTGGCTTGATCTGGAGGGAGGAAGACAGAAGCTCCGGATGGCACTGAACCCCAGTTCCTACTGCACTGATCCCCAGTGCTGGGCGAGAATCTGCGAGTTGAGATTCATTGGGGGAGAAACTGAACTGTTTGGCAGTGGGTTAAACTCAAGGGCGCCTTTCTCTCAGAGGTGCTTACAGTGATTGCCTGTGAACACAGAAACCCAGGAACCTTGTGGTGTGGGGCTGACTGGAAGCCAAGACTGTCGGTGCCACCATGAAACTCTGCCCCACCCTGAAACTCCACCCCATCCAAGCTGAGCCCGGAGGTTTTGGCAAATTTGCAAGTCTTGTCCCATAAGGTTGTCCCCCAGCATAGACACTGCTGATTCTCACAGCCAATTGGCCTGGAGGTCAATTCTTCTCGGTGATATCAACAACAAAGCTGTACACACAGTCCACAAAGGGGTGCACCAAGAGTGTCCACCTCCGGTAACAGGGGAGGCCAGGACACCTCACATACAAAGCTACCCTACCAACTCAGGGAAGCAGCGAAAATGCGGAAACGAAGAAACATCACAAATGAAATGGAGGAAAACAAATGACCGGATATAGAGTTTAAAACCATGCCTATAAGGTTTTTCAAGAGGTTCCTAGAAAAGGCCAATAAATTCAGAGAGACCAACTAGAAAATTAAACATACACTGCCTGAAATAAAAAAATATATTATACTGAGACCCAACAGCAGACTAGAGGGATGCAAGAATCAAGTCAAAGATTTGAAATACCAAAAGGCCAAAAGCACTCAACCATAAAATCAAAAAGAATCCAAAAAAAAAATGAAGATAGTGTAAGGACCCTCTGGGACATCCTCAAGCATACCAACATCTGAATTATGGGGGTGCCAGAAGAAGAGAGAGAACAAGATACTAAAAACCTATTTAAAGAAATAATGACAGAAAACTTCCCTACCTGGTGAAAGAAATTGACTTAAAAGTCCAGGAAGCACACAGAACCCCAAACTATAGGAATCCAAAGAGGACCACACCAAGACACATCATAATTAAAATGCCAAGAGCAAAAGACAAAGAGAGAATATTGAAAGCGGCAAGAGAAAAGCACTTAATTACCTACAAGGGAGCACCCAATAGATTGTCAGCTGATTTCTCAACAGAAACTATACAGGCCAGATGGGAATGGCAAGAAATATTCAAAGTGATGAATAGCAAGAATCTACAACCAAGATTACTCTACCCAGCAAAGCTATCATTCAGAATTGAAGGTCAGATAAAGAGCTTCACAGACAAGAAGAAGCTAAAGGAGTTCATCAACACCAAACCAGTATTACATGAAATGCTGAAAAAGTATTCGAGAAGGAGGAGGAGGAGGAGGAGGAGGAGGAGGAGGAGGAGGAGGAGGAGGAGGAGGAGGAGGAGGGGAGGGGGAGGAGAAGGAAGAGGGGGAGGGGGAGGGGGAAGAGGAGGGAGAGGGGGAGGGGAGGGGGAGGAGGAGAAAAAGGTGGCTGCTTTAAACTAGAGCAGGGATGGAACTGGAGAGCATTATGCTAAGTGAAATAAGCCAGTCAAAGAAAGATAAGTATCACTTGATCTCACTCATTTATTAAATATAATGAACAACATAAACTGATTAACAAAAACAGATTCAAAGACAGAGAAACATTGACTGTCAAACCTCAGAGGGAAGATAGGGAAGGGTAAGGGTAAAGGGAAGAGATCAACTAAAGGACTTGTATGCATGCATATAAGCCTAACCAATGGACACAGACACTGGGGGGGGGTGGGCATGAGTGGGGAAGGTGGGGTTGGGAAGGGTAATGGGGGATGAGGACATATATGTAATACCTTAATCAATGAAGACATTTTTTAAAAATATATATGGAACCAAAAAAGACCCTGAATAGCCACAGCAATCTTGAGAAAGAAGAACATAATTTCATGCTACCTGACAGCAAATTATACTACAAGACTATGGTATGGTACTGGTACAAACAGCATGTTATTGGCATAAAAACAGACACATATATCAATGGAGCAGAATAGAGAGCTCTAAAATAAAACCACGCCTATGTGGTCAATTAATCTATGACAAAAGAAGCAAGAATATACAATGGGGTAAAGAAAATCTATTCCAAAAATTTCTAAAATTATAGGAGTGGGCAAACTGGACAAATACATGCAAAAAGAAAAGAGCCTAGACCACCTTCTTACACCATATACAAGAATAAACTCAAAATGAATTGAAGACTTAAATATAAGATTCAAGACTATAAAACTCCTAGAAGAAAACATAGGCAGTAAACTCTCTGACATTGTTTTTACATATATATATATATATATATATATATATATATATTCTTAGACAAGGGAAACAAATAAAAAATGGAAATACATCAAACTAAAAAGGATTTGCACAGTGACTGGAACCATCAACAAAATGAGAAGACAGCTACTTAATGAAGGAACATATTCACCAATGACATATCTAATAAGAGGTTAATATCCAAAATTATAAAGATCTCCTACAACTCAACACCAAAAAAAAATCCAATTTAAAAATGGGCAGAGGACCTGAATAGATACGCCTTCAAAGAGGACATGCAGATGGCCAGCAGACATGAAAAGATGTTCAATGTCACTAATCAGCAGAGAAATGCAAATTAAAACCACAATGTGATTGTTAGAATGACTATCATCAATAAACCCACAAACAGCAATGTTGGCAAAAACGTGCAAAAAAGAGCATCTTCATGCAATGTTGGAGGGAAAGCAGATTGGTACAGCCACTGTAAAAAACAGAATGGCTCTTTCTCTGTCATCATGGTGTGTGCGTTTATTTCTCCTTCGCCATGTCTTCCCACAAGACTTTCAGGATCAAGAGGTTCCTGGCCAACAAACAAAAGCAGAATCAGCCCATTCCCCAATGTATTTGGATGAAAACTGGTAATAAAGTCAGGTACACAAAGAGGAGACATTGGAGATGAACCAAACTGGGTCTATGAAGAATCGCACATAAGAGATGGCTCACATATTTATGCTGTATCCAGGTTGCCTGCACCTTTAAATGATTGAAAATATCACTGTCGGGACAGTTGGGGCATTTTAATTGAAAAATTATTGGATTCATAATTTTGCTCTTGATATATTTTCTGCAGTAGTAGGTTGGTTCAGTAACAAATGTGTGAGGCTTTTTATAAAAGAGGAGAGAGAGGGGAGAGAGAGAGAGAGAGAGAGAGAGAGAGAGAGAGAGAGAGAGAGAGAGAGAGAGAGAGAGAGAGAGAGCATGAATGGAGGTTTCTCAAAAAATTTTAAAATTAGATCTTCTTTATGACCCAGCAATTCTTCTTCTGGTTATATATCTAAATAAATACAAAACAGTAATTCAAAAAGATATATGCTACCCTCTGTCCATTGCAGCATTATTTGGAAGAAGCTTAAGTGCCCATCAATAGATGATTGGATAAAGAGGTAGTACATATAGAGTGTCCCTCAAAAAAAAAGTATACACACACTTTGAATTATTATAAAGGCAGTATTGATTAAAATACATTTCATTTTCAAAACTGAGATATCAGTTGTTAAAGTGTGTGTATACATTTTGGGGGGACATCCTTATATATAATGGAACCTTATATATAATTCAACCATTAAACAATGAAATCTTACCATTGTGTCAGCATGCTTGGACCTCTAGGGTATTATGCAAAGACAAATACTGCTGAGAGCCAATTCCAGCAAGTCATAATTACAAGAGTTTCATCAAAAGGTTGATGAAAATTGGGGACTTGCTGAAACTGGTTTGGCTCAGTGAATAAAGCATCGGCCTGTGGACTGAAAGGTTCTGGGGTTTAATTCTGGCCAAGGGCATGTACCTTGGTTGCAAACACATCCCCAATAGGGAGTGTGCAAAAGGCAGCTGATTAATGTTTCTCTCATCAATATTTCTGACTTTTTAATCCCTCGCCCTTCCTCTCTGTGAAAAATCAATAAAATATATTTTTTAAAAAGAAAGGAAGAAAATTGGGGGCTCAACAAGGGCTGAGTCACATATGTAATTACCTGTTGGAGTGGCTAGAGGCCATTCCCCAAAACCTGAATAGGATGACTGTCTGCTGCTAGACAGCTCAGGGCATCTCAATCTACATGTTATTGCCTCCTGTTGGCCAAATACCTGAGCAGCTGTAGGCTATTCCCCAATCTGACAATGCTTCTGTACCCTACCCTTTGAAGTGTATTATCTCCACCTTGCCTTAGGACAAATTATGTTAATAAAAAGCAAGGGATCCTGAGACAAGGAGAATCTTTAGCTCCTTTAGCTAAAGCTCATCTAATCTCCAATGCCTTTCAAAACTATTTTTCATCTTTGGACTCCTACTTCATCTATGCACAGCCTTTCTCCAGATTGTTGAACCCCTTCTTAATGCTGGGACAAGAACCCCAGTAAAATACCATATGATTTCACTTATGGTGGAATATAAAGAACAAAATAAGCAAATAAATAAAACAGAAACAGACTCATAAACACAGAGACCAAAATGATGATTACCACATAGTGGGGGTACTGGGTAAGAAAGGTGGAGGTATTAAGAAGTACAAATTGGTAATTACAAAATAGTTATGTGGATGAAAAATACAGGATAGGGAATATAGTCAATAATATTATAACTATGTATGATTCTAGGAGAGTACTAGACTTATCAGGGGATCCTTTCATAAATTATATAAAGTCATAACTAATTGCTGCACACCGGAAACTGATATACAATAATATTGAATATGAATTATAATTGAAAAGTAAATAAATTTTAAAAACTATTCATAAAAAATTTCCAAAACTAAAGAGGTTTGCTGAAAGGACCTACTGGCTCTTTTCTCTAAGAAATTCTTTTTTTTTTTTTTCATTTTTCTCCTAAGTTATATCTGAATTTTCAGGTTGAAAAGGTGCCTCATAACTGATTAAAATAACTTCACACTAATAAATACTTAAAAATACCAAGTTTAAAGAGGAAATCCAAAAAGGAAAAAAGAGGTCACAACCAATGTATCAGGAATCAGAGTGGTTTTGAACATCCACACCAATACTAAACTCAAGAAGGTACTGGAGCAATATGTTTAACTTGTACATTTTTTTTTAAAAATTACAAATCATAATCCTGTATCAGTTAGGATGAGCTTGGTTATGCTGTAGTAATATACAACTTCCAGATCTCAGATGCTGTATATTGGCCTCAGTTCAGCAGGAGCCAAGCTTGTGGCATCTCCACCTGTCCTCATAGTAGAAAGGAAAACAGGACAAATTGGTCACCAGCTCTTTAAAAAACTGTCAGGAAGTGGCACACATCACATCTGCTCACACTTCATTGGCTATGGCTAGTTACATGGACTTGCCTAACTTCAAATAGTCAGGTAAGCGCAATCCTACCATGTAACCCAAAAGAAAAGAACTAGATAAGTATATAATTACCAGTCCATCCTCAAGTCAGTAAACATTTAGCTCACTCTCCTCACTAAGCAACATGTACTCACCCTCTCCCCAAAGAACAACAACCCAAAATCACCACCTAATTGTAGCAAAACACACAAAGTTCAGCATCCCTGGGTGAGGTGTTGTGATATACACATCAGATCTTGATGTGGCTCTTCTCTTAGCTTGGGGACCTATCAGCTGAAAATAAGTTTTCTGCCCCATGCACTCAATATGCAGTGATGAAACAGAATAGGATAACTACTAGAAAGGAAGAGTGGAAATCAAAGACACTGTCCACAGTGATTCTGAATCCTCTTGGGTGAGTTGAGGGCTCCACTCCTGGGAGCAGGAATGTGGCTGGTCTGGGCTTCCATGATGCTCCCCAAGAATAACTCCTTTGTGCATTACACTCCATTGCTACTGGCTCTTTCCTCTAAGAAATTCTTTCTTTTCCATTTTCCTCCTGGGCCATATCTGAATATGCTCTCCTTAAGTGCTGAACCTCTTTCTTAGAACTTCCTGCTGATAGACAAGGTTGTTTCAGGTTCTTGAATCGCCTTTCCCAGTCCAGGCTGGTGGTCTTTGGGCAATACAATTCTCTCAATATCTTATCTTTTACCTATTTGATTCTGTCAGCAATAAAATTCAGTAACCATGCTCATACTTCTTTGAGAGATATAGAACCCAGAGTTACAGGTCTTTGATTTCTCATCTCCACCTATTCTCTCTTTATCTAAAGATCAGTGTACTTGAGTTTATCAGGATTAAGTAGTAGATCCACAGACTTTTTCTTGAGACGTTGTCCTAGTAAAGGACATCCTGGGGGCTTTTTAACCTATTCCATTTTTAACAGTGTGCATGAAGACCATGCCCTTATATTTTTTTTAACTTTTTGTTTGTTTATTAATCCTCACCTAAGGATATTTTCTTATTGATTTTTAGGAAGAATGGAGAGAAAGAGAAAGACAGAGAGAAACATCAATGTGAGAGAGACACATCGATTGGTTGTCTCCTGCGTGCACCCCAACCAGGGCCTGGGCCAAGGCGGAGCCTACATGCCCTTGATCAGAATTGAACCCAGGATCCTTTGGTCCCCAGGTCAATGGTCTATCCACTGAGCCAAACCAGTTAGGGCCCATGTTCTTATTTTGACCCTTGCCACAACAATGAATTTTAAGTGGTCTTTTGTCATTCAAAACTCATTTTAATTTTATCTTCTATTATTTGGAGTCTAAAATAAAGTGGCTTTTCCAAACATTTCAAGACTCTGAATTTTTGGAAACTCTCTATTTCCTTTCATTCCTGCTTGCTTATTGCCTATTCTCTTCGGAGCACACTTTTTCTTACAATTTTGTCAAGCACAGTAAATAATAACATAACATATGCTAACAAATTGTTTCCTCCAGTTTAAATTTTCTTAATAATGGTATTTGATTCCCAGGCAATTTCATTAAATATTTCATACTATCCAATGTAAAATGCCATCATTACAACCTCTAATCAAGCTTCTTACAGTCACTACATAGCCCCTAAGCCAGACTACCTACAGTTTTATTAGTACTTCATCTCCAGGAGTCTATCTTGATCTCTGTCAGGATAAGCTAGATTATGATGTGACAACAAACAACCCCTATATACCTAAAAGAGTGAAAGTTTTATTTCTTGCTCATAGAAGGGAGAGATATGCCCCAAGTCATTCTCCCCTGGGAACCCAGGCTGATGGAGCCTTCAGCATCTCAAATACATCAGTCACAGTAGCAGAGAGAAAACGTGATAAATTACACACCATCTCTTATAGTCTTCTGCCCATAGAATACCTCCTACTTCTACTCACATTTGGTTGTCTAAAGCAAGTCACACTGCAGTGCTAACTGTCATGTGTCCAGAAAAGGAAGAATTATAAATATTAATGAATGGCATTAATGGCTACCATAAATTCTATAACCAACCAAACTATCATCTGGCATAAAGTATAATCATTAGGATTTTCAATTTTGCAAAAATCTCAAAAAAAAAAAAGTTTACCTCTCTTTGACATAGCATGTCATCTATCAAAAAAATAATAATAATAGTAAGTAAGCCAAGAAAGGGGAAGACATAGAGCAAAGCAAAGGAAATCTCTTGGATGAAGGTAAAAAGATCCTGGAATGCAACTGTTCACAACACATAGAAGACAACCAGTCCAGATTGGAACACTGTAAGTCAAGAGGTAGATATGTCCTCTCCATTACTTTGCATTTACACCATCAATCTGATGAAACTACTGAAGAATGTACTTTACCAAAACAAAGAAGAAAAGCAAGACATAAAAAAGATAGGAGGTTAGAAACAAAGAATCCAAGAGAAGCAAGAAAAATCAAGAATGGCAGCAAAAGAAATACACAGTATGACTGGGATACAGCAAGCCTTGAGAGTGACCAGCTCAAGGAGAAGAAAAGTGGGAGACTTCAAAACAGATGCCTCAAGTTTTTTTAAATGAAATTAGCAGGTTATCTGATGGGATCCAGTCCTGGGATGAGAAGTCCCTATGACTTCAGGCTGTAAAAGCCAGTGAAGATTGTGTGGTGATTATGGCTCAGTGACACAGACACTGCTGGAGTCCCAGGCAGTTCCTCTTAAAGGGCCCATGCACAGACTTACTCAGACTTACTCCCTCTGAGCTGCAGCGCTTGTGCAGCAGCTTGAAAGAATCTAGGGACATATGGGGAGGGACAAAATTGTCTGGCATCAGCCAAAGGGCTGGGGGGAAGCTTTCTCCCAGACAAAAATGCTGGCAGAGGCTATTGTTCCTATGCTGAGAACTCTCCATCACAGAGACGACAGGCAGGTGCCATAACTGAGTCTCCATCAACCCAGTTGAGATTGTTCACCTGCCCTGGTGAGTCCTTGAAACCCTGCCCTACTCAACTTGCAAGCCCACTCACGCTTTTGTAGTGGCTTTTCCATATGAATGATCTGTCCTTGCTCAGTCTTTAAACTTTCCTAAAATCTCTCAAACAAGTAGCATCTTGCCTCTTCATGCCCCATATCTCTCAAAAAGTGGCCCCAGGCCTGGCACTAACAGCAGCCTGCCTTAATTCACAGTTGGCCTCTGCTGGACACATCCAAGCCCAACACAAATAGCAGCCATCTGCAGATCACTCTGTAGCTCGTACCAGGAGGACCAAGGCAGGGAATAGGCAGTAGCTGAATTTGCACCTCCTGGGAGGCCGCAGAGACAGTGGACTCAGTGGTCAGATTCAGACCATGCCAGGTTACAACCCTACCACCTCTCTGAGTGACACACTCAAGAAGCAGACTCAGTGAGCACCAAAGCCCCACTGAAGCAAATCCTGCTCCATAAAGTGTCTCCTTCACAGCAGCTTTTCCACTTTAGTCACAGCCAATTGGCCTAGGGATCAACTCCTCACAGTTATGTGAATAGCAATCAAGGCTCAACTATAATGAAACTATGCATACAGCCCACACAGGGGCACACCTAGAGTTCCCAGCTCAGGTGACTGTGGAGGCTGAGCCACTGGGCCATACAGGACACCCACTACACAAGGTCACTCCACCAATTCCAAGAGATATAAAAGCTCTGCCAGCCAAGACCGGTTTGGCTCAGTGGATAGAGTGTCGGACTGCGGACTGAAGGGTCCTGGGTTCGATTCCGGCAAGGGCATGTTCCTTGGCTGCAGGCACATCCCCAGTAGGGGGCGTGCAAGAGGCAGCTGATCGATGTCTCTCTCTCATCGATGTTTCTGACTTTCTATCCCTCTCCCTTCTGCTCTGTAAAAAATCAATAAAATATATTTTAAAAAATTAATAAATAAATAAATAAAAGCTCTGCCTAATACATAGAAAGAAACACAGGGAAGCGGCCAAAATGTGGAGACAAAGAAACATGTAAAAGAACAGAAAAAAATCTCTAGAAAAAGAACTAAATGAAATGGAAGCAAGCAATTTTGGTTTCATTGATTTTTTTCTATTGCTTTTTCATTCTCTATTTAGGTTATCTCAGCTTTAATCACTTATTTCCTTCCTTCTTCTAACTTTGAGTTTATTTTGTTCTTCTGTTTCAATTCCTGAAGTTTTAAAGTTAGGCTGTTGATTTGAGATGTTTCTTGTTTTTTCATATAAACATTTATAATTATAAATTTCCCTGTTGTCACCACTTTCACTGTTTCCCATAAGTTTTCATAAGTATTTTCTAATTTCATTTGTTATTTATTCTTTGATTTCTTGGTTACTCAAAAGTTTATTATTTAATTTTATATATTTTTTAATTTTCCAGTTTCCTTCTGTGATGAGAGAAGATAACTTGTATGACATTTATCTTCTTTAATCTGTAGAGACTAAATTTGTAGCCCAACATACAGTCTATCCTGGAAAATGTCCATGTGCATTTGAGAAGAATGCATATGTAGTTATTGCTAGGTAGAGCATTTTGTATTTGTCTTTACATCTAGTTAATTGGGTTAAGTCCTCTATTTTCTTACTGCTATCTGGTTGCTCTATCCATTATTGTGAGTGAAATATTGAAATCTCTATTATTGTTTACTTCTATTTCTCCCTTCAAATCTGTTAGTTTTCTTACATATATTTTGATGCTCTGTCATTAGGTGTATAAATGTTTATAATTGTTATATTTTCTTGCTGTACTGCACTTTTTGTTAATATATAATGTCTCTTAACTTCTGTTCACCTTAGAATGGCTTCATTTATTCCTCATTTTTTGTTTTTTTAATTTAATAAATATTTATTGTTCAGATTATTACAATTGTTCCCCTTTTCTGCCCCCGTAGCTCCCTTCCACCCAGTTCTCACCCCACCCTTTGCCCTTACCTACCCGCCACACTGTCCTCATCCATAGGTGTACAATTTTTATCCAGTCTCTTCCTCCACCCCCCACACCCTTTTCCCCCTAAGAATTATAAGTCCACTTCCTTTCTATGCCCCTGATTCTATTATATTCACCAGTTTATTCTGTTCAACAGATTTTTATTCACTTGATTTTTAGATTCACTTGTTGATAGGCATGTATTTGTTGTTCATAATTTTTATCTTTACCTTTTTCTTCTTCCTCCTCTTCTTAAAGAATACCTTTCAGAATTTCATGTAATCCTGGTTTGGTAGTGATGAACTCCTTCAGCTTTTTCTTATCTGTGAAGCTCTTTATCTGCCCTTCAATTCTGAATGATAGCTTTGCTGGGTAGAGTAATCTTGGTTGTAGATTCTTGCTATTCATCACTTTGAATATTTCTTGCCTGCATAGTTTCTGTTGAAAAATCAGCTGGAAATCATATGGGTGCTCCCTTGTAGGTAATTAAGTGTTTTTCTCTTGCTGCTTTTAATATTCTCTCTTTGTCTTTTGCTCTTGGTAATTAAATTATGATGTGTCTTGGTGTGGTCCTCTTTGGATTCCTTTTGTTTGGGGTTCTGTGCACTTCCTGGACTTATAAGTCTATTTTTTTCACCAGATGGGGGAAATTTTCAGTCATTATTTCTTTAAATAGGTTTTCAGTATCTTGCTCTCTCTCTTCTTCTGGTACCCCCATAATTCGGATGTTGGTATGCTTGAGGATGTCCCAGAGGCTCCTTACACTATCTTCAAATTTTTGGATTCTTTGGCTTCTTGCTTTTCTGGTTGAGTGTTTTTTGTTTCTTTTTATTTCAAATCTTTTACTTGATTCTTGCAGTCCTCTAGTCTGCTGTTAGGTCTCTATATAATATTTTTTATTTCAGACAGTGCATATTTAATTTCTAGTTGGCCCTTTTTCATATCCTTGAGGGTCTTGTTAAATTTATCGACCTTTTCTAGGAAATTTTTGTAAAACCTTATAACTTTAGTTTTGAACTCTATATCCAGTCATTTGCTTTTCTCCATTTCTTTCATTTGTGATCTGTTTCTTTGTCTCTGCATTTTCACTGCTTCCCTGAGTTGGTCGAGTAGCTTTGTCTGGTAGATGTTCTATAGACCCCAATGGCTCAGCCTCTCCCAGTTATCTGAGGTGAACACTTACGGTGCACCCCTTTGTGGACTGTGTGCACAGCCTTGTTGTAGTTGAGTCTTGATTGTTGTTGGTATCACTGGGAGGAATTGACCACCAGGCCAATTGCCTGTGAGGATCAGCTGTGGCTGTGCTGGGGGAGCTTCTGTGCTGGAGACACCCTTATGAGACAAAACTTGCAAAATTTCAAAAGTCTCTGTGCTCATTGGATGGGGTGGAGTCTCAGGGCAGAGCGGATAAACTTGGCTTCCCATCAGCCCTGCCCTATGAGGCCCCTGGGTCTCACTGTTCCTCAGTAATCACTGTAAGCACCACTGAGAGAAAGTGGCCCTCGAGTTTCACCTGTTGCCAGATAGTCCAGTTTCTCCCCAAATAAGTCTGGGTTCCCAGAAACTTGCCTGGAACTGAAGTTCAGCGCAGTCAGAAGCTTCCGTCTCCCTCCCACTTTAGAAAGACAACCACACACTCAGCCACCTGTGCACTCAGCAGTCAGTCCTCTCTGCGTGCACACGCCTCTGGACCTCTGCCTCCACAGTTGCCCTGAGTCTCAGTGTGCTTTCTCTTTTCCTGACAGTCCAGTTTCTCCCTGAATGAGTCTGGTTCCCAGAAACTCACCTGGAACTAGAGTTCAGCACAGTCAAGAGCTTCTGTCTCCTTCCGGCTTTAGAAAACCAGCTGCACACTCAGCCACCTGGGCACTCAGCTGCCCATCCCCTCTACCTCAGCCTTTTGCAGCTCCTGTGATTCTCAATGTGTTTTCCTCTTTCCTTCTAGTTGTAAAATTTCCACTCACCCAGCTTTCCTGTGGTTCTGGATGGTGTCTGTTTTTTCTTTTATTTGTAGTTTTGATATTGTTGTGTGAGGCAACAGTTTAGATGTTTACCTATACCACTATCTTGGTTTCTCCGTATTCCTCATTTTTTGAAGGATCCAGGAATCTTGCCTTTTTTTCTTTTATAGCACTTTTAATATCTTGGCCAACTACTATTTCACATCTAAAGTTTCTGAGAGTAAATCTGCTAATAATCTTATTAAGAATCCTTTGTATGTGACTATTTGCTTCTCTCTTGCTACTCTCAAGATTCTCTCTTTATCTTTGACTTTTGAAAGTTTGATTATAATGTGCCTCAGTGTGGGCCTTTAGAGTTCATCTTACTTGAAATTTGTTAAGCTTCTTGGATTTTTATATTCATATCTTTCAACTAATTTAGCAAGTTTAAAACCATTATTTCTCCAAACATTCTCTTTGCCATTTCCTCTCTGTTTTCTCTTTCTGGGAATTCCACAATGCTTATGTTGGTCCACTCAGAAATATTCCACAGGTTCTTTGGTTTCTCTTCACTTTTTCTCACTCTTTTTTTTCTTTCTGTTTCTCAAACTCAATGATTCTCATTGTTCTATCTATGAGTTCACTTATTCTTTCTTCTGCCTGCTCAAATCTGTCTTCGAATCCCTCTAATGATTTTTTAATGTCAAATATTACTTTTCAGGCCCAAATTTTCTTTTTTGTTTCTTTCTAGATTTTCTGTCTCTTTATTCATATTTCAATATTGTTCATACATCATTTTCTTGACTTTCTCCACATCTTCTTTTGGTTCTTTGAACATCACAAAGACAGTTGTTTTAAAGTTGTTGCCTACTATATCTTCCATCAGGTCTTTTTCAGGGAAATTTTATTTGACTTATTTTTTTCTTTGAAGAGGCCATACCTTCTTATTTCTTTGTATGTCTTGTGATTTTGTTGTTGTTAAAGAACACTGGACATTTGACTCTAATAATGAGGTAAATATGGAAATCAGATTCTCCCTCTCCCCCAGTTGGGTTTTATTACTTTATTGAGGTTGTGTTGGTTTTTGTTTTTTATTACTCTAGGCTGCTCCTGTGCTGAGGATCACCTGAGTTGTAAACTTAAGGTCTTCTCAGGTATTTGCTGAACCTTTAGCTGGTCACTTTCTAACTAGTCCCATATGTGATGTTGTTATTGAATGTCCTAGTTTTTATTTTATTTTTTATTTTTTGCTTAAATATTATTTTATTTTTTTTTAATTTTTTTTTAAATTTTATTTACAATATAACTTATATTTAATAGTAGTACATATGTTTTCCTCCCCCCCCCAATATCCTCCCCCCAGCCTCCCCTACCCCCCAGCACATGTCCCCACCTGCCTCCCTCCACACCCCAGAGTCTTTCATTCATTGGTTATGCTCATATGTATGCATACAAGTCCTTCGGTTGATCTCCCCCAGCATCTGCCTCCCCTCCACTCCAGCCTCCCCCCTGTAGCTTGACAGCCTGTTCGAGGCCACCCTACCTCTATATCAATCACTCTCTCCTGTTTCTTTTCTTCAAAAATATCTTGCCTCTGCATACTGAAAACAAACGTATAAGAGCAAAAAAAGTTTGAGTGTCAGTTTCAATGTCCAACTGTTCTGAGTCCCAGTTTCAATGTCAAATAGTTCTTCATGTGTACATGTCAGCAATGGTATCCAGATGGTGGGAATGTCCTAGTTTTTAATGTCAGTCTCCCAAAAGGGAGGAAATAGCAAAAATGCAGGGGCAAAAAAAAAGTGTGCTGGCCCTTAAAGTCCCCTGGAGTCACTTCAGCAAGAGGGGAAGAATAATTCAAACAATAGGGAAGATACAAAAACAATGGCCACCTGGAGGAATCAAGATGGCGACATAGTTAAACACCTATCTTGCTGCCCGACACAACAATCTCAAAACTACAACTTAATGACAGAACAAACATCATCCAGAAAATTGCACAAATAAAAATAAAGATAGGACACTGTGACTCAGAGGAGGGGCAGAGGGCAGCATTGAAGATACACATGGAGTCAGAGGTTTAGAGTCGTGCACACGTGAGAAGATAGGGCAGGCAGCTGCAAACCCGGCTGGTTTTCTGGAACAGGGAGGGAAACAAAGGCGTCCCACTGCACTGATTCCCCAGTTCCAGGTGTGGTCTGGGGAACTCACACTTATATGGGGTGAAACTGGACACTAAGGAAGCACGCTGAAACCTGGGCGTGGTGGAGGTCTGCAAGTTTGTGGAGAGGGCGCATGGACTTGGGAGCTGTGGAGGTGTGTGAGCACACAGAAAGGACTCATGACTTGCTCTCTCATTTGGGAGACTGCTGGACTGCATTGTTTTACAACCAGGATGAGACTTTGGGTGTACAGACCCATTTGGGGAGAGGCTGAGTTGTCTGGAAAGTGGGTGGACCTCAGCGGCGGCTTTCTCTCAGAGGTGCATGCAGCCATTACTACCAGACACAGAGACCCAGGTGCCCTATAGGGTGGAGCTGATGGGAAATCAAGGCTGCCTGCTCAGCCTGGAGACTCTGCCCATCCAATCTGAGTACAGCTGACCCTCACAGCCAATTGGCCTGGAAGTAAAACCCTCCTAGTGCTAACAACAATAATCAAGGTTTAACTTCAACAAGACTGTGCAACCCATAAAGGGCTGCAGCAAGAGTATCCACCTCAGGCAACTGGGGAGGCTGAGCCACTGTCCCTTAGAGGACATCTACCACACAAAGCTAATTGAGCAACTCAGGAAAGCAGCCACAATGCAGAGAAATGGAAAGAAATCAGATGTGAAAGAAATCCAGGAAAAAAGACAACTGGACATAGAGTTCAAAACCACAGTAATAAGATTTTTCAAGAGGCTCCTAGAAATGCTGATGAACTTAATGAGACCTTCGAGGAAATGAACAAAACCTATGAGGAAATGAATGAGACCTATGTGGTAATGAACAAGAACTATGAGGATATGAAAAAGGACCAACTAGAAATTAAGCATACACTGACTGAAATAAAAAATATTATGCAAAGACCTAAAAGCAGTCTAGAACCAAGTCAATGATTCGAAATACAAAGAGGCAAAATCCACTCAGTTGGAAAAGCAAGAATCCAAAAAATTGAAGATAGTGTAAGGGGCCTCTGGGAAAACCTCAAGCATACCAACATCCGAATTATAGGGGTGCCAGAAAAAGAGAGAGAGCAAGATAATGAAAACCTATTTGAAGAAATAGTGACCAAAAACTTCTCACCTGGTGAAAGAAATTGACTTAAAACTTCAAGAAGCACACAGAACCCCAAAATATAGGAATCTAAAGATGACCACACCAAGACACATCATAATTAAAATGCCAAGAGCAAAAGATAAAGAGAAAATATTAAAAGCAGCAAGAGAAAAACAGTTGGTTTGCCTATAAGGGAGCACCCATACGATTGTCAGCAGATTTCTCAACAGAAACTATGCAAGCCAGACAGGAGTGGCAAGAAATATTCAAAGTAATGAATAGCAAGAATCTATAACCAAGATTACTCTATCCAGCAAAGCTATCATTCAGAATTGAAGGTCAGATAAAGTGCTTCACAGATAAGAAAAAGCTAAAGGAATTCATCACTGCCAAACCAATATTATATGAAATGCTGAAAGATATTCTTTAAGAAGAGGAAGAAGAAAAAGGTAAAAATATAAATTATGAACAACAAATACACATCTATCAACAAATGAATCTAAAAATCAAGTAAATTAATAATCTGATGAACAGGATAAACTGGTGAATGTAACAGAATCATTGACATAGAGAGGGAATGGACTGACAATTCTTGGGGAGAAAAGTGGTGTGGGAGGTGCAGCAAGAGACTGGACAAAAATTATGCACCTATGGGAGAGGACAGTGCGGGGGAGGTGAGGACGGAGGGTGGGATGGGTACCAGGTAGAGGGGAGCTATAGAGGGAAAAAGAGGGAACAATGTAATTAATAAACTGAACAATAAAGATTATAGTTTTAAAAATTAAAAAAACAAAACAATGGCCACCTGATGCACTTCTGTGATCAGAAGCAGCAATCAAAGATCAGAGCACAGATCCCCAGTGTTTGGAAAACAGAGTCCATTTGCCCACCCTGATTCCTGCCAGCTGTTCCTGCTCCTGGAACACATGCACAGTTGCCTGCCAGGTGGGCAGGGGATGGGGTCTAACTGCTACTATGCTCGGAGCCAAAATCGATCAAAATTAACCATCCAAGTCTTCCCCTGAGAGTTGCAAGCCTTCAACAGACTTCAGAGTTCTAAACAGTTACTCCATATCAGGAGGATTTTCATGGCCCTGTAATGTTTTCTAGGTGGAGAGACAGATTTCCTGGGCTTCCTCCTCTACCACCTTCCAGAATCCTCTCCGTATTCGTTGTTTTTTATTACTAGCAGGACCATCCTGAGGCGGACAAAGCTCAATTACCCTCTTTTGCAAATAAAGAACTAAATGCCAAAGAGCTGAGGTGATTTGCCCAACACCACACCCCTCACAAAGGCCATCCTGACTTCCCCTGGAACATTGCACTGTCTCTCGACTGTGGCACCCCAGCGCCCCCTCAGGTATATAGGGATGCTGGAATGAACACCCAGCCACTGTCTCTCACTCAACTCTCAATCTCCTTTTGGCCTTCCTCTCCTTCACCAGGGCACCTGGTAGTATAAGGGGTAAGACAGACATGATTTGTTCAATCACACACACTCAGCTATGTGAGCTGGGCAAGGTTCATAACCTCTGTGAACCTCAGTTTCCTCAACTCTCAGGCAGGAATCAAGCAGCATTTGCCTCAGAGAGTTATTGTAAAGGTTTATCACTGGCCTCACACATGTCAGCTCTGGTTCTCTGCTCTTTACTATTTCTCTAACACATGGCATCTTTGTGTTCCTCTGTCTTGGCGTCTCTTACTCTTTCTCCCTCTATTTCTCTGTCTGCCTGTTTCCCAAACAAGTTGCAGTCCCTTCGACATGCTGGGCCAGCTTGCGAGACCTGGGTGGGGCCGGGCTTAGATGCCATCCGTGTTTTGCCTGGATCAGAAAGAGAACTCGTTTCAGGGAAGGGCCACACGTGTGTGCACATTTCTACCATCAGGCAAGGTTTGCAAGAAAGGCTGAGGGCAGGGGAGGGGGGGGGCATGGAGAGGTGGAGGCTGGATTGTGAGGGCAGCTCCTGAAGGCTGAAGTGAAGTGAGCTGGGGTCCCAGCCCAGGTGAGAAGAAAGCAGGTGGGAGGAGAGTGACCAGCACCCAGGCACCTAGGGCGCCACCCTCAGGGAGAAAAGAGGTACTGTTAGTCCCCTGACCATTGTCCAAGTGTCAGTGCAGCCGCTCAGACACCTACTGAGTTGCCTCCTGTGCCAGGCTGGTATCCAAGTGGAAGGACAGCGGTTCCCCTTGCCTGGCTGCCGGAATCTTGTGGGGGCAGTCCCTGTCCTTCCTCGGGCGCCTGCAGAGGTTGCACTGACGGGAAGGCCCTACTGTCTCAGCACCCTGGAACGTGGAAGAAGTGAGGCTTGGCCTCAGAGATATAGGTATGGATGAATGCACAGCCACTCACTGGTCACGTAATCTAGAATCATGCAATCTCTCCACTCCCCTGTTTCTTCATCCTAAAGATGGAATAACCATTGGGGCCCCACTAGGTTGCTGTGGAAATTAAAGTTGGAGATAACAGTTAAGAGGCACTTGGTCAGCTCCCAGGTGCTCTCCGGAGCTAAATGTTATTACTGACACAGGCTGGGTGGCTGAGCTCCTACAGTGACCCTCTGGATGGCCAGTCCACCCTCCTTTCCCGCCCACCCTGTCACAAGGTACCCATGACACAGGAGACACAGGAAGACAGACACTCCCACACCATCTGGCAACACAGTCCAGCTGCACCACTAATGGACTTTGAGCTGTTCTGCCTCTGAGCCTCCAGGTCTTCTTTATACCCAAAGGGTTGGGCCAAATTTTAATCCTCGGGAGTTTTGTGAGTCCAATGACTCTGTGTGGGTGGCTTGAAATCAGCCACGGTGGTAGCATTTGCACCACAGAAATCAACAAACACTGTACATCAGGTACCACTGCTGGGGGCGGCATCCCAGAAACTCCTTCCAGGGCTGGCCTGGAGGGCAGCAGCTGCCCAAACTGATTGCCCAGCTCGCCGCATCCGCCTGCTCCCGCGGGACTTGCCCCTGATGAACACGGACGCACACCTGGCCGGAGGTAGGATTCCAACCAAGCAGTCTGGTGCCAAGCCCCTGACACTGGCCCCCAGCTGTGTGGTCTTCCACAAAGACCTTTAATGTTCACAACACTTTTTTGTAAAAGGCGCTAAAGTAAATATTGTAGATATTAAATGTTTAAACAAAACGTATTTTCCCCATCCATGGCTTTAACATGTCCAGAGACTTTTCTTCCTTGCTCCTTGCCTTGGGATTGAAGAGTTCAGGCACCCGTAGGCCCTAACTGAGACAGGATATAGAACAGGCACCCCCATACCCAGCATAGGGAACCCCATGCCTGGACCCTAGCTGCCACCTCCCTCACTAGCATCTCCCATGCCTGCCTGGGGCCTCTATTTTCAGGATCCAAACATGGGCTGTGACTTCCCTCAAGTGGCCATAATGATAACTGCAACCAACACACCCACACCCGCCCAGGTCAGGTGCACAGCCTTACAGGCTGTCCTCGGTTACCTCAGACTCAAGGTAAGTTTCGTGGTTATGTCGCCATCTCCCATTTATTTATTTTTTTTAAGTGCCTTCATTTTGACGTATGTGCATATGTGCTTTATGTTTTTTATTATTTACCACAAGTAAAGGTCAGAAATTGTTATCTTTCTTTTTAAATTTTTTTACTGTTTCATTTCATTACTGCTGTGTATGTGCTCCATGTGAGTGACGGAGGTGTTTACATAGGTGTATTCTGATGGCAAAAATCGTGTTATGTTGCTGCCATAGGAATGGTTATCCAACGTAAACCAAGGGCCTGCTGTACTCAGCTCCAGGCCAGGCAGGACACTATCCCCACTGAGCACACCTACTGCGACAGCACCAGAGCCCTGAGCACTGAGACCTCACCCAGGTACGGGAGCTGGAAGGCCTGGATGCTGTGGCCCCTGTCAACGTAAAAACACATTGAAACCTGTAAAGAATTTTATGAATTTATTTCAGCCAAACTGTGGACATATGTCAGGAAGCAGAATCTCAACGGATTGAGATAATGCTCCGGAGAATGGCGGGTTATATCTGTGTTTATACATTGCACTCAAAGGAAGGGATGTGGGTGGGTTACATGAAATTCATTGTGATAGACTAGAGAGGCAGGAGGAAGTAAAGGGGGGGTGGGGAAAAGCCCTGGGATTGGACAAAAACCAAAATGATGAACACATACTTAGGTGGATGTCAGACCAATTAACATGATAATGAAGGAATCTGTGGTCTCTGTCCTTAGGTTGTGCACATTAGGCTGTGCCCTAAGGGGTCCAGAAAAAGGGAAGTTACAAGTTACCCAGACATTTCAAGGGCATG
The DNA here is from genome assembly GCA_027563665.1 of Antrozous pallidus. NCBI lineage: Eukaryota > Metazoa > Chordata > Mammalia > Chiroptera > Vespertilionidae > Antrozous > Antrozous pallidus. The sequence continues at coordinate 84,318,553 of CM050520.1, forward strand.
TTATCACAGACACAAAAAGACAGATGGGCTCAGTTAAGGTAAAGGTTGACCTTGTCAGCAAAGATACAGTCCTAGGACTTAACCGCCCACCATCACTGCTCTTGGTTAAGGTTTAATTTCAGACCATCCTTTGTGGTTACTTTAGGTCTCTGAGTCTGCTGGGCTTGTCAGGTTTGCATATGGCCCCTTTTGTCCACACCCCAAAACCCAAACCATGCCAGGCTCCCACCTGCTTCACCACCTCTGCCTCCAATCCCCCTCCCGCTGACGGGGGCATTCGAAGTCTGGAGGAGGCTCTCCTGGCAGGCAGCATTCCGACTCTGGGGCAATCTCTGGACCCTGTGATATCCACAGCACTCCTCAGGCATGGCCTGTGTCCCTCTGAAATGCTGCAATCACTCCTGTCCTTGGGCAGACACAACTGCCCATTGAAACTCTGCCCATCTGATAGCACACCCTTCAGGAAACCTCTGAGCCCTCCAGCCCTCTCCCCCCCACCCCACCCCCCCCCCCCCCTTAGTTGACAGTCTCCCCTGCCCTGGAGTCCTGCAGCAAATTCCATGGAACCCCTGCAGGCCTGGGCTGCTGCTCAGGACCAGCCTTGCCGCCTGCCAGCAGGCTGGGAGCCCACAGCAGGGTGGAGTCTGGTGTGGCTGTCACCCAGGCCTGTGGGGAAGGGCTGGCTCCCAGGTGGCAGCAGCCTCCGTCTCTGACCTTCTGTTGGCCCTGAGGTCAGAGAGAAGACAGTGCCTCAGAGTTGCCCTCAGGTCTGAGGCAGGTGGGTGGAAACCCAGAGCCTGCCAGCCCTGGCCCAGCCCGTCAAGGCAGCAGGGACCCCCTCACCTCAGAATCAGGCTGCCACCCAGGATGTGGGCACCTCAAAGGCACACCCAGCCCCGCCCCCAGCCCACCCCCAGGCCTGAGTGCAGTGCAGCCTGCGGGCCTTCAGGAGCCCAGTGCCCATTACATTCCCACACAGAGGACTTGCTAGCACGGAGCCAGCCTCAGGGACACAGGTCACTGGGGAAAGACACAAATCACAGCCTGGCAGCAGGCCAAGCGCTGACATTCATCAGCGTCTCATTCACAGGCTGTCCTCAGGTTACCAGCCACTGAGCCTCACCATCTGGGCTACAGATTGACCCCCAGGTGCCCCTTTGGCTCTGGGAAGCTCTGGGGTGATGGGTGGGGGTTCGGGGGTGGGGGTGGTGAAGCATACTCAGCCCAGCCAGCAGGCCACGGGGGGGCCCATTCTAGCCCAGATGGGTGACCTCCACAGCTCCCACTCCTGTCCAGTGGAGGAGCCAAAGGCCCAGAGGCCCTGGGTTCCCAGGGCCGTACCCACCTCTGCCTGAGTAAGATGTCCAGTCCAGGCACTGGGCCAAAGGGGCCAGGAAGCCCTGCTGGGGTTCTGGCCTGGACCATGGGAGCGAGCTCTGTGCCCACTCATACATGTTCACACCCTTCACAGCTCACACCCTTTTACCCACATTCTCACACAGCTCACACCCTCCACAGCTCACACCCTCCACAGATCACACCCTACACAGCTTACACCCTCACATAACTCACACATCCATAGCTCACACCCTCACATATCATACCCTACACAACTCAAACCCTACACAGCTCACACATCCACAACTCACACCCTTACACAGCTCACACCCTCACGCAGCTCACACCCTACACAGCTCACCCTACACAGCTCACACCCTTATACCCACGTCCTCACACAGCTCACACCCTCCACAGCTCACACCCTCACACAGCTCCCACATCCACAGCTCACAGGCACACATCACACCAAGGGTCGGGTGCAAAGCTGGCATGGCAAGACTCAGAATGGGCATGATGCCTGGGCCCCAACAGGGCGGTGTTCAGTGTGAGTAATGGTGGTCACAGATGCACCTGAATCCTGATAAGGGAGAATAATAACTTGTCAAAGATATATATGATATGTGTTTGCTTTCCCCATGGAATATCTATAGGGCTAATTCATCAAGCTGGCAGGCTGGCTGAGACCCAAGGAGGGAATTGGGAAGAAGCACATGATAGGGTAGCCCCCAAAGTGCCCAAGTGGGGGACTGCTCAGGCTGCACTCATCCTGGGGCCCCGGAAACACGGAATCTGCAGGGTCCATCATGCTCCCCCAGGTCCCTAACATTAGTGATGCATTTTGGGGTCTGTAATCCATAGACAGCCCACTTGCTTGGGAAGCAGCTGTTCTCTCCTGTGCCCCTTTTCTTCCCCTCTCTTCCTGCTGTGTCTGTGCACAGCCTCCGGTTGGAGAAATTGAAAGATGATCAGAAAGCTCCCTTTTAGAGGAGATGCAAAACAATGAATCCAAACCAACAGAGCAGGTGTGAGTGGGCCTCGTGTCCTGCTCAGTGTCCCCCACCCTCCTGGTGCCTCCTCCCCCACACCAACGCTGTGCCTTCTCTCCCCCCCAACCTGGCCTGTGCCTCTCCCCCTACCTACCCTGTGCCTCCTCCCTTCCACCTTGCCTGTGCCCCTCCCTCCGCACCTGCCCTGTGCCCCCTTCCCCCCACCTGCCCTGTGCCTCTACCCCCTACCCACCCTGTGCCTCTCCCCTCTACCTGCCCTGTGCCTCCTCCCCTCCCTCCACCTTGCCTGTGCCTCCTCTCCCCGAACTTGTCCTGCGCCTCTCCCCCCATTTCTTTCTCTCCCCCCACTAACCCCTGTTCCTGGCCCATTCACCTTCCAAGCAGAGCTCCAGGAGAAGGGGGGAAAGGAGGTAAGGGGGCAAGGGGCCTGTGCCCCTCACCAGGTCCTTTCAAGTTCTCGGGGGCCAGAAACCCACGTGGAAGCTCCTGGCGCTGCCCGGGGCCCTCCACCGGCCACAGGGTCAGTGGGGTCCCTCCCTTCAGGAGAAAAGTCTGTCTACTAGGCTTTGCTCGCCGGGGTTAGAGCTCCCTTTCTGGTCCTGCCTCCTCCCCAGAGGAGGCTTCCTGTACACTCACATCCTCAGCCCCACCCAGGCGTCCTGGTGCAGCCAGAGACCCACCCCCAGAAGGGGGACCTCGAAGTTCAAAGTGAAGGAAGTGCCTCCTCTTCCCCCCACCTGCCCTGTACCTCCTCCTCCCAGGACCTTCAGACCCTGCCTGCAGGCCCTGGGCATCTCCCCTCTCCCTTAGACAGGAGGCCTGACTCCCCATCACTGCCCCCGCCCCACGGACGCCAACTCCTCGCTGGCACTCCAGGTGAGGCCGCCCCCCTGGACCGTAACTCACCAAAGGCCCTTCGTGCACCAGACTATGGCACTGGGACTCGAGAGCAGTCTGCGGAGCCCTGGCCTGCAGAGCCATATTGTTCCCTGAGGGTGTGAGCACTTATCACCCTGCTCTTCCTCCCCGCCTCCCAGGCCCCGACCCAGCAACCAAAGGCCACCTCCTGGCCTGCCAGCCCCCGTCTGGCTTCTACCCTGGAAAGCAAGGGCCGGTGCCACACTGCTGTTAGGTACTGAGCCTCTCTCCGGAGATGGCAGAGCGTGCAAAAATCCCACCGCCTGCCTCCCTTCCTCACCTCCCTACCTCTCTTGCTATTTTCTTCTTTCCCTCCTTCTCTTCCTTCCTACCAGTTTGAGCCTCAGGTCTCTTCCCAGCACCATTGCCCTCCCCTGGCCCTCAGCTCTGGGCCCAGACCTAGGGGGCTGCCCACCAGTGCTCACAGCCCCCACTTCACCTATGCCCCGCCCAGGCCCATCCTGACAGTGACTGGCATCTCCAGAGTTCCAAGGGCCAGGAATACCAGACCAGGCCAGGGTGCTAGCTCCTCCCTCCCTATTTGTCCCTAATGGACTAAGAGCCCAGTCCCCTCTTCTCCTCTCCCCTCTCCGGACACCCACACGCTGTCCACAGAGGGAGGCCCAGGGCTGGAGACCGGGCCTGACCTTCCCAGGCCTGTGGAGGGCCATGCCCCTGCCGGAGCTGAGAGCAATTAGCTGAGTGTTTCAAACAAGGGCAGAGGCGCAGGAGCCCAGCACTGAGCCAGCACTTCAGACGGGCAGGCCTAGCACTGGCAGCTCCTTAGCAGGACGGGGCTGAGCCAACAAAAAACAAGGGGTGAGGACAGGGGCCCCCAAACAATGATGGGGGAGGGAGGGTCAGAAAGATGGCTGCAGTGAGGCCTCCTGGACACTGCCCAGGCCTGGGACCAGCCTCAGGCCCTCATTCCCCCTGGGCAGCCCTGCCCACCCCCAGTGAGTGAGCACTCTCCATGCACAGGGTCTCCAGGCCACATGGCCAAGGGCCTGAGGCCTAAGCAGCAGCACAGGACTGAGAGGACAGTCTTCCGGACGCCTGAGAGACTCCCTAGAGGAAGCAACCTTTTGCAGCTACATTTAGAACAAAGTCTGTACACCCTGCCTTTTTCCAACAGGGAGAGAAAGCACAGAATCCAGCCACCTGCTGAGGACTCTGCCAGGTGCTTCAGGTACGACCCACCTCGCTGGTTCTAACGTCAGCCTGCAAGACTCCCTCGCCCAGGAGGGAGCGGGCCTGGGCTCACATGCCTCGGCCGCTCAGACTGAATGGGCAGAGCTGAGATTTGCACTCAGTCTGCATCCTTTCTAACCAAGTGTTTCTGCAGGTGGGACCCGCTGGGTGAGAACAGGGCCCGGCATTGCAGCAAAGGCCCAGATAGGAGAATAACGAAGTGAGCTCCGGCCGCAAGCTGTCAGCTGGGCTGGGCATGTGTGGTGGCCCCTCTCTGGGTTGGGGTGCCCAGGTGGGATACTATGTGTGTGAGGGGGTCTCCCAGGGACTCGCCTGGAATCAGGGGGCTGAGTGAGGAAGAGCGCCCACATGTGGGCAGGCAGCAGCCAGGCCTGAGGTGTGAGTAGAACCGGAGGCGGAGGACGGCGACACGCCCTCTGCTTGAGCAGGGCCATCGTCTTCCCCGCCCTCCGTGTGGGCATCCTGGTTCTCGCCTCTGACTCAGACCGAATCCGCCGCCGGCTTTCCCGGGCGCCTGGCAGATCACGGGGCTTCGTGGCCTCGGCTGTGAGCCACTTCCTGTGATACATCTGTGTCTCCCAGTGACCCGCTTCTCTGGGGAACACTGCCCAGCACAGCCCCCCAAGGCAGGGTCGCCCTCGGGGCACACCTGGAGCAGCACCCAGAAAGCTCCTTGCAGACAGGAGCCCAGGATCTACAGAACCACGTGCTGGGCCCTGTCCTGGAGGCTGGTCTCCTTAGTGTGCACTCCAAGAGGGGCTTCTCCAAGACCCTACAATGTGCCCACTGGTCCTGATGCTACTGCGTTTCTCTAAGTGAGGAAGGCTTAAGGACCACAGGCAGGGGTGTGGCTGGGGACCGTGGAGAAGCCACGGTCATGTGGGCCATGGACACAGCCCCCCATGACCAGGGCGCAGCTGAGAGTGCTGTTGCTCAGCTGAATTTGGCCTGAGGACCCCCCGCCCCCCGACTCCTAGCAGGGCGGGGCTGCCCCTCACCCACAGGTGTGACCGCACCCTGGGCCCCACACCTTCTCTCTCCTGACGTGCATGTGGACAGCTGTCCTGTTCCTTCCGAGTCTGTCCATGAGGTTAGAACGTCCCACAAAGAACTCAGCAGAAAGCACAGGCAGGTGAGCACACACCAGGGCGGGGACAGGAGCTGCAGACACATGTGCTGACGCTCGGACCCGAGTTCCGCAGGGGACGCTGTTGGAGACTGTCCAGCTCTGCGGGCCCTGGGCCTGGAGCGGTACCCATCTCCTGGGGGTGCTCAGTATACCTTGTGGAGGAAGGAATCAAGGGGTGGAATGTCTGTCCCACCGGGCACAAAGCATGCTGTTCCCTTCACCAAGGCCCCTTGCTACTCCCAGCTGCACACCTCACGGCCTGCTGCTCCTACTGGCTCCTGCCACAGGGTCAATGGGGTCCCTCCCTGCAGGAGAAAAGTCTGTCTACTAGGCTTTGCTCGCCGGGGTTAGAGCTCCCTTTCTGGTCCCGCCTCCTCCCCAGAGGAGGCTTCCTGTACACTCACATCCTCAGCCCCACCCAGGCGTCCTGGTGCAGCCAGAGACCCACCCCCAGAAGGGGGACCTCGAAGTTCAAAGTGAAGGAAGTGCCTCCTCTTCCCCCCACCTGCCCTGTACCTCCTCCTCCCAGGACCTTCAGACCCTGCCTGCAGGCCCTGGGCATCTCCCCTCTCCCTTAGACAGGAGGCCTGACTCCCCATCACTGCCCCCGCCCCACGGACGCCAACTCCTCGCCGGCACTCCAGGTGAGGCCGCCCCCCTGGACCTTCACTCACACTGAGCTAATAAGGCCAGTGCACCTCATCAAGTTACAGACAAAGATCCACAAGTTACAGCCCAGAGAAGGAGATCAGTAACCTGAAGGTCATAGGCTGGTCAGTACTGGAGGCAGCTCTGAACCCACAAAAACGTGATCCCCACCCTGCCCTCTTTTCCCGACCCCCACCTCCTCTCACTGCCCGCCTCAAGCCAGGCACCAGCTGGGGGCGGTGGGGGGGCTCCTTTGTGACTACCAGGGGTGTCTCACGCAGAGGAGCAGACACACGTGTGCAGGGAAAAGGGTATCACCTGAGTCTCCGCCACAGGGTTAAGACACACCATGTCATTGGTACCTTAGAAGCCCCACCTTGTGGAGGTGACCCCGTCCTGACCCCACAGTCACCATCCCTGGCTCTGCTCGTGGTCAGCACGGCTGTGTATCTCCCTCGCCCCACACCGCCTGGGCTGGCACGGCGAGGTGTGGGCTCGATGCTGGGTTTTTCTGAGCGAGGCGGGGTCTGTGGTCTCCCCCACGCTCACCTCTGTCGTGTGCAGGTTCCCAGTGCAGTGAGCCTGGAGCAGATGTCTCTCATGCATCCGGCTGGAAGGCATGTGCGGAGTCCTCCGGCCCACGCACCGCACGCCTAAAAGCCCCCAATTAATGGTGCCCAGAGCACAGGACCAGGGGTGGAGTAGCAGACGCCTTGCGTTGTTTTCAGGGAAGGATGCTTTATGTGTGAAGAAAGCCAGGCCACTGCTTTGATCCCGTTGTCCGGCAGTGGGCCCTGCCCTGTGTGTAGAAGCAGAGCAGAGGCCCAGGAGCCTGTGAGGAGAGCAGGTGTGGGGGCTGCGGACTCCCCCTCTCCTCCGGGCCAGCCGCACTATAGGGACTGTGGCCCACAGCTGCCCTCGCCCAGGGACCAGTGGCAGACAGAAACAGACCTACTTTGGTTTCCATGGCAACTCAGGCCTCCAAAGGCCAACCCGAGTGAGCTGCAGCCAGCAAGGCAAGGGTGCTGATCTCTGTGGACCAGCAAGGCAGAACCGCCAAGGGCCGGAGGCAGTAACCCTGACAGGAGGAGCCACAGGAGCGGGCGAGCGAGGTTTGCAGGGACTGTCTGCCATGCGCACATGTGCAGATGCACACTCCTCACACCCATGCACACCCCTGACACCCCTGCACACCCATGCACATCCCTGACTCCCCTGCACACCCATGCACACCCCTGACTCCCCTGCACACCCATGCACATCCCTGACACCCATGCACACCCATGCACACCCCTGACTCGCCCGCACACCCATGCACACCCCTGACACCCATGCACACCCATGAATACCCCTGACTCCCCTGCACACCCATGCACATCCCTGACACCCATGCACACCCATGCACACCCCTGACTCGCCCGCACACCCATGCACACCCCTGACACCCCTGCACACCCATGCACACCCCTGACTCCCCTGCACACCCATGCACACCCCTGACACCCCTGCACACCCCTGACTCCCCTGCACACCCCTGCACACCCCTGACTCCCCTGCACACCCATGCACACCCCTGACTCCCATGCACACCCCTGACACCCCTGCACACCCATGCACCACACTCACCAGGACCCACCCAGGCAGATGCACACTCTGGAAAATGCACATCCATGCTCCACTGCAAACACAGACCCGTGTTCACACTCAAACACCTGTTCACACCAAAATACACCCGTTTTACAGCTTGCCCCCATTTCCCTCTCACAATTACAGACTCCTACATATGGGAGCACATATGCATAGTATATAAAATATACCCTAGAGAACACCAAGATGGCGGCATAAGCAAACACCTATTGTTCTGCCCCGCGCAACGATTTAAGAACTACAACATAACAGCAGAACAGACAAGCACCCAGAATCGCCAGAAAGCTGGCTGAATGTAAACTCCACTAATAGGAGCAAAGGTGGGACACAGACTCAGGACCGGCGGGAGCGCAATCTTTCAGACGAAAAAGGTTAGGAGCCGCTCTGGTCGCGCGCGCGGGCTGGGGCTGGAGCAGGGACCAGCCGGATTTCGCCCACGAGGAAGGGCGGAGGCGTCTCACTGCCCAGATTTCCCGAGCCGGGCGAGGTCCGAGATCCAGGGTAGGAGAGGTCCCCCTGCACAGATTACCCGGAACTGGGCACGGTCCGAGGTCCGGGGGACGCACCCTGGAAGCGGGGCACGGTGCGCAAACCCGAGACTTGCCCCCTGGAAACTTGGTTCCGGAAACCATTTATTTTACAGCCCTGGGCTGGACTTTTGGTGTGCAGGCACATTTGGGGAAAGGCAGAGTTGTCTGGCAAGGAGAAGAGACTAGCGGCTTTTTCTTGGAGGAGTCTGCAGCCATCCCCATCCAACAGAAACCCGCGTGCGCGAGCACCGCATAGGACCCAGCTGCCGCCGCCGCTGCCGCTACTGCGCAGCCAAGAGACTCCGCCCATCCAATCTGAACACAGTCTCCCTTCACAGCCAATTGGCCTGGAGGTCAAACCCTCCTAGGGCTAACAACAACAAACTGGGTTTAAATTCAAAAACACTGAATACAACCCATAAAGGATTGCAGTAAGAGTACCCACCTCAGGTAACCGGGGAGACTGAGCCACTGTCCCTTTGAGGATATCCACCACATAAAGCAACCACCATGCAGAGATATGGAAAGAAATCAGGTGTGAAAGAAATGGAGGAGAAAAGACGACAAGACATTGAGTTCAAAACCACGGTTATAAGGCTTTTCAAGAGGCTCCTACAAAAGGCCGATCAAATTAATGAGAATTACCAGGAAATAAACAAGACCAACCAGCAAATGAATGAGAATTACAAGGAGATGAATGATACTTACAAGCAAATGAATGAGACCCTCAGGGAAATGTACAAGACCTCTGAGGATACGAACCAGACCCTCACAGATAAAAAAAAGGACCAACTAGAAATCAAGCATACACAGACTGAAATAAAAAATATTACACAAAGTCCTAAAAGCAGTCCAGAGGGCCACAAGAACCAAGTCAAAGATTTGAAATACAAAGAACCAAAATCCACTCAGCTGGAAAAGCAAGAAACAAAAAGAATTCAGATAATTGAAGATAGCGTAAGGGGCCTCTGGGACAACCTCAAGCAAGCCAACATCCGAATTATTGGGGTGCCAGAAAAAGAGAGAGAGCAAGTTAATGAAAACCTACTTGAAGAAATAGTGACTGAAAACTTTCCCCACCTGGTGAAAGAAACTGACTTAAAAGCCCAAGAAGTACACAGAACCCCAAAATATAGGAATCTAAAGAGGACCACACCAAGACATATCATAATTAAAATGCCAAGAGCAAAAGATAAAGAGAGAATATTAAAAGCAGCAAGAGAAAAACAGTTGGTTACCTACAGGGGAGCACCCATACGATTGTCAGCGGATTTCTCAACAGAAACGATGCAGGCCAGACGCGAGTGGCAAGAAATATTCAAAATAATGAAGAGCAAGAATCTACAACCAAGATTACTCTATCCAGCAAAGCTATCATTCAGAATCGAGGATCAGATAAAGTGCTTCGCAGATAAGAAAAAGCTAAAGGAGTTCATCACCACCAAACCAGTATTATATGAAATGCTGAAAGATATTCTTTAAGAAGAGGAAGAAGAAAAAGGTAAAAATATAAATTATGAACAACAAATACACATCTATCAACAAATGATCATAAAAATCAAGTGAACTGATAGGCTGATGAACAAGATAAACGGGTGACTATAACAGAAACATGGACATAGAGAGGGAATGGACTGACAATTCTTGGGGAGAAAAGGGTTGTGGGAAGTGCAGCAAGAGATTGGACAAAAATCTTGCAACAATGGGAGAGGACATTGGGGAGGGGGAGGTGAGGGCGGAGGGTGGGATAGGTACAGGGGGGAGGGAAGATATAGGGGGATAAAAAAGGGGAAACAATGTAATTAATAAACTGAACAATAAAAAAAAAGAATAAAAAAAATAAAAAATAAAGTACACACCAAAAAAATAAATAAATAAATAAAAAATAAAAAATAAAAAAAATAAAATAAAATATACCCTAGAAGGTCCCCATTCACCCCAATGCACACGTTCTATGTACATACTCACATGTGCAGCCTGCACACGCACCAAGGACACACACACTACATTCACCTGGGACACCGAAGACCCGCGGGGCCAGGGCGAATGCATGCCCATTCTCACCTGTGCACTATCAGGGATGCTCGGACGCCACAGATAGAGCAGCCAGCGGCTAAAGCTCAGGACGCCGAGAAGCCCCACTGTCTGAACCAGCTCAGGAACTAGCTGTGGCTCCATCCGGCGCCGGGCTGCATCCCAAGACACAGGAACCGCTGGCTTGTGGGCGCAGCCCTGGCGCCTTTCATCTCTGTTTATTCACTGGTTCTTATCTGTGTCCTCCATAAATGAGGACAGAACCTCACAAGCCTGTGTCGCTCAGACTTGAAATACAAATGTTGATGACAGACTCACAGAGGTGCACTGGCCTTAAGACCCCTCTGTGTGGCCCACTCCACAGTGAGGCGGGACACCTGCCTCTACAGGCTCCAGCCGCCTGGGCCAGAGCCGGAGGTCACAGGGTGTGGGAGCGGAGTAGGGGTGACTTTGTGAGAATCTCTTGAAGTGCATTTGAAGAGCTGGGACATTACCTCAGTGTGGTCCTCGCGGCCCCGTACCTCGCATGCAGGAATGGAAAGGGGCACATCCCTGTGTGCACCCTCCGGTAACAGTAACAGCTGGCGCTTCCCGGGCTCAAGAAGGTCAGCCAATGCGAAGCTGCCGTGACCGTGACTCTCGGCTGACGACAGAGATAAGGAGTTGAGATGAACCTTCTCACTCCACAGAACGAGCGCGTCTCCATTCGCAGCCGCTCCGTGTGGCCTGCACAGAACAGTGCTCACTCACTAGGAGCCCCAGGCACCGCCCCCCGCCATCTCAGGAGGGTGGTGGGTGGGACATTAATAAGACCCAGACCCGGCCCTGAGGCCACAGCCCAGCGAGGAGCGTTGGGGAGCAGCGTGAACAGATCACACCGCCTGTTATCACAGAGGCCACACAGAGGGCATGGGCCCAAGGCGGGGATCCCACCCTGATGGGGAAGGGGGATCGCAGGACGCTGCGGGGAGGAAGCCCCATCTGCTCTGGGCCTGAGCGCACAAGGGACTAGACGAGCCACCTGGGGGCTGGGAGGACGCTGAGCCCCGCGTGGCGGAACCTGTGCCGTAGACCGAGGCTGGGCGGGGGCGGAAAAGCAGGCTGAGGCCTGTCACAGCCCAGGAGTCATCAGGCGTGTCAACAGGGAAACACCACGGATAGCCGGTGCAGGCACTGACGGCGCCTGGGGCCAGCGTGGGGTGAAATGGCACCGCCCCATGCACAAAGGTGAGCAGTCGCACCCACACCGCCGGGCCGGCCTCCACAAGGCCCTGCATAAATGTTTGGGGCACCACAGGCGCCATGGAATCAGGCACAGAAAATGGAACTAAGAGCTGGGGACCCGTGGGCTAGCTCAGGTCCGCTACTGATTGCCTGGTCAGGGACCCTGGGCTTCAGTCCCCTGCTCTTGCTGTGCACGCTGGTGAACCGAGTCCGATGATGTTCGGACCTTGGTGTAGCTGTGCGGGGGCTCAGGAGGGAACCCGCTGAAAGCGCTGGAGGGGACCAGCTCAGGAAGAGCTGGCTCAGCATCAGCAATTACCTCCCAGACGGATGCCTGTGCCCCACGGACACCCGAACCACATTTGGGCACAGGCCCCTGGTGCCATTCGGCCACACCCGAGGCCGCTGGTGTGGTGCCTGTTGCCAAGCGAGGTGGACAGGACAGACCCTGAGGGGAGGGACCTGGGCATGGGGGCGGTCCCCAGGAAAGGACGCGACCCCAGGAGAGGGCGTGACCCAGGCTGCACATTGGTGTCCAGTCCTCGGGGTGCCCAGGGCAACACTACCCTTCCAGGAACAGCACCCCTCTCCCAATTCTTGTACCCCCTCTGGAAGGTGAGTGTGAAGGGATGGCTTACTGCTTCCCCGGAAAGACACTGAGGCTCAGAGCTACCAGGTGGCTTTGGCTGCCACACAGGCTGAGAGATGGAGCCAGATGGGACCCAAGTCTTCTCGAGGCCACGCCCCAGCTCTCCTGAACCCGTCACCCCACTGGGATCTGAGCCCAGCACAAATCGGTAGAATTAGGCCATGAAATGCCCACGAAGAACACCTTTTTAAAGCAGATGCTTTGTTCCCAGTGAACTACCCTCTGCAAACCACCAGGAGCTGACCTCCGTGATGCTTTGTCTACGCTGCTTGGAAGAAGCTCCAAGAAGCGGAATCTCCATGCGCCCTGGGCAGGCGCAGGCCTTCTGTCCCCATGTCACCACCACAAGCTCCAAAGCTATAGCTTGCACTGACTCTCCAACCCACTCATCGTCCCCTCTCTGCCCAGCTCGGTGATTAGAATGTCCTTGCTCCTTTTTAGCAGGAATCTGCCAGTCACCTCAGGACCTGATCAATCCTGTCGGGGCCACATGAGCAGATCAAATCTTCTCTCACAAACCAGGGAAATTAGGGCCAGCCTTCTCTCTCCTTGACTCAGCAGCCCCAGTCCCTTCAACAGTTCCTCACACTGTGAGCTCCTTCCCCAGTCTCCAGACACGCCTCTGTCCGCCTGTCCTTCAGCCCTGTCCGCCTGTCCTTCAGCCATGGCCACCTGTCCTTCAGCGCTGTCTGCCTGTCGTTCAGCCCTATCTGCTTGTCCTTTAGCCCTGCCTGCCTGTCCTTCAGCGCTGTCTGCCTGTCCTTCAGCCCTGCCCGCCTGTCCTTTAGTGCTCAGGACAAGGTGTATCCTCGCCCTGTGTCAGCACTGCTGTGTCTCCTCGCTCCTGCAGCCCCAGAGGGGGCATCACGCTTAGCAGGTCCGCAGGACAGGAGCACCGGACTTGGGCTCAAACATCTGGCTATGCACCCACTTTCCACTTCCGGCATGGCCCAGGCAGCTCTCAAGTGCGGACGTGCCGCTTCCACCTGCCGGGCTGGTATGAAGATCAGGCAGACCTGACGCCGCAGCCTGGTGTTCCATCACTCTCCCTTCAGTGCAGACGACAGCAAAGTGAGGCCCTGCCGCACCCTGAGGTGCGGGGCCCTCGCCGGGGGTTCAGGGCTCTGGATCCCCCACCCAGCCTGGAGTCACTCTCTAAAATGATTTGTCAAGTGACAAGCAAAAATATATGACCAATTTAAGAGTGTGACTTGCCTGCAACATTTTAATCCTCGGGCTGTTGTTGAATAGATTAAAGTGTCTGCTTTGATCCATGCATTTAGATGGAAACATAAATATAGCCATCACTTACTCTCTCTGCGCCAGGAGGGTGTCACACGCATCATGCGGCTCCCACCCCACCAGGGCGATGCATGGGAATGACTACTCTGCCATGCAAATCCCTCTCCACTTTCCTGCACAGGCCTGTGCCCATTGGCTGCCTCCTAATCTGGGAGTGTCACTCAGGAGAGGGGAGAGCAGAGAGCAGCGGCCACCCTTCACCCACACCAGGGTCTTCCCCCAGCTCCCAGAGCCCTGCAAGAAAAGTCTCCGGAGAAACAGGTTTCGAAGAGGAATTCGGTCATAGATCTTCTGTCAGCGGGCACACTCAGGCGCAGCCGTTTTTCAGGCTCACTGCTTATCCAGAAATACATCTGTTTTTACATACATCTCCAGCGAGATTTTCTCTCCCTCCGAGGTGGGAGACTACAGAGCAAGCCAGGCAGGGTGGGAGGACACAGGGCGTGGGGGGCCCAGGGGAACAGGGGTGTGGGGGCTCTGAGCTACCAGGCCTCCCTGCCCTGCCCTCCTCTGAGAATGGGCCCATCCTTCCCAGTCTCTGTCACCACACTGGCCCTGGTGCCCCCTCTGCCCACCCAAAGCCCCAGGAGTGCTGTCCGCATGTCCCACTGTTCTGTCTGTGACCCCCAGCCCTGAGGTGCCCAGGAGGCTGAGCTGAGGACACCCACGCTCACCGGCCTGCACATCGCACCATACAGGCGTGCACACAGCGAGGGCCAACAGCAAGCACCCTCAACACTCGGCTGCTGTGGGCACCAGGTCCCAGGAACACTGAGCGACTCCTGAGCAGCACCCCTCCCCCACCCCCACCCCGCAGCTGACATGGCTGGGGGGCTGAGGCAGCTGCTGCCGCAGGCAATTGGGCCTCAGACAATGGCTAGGGGAGGTGGGAAGGAGCAGGCAGCTAGGATCCCAGAGGTCGGCATGTGGTGTGGAGGCCAGGGGTGGCCCAGGCCATTGGAGTCAAGGCCCTTTGGGAGGTGAGAAGCCCTGTGGCCCCCTCCTCAAACCCCTTTGAATAATGAACTCCTTTCACTCCATGAGGATCTGTGCTGCAGAGACCTGGGCCCCAGGATAATCAGGGGGAGAAGATAGTCGAGAATAGGCAGACCTGCTGCCCTGCCTGGCCCTGTCTCTGCCTATCCCCGCAGGCCAGGCTTCCACCCAAAGACTTCTATTCTAAGAGGCCCACTATTCCACGCCCATCCCGCCTCCCCCCCTCCCCCAGGCGCTGGCTGGGGGTTTCCAGCCCAGAAGTGCTGGGCGAGCACTAAGCCTCCACCACTCTCAGGGTAAATGGGCCCTTTGGGAGCTCATTAGCACCCAAATGTTTGTCTCTCTCCCCCAGCCCCACACCCAGAAGCTTCCAATCCCATTCTCAACATCACCAGCTCTGCCACTTTGAGGACTTGTTCCTCAATTGTACCCCAATCCTCCCAGCACTGTCCTCCCTCCCTCCACCCCACCAAGTCTCTCCTTGGTCCCCATCATCCACAACACCCCATCACTGTCCCACTCGCCTGCCAGCCCTCTGTCTTCCTAACCCTGCCCACCAGCGCACCAGTCTTCGGGGGCCCTCCGCTGGCATCCTCCCTGCCCAGCTGCCCAGCTGCGCCTGCTCTTCCTCGCTCCAGCTCCTCCTCCTCCTCTCACCCCTTCTTTGGTCACCCCAGGGCTCCAGCCCATGTCCTTCTGACTCTTTCCCTTCGACACAGTGACCAGTGCCCTCCCAAGCCTTCAATATTGCTCCCACATGCCCAGCCCATGGACCAGCATCACCAAGTCCCACAGTTCTTGTGAGTGTCTCCACCTGTTTCCACGACAATTCTGGGCTGGTGGGGACTCTACTGTCACCCCACGTCCTCTTTCCTGGAACAAATGCATCATGTACCCTTCCTGGCCAGCGAGCCTCCTACAGAGGCCAGCTTTCTACGCTGGACCAGGTGAAGTCCTCCTTTCTCCTTACCCTCCCCCCACAACACACACTCGCACGCACGCGCACACACACGCACAACCAATTATCAGGCACCCTCTAGTTTCCTCGGAGGTGACTTGAGAACTGCCTGCCTCCCCACGCTCATTGCTGCTTCCAGCCCATTTCCCCAGGACTATTGCAACCTTGAAATAGGGTACCCTAGATTACCCGATGGGTCTGACCTCATCACATGAGCCTGGAAAGCCGAGTGCCTTCTCCCGCTGAAGATGAAAGGACAAAGGACTATCCTCCATCTTGAGGGACTGGTCAGCCTATCTCCCCTTTCCCCCTGCTGGGAGTGGCCACTGGGGTGCCAGGAATGTCCTGACTCACCCAACCACTGCCTGAGCGGACAATACAGCCCAAGGACATAGCTTAGGTCCAAATAAGGCATAACTAAAGTACTGGTCACTCCCTGATCCTTGTACTGTGAGACCCCTGCTGAAAATCCCTGACCTAATAAAGCTATCTCTGTAACCCACGTCACTTCCCTCAGACCACCCGAATGACCAACCCTTTATAACCTATTGTTCTTGCTGGGCTCGCTCTCTCGCCTCGCTGCTGTGCCAGATGAAGGTTGAGGGCCAAACCCGGTTTGAATAAAGGTTCTATGCTATTGCAGCCGATTTGGGCTCCCTGGTGGTTTTGGGGGATCATGAAATCTGGGCATAACAAAGGCAGAGGCACAGCGAAAGGGGACATGGGGCACACGAGAATGATTTTGCACCCTGTTGCCGACTCTGAAACCTAGGGCTCCAGGAGCAGGAACTGGGGAGGGGCCTGTAGGCAGTAAAGGCCCCAGCTTACTGCCATTAAGGGAATGGGTGTCTCAGTCCTACAACCACAAGGAACAGGATTCTGCCAACAACCTGAGTGAGACTGGAGGTGGATCTTCCCAGAGCCCCCCCAGAGCCCAGCCATCAGCATCTCACCTTTATCTCTGTGACCCAGAGCAGACCAACTGGCCGAGCCAACCTGGACTTCTGGCCAGCAGCACCACAACACACAGTGGTGTTATTTTAAGCCACTACTTTTGTGGTCACGTGTTACAGCAGCAACGGGAAACTGCTACTGTTACCTGCTTAGCCAAGCACTGCTACTGGTTAACCTCAGCCCCTGACACCGTCCAGGAATCCCAGCTGCACAGTCTGTATGCACCCGATCCTCGGCCTGACATCAGAGGCTTGGCCACCAATGTTCCTCTGTATCTCTTCTCCCTCAGAAACCCCCGCTTAACACACACCGGCCACTCGACACCTCCAGACTGCCTCAGCACCCCCACTGGTCTTTACTCACAGTGTGCCCTCATCTGGAACCCTCTCTTGTCCCCTCCTCTTTGTTGATCCAAACCTGAGTCCCCTCCTGCATGAAGCCCCCCAGAACCACCTCTAGGCCCAGGGGCCTCCCTCCCCTGCTCCCTCTGCCTCACCCACAAGGCTCTCAGCACACACTGCCTCAGACTAGATTCTGTCCCTCCTCAAAAACTGGACACCCTTCCCGGCTGATGCAGGCCACACCTGTCCCTTGTCGCCTACGCAGCAGTGCCTGGCACAGTGCTGGGAACATCAGGAGGAAACAGAGAGCTACAGTAAAATGCAAACCCAGCCTCTGACCTGCAGAACTAGAGCCCCAGGGTGAGGGTCTGAGGGCCCAGCCAGCCAGGACCTCATGGCCAGGGCAGGAGGGCAGGCAGAGGCCTCGGGCCAGGAGCTCCTCTGCTGATGGGGAGGTGACTGGGGGTGAGAACAATTCCAAAGCATGCGGAGCCCTGAGAAGGCTGGATGAGCCTCTCTCCAGGCCAGAAGGACGTGCATCGGGCACCAGAGCCTGGAGGAGCAGGGGAGTCAGAGCAGAGCCTGAAAGGGCCGCTGGGCTCAGGGCTGTCAGCCAGGCCTGATCACCAGCCACCACTCTCCTCCCAGCAGCATAAGGAGACCACCTGGGCCATGGACCATCCTGAGGCTCAGGGAGGCTGAAGGGGAAGGGAGGGCGTGGAGGGGTGGGGAGTGCAGACATGGACAAGGTGTGAGGAGGAGAGGCGGGGAGAGGAAGCAGAGGCGGGCTTCTTCCTCGCTTGCCGCTGTGGGATACCACCCCTGAGAATAAGCTGGCCGCCAGGGTTAAGGTGAGGCAAGGGGATGGCACACACACCCCCCTTGGCCACCACACCTAGGAGATCACGGAGAGTAATTAATCCAACGCTAATGAGAAGTGTGTCTTCCCCTAGCCTAGCCCCACATCCTGTTCTTATTAGCGGAGGTTATTACAATAGTAATCATGCGTGCTCCAGGCACAAATTGGGTTTTTTGCTCCACTGCCACCAATTTAGAAAACTATTAACGGCAAGATAAAGCCCCCATGGCTCACAGCAGGCCAGACAGGAGGCCCTCCACAGGCCCCTGCTCCCCGCCAGCCCCACTGGCTAGCCCCACCCAGGAAGTGGAGGTCTGACCATGGGAAGGAGCCGAACACTGGTGGGTGGGAGGGTGCTGGGCTGAGTGGGGGCCTTGGATTTCACACACACATGCACACACTTACGTGTGCACATACACTCACACGTGCACACACACACCCCCGGGGAGAAATGGCCCTCGGTTGGCAAGGTCGAAGGCTGCTCAGGGCTCATCTTGCCTGGGCTTAGGATCTCAGGGGAAGGCCCTTCCCTCCCTCTCAGCACCCACACAGGAAACCAGGGCAGGACTCCCACTGTCCCGCCCTGGGCCACACATGCTAAGGCCAGCCGCTGGCAGGACACTGCTGATCGGCCTGCGCCCATGGAATGCTCTGGAGGCTCAGTGGCAGGAGGGTCTCACTGGAGTGGGGGGCCGGGAGGGCCTGAGGAAGGAGGAACATGTAACCCCAAAAAGGGGGTCCCTGGGTGCCACGAAGCCCAGAAAGCAGATGCCCACTGCACCTGGAAAAGTAAAGTAGTATTTTAAACGATATGACCCAAAATTCCTCCCCAAGCCCGGGAAACTGCTGAGTCACAGGCTCAGTCCCAGAGAGGGTCCCAGACCGCTGCGCCTGCCAGCGCCCGGTTTCCGCACCCCGCAGGGAAGCGCGCCTGTGGCCTTGCAGCCTCAGCCACACCAGGTCTGGGCACTGGAAGCCTCGGCAGGTGCCGCAGTGCCACAGCCCCACGGAGACGACGAGGGCGAGGGCGGCATTGCTGGCGGAGGGGTGCCCAAGGGCCCAGAAATGGCGCCCTGGAAGCTTGAGGGTCCGCTGGGCGGTTCCAGGTGCTGGGCCGGCCAATGCCCCGCAGCTCACTGGCCCTCAGTGGCGCCATCAGCCACTTAGACGTGCAGGGTGTCATCCCCAGGCTGCTGGTCAGCTGCTTTTATGATTTGGTGTTTAATTGTTTGGACCCATTATCTATAGACGTCCCCCCAAAATTAAAATAATCCCCCAAACAGACCTGACCCCAAACAGACCTGACCCCAAACAGACCTGACCCCAAACAGACCTGACCCCAAACAGACCTGACCCCAACCAGACCTGCGGGAAGGTCTGCCTCGACTTCACAACCGGCCGTTCGGCTTTGAGCAAACTGGCTCCTCTGACCCATCTCTCCACACACGCCCGCATCTTCTGTAAGAGCAACCATGGAGTCTCCCCACTGGCGCTGGGAGAGGAAACACTTCGGTGCTGCCCCTTAGTAGCCATCAGCTCAGTTCTGCCGCCTCTGCTCCCAGGGCTGGGCCCCCTCTGTGGCCAGGCCTGGGCGAGGCTTCCTTCCCCTCCTGCAGGGACAGCACAGCAGGCCTCAGAGGGGGCAAGAGGGAGGGAGGGGAGAGTGGGGAGGGCTGAGCTTGATGAGAGGGAGAAAATGGAGGGTTTGGGGAGCAAACAGTGAGTGACTCGGGCTCTGTGAGCTGAAGGCCTCTCAGGCTCCAGCTTGGATAAACCTCTGGAACAAATCCCTTGCCCACAGTGCCCAGTGGTCTGCTCTCCAAACAGCCATGGGAAGCAGGTATTGTTGCTGTTTTAATGTATTTCTTCCTTGGTCCATGCTAAGATCCCCGGGGAAGGGACCATGTAAGCCTGTCGCGGTTGTGTAACCTCAGGGCTACAGACAGTGTCCAGCACAGAGTTGGCATTCAGCAAACAGAGGCTGGATGGATGGATGGATGGATGGAAGGGAAGGAGAGAAGTAAGGAGGAAATAGGAAGAAAGGGAGGATGGAGGGAAGGAGGGAAGAAAGAAAGGAGGGAGGGAGGAAAGAAGGAGGGATATGGGATAAACAAGGCAGACAGATGGTTGGATGATGAATTGTCCCATTTTACAGACTAAGAAACTGTGGCTTAGAGAGAAAAAGTGATTAACCAGACCAATCAGACCGCTAGCTGCAGATCAGCATAAAAACCCAGTTCACTGACCTCCTCATCTGGCACATTTCCCAATGCCCCAAAGGCTTCTCTTCTTTGGTTTCTTGAACACACTTAGCCAAGAAAGGCTTCCCCAAAACCGAGGGTCCCAAAGTCCAGTGCTCATGGCTAAAGACAGGGCACTCTCTGATTACCGTTCAGGGAACACCTGCCCGCTGACCGGCGGGAGAAAGCAGACACTGCCGTCCAGAGCGCGAGTGGTGTGGGCCTTGGACCCCTCCCTCCCAGGTCTCCCGCCCTGCACAGCCGCCCCACGGCAGCTCAGTGAAGCTGGTTCCTAACCTCACGTCTGTCTCCCTGCCAATAGCACACGTTTCTCTGGTGGTTAAATCAATGATGGGTGAAGTCCAGGCCTTGCCCAGGTGGACTCCCCGCCCAGAACCCGAGAGCCATGGCCACAACACATGCCTCTCCAGCCTTAACGTCCAGTTGGGAGTCCTCACTGCTGCCTCCCCACCACTCTCCCTTCACCCCCTTTCCACCCCTCCCTCTGCCCCAGTCATGCTGGGACCCTTCCCCTTCAGCTCCTGTGCCTCAGCTTCAGAGCCTGCTTGCCCCTGGTCCCGGGTCTTCGAAGGGGTGCCCTCTGTGTCCCCACCTGTGAGAGAAGCAGAGTTCTTGCAGTGTGCCAGGAAAGGACCTTCCTGAGGCTCACACAGGAGGATGCGTGATCTTCATTTCCATGGAATTAAACCCGGGTGTCCAGGGTCCCACTTCCCTTTGTTCCACCTTGGACAAGTCGCGTCTGCGTTAAGCAGGGCTGGAGCTAGAGCCACTGCCCTGAGTGTCCGCCCAATATGAAAGCACAGGCCAGGCCAGAGCCTGCGAGGGAGTCTGCATGGCTGCTGGGAGAACAGGCGAGCTGGGTCATGGAGCAGGAGAGCCCAAGAAAAGGAGAGCGAGAAGGAAATCTGCTAGCTTCCAAGTTCCATGGGCTTGCATTAGCTCCATCCTTCTAGCCAATCTGTGGTCTCCCAACTAGACTGACAGGCAGACCCTCTCCTAGGGCACCCCACCCTACACTGCACCCATCTCCCCCTTTGTTGGGCCCCTTCCCAGTGGCCTTCAGGAATGGACCTGTGCTTCCCTGGGGAGCGTGGAGCTGAAGCTTCCTGGTAAAGCTGCCTGGAGGACCATGCTTGCAATGCCCGGCCTCCCCTCTGCTCTCTTCCTATCGTTCATATCAATAACTAGCTAATTACGACGATAATGTGAGGCCCTTAGTCCTCGGGGGCATTCTGTCCCCTCCCAGAACACCCTGAGACTTCCCACACCTGCCCCGGGCAGCCATGTGGCCGCCGCTCTCTGTACATTGCCCCCTCTCCCCCTGGTTTTCTAAACTCCCTGACCAGGGGTCCTTTACCGGAGGCCCAGGATCCCTAAGAAGGCCCTTAGTACACGTCTGGGTTGGTGGGTACACATGCAGATTGTATAGGAAAAGGGTTCACAGCTAGAGGGGCCCTTGACACCAGAAAGCTTGGGGTTCATTGCCTGGATGCCCCAGTCCACTTGGACCTGCAAGGACCCACAGCTCAAGCTCACCCTTCTTTAACTCAGGACAATGATGCCTCTTCCAAGCCCACTGGACAAGACTCCTGCTGTCCGGACACCTCCATGAACCGCAGGGACACAGGGCTTTGCCACTGAAAGCACCTGGACATCACAGACTTTTGGCCCCTCCCCCAGGCCCCGGGCCCTGGGCCCTGGGCCCTGGCCCTGGCCTCAGCATAGGTGTGGTCTCATCACTCCACCAAGACTTACATGTGAGCCAGCGGCTGGCGTCCTCCCAATATTCCTTCCAAAACATAGCCTCCTGGTGTGCTGAATGGCAGCCGAGGCGGCAGGAGGCTGTGACTGGGAGAGGTCGGGGTCTTTGGAAACAGCAGGTGGAAATGGGGATCCTGGTAAAGTGGGGGGCATACAGTCCTGGAGTTAACATCTTAAGAGAGCCCAAGAGACCATTTTATTTAGCCAATAATTCAAAAAGCCATGCCAGCCTGGCCAGCATAGCTCAGTAGTTGAGCATCGACCTTTGAACCAGGAAGTTACTGTTTGATTCCCTGTCAGGGCACATGCCTGGCTTGAGGGCTCCATCACAGCAGCGGGTGTGAGGAAGGCAGCTGGTCAATGATTCTCTCTCATCATTGGTGTCTCTATCTCTCTCTCCCTCTCCTTCTCCCTCTCCCTCTCCCTTCCTCTCTGAAATCAATAAAAATATATTAATTTTTTAAAAAACCACTTCAGTTGCACCTTCACTGTGTCCAACGGTATAGACAGACAGCTCTACAGACATGGCCCCTGGGGTGGTGCATGTGTGATTCTAGCCTAATCGAGGGGCAGCTGATACCAGGCGCTGAATGCCTGTCTCAGGTAGAGAGCTGATGAGTACAGCAGAGGAGCTAGGTCAGATCAAGTGCCAATACCTACCACACATGTCTTCCTAGGGTGGCTCCAGAGGAAGCGCGAGTGTACGGCCCAGTGGCCAGAGCCTCTGCCTCCTGCTCTAGGGTGGGAAGGACTCTGAGGGCGCCTGAGTGGGAGACTCAGAGCCAGCAGGTCCCACTCTGCCTGAGACACAGAGGGGGTGGGAGAGAAGCTGGGAAGCCACAGCCCCTGAATGCAAATGAGGAAGCTGCATAATTAATCAACATCAAACAGTTTCATTAAGAGATGGGGCTTTGCAGCTGTTTGGCTTGGAGAAGAAAACTGGAAACAGCAGGAAGGGTGCAGGCGAAGGGAGGCTCAGACTGCTCAGGTCCAGCTCAGAAGCTACTGGTCTGGCTGCAAAGTTGAGGGGAGGTGAAGCGGGGAGGACCTAGAGGGGGAGAAGAGCTGCTGGGAGAGGAGCAAATGGCTCCAGGATGGCTTTGGCCCCGATATTAGACTGGGGTTCCCTGGGGGTCATCTTATTCCTCCTCAACACAGATGGTGCCCCTCACCTACCACCTCCACGTCCTTCCAGGAGCCGATATTTGGGGAAGGAGGGTGGGCATTGCCAGTGAGATCAGGCACCCCTAGTGCAGCAGGGAGTGTTGCTCATTGGTTTCTGAGCAGGGGCGTCCCCAGAAGGGAACACAGGCTCTCACACCGGGGACTCACTGCTCAGTCTCCAAAATGGTCTCAAAGCTGTTGGATGGCGGGAAGCCAACAGAGAAACCAAACCAGGGCCCATTTATCCCCAAGTCCCTGCCCAGGCCACACCCTTCATTTACTCTAAAGTGAGGCAAGCCCCTGGGACTAAAGCACAGGGTAGGAGCCTTCCTAGGCCCCTTGGCCCTGGGGTGTGGCCCCCAATGCACTGGCTCAGTCCCCATGGGCAGGGAGGTCACTGCTCAGAAGACATCTCCCAACCCTTCCTAACCTGGCTCTGCTCCTCTCCAGCCCCTTCTTGTCCTTACAGGCCCCTGTGCTCCGTTTCTCTCAAGGCCCTTCCACTCCCAACAGCTCGGCTCTCACACTCCCTCGCCATCCCTGGGCGGCCTGAGCCCTCTGTGCACCGCCCAGTTCAAACCTCCGGAAGGCCTCCCTGGCTCCCAGACCCCGCGGGTCAGGCACTTTCTTCCCTGGCTCTGCATCGTGTTACAACGATTTGGCCTGGAAACCAAGAGCTCCTGCGGAACCAGGCATCTCTCTTCACCTTCGCATCGCTGAGAGCTGGGCGACACTTCCAACGTGTGTCAGTGGAATACCTCTTCTGAACTAACGGTCACAGACGCTCACTTCATCCAGACACTGATTCCTGAAAAGTGTCCCAGCCATCAGAACGAGCAGTGTACTCCTCTGCTCCATCTCAGAGCCCAAGGCTGGCGTGGGACTGTGGGAAGGGCCACCACTCAGGAGGCTGGGCTTCCGGGACCCGTGCCCCAGGACCAGCCATCGTTCCTGACTGTGGGTGCCTTAGGCTGAGCGCAAGTGACTAAGGAAAGGCCTGGGTGCGGGCCAGAGCCACGGCGCTCTCCGGAAGCCACGCCCGTGTGACACGGCCATCGCCTAGGAAGGGTGTGGGACCCAGGGGTCTGGTGCCTATGAACCACAGGCCAGGAGCACTGCCTGCAGCCGGAGCTTCAGGAACCAGGCCTTGGGAACCAGGCGGGATCCAGCAGCTGCCCACCAGGTCTCTCACCCTCTCCGCCAGCCTGTCCCCTTTCCTCCAACCTTTTCATTCCTGGGGACTCGTCTTCCCTGAGAAGGTGGGAAGAAGAGGGTCCATTTTAACTAACAAGGTTAGTAGCAGCCTGTGCCTGCTACCCTGTTTCCCTAAAAATAAGACAGTGTCTTATATTAATTTTTGCTCCCAAAGATGCGCTAGATCTTATTTTCAGGGGGATGCCTTATATTACAGCGAGTAGGTCTTATTTTGGGGGGATGTCTTACTTTCGGGGAAACAGGGTATTGTTGTCTCACTGCAATTGGAAAGGAAAGGAGAGGAAGAGGCTCCATCACTGGGGGAGGGGAAGCAATAGCAGGGCCCTCTCCCCGCTGCTTGCTGGCATGCTCCTCAGGATTCCTCGCAGGCTCCCATTTCCCCAGGTGTCTGTGGGGAAGCCCAGAGCGGGAGGGAAGAGCAGGCTGGTGCCCTGACACTTCTAAGTTCTGGAGAAATGCTCAGCAGGAGCATGCAGCAATGGGTGCAGTGATGTTTTTCCTGGGGTGGAAGGGGGGTGCAAGAAGGAGGCCTCAGTCCTAGTTTTTTGTGAGTTTCATCCACTGTCCTGCTGGTCTACAACTTAGCATGCTGGCCTGGATAGCACTGTGCTTCTTAGTCCCCAATTCCTCCCCTCAGAGGAGAAGCCCCCAGGCCAGCCATGCTCAGCGCACACGCTGCCAGATGCTAAGGCAGCGGATCGGGAGGGGCTGTCTCCTGCAGACACATCCCAAGCCCTCTGCCCCTGAGACTGCACAGGAGCCGCAGACCAGGCTCCAGGAGGGGCCCCCGGGGAGGCCCAGCCTTCACTCTCACCACTCCCACCAGGCTGTGCCCTGCTTAGGATAAACCAGTAGGAGCAGCACAGAGAAAGCTAAGAATCCCCAAATGTCTCGGGGTGGGGGTGGGGAGCAGCGGCAGGCACGCAGGGCCGAGCCCTCCCTGGCCAGGCCTCAGCAGAGCCCTGCTGGGTCACCAAGGTGAGAGCAGGATGTGAGGGGCAAGATGGTGGGTGAGCCAAGCAGGAAGGCAGCCTCTCACTGGCCAAGCCTCTGCTGCCTGAGCACCCGCCTCCCATCCCAGCACCCAGCCCCCTGTCTGCCTTCCTTCCTTCCTTCCCTCTACAGGCTCTGGCCCCAAGCCCCTCCCCTCGGTCCATCCCTCCTGAGCGGCTCTCCGTCCCCGAGGAGCAGAGTGGCCAGGAGAAGACCCCTCACCTCCCACCCAAGCTTCCGGAGGCAACACAACAAAGAGCAGAGACAAAGGCAGACCCACAGAAAGCCCACACAGAACCACATGTATGTGCAAGCGTGATTGTATGCAGTATAACACATATGGAAAAGTGCACATATCATTAGGGTTTTTAATTGAGCATTTACTATGTGACAGGCAAGCGACATTACCAGGCATAGTTTATGAAGAGAGAAATTGGGGAGACCCCGAGTAATGGGTCCCAGGTCACACAGCCAGTGTGTGACGGTGAGGGGTATGAACCCAGACAGTATGTCTCTAAGCCGCCTAAACTCTAAACCTCCACTGTGTGCCTTTCAGTGATGTCGGCCATGGTTTGAGGTGGGAGGTTAAAGAAGCAAGCTGCCCAACGCAGGACCAGCGTCCTCATCTCTCCACCCGGGCAGAAGCAGGGAGCAGAGTGCTCAGTGGGGGATGCAGACTCCTCCACCCAGTGCCCTACTCCTCACTGTCCTCTCTGCCTTCCCATCCTTGCTCCCAAAGGCAAGGGGACCCAGCTGTGCCAGAGAGGAAACGCCCAGGCTAGTCCCCACCCTCCCCCAGCCTAGGACCTGCAGGGCTAGAGGGTCAGTCCCTGGCCGTGTCTGGCCAGGGAAGGCAGCGTGGAGGGCACATCTGCAGCTCACTGGCTGAGGCAGGGTGCCTGGGCACAGCTGGAACCTGGCTTTCGGGCTGTGGCGAGGCTGGGGAGTGAGCCCTGGGCGGACACTGGAACTGGATTCAGAGGCAGGTCTGGTGGCCACTGGCTGTGAAGTCCGGAAAGTGAGTGAATGTGGGGAACTGGAGGGGTGGGTCTGCCACCTGCAGCGACCTGAGTCCCAGCATTCCCAGGCAGCAGAGTTCATGGCCAAGAAAGCTCTAACCCTTCCCTTCCTTCCCTGGAAGCTGAGACATCAAAGCAGGAAGGGAAAAGACACCCCAAGCCCATGGCCCCTACTCTGTGAGGCTCTGGCAGCAGGACCTGCCTTGTGGTTCCTCAGTGGGCTCTGGCCAGGACGGGGCGGGAGCCGCTCCACAGCACCCCGCAGCTCACGGACTCTGGGAAGAATCGCTTCACCTCTGAGTAAGTTCTGGAACACAGGAATAGCACCCACTTTGTGGTTTATCACACAAAACGCTGAGGACACAGTCCCTTCCTTCTCACCACTCCCACAGCCCTAGTCTCCATCCCTAGGCGGCAGGGGATGGGGGCGAGGGGGAAGGAGGCACTTTGGGAATTGATGGAATCCACTGGAAATCCTGCAGGAACAGTGAGAGGTTGGCACCACGTGCTGGCACATCCCTGGGGGCACTACTGGGTCACGAGAAGCCCACTGTCGCGTGCTGGAAGCCACCTGGGCATGCCTGTCGCCCTGGCCGCCACTGGGTGTTCCTGAGGTTCCGCGGGAGTCCCACAGTGCCAGGCCTCACGGAGTCCCTGGGGAGCTGCGGGGCCATGAGAATTCGGCAAGGGTGGCTGGGGACACACTGGGAGGCCACAGGAGCAAGAGCACGTGCCTGGGCATTGTAGAGGGCACAGGGCCAACCGGAGCCTCTGGGGGATTGTCAGGGGCTCCCCCTAAGTGCCGCACTCAAGGCTCTTATCCTGACAACATGGTGAGCAGGTGCCCAGGGAGCCCCAAGCAGGGCCCTGCTGGGAGAGGGAGCAAGCTGCTGGCTGACTGGGCAGCAACACCACTCTGCCCCCAGGGGTAGCGGCCACTTGGAAAAATGGGCAGTCTGGCTTGGAAAATCACTCTGAAGAGGGGCAACTCCACCCGTCCACCGACCAAAGGCTGCAGGTGGGAGGCCAGGCCCATTCCAGGACAGGGAAGGGCCCAGCCCTGCTCCACATCCTTTCAGGAAAGGGCCAGTCCTCCCCAGACCAGGCTCTGGTCAGAGCAAAAGGAAGGGAGGCAGGATACACTGAGGCCTGAGCTTGAGAACGTTCCTCACTGAGCAGGTAGCCAATGCTTACCACGTGCCAAGTGACCCCACCTCCAGTGCCCTGGCCAGCACCTTCCTCTCTGTCACCCCAATCCCCACATGCCTCTCTCAGGGAATAGCGCCCTCCAGGCCAGGAGTGGGGTGTCTCCCTGACACTTTCTTCCTTGCCCTGCCTGGCTCTCAGAGGCGGTGACTGCCCCTTGTCCCCATGACCGTCCTTCCCATCCTACTGTGGCTCTCGGGCCACAGCCAACTTGGGTGAAGAAGGCCCAGGCAGACCTGCAACGCCTCCAGGGCCCTCCCTCAGCCTGACCCACGCACACACTCTGCCAGAATGGTCTTTATTAAACACTAGAGGCCCAGGGCACAGCTTCATGCACATTGAAAGGAAATTAATTAGAAGAAATATTTTAGAGGCCGGGGAGAACTCTGGGAGGACTCCAGGGCATGTTCGGCCCCTCTCACCCAGTCCCGATCAGCAGGACCCTAGCAGCAAGCTAATCTATTAGTCTGAACGTCTGTCCCCTGACTGGTCAAACAGTCGAACAGACAGTCAGACAGTTAGCACCTCAGGCTTTTATTATGTAGGAGAGTTTTAATCACTTAAGTCTGCATCCTGCTTAAAGCCCTTTCTTGTCCCCTCGGAGCCCACAAAACGGTATCAAGTTCCATGGATAAAAAGCCCGTCAGCCCTGTGGTGCCCCACACTCTGTCTTCCAGGCAAAGTCCTCGCAGCCTCATGCCCATCGCTCCCCTTCCCTGGGCCTCGGCACCGCTGTTCCCTCGTCTCCAGTGAGTGGCTGAGCCACCTGCAGCTCAGCGTGCCCAGAACCTGGTGCCGTCTCATTGGCATGAGCACAGGGAGGACTGTGGGGAGGACCAGGGCTGCAGTGTCTCCATTATGGCAACAAGGACACAGATCAGGAGACATGAGGCCACTCGCCAAGGTCACCCAGAGTCAGGGCTCACCCGCTGCCCTTTGCTGCCCCAGAAGAGCCCGGAGGACCCAAGACGAGAGAAAGAACAGGGTAAGTGCCCAAGGTGAGTCCCGGAGCCCAGGGTGGCGGTGGCTGCGGCTGCAGCAGCGCTGGGACACGAGATGGAGGAGAGGATGCTGTGAGGCGGGCGCCCCTGGTGACACAGCTCAGAAGGAAGAGGCCTGGGGAGAGGAGATGGAGATGGAGGAGGAGGATGTGGGAGGAGATGCCCATGGTGACACAGCTCAGAAAGAAGGGGCCCAGGAAACAGGAGGCTCTAGGCCAGTGGTTCTCAACCTTTCTAATGCCGCGACCCTTTAATACAATTTCTCATGTTGTGAGCAGCGGGGTGTCCCCCTGACAGCCCCTGATACAGGTCGCAACCCACAGGTTGAGAACCACTGCTGTAGAGCCTAAGACCGTTGAAAAACACAGATATTTACATTATGATTTTTAACAGTAGCAAAATTACAGCTATGAAGTAGCAATGTAAATAATTTTATGGTTGGGGGTCACCACAACATGAGGAACTGTATTAAAGGGCCGCGGCATTAGAAAGGTTGAGAACCACTGCTCTAGGCAGATGTCACTGGGGTCCCAATGGGAACACCCTCCTCTAGGCATCAGAGTGGGCCTGGAGGAATCGGGCTGCAGTAGACATCACACCAGGCCGGGCCTTCCCACATGCGAGGCGGGCAGTGCAGGTGACGGCTGGACTCACGGGCGGCCCTGAAACCAAAGTAGCTCCTCATGCCCAACTGGGGACACCCAGACTGGACCTCTGGCCTCAGAAAACCTCTGCTTCCAGCCCTTGGAGGTGACGCTGTTAGAACATCTGAGGTCCTTGGGGGAGAGATACAGGCTGAGATAATCCCGCAGGGCCTATCCCACACCCCTGTCTGCTCTCCAATCCCTGTCCCAGCCTCAGATGCCTGACGCACCTCCAGCACTTGTCCTCCCCATGGTGAGGCTCCTCACCGGCTCTGCTCTCCAGCTTCTGCTGCCCTCTGGCTGTGCAGCTGCCTCCCTGAGCCCTGCAGGCCACAGGGAAGAGCAGGGAGGTACACCAGCCACTTCCCTAGGCTCCCTCCCTGTGCCCTGGTCTCCTCTCTGGGGCTTGGGGGAGGCGAGCATACTTTGCTAAGGAAAAGCCGCCGGCGCTGCCCTTCTTCAGCAGAGGCACCCAGGATGGCAGCACACCCTGGAAAGCACCAATTCAGCTGACACCACAGCAGCCCCTGGGCCTGTCCCTCAGGGGCCAGACTCAGGACACTGCTTGGTTCCACTGTGCCCCCATATCAGGGGAACTCAGACCCAGGGTAACCCTAAGGCCAGCATGTGTCACTCTCCTTGAACATGCAGCACTGTAGCCTGCTCCACATGTCCCTTTGCTAGACCTGAGGAGTGTGGCTGCACCAGGTGTGCCCACCACTGCCCACCCAGGACCACACTTTTCCTGGAGCTGAGGCAGCAGTGTGGACAGCCCAGTGTAAAGCAGTGGACATTTGCACACGCACACGCACACGCACTCACGTGCATTCTCCCCGCCACACACACACACACACACACACACACACACACACACACGGCCTCCATGAGACTGACCTGCCTCCCACTTCTGCTCAGCCAGCCCCAGCCCTGGCCACCCCCACCCATGGCAGCACTGAACCTATCATCAGATGCTAATTAAATCCCTAATGAGCAAATAAGGATACAGGAGCCGGTCCTCCACGGCCTACCACCCACGTCTCTACATTGGACTTATCACTCGTCACAGGATGTTTACAATAATTTTTAATTTGTGCAATTATTAATCACTTTTCTATCTGCATCATTTGCATAATAATTAGTCATCTCAGTGTTGGCAGGTCTGTGAATGACAGTGTTTTAAATTGAATTAAGATTTTAATATTCTATTTTCCTGCTTTCTTCCCCCTTCAAGCACAAATAGCAACCAGAGGGCAGTGCGAAGGAATTGGCAGGCACTGGACTTGGCCCACTCTGTGCCCTGGAAAATGCTGGGTGGAGGGGCTGTCTGCAAGAGGGAACCTTAATCCAGAAGTAGCATGTGAGGGGTTAATGGCCTTGCCTGAGGTCTGGATGTGGGGAGTGACGATGAGCCTGGAGGTGAGGAGTGAGGATGAGCCTGGAGGTGAGGAGTGAGGATGAGCCTGGAAGTGAACAGTGAGGATGAGCCTGGAGGTGAGGAGTGAGGATGAGCCTGGAAGTGAACAGTGAGGATGAGCCTGGAGGTGGGGAGTGAGGATGAGTGTGGAGGTGGGGAGTGAGGATGACTGTGGAGGTGGAGAGTGAGGATGAGTGTGGAGGTGGGGAGTGAGGATGAGTGTGGAGGTGAGGAGTGAGGATGAGTGTGGAGGTGGGGAGAGAGGATGAGTGTGGAGGTGGGGAGTGAGGATGAGTGTGGAGGTGAGGAGTGAGGATGAGTGTGGAGGTGGGGAGAGAGGATGATTGTGGAGGTGGGGAGTGAGGATGAGTGTGGAGGTGGTGAGAGAGGATGAGTGTGGAGGTGGGGAGTGAGGATGAGTGTGGAGGTGGGGAGTGAGGATGATTGTGGAGGTGGGGAGTGAGGATGAGCCTGGAGGTGGGGAGTGAGGATGAGCCTGGAGGTGGGGAGTGAGGATGGGTGTGGAGGTGGGGAGTGAGGATGAGCCTGGAGGTGGGGAGTGAGGATGAGCCTGGAGGTGGGGAGTGAGGATGAGTGTGGAAGTTAGGAGTGAGGATGGGTGTGGAGGTGAGGAGTGAGGATGAGCCTGGAGGTGGGGAGTGAGGATGAGTGTGGAGGTGGGGAGTGAGGATGGGTGTGGAGGTGGGGAGTGAGGATGAGTGTGGAGGTGAGCAGTGAGGATAAGTGGGGAGGTGAGGACTGAGGATGAGCCTGGAGGTGAGGAGTGAGGATGAGTGTGGAGGTGGGGAGTGAGGATGGGTTTGGAGGTGGGGAGTGAGGATGGGTGTGGAGGTGAGCAGTGAGGATAAGTGGGGAGGTGAGGAGTGAGGATGAGCCTGGAGGTGGGGAGTGAGGATGAGTGTGGAGGTGGGGAGGGAGGATGAGTGTGGAGGTGGGGAGTGAGGATGAGCCTTGAGGTGGGGAGTGAGGATGAGCATGTTGGTGGGGTGTGAGGATGAGTGTGGAGGTGGGGAGTGAGGATGAGTGTGGAAGTGAGGAGTGAGGAAGAGTGTGGAGGTGGGGTGTGAGGATGAGTGTGGAGGTGGGGAGTGAGGATGAGTGTGGAAGTGAGGAGTGAGGATGAGTGTGGAAGTGAGGAGTGAGGATGAGTGTGGAAGTGAGGAGTGAGGATGAGTGTGGAAGTGAGGAGTGAGGATGAGTGTGGAGGTGGGGAGTGAGGATGGGTGTGGAGGTGGGGAGTGAGGATGGGTGTGGAGGTGAGCAGTGAGGATAAGTGGGGAGGTGAGGAGTGAGGATGAGCCTGGAGGTGGGGAGTGAGGATGAGTGTGGAGGTGGGGAGTGAGGATGAGCCTGGAGGTGGGGAGTGAGGATGAGCGTGTTGGTGGGGTGTGAGGATGAGTGTGGAGGTGGGGAGTGAGGATGGGTGTGGAGGTGAGGAGTGAGGATGAGTGTGGAGGTGGGGAGTGAGGATGAGCGTGGAAGTGAGGAGTGAGGATGAGTGTGGAGGTGGGGAGTGAGGATGAGTGTGGAAGTGAGGAGTGAGGATGAGTGTGGAGGTGGGGAGTGAGGATGAGCGTGGAAGTGAGGAGTGAGGATGAGTGTGGAGGTGGGGAGTGAGGATGAGTGTGGAGGGGCAGAGTGAGGATGAGCGTATTGGTGGGGTGTGAGGATGAGTGTGGAGGTGGGGAGTTAGGATGAGCGTGGAAGTGAGGAGTGAGGATGAGTGTGGAAGTTAGGAGTGAGGATGGGTGTGGAGGTGGGGAGTGAGGATGAGTGTGGAGGTCGGGAGTGAGGATGAGTGTGGAGGTGGGGAGTGAGGATGAGCGTGGAAGTGAGGAGTGAGGATGAGTGTGGAAGTGAGGAGTGAGGATGAGTGTGGAAGTGAGGAGTGAGGATGAGTGTGGAGGTCGGGAGTGAGGATGAGTGTGGAGGTGGGGAGTGAGGATGAGTGTGGAGGGGCAGAGTGAGGATGAGCGTATTGGTGGGGTGTGAGGATGAGTGTGGAGGTGGGGAGTTAGGATGAGCGTGGAAGTGAGGAGTGAGGATGAGTGTGGAGGTGGGGAATGAGGATGAGTGTGAAGTTGAGGACTTAAGGGGTACAGACCAGGAGGAAGGGCCCATGGCTCAGTGGCCAGGGATCAATAAAGCACTGAGGCTCCTTTCCAAACACTGAGATGGCTGCTCTGCAAGAGGAATTGACAAGCACATTATAGGCCAGCAAAGGATCCCTGGTCACTCACCCAGGTAGCTTGATGGCTTATGCCCTCAAAGGGGAAGTAGGCCACCCCATCCTAGCCATGGCCACTTTTCAGATGGGCGGAGAAAGAAAATCCGCCACCTCCAATGGCCCTCCATCAGACCCGCTGCCCAGACCGGGCTCCTGGCAGACCCTGCATGGTGGCATGTGGGCTCCCACTGACAAGCATGAGCTTGCTGTCCCCAGCAGGAAAGCAGTGGGGTTCCTCCTCCCCCTTCTACCCTAGGTCCTCTCAGACCAGCTCTAGCTTAGAAGAGAGGATGCTACAGCCCAGCCTTTCCACCACCATTGCTTGCTCTGTGTTGCCATGGTAATATCCGCTGCCTTGGATACCCATGGCTGCTCCAGAATTCTCTACTTAGGCAGGGCAGCTCCCCCTGCAGCCTGCTTCCAGCACGTCCCCTTCTACCATCACTGAGGACAAAAGCTATGATCACATCACATGCTCTGTAAGTCAGATCCTGGCCTTCCCTTTAGGTGACAGGGGGAACCACAGGGAAGACTGGTGTGAAGCAGTAGCTGGGGCCAGGCCATCACTCTGCACCTGGGTCTTCCCAGGAAGGACCGGTCCTACTACATAAACCCTTCCACTCACGGAGAGCAAGGGCTCCACCCGTGTGCTTCAGGACAAGGAGGGAGTCTCCAGGGCGGGAGCAGGATCCAGGGTTGCTGCAGCAGGAAGGGCCAGGTGAGGGAAGGTCCCAGGCTCAGCAGAGCCCTTCTCCAGAGGCTACTCTGCCTTCCCCCCAACCACAAGTCACCCAGCAGGGCCAGACAGGGAAGGTTCCAGGCATTCCTGGCATCCACTCTAGCCACAGGGTGTCCCTGGGCTGAACCACATTTCTCCAGCCAAGTACTAGCCCAGCCAGGAAGCCTGCAGGCCCTGGGAGGACCAGCCTTTGCCGGAAGGGCAGGACGCATACGGCCAGGCCAGGGAAGGGCGCAGTGTGATCCAGGAATCACAAGGAGCATCAGAGAACTGGGTCCCAGGGCTTGGACTGTCCCAGACCCCAATGAGAGTGAGCTCACAGCCTCCTCCTCACACTGTAAACAGGTTCGGGGAGGCCCAGATTCACTGTCCGCCACCTCCTCACTCAGGGGACCCAGCCTTTGCCACACCCAGCTGCACCTGCCACACCCAGCCCTCTGCTCCTGGCCTGACAGGCAAAGGGAGATCTTCAAACAATGAGACCTACATACATGGCTGGTATCACAGCAGCCTCTGCTGGCCACCTGCGCCTCCACACCTCAGCCAGGGGTGGAAGGAAGGCCAGACCCTCAGAGCCATGTCACCAGGAGCCCAGGAGTTAGGCTGGGACAGTCCTGCTTCACAGCTGTTGTCTCAGCATTATTATTGATAGCACGTGCGCATACACACACATACACACACACACACACGGTTCATTCCCAGGGCAATCATTTAAATGGTCTCTTCAGCATCCCAGAGAGACTAGAGAGAAAGAAGGTGGAGAACCCCAAGCCTGGAAACAGCAACCTTCTCTCCACCCCAGCCAGAGGGAACGCGGAGGCCCCTGGGTGGCAGGGGTGGCAGGACAGTATGCCTGGCAGAACAGAAAGAAGACAAAGAGTCCACCCAGCCAAAGGGTGGGAACCTAGAGGCAGGAAAGTGCAATCCCCGCAGATGTCCAGGAGATGGCAATGCAGAGCACTCCTTGGGCCCAGGCCCCTTGCAGTGGGCAGCCCCATCCCGTTGACGGCCTTGACTCTAGGGTGTGGCCTGGCCCCTCCACAAAGCCCACTCGGCTACAAAGTTTCCCCTCCCCCTTTTCCCTAGCCTTCATTCACTTCCTCCCAGCTGGTTTTCTACCCTGAATTGAAAACAGTAAGTTAAGATATTTCAAAAGTGCCCCCCCCCTTCTCCCTCAACCTCCAGGGAGGGAAAAGGTGAGAGCAACTAGACCCAGCTAGGGGCTCCTGTATTCCCCCTCTCACTCCGTTGCCTGGTGGATGCAAGGCTTTTAGGGAACCCCTCTCTCCCCACCCATCTGGGTTGGGATCCCTGAAGTCAAAGGTATAGGGACCTCTGTATTTCTTTGTGCAGTAGGATTGGAGTCATAGAAATCAGGGAATATCTATATATTCTGTCATTTGAAGAAGTTGATGTAAATTAGCTACAAAGTAATACACAAATGTGCACTGTCTATACCAGATACCAACAACTGCGGCACTTTGGGGCTCAGCAGCAGGTTCCGCGCCACAAAGCCTGGTCATCTTTGTGGAGAGAGGGGAGATGGCCCATGAGTGGGGAGAGGTGTTCCTGCACTGGGCCCCCGGGGTGTGGGGCCAGCACTGCTGGAGGCCGAGGAGTCGAGCTCGGCACTGACACAGCTCGGGGTACGGCTGGTTGACTGCCGGGCCACCATTTCCCCTCCAGCCTGATGCCGAGACTTCCTAGGCATGAGGCTGGAGGCAAATTGGGATTTTATGCCCCTTCTTGCTGTTGCAGGAGAGAAGTTTTGTGAAAAGGAAAAATAAGGGTCATAAAACCCTTAGGAATATTTCAGAGATGTCCTACCTACATGTGCACATTACCTGCCAAATTCCCGAAGTTCACACGCTCCCAGTTCCTACCAACCTCGCACTGAGGCGAAGCCGACCCGAGCCATAGTTCCTGTCTCCTATCGCCCAGCTTCGCGGCAGGTGCTGAGGAAAACGGTCTCTGCCGTTATTAAGCTCGGGCTGGACAGGGGGAGCATTTCTACCACAACTGATTGCAATGTGGAGGTTCACACTGGAGTCAGATGTGCACAGTATTATGGGAGCAGACTTACAGAGGAAGCATTTAATTCCCGTCCCCCTGGCAGCGGGCAGCCAGGGACGACACCACAGAGGAAACAACCTGGGAGCTGGGCCCTGAGTGCATGGGCTCAGCGAAGGGGAGGAAGGACAGGCCACAGGCAGCAGTCGGGGAAAGCGCAGAGGCCTGAACCATCGGCATTTGACCAGGGAACTGAGAAGTCCTAAGGGTTCAGGGAAGGGGCAGACTGGTCAGGGCAAAAGGGAACTTGATAGAATGCTGAGGACACCTGACACCTGGAGACAGGGGCTTCGTCCTCCATCTGCCTCCCACACGGCCTGGAGGACATCCTGTCCTCAGTCTCCCTCCCGCCGATACTGGGACTAGCATGTGTCCTCACCCTGTTCCCACAAAAGCCAGAGCCTCTCGGGGACGGCGTGGCTGGCACCTGAGAGGCAGTCCATGGCTCAGTAAGCATTCACCTCATTGTGGCCACGACAGTCAGCCCAGCTGGTTAGACTAGACCTCTGTCACGGTGCTTTGGGGGCGTCCTGAAGGCACGGAACCTACTTGAGCCTCCTCTCACTCAGAGTAACCCCCTTAAGAATCATTCGTGCATTCATTTGGACAAAAAGCATAGGTTTTGGTAGCTCTGTGGTCGGTCTTGAGCCTGTTTCCTCAACTGCAAATGGAAATATTAGCATCCAGCATGCTGCCTGGCTGGTGTTGCTCCGTGGCTGAGCATTGCCCTGCCCACCAAGAGGTTGCCGGCTCAACTTCTGGTCAGGGCACATGCCCAGGTTGTGGACTTGATCCCGCATGGGGGCCATGATCTTCTCTCTCTCTGTCCCTCTCCCGTCCTCTCTGAAATCAATACAAACATTTTTTAAATGTGTTGGGGTTTTATGAGATAGAATTTTGGGGAGTGCCTGACCCAGAGAGCTCTCAGTAAATGACAGCTAGCCCGACCAGAGTGGCTCAGTGGTTGAGCACCGGCCTATGGACCAGGAGGTCACATGCCCGGGTTAGGGCATGTGCCCGGGTTGTGGGCTCGAACCCCAGTGTGGGGTGTGCAGGGGACAGCCGATCAATGATTCTCATCATTGATGTTCCTATCTCTCCCTCTCCCATCCTCTCTGAATCAATTAAAAATATGTACTTAAAAATAAATAAATAAATAAAAATATATGGCCATGTATTGTAACCAGGAATCAAACCATGGCCTCCTGGTTCACAGGCTGATGCTCAACCACAGAACCACGCTGGCCAGGCAATAAAAATATTTTTTTAATTTTTTAATCCTATATTTTTATTTTATTGATTAAGATATTACATATGTGTCCTTATCTCTCCATTGCCTCCCAACTCCCCCACACATGCCCTCACGCCCCTGGTGTCTGTCTATCATTGTAGGCTTATACGCAGGCATACAAGTCCTTTGGTTGATCTCTCCCCCTTACCCCCACCCTCCCCTACCTTCCCTCTGAGGTTTGACAGTCTGAGAAATGCTTCTCTGCCTCTGGATCTGTTTTTGTTCATCAGTTTATGTTGTTTATTATTTAAAAAAATAAATAAATAAATAAATGACAGCTGTTAGTTCTGCTGAGTGATGCCTTGGGCTAGGAAGTGAGACTTGAAAATGAATGAAAGACCTGAATGAGAATATAATCTTATATAATAAGAGAGGAATATGCAAATTAGGCCAGGACTCTGCAATGTTCACCACTGCTCAGCAGGGGGCGGGGGGGTGGCAGGGGTACCTGGGCCTGTGGCCAGGATGTGAGCCTGTGGTGCCTCCTCTGCAGCTGGGGAGCTAATGACTGACAGGCTCCGGTTCTCCTCCAACAGACTTGTCCGCAGGCATGCGGTTGCTGAGAACCAGACAGGGCTTCTGGCCACAGATCCACAGCTTTACAGAGACCAACTCTACCAGGCCACCTGGAGGCCACGTGGCTGGGCCACAGGGGGCCTGAACCCGGTGCCCGTCCAAGATGTGATGCAGAGAGGAGGTGTAGGAGGAAATTCAGAGAATGGGATGTGGGGGTTCAAGACTCACTTCCTTTGGACTTTGTCCTTCTTGGCCTTGGTCCTTTCCTTTCGGGCCTGGAGCGCAAGCACTGCAGGAGAGGGATGGATGACGGGCGAATGTGGAAGGAAAGAGGTGACCCAGCTGAGGGTGGAGACCTAGCAGAGGAGTGAGGCCGGCTGCGGTGCCGCCTGAGAGCAGCTTTGGTGAAGCGGCGGCGAGGAGCCGGGCGTTCCAAGAGGTGCCGAGCGCGCCTCACCATTCCTCTCTGAGGACACCCCACACAGGTGCTGCCTTCGCCAGCAGGCTCTGGGCGACAGCTGCAAATGTGATCGCAACTTCTAACATTCTGGGCAAAGAACCGACCCTGCGCCCCTCCAGGTACCAGGCTTGCTAGGAGTGTGCTGTCACCAATGCCACAGATCAAAGGCAAAAACCTGGCGAGGCAGGTGCATCGGAGGGGGCTCAGGAGGGGCAGGGGGCCGTGGGCTGGGATCAGCCTCACCTACAGAGAGCGAGGTTCTGCAGTGGCCCCAAGACACGGGTCTGCCGGGTGGGGAACAAGGGGCATGGAAGGATGCCTGGGCAGAGGGGCGAGGACCATAGCCCTGAGGCGGGGGCTGCGGGGCAGTGCCACCTCAGTGGAGGGGTCTACACTGCAGGGCACTCCACTGACTGACGCGATTCAGAAAAGCTCCAGCACTAACCTGGCCTCCCCGGGGCGGCCTTCGCCCTTCAGAGGTAGTGACTCCTCCTCCCACCTGAGCCCAAAAACAAGCCATGCCTACCCTGCCCATGCTTGCACGGTGAGCATGAAGCCTTTCTACTCTCTAAAACACAACAGAAAAAGTGTCAGTGAGGATTAGCAAACAAACAACAACAAAAGTGTCAAGCGTAAGACCCGTCTAGCACTCCCAGGGTCTTGAAAGCCAGGTTCCAAACTGAAACCCCAGCGAGCAAGTCTTCCAAGGCTGTAGAACTCAGCCCCTCGTACACTATGGAGGCTGCACTGCAGAAGCAAGGAGAGGCTGGTAAAAAGTGCTGTGGGCTCTCCCCTCACTACTCGTCCTGCTACCGGGGTGATGATCGCTGTGGGGGAACTGCAAGGAGAGGAGTCTGATGTTTAAATCCTGGCTCTTTTCCAATTCAGAGCAATTCTGAGCAAGTTCACCTCTTTGCACAAATGTTTTCTCTCCTGCCAAATGAAAAGACAGGAAAGAAAACAGCCCTGCTTACAAGCTCCAGTTCCCTGTGCCTGTAAGTCCTTGGCTGACAGGGTGCTGAAGGCAATGTGCAGGGCCAGAGGTTTACTCCCCGCCCACTGCCTGCTCTGTCTCTCCCAAGGGTGTGGCTCCACACACCAGCTGAGTCACCACCAGGACTCCTGCTGCCTTTTTTCCTGAAAGGGTGGACCTGTGCGAGCCCAGTACTGATGCCAACAACGGGACTCAAAACTCGAAAGAAATCAGGAGAAAGAAACAGATAAAAAATGCACAGTTCAGGACATATATCTCCTAACAATTCAAACTCAAACCAGTTCTTGAGACAGCTACCTCCTGGCCCGGGCTCAGTCACAGACAGTTTCATTGCTCTTCACCCAAATTCCATGTCTGTTACATTACTTGGGTACATTTATCAAAACTAAAAGATTAACACTGCATATTTCTATAGACTGAACTCAACTTTATTCGAATTTCACCAGTTTCACCACTCATGAGCCATTTTAAAAGTTTACAGCAAGGAGTCAAAGGACAAGACACTGGGTTTTAGTCCCAACTCTGCCACATGCAAACATAGAACCTTAAAATTTCGTTTCTAAGCTCCCTAAAAGTACCTCCATCTACAAATGCTGCTTCTAGACACAGTCCACTCTACCCCTCATCTCTCTGCCTGACTCCTCTCTTATAGCCACTGCCAATTAGGGATGAGAGTCCAGCTGAGAATCTCCAGTTAGAAAATGGAGCACCTTTGGCATTTATAGATCTCAAAGTTGTTTCAAAGTCCAGGTCTGTCTCCTGGCTGGGGGACTGCCTTACTTCAGGAATCTAAGTGCACTCTGCAGCAGAGATAGCAGCTGTCCGTTCACACACGCTTCTCCCTTCTTCCTGGGGGTGCGTTACTTTTTCCCTGCTCCCCTGAATTAATGGGCAGCCATTCAACTAAGTTCCAGCCAACAGAAGGTGAATGGAAGTGTGTCCCCATCTAGAGCTGGCCCATAACATCTGCCACGCATCCTCCAAGCTCAACTCACTAAAATGCCAATGCCCAAAGCAACCTTGGAGACCATGTTAACATTGGAATCAGCCTCAACCCGAAATACTGTGTGGATTAGAGTATCCCCCAACCCCTACCGGCTCAACCTGACATTACGTGAGTTGGGAGCGGATGGGGGAAATACCTATTGTGCCGTTATCATAAGCCAATCCATTTGGAGGCTCTCATAGCAGCTTAGCCCAACCTAATACAGATACTGTCAATTCCATTAGCACAAGACCTTGCTTCTGAGGCTGTGCTGAGGGGCTCAGGTGCTGAGAGCTAAACTGATCACACACCTGAGTTCAGGACACAATACATCCATGCAAGGCCACTCTTTAAACAAAACAAAATGTTTTTATTGATTTCAGAGAGAAAAAAGAAGAAAGAGGGATAGAAACATCCATGATGAGAGAGAATCATTGACCAGCTGGCTCCTGCACACCCCCAAATAGAGATCAAGCCCACAACTCATGCATGTGCCCTGACTGGGAATCCAGCCATGATAGGTCAACATTCAACCACCATGAAACACTGGCCAAGCAAGGCCACTCTATGTTTCCCTTTCACTTCTGTTCCCCACGCTGTTTCCTCCCATAGATCCTAGTCTAGTGTGTTAAACATACATATCTTCTCCTTTAAAAATGCTGCTGCTCTCATTATTCACAATAGCCAATATATGGAAGGAACCCAAGTGCCCATCAATAGACAAGTGGATGAAAAAGCAGTAATACATACATACAATAGAATATTACTCAGTCACAAAAAAGAATGAAATCTTAGCATTTTTTACAGCATGGATGGACCTTGAAGACGTTATACTAAGTGAAATAAGTCAGACAAAGACAAACACCATATGTTTTACTTATATGTGAAACATATATCTAAAAAACAAAATAAATGAACAAAAAAGAAACAGACTCATAGTTGCAGAGATCAGACTGATGGTTGCCAGAGGGGAGAGGGTTGGGGGTAGGTATAAAAAGTGAAGGGAGCCCCAGTACTGCTGGGTTCTCTCCCTGAGCCAACTGCGCGAGGAGGCGCGCGGAGGCGGACCACGACATCTTGAAGGAGAGGAGCCGGAAAACATACAGCTGCCGTACGCGGTACCGGCTGGACCGCTGGGGCTCCCGGAGCACCGGCGCCCAGTTGGCGCGGAGGCGCGCAGA
This sequence comes from Antrozous pallidus, assembly GCA_027563665.1. Lineage (NCBI taxonomy): Eukaryota > Metazoa > Chordata > Mammalia > Chiroptera > Vespertilionidae > Antrozous > Antrozous pallidus. The sequence goes on from CM050520.1 coordinate 84,359,464, forward strand.
GCCCAGGGAGCTCTAAACTCCAGCACGGAAAGGTCAGATTTCCCTGGGGGTACTTTGGGCGCGAAACTGAGGGGGCTGGCAGTCTGGGAGATCTGCACCTTGGAACTCAAAACCTGGAGATCTGCACCTGAAATAGAATCTGTGGCTGTTGAAGCTGGTAAACGTGGGAGAGGGCCCTTGGAGCTGGTGGCAGAGTTGATCCCTGGAGCGCAATCGGTTTGGACCTGACAGAGGGGGGAAGCCCGGAAGATTTTGGGAGGGTTCTGGCTGCTAAAACAGCAGTCACCATTAGAGAGGCAGTATTGTTTAGTTCAGGATAGAGAGGACCAATAGACCCAGAAGTCAATCTAGAAACACTGCCACCCAGGGGCCAAATCACAAATTGACTCTTATGTGACAGGGAATTGATTATATTTTCTCTTCGACCTTGGGAATACAGTCTATTTTCATCTACACTTTAGTATCTTTTACTCTACCAACTTCACCTTTATACCACCACTCTCTGGCTAACCTTTCCCTATTTAGTGCCTTGTTTCCCTTACACTTTTCCCGCTTTAGATTTACCTAATTCTTTCCCCTTACCCCCTGTTAAAATTTCACCCCACTGATATATCTAATCTCTAACCACCTAATCCAAGTGCATATATACCTCTAGCTTCTCTGACTTCACTATCTTAAAGTGTTTTTAGCCCTGTCCTGTTGTTGTTGTTTACTTGACTGTTGATTATATTGATTTTTTAAGCAGGTTTATGAGATTGATTTGCTTATTCTGTTATTTTGGTTTGTCTTGTAGGGGGGGTTATTTTTATTTTTGGTGTTGTTTCTTTTTTTGTTGTCCTCATCTGCATTGTTTTTGAGATAAATTTTTGCTTCTGTGTTCCCTCACCTCTCTTGATATTAGTAGTTGTATGTAATTTGTATCAATCTCCAAGTACTTGTTGCAGGTTTTGGTTCGGATTAGGGGCTGTCCTATAGGAGTTTTCACCCCACATTTATAATTTACTCCTTTTATTTCTTTTTTTTTCTTCTCCCCCTTTTCCCATTATCATTTTGGCATTCCTGTCTTTCTTTTTTGTGAGTGTATGTGTGTGTGGGAGGTCTCTTTCTTTTTTGTGTGAGTGTGGGTATGTGAGTGTCTGTGTGGGTCTGGGGGAGGTTCTCTTTCTTTTTTCCCACCTATCACCAAATTTGCCTTTCTCTGGTGGTCACCTTTATTTGGAATTACAATTACTTTGACTACATTCCGGTTCAGTGCCTGGTGCGTTGCACCTGGTTGTGTTGTATTTTGTGCCTTTAAATCAACGCAGGAGAGTGAGAACTACATAACCAGATACACAGAGAAAAGAGACCATGGGAAGACAAAGAAATAGCCCACATATGAAAGAAAGCAAGGCTCGCCAGAAAAGGAGGTAAACGAAATGGAAGTTAACAACCTGTCAGAGAAAGAATTCAGAGAAATGGTCATAAGGTGGCTGAAAAGAATGGAAGACAAATTTGATAATATGAGTAAGAACCAAGAGGAAATGAGGAAGACCCAGGAAGAAATGATGAAGAGCCATGAAGAAATGAAGAGGAGCCATGAAGAAATGAAGAGGAGCCAAGAAGAAATGAAAAGTGACATTGCTGAAGTAAAGAACTCAATAGAAAGTATTAAGAGTAGACTAGAAGAAGCAGAGGATCGCATCAGTGAGCTAGAAGACCAGGTAGGAAAAAATAACCAAGTAGAGCAGCTTCTAGAAAAAAAATTAAAAAGCAGGAGGAGAGCCTAAGAGAACTCTGGGACAACATGAAACAAAACAACATCCGTATAATTGGGCTTCCAGAAGGACAGGAAACTGAGCAAGGAATAGAAAACCTGTTGGAAGAAATAATGACAGAAAACTTTCCTGGTATAGGAAAGGAAAAACCCACACAAATCCAAGAAGCTCACAGAGTCCCAAGCAAAATAAACCCCAAAAGACCTACGCCAAGGCACATTATAATTAAATTGGCAAACACCAATGACAAAGTAAGAATCTTAAAAGCTGCCAGAGAGAGACAGAAAGTCACCTACAAAGGAACACCCATCAGACTAACAAGTGATCTCTCAACAGAAACCTATCAGGCCAGAAGGCAGTGGAATGAAATCTACAAAGTCATGCAAAGGAAGGGTCTGAATCCTAGAATACTGTACCCAGCAAGGCTCTCAATCAAAATTGAAGGTCAAATCAGGAGCTTCACAGATAAAAAAGGACTAAGGGAATTCGTCACCACCAAACCAGCAATGCAAGAAATGCTAAAGGATCTGCTGTAAAAAGAAATAGGAAGCGAAGAAGGAACACAGGAGCAAAGAACAAAAATGGCAACATATAAGCACCTATCAATAATAACTTTAAAGGTAAACGGTTTAAATGCTCCAATCAAAAGACATAGGGTAATAGAGTGGATCAGAAAACACAACCCATGTATCTGCTGTCTACAAGAAACCCACCTCCGAAAAAAAGACGCACACAGACTGAGGATGAAAGGTTGGAAAAAAGTTATTCAGGCGAATGGAAATGAAAAAAAAGCTGGGGCAGCCATACTTATATCTGACAAATTAGATCTCAAAGTGAAGGACATAACAAGAGATAAAGAAGGCCACTTCATAATACTAAAGGGAGCAATTCAACAAGAAGAAATAACTCTTGTAAACATATACGCACCCAATACAGGAGCACCCAAATATATACAAAAACTCCTAGAGGACATCAAGGGAGAGATAGACAGCAATACAATCATAGTAGGAGACTTTAATACCCCATTATCACCATTGGACAGATCCTCTAAACAAAAAATCAGTAAAGAAACATCAATTCTCAATGACTCACTGGACCAGATGGAATTAATTGACATCTTCAGATCATTTCACCCCAAAGCCACAGAATATACATTCTTTTCAAGTGCCCATGGGTCATTCTCAAAGATAGACCATGTGTTGGGTCATAGGCAAAGTCTCTCCAAATTCAAGAAGATAGAAATCATATCAAGTATATTCTCAGATCACAGTGGCATAAAGCTGGAAATCAACTACAATAGAAACAATCCAAAGAAATCGAACACATGGAGACTAAACAGCATGCTATTAAACTATGACTGGGTTACTAGAGAGATTAAGGAAGAGATAGAAAACATCATGGAAACAAATGACAATGATAGCACAACAATCCAAAATCTATGGGACACAGTGAAAGCAGTTCTGAGAGGGAAGTTCATAGCTCTACAATCCTACTGCAAAAAACTAGGAACAGCGGCAATAAATTATCTAACCCAACAACTCAAAGAGTTAGAAAGAAAGCAACAAGAAAAGCCCAGTGTAAGCAGAAGGAAGGAAATAGTAAAGATCAGAGCAGAAATAAATGACATAGAGACCAAAGAAACAATACAGAAGATCAACAAAACCAAGAGCTGGTTCTTTGAAAGGATAAACAAGATTGATGAACCTCTAGCCAGACTCACCAAGAAGCAAAGAGAGAGGACCCTAATAAATAAAATCAGAAATGAAAGAGGTGAAATAACAACAGACCCCATTGAAATACAAAGGATTGTTAAAAAAAATACTATGAAAAACTCTACTCCAACAAACTGGACAACCTGGAGGAAATGGATATGTTTCTAGAAAAATATAACCTCCCAAAACTCAATCAAGAAGAATCTAAACAACTCAATAGACCAATAACTGTGGAAGAAATTGAAGCAGTCATTATAAAGCTTCCAGCAAACAAAAGCCCAGGGCCAGACGGCTTCACAGGGGAGTTTTACCGAACATTCAAGAAAGAACTAAAACCTATACTCCTCAGACTATTCCAGAAAATTCAAGAGGATGGAACACTTCCAAACTCCTTCTATGAAGCTAGCATCACCCTAATACCAAAACCAGATAAAGACGACACAATGAAAGAGAATTACAGGCCAATATCCCTCATGAATATAGATGCCAAAATCCTCAATAAAATTCTATCAAATCGGATCCAGCAGTACATCAGAAAGATCATACACCATGACCAAGTAGGATTTATCCCAGGAATGCAAGGATGGTACAATATCCGCAAATCAATAAATGTGATACATCACATAAACAAATTGAGAGATAAAAATCACATAATCATATCAATTGATGCAGAAAAAGCATTTGACAAAATCCAACATCCTTTCTTAATAAAAACTCTCAACAAGGTAGGAATAGAAGGATCATACCTCAACATAATAAAAGCCATATATGATAAACCCACAGCAAACATCATACTCAATGGGCAAAAACTACAACCATTTCCCCTAAGAACAGGAACAAGACAGTGTTGCCCACTTTCACCACTCCTGTTCAACATAGTACTGCAATTAGACAAGAAGAAGAAATAAAAGGCATCCAAATTGGAAAAGAAGAAGTTAAGCTATTCTTATTTGCAGATGACATGATATTGTACATAAAAAACCCGAAAGACTCCATAAAAAAGTTAGTAGACTTAATAAATGAGTTCAGCAATGTAGCAGGCTACAAAATTAATGCCAAGAAATCTATGGCATTTCTATACACTAATAGTGAACTTACAGAAAGAGAGACTAAAAAAGCAATCCCATTTACCATCACACCAAAAAAATTAAGATACCTAGGAATAAACTTAACTAAGGAGGTAAAAGATCTATTCGTGGAAAACTACAGGACACTGAAAAAAGAGATAGAGGAAGATGTAAACAGGTGGAAGAACATTCCATGTTCATGGATTGGAAGAATCAACATAATTAAAATGTCCATACTACCCAAAGCAATCTATACATTTAATGCACTCCCCATTAAAATACCAATGGCATATTTCACAGACCTAGAAAGAACTCCCCAAAAATTCATCTGGAACAAAAAAAGGCCCCGAATAGCCACAGCAATCCTGAGAAAGAAGCACAAAGTCGGTGGGATTTCCATACTAGATTTCAAGCTGTATTACAAGGCTACTGTTCTTAAAACAGCCTGGTACTGGCACAAGAACAGACATATAGATCAATGGAATAGAATAGAGAATCCGGATATCAACCCAATCCACTATGCTCAATTAATATTTGACAAAGGAGGCAGGAACATAAAATGGAGTCAAGACAGTCTCTTCAATAAATGGTGTTGGGAAAATTGGACAGATACATGCAAAAAAATGAAACTAGAGCACCAACTTACACCATACACAAAAATAACCTCAAAATGGATACAGGACTTAAACGTAAGACAGGAAACCATAAAAATATTAGAGGAATCTACAGGAAGAAAAATCTCAGACATATGCCAAAAGAACTTCTTTGATGATACTGCTCCGAGGGCAATGGAAGCTAAAGAGAAAATAAACAAATGGGACTACATCAAAATCAAAAGCTTTTGCACAGCTAAAGAAACCATCAACAAAACAACAAGAAAGCCCACTGTATGGGAGAACATATTTGCAAATGTTATTAGTGATAAAGGTTTAATCTCAAGCATCTATAGGCAACTCACCCAACTCAATAAAAGGAGGACAAATGATCCAATAAAAAAATGGGCAACAGACCTAAATAGAATCTTCACGAAAGAAGACAAAAGGAAGGCCCAGAGACATATGAAAACTTGCTCAAAGTCACTAATTATCCGAGAGATGCAAATCAAAACGACTATGCGGTACCATCTCACACCTATCAGAATGGCTTACATCAACAAATCAACAAACGACAAGTGCTGGCGAGGATGCGGAGAAAAAGGAACTCTCGTGCACTGCTGGTGGGATTGTAGACTAGTACAGCCACTGTGGAGAACAGTATGGAGATTCCTCAAAAAACTAAAAATGGAGCTCCCATTCGACCCAGTGATCCCACTTCTAGGAATATACCCCAAGAAATTAGAAAGGCGAATTAGAAAGGATATATGTACCCCTATGTTCATAGCAGCACAATTTACCATAGCTAAGATTTGGAAACAGCCGAAGTGCCCATCAGCAGATGAGTGGATTAAAAAACTATGGTACATTTACACAATGGAATACTACCCCACGGAAAAAAAGAAGGAGCTCCTACCATTTGTAACAACATGGATGGATTTGGAGAGCATTATGCTAAGTGAAATTAGCCAGGCAGAGAAAGACAAATATCACATGATCTCACTCATTTGAGGAATACAATCAATGACATAGACTGATGAACAAGAATGGATCCAGAGACTGAGAAAAGTCCATCAGAATGTCAAACCTCAGGGTAAGTGGCAGGTGGTGGGAGTAAGTGGAAAAGTCAATATACTTGAACTCTTGAACTGAGGTAAGTGATTTGTGTTTTTACATCCCTGACAAAGTTTATATAAAATTATAAAAAAATGGCAGCTAGTCTGACATTGAATTGACATGGCCTAGAGCTTGTCATATCCTATGGAGACCAGTCCTTAGGCTAGGCCCTGCTTAACCTCCCATGACACCATAATACCCTTACATGATATTATTCTACAATGTCATTATAATATTTGATATTTGACAACAGCATATTATACAATTATCCCAAATAAACTTACAAACTAATTCTTTGAATGTTGGGCAGCAACTTAAAAAAGGATAGGAAAGAAATTAATCCCTTTCAGAAGGAATTAAGGCACTGGGAAGGCATCCGAGCATTCTATATTGGCCCTTCTTGCCCTTTCTGCCAAGAGGGACCTTCTTGTTACTATCCAAATACACACAGCTGATGCCAGAGTTTTCAGTTCCAGCTGTGGCTGAAGCCTTTGGGCAGCTGGCACCATGGATCTGTATCTCGACCAATGGTGTGAGCTGGGCCCTCTCTGGAGAAGAAACCTGGGTCCCCCGAGATATGTGATCAGTACCGGGACCCCGCCAGCAGGCGAGGGGACCCCAAGGCAGGTACTGGACGTGGAGGCCACAGGGGGGCATAGACTACAAAGGAGACAGAACTGAACCTCACATCACCCTGTTTGGCCCCGGAGGATGGCTGGTTAGCCAGAGACGGGTAAGATTCCTCAGGGAAGGAACAACCTAAGACAGGCACAGTCGCAGAGGGGCCAACAGGAGAGAACTAAAAGGTCAACAGAGGTGGGGCACAGACCCTCATCCACAAACCTTGCAGGGGTTTGAATTCTCAACCCTCCTAAGGGAGGTCTCCTACCCCCACGGCTGCTTCGCCTCCCACACACAACTCATATGGGGACCCAGGTGGCAGACAGAGACTCGGCCAGCAATAGCTGCTCTATATCTAAATTCAGTCTATTACCAGGAATGCTCGGGACCTACTCAAAATTGCAAATATTCCTTTCCACTAGTATTCACAGGGTAAACTAAGATTTCTGCTTGAGTATTAAAATTGACAGGAAAATAGTAATCAAGTTTTCAGATTAATTTAAATTGGCCAAGTGAAATATGAGAATACTCAAGAAAATTATAGTGTACTGGACAAAAAGCTTTTCCTAAAACATTAACTAAAAAATCTATTAGTAGTTCATCTCACTGTAAAATTGCCTAACATCCAAAGAACCTAAAGCAGTCACTTTGTGTGCAAAAATTAAAATTTAAAATTATCAAGACTGCAATATAAAATTTCCAAAAGTCCCCATTAATCAAAAAAGGGGAGGGGACAGCGGGGTAATATCATGTAAGGGGGAAAAAAATATCGAGTAAGTAAAATACATCTAGAAAATTCTTACTCCAGTAAAGTAAATTCCATTTGTAAAAACAATTGCAGGACACCCATGAAAAAACACACATGGTGTCAAAATAAGCCAAAGGAAAATCATTTAGGCAAAAATTAAAAAGAATCCCAAGTCTATTTTGCATAGAGGATCCCTTTGTTAACTTTTGGTTGAGAATGTGTTTGTGTATTTTCAGAGAACAACTCCAAGACCATGTGGGTTCCTGCGATGGTGAGGAACTGATGGATCTGTTCCAGTCACGAGGATGGTCCAGAGATGGGGGACACTGACGACACCTTGCCATGCTAGCAGTCGGCAGCTGTGCATGTCTGCAGGCAGCCCAGGACCAAACCAGAGAGGATGGATCTTGCATTGACACGATATGTCCACCATCTGGATACCATTGCTGACTTATACACATAAAGAATTATTTGACACTGAAACTGGGACTCAGAAAAGTTGGACGTTGAAACCGAGACTGAAACATTTTTTGTTCTTATACATTTATTTCTAGTATGCAGAGGCAAGATATTTTTGAAGAAAAGAAACAGGGGAGAGTGATTGATATAGAGGCAGGATGGCCTTGAACAGGCTGTCAAGCTACAGGGGGAGGCTTGGGTGGATGGGAGGCAGATGCGGGGGGAGATCAACTGAAGGACTTGTATGCATGCATATGAACATAACCAATGAATGAAAGACACTGGGGCGGGGAGTGGGGGAAGCTGGGAATATGTGCTGGGGGGTGGGGGAGGCTGGGGGGAGGATAAGGGGGAGGGGGAAAGGAAAACATGTACTACTATTATACTGCAAAAAATCAATTAAAAATAATTTTAAAATAAATAAATAAATAAATAAAATATCAATAAGATGATGCTTGGAAGAGGAAAAAAATAAAAAATAAATAAATTTTAAAAAATAAATAAAAAGTGAAGGGATTAAGAACTACAAATTAGAGGCACAGTATACTCACAGGGATATGAGGTACAGATGGGAAATATAGCCAATTATGCAATACCTATGTATGGTACCAGGTGGGCACTGGAAATATCGGGGAATACTTTGTAAAGTATATGACTGTCTAACCACTATGCTGTACATCCAAAACTAAGACAAAATAATACTGAATGTAATGCAATGAAGAATAAAATTAAGCCCTGGACAGTTTTGTTCTGTGGCTAGTGTCAGCCTCTGGACTGAAGGGTCCAGGTTCAATTCAGATCAAGGGCATGTGCCTCGGTTGCAGGCTTGATCCCCAGCCCTGGAGAGGGCATGTGTGGGAGGCAACCAATTCATGTATCTCTCTCACACTGATAACTCTCTGTCTCTCTCCTTACCTTCCAGTCTAAAAATCAATGGAAAAATATCCTCAGGTGAGGATTAAAAAATAAATAAAAGTGTATTTAATTTACTTAACTGATCTTTGCTATAAATTTCATTGTTCCTTATTTTCCTTGCCTGGAGTCTATCATGTCACTAAATCCCTGACTGCCTACATCTGAATGCTTTTTTTAATATTCCAAGCATCAACCACATTTTATTTATTATTTCTTACAGGGACTGATATCTAAGTTGCTTCCAATATCTTGCTGTTCAAACTATCTATATATATAAAAGCCTAAGTGACAGAATGACTGAACAACTGAATGACCAGTCAACTGGTCCCTATGATGCGCACTGACCATCAGGGGGGCAGATACTTAATGCAGGAGCTTTCCCCGGTGGTCAGTGAGCCCCCACAGCCAACTTCCTGCAGCTCCTCCTCCCAGCCGGCCCCAATGGCCCCAATCAGAATCTTCTGTGGCCCCTCCCCCTGGCCAATCTCCCACAGCCCCAATTGGCCCTGATCACTAGCCAGGCCAAGGTACCCCACCCATGCACAAATTCATGCACCATGCTGCTAGTACATACATAAACATCCTTATATGTAACTCCTGGTAGATATCTGCAAATTCTCTAAAGGATCTGGCCAGGATGGAATTGCTTTGAAGTAAGATATGTACATACTTAATGCATTAGTTATTTCTATAAAACAAATTACTTCAAATCAGCAGTTTAATACAGTAACACCCACAGAATGAGAGAAAATATTTACAAATCATATATTTGATGAGACTTGTAACCTAGAATATGAGTGTATGTCAAATAACTCAATTAAGAAATGGGCAAAGGATTTGAATAAACATTTCTCTAAAGAAAAAAATGGTGAGCATCATTCATTAGTCATTAGGAAAATGTACATCAAAATCCCATTGAGGGCCCTAGATGGTTTGGCTCAGTGTATAGAGTGTCGGACTGTGGACCAAAGGGTCCCAGGTTCAATTCTGGTCAAGGGCACTTACCTTGGTTGCAGGCTCCTCCCCAGCCTGGGCGCTGGTAGGGGCACATGCAGGAGGTAACCAATCGATGTGTTTTTTTCACATCAATGTTTCTGTCTTTCCCTCTCTCTTCCACTCTCTCTAAAAATTAATAGAAAAACACCGTTGGGTGAGAATTAACAAAAATACAAACAAACAATTTAAAAAACACACACACACACAATGAGGACCCAGACTGGATAGCTTAGCTGGTTAGAGCATCATGCTGATACACTGAGGTTGTTAGTTCAATCCCCAGTCAGGGCACATACAAGAAGCAACCAATGAATGCATAAATAAGTGGAAGAACAAATTAATATTTCTCTCTTTATCTAAAATCAATCAATATATTTTTTTAAACTACCACAAGGATCCCAGCTGGGGTGGCATAGTTGGTTGATGTCATTCCATGCTTCAAGAGGTTGCTGGTTCAATTTCCAGTCAGGGCACATGCACAGGTTGAGCTCAATCCCCACAGTGTCTGATATTGGCCTGTACCAGAGACCCTCCAAAAGATAGGAGACAGCTGACCCATGTTTTTCTCTCATCAATGTCCTCTCTCTCTCTCTCTCTCCCTCCCTCCCTCCCTCTCCCTTCCTCTCTCTCTAAAATCAATTTTAAAAAAATTTTAAGTGATTCCAAGATGGCAGTGGATTAAGTAAAAGCTACACTGGCATTTCCCCAAGACCAAACTGGAATTACAACTAAAATATGGGAAAATTGGAGGAACCAAGATGGCAGCATAGGTAAACACCTATCTTGCTGTCCCACACAACAATTTTCAAAAATACAACTTAACGACAGAACAGACATCATCCAGAATCACGAAAGCTGGCTGAGTGGAAATTCCAAAAATGAAAGTAAAGATAGGACACTGTGACTCAAAGGAGCAGTGGAGGGCAGAGTTGAGGATACACGCAGAGTCAGCGGTTTGGAGCTGTGCGTGCGCCAGTGGATAGGGTGGGAGGCTGCAAACCCGGCTGGTTTTCTCGAACGGGGAGGGAGACAAAGGCGTCCCACTACACTGATTCCCCAGTTCCAGGCGAGGTCCAGGGAACCCACACTCATACAGGGTGAAACTGGACAGTAAGAAGGAAGCACGCTGAAACTCGGGCACTGCAGAGGTCTGCAAGCTTGCGGAGAGGGCGAGTAAACTTGGGAATTGCAGAAGTATGCATGAGTGTGCAAAGAGTACTGGTGACTTGCTCTCTCATTCGGAAAACCACCAGACTGCATTGTTTTACAAACCTATGAGAATTTGGGTGTGCAGACTCATTTGGGGAGAGGCTGAATTGTCCGGCAGCAGGTAGAGCTTGGTGGCAGCTTTCTCTCAGAGGTGCGTGCAGCCATTACCACCAAGCACAGAGACCCAGGTGCTGCATAGGGTGGAGCTGACAGGAAATAAAGGCTGCCTGCTCAGCCCAGAGACTCCGCCCATCCAACCTGAGCACAGCTGACCCTCACAGTCAATTGGCCTGGAAGTAAAACCCTTCTAGTGCAAACAACAATAATCTAGACTTAACTTCAACAAGATTGTGCAACCCATAAAGGGCTGCACCAAGAGTATCCACCTCAGGTAACTGGGGAGGCTGAGCCACTGTCCCTTAGAGGACATCTACCACACAACGATAATCGACCAACTCAGGAAAGCAGCCACAATGCAGAGACATGGAAAGAAATCAGGTGTGAAAGAAATGGAGGGAAAAAGACAACTGGACATAGAGTTCAAAACCACAGTTATAAGGTTTTTCAGAGGCTCCTAGAAAAGGCCGAATGATTTAATGAGACCTTCAAGGAAATGAACGAGACCTTCGAGGAAATGAACCAGACCCTTGAGGATATGAACAAGACCCTCGAGGATATGATAAAGGACCACCTAGAAATTAAGCATACACTGACTGAAATAAAAAAAATATTATACAAAAACCTAAAAGCAGTCTAGAGGACCAAGAGAATCAAGTCACAGATTTGAAATACAAAGAAGCAAAATCCACTCAGCCAGAGAAGGAAGAAGCAAAAAGAATCCAAAAAATCTAAGATAGTGTAAGGAGCCTCTGGGACAAACTCAAGCATACCAATATCTGTATTATAGGGGTGCCAGAAAAACAGAGAGAGCAAGATAATGAAAACCTATTTGAAGAAATAATGACCTAAAACTTCCCTCACCTGGTGAAAGAAATAGACTTAAAAGTCCAGGAAGCACACAGAACCCCAAACTATAGGAATCCAAAGAGGACCACACCAAGACACATCATAATTAAAATGCCAAGAGCAAAAGACAAAGAGAGAATATTAAAAGCAGCAAGAGTAAAACAGCTAGCTACCTATAAGGGAGCACCCATACGATTGTCAGCGGATTTCTCAACAGAAACTATACAGGCCAGATGGAAATAGGAAGAAATATTCAAAGTGATGAATAGCAAGAATCTATAACCAAGATTACTCTACTCAGCAAAGCTATCATTCAGAACTGAAGGTCAGATAAAGTGCTTCACAGATAAGAAAAAGCTAAAGGAGTTCATCACCGCCAAACCAATATTATATGAAATGCTGAAAGGTATTCTTTAAGAAGAGGAAGAAGAAAAAGGTAAAAATATAAATTATGAACAACAAATACACATCTATCAACAAATGAATCTAAAAACCAAGTGAATTAAAAATCTGATGCACAAGAAAGAACCAAGATGGCGGCATAGGTAAAACACCTATCTTGCCGTCATACACAACAATTTTAATACTACAACTTAACAAAAGAACAAACACCTTCCAGAATCACCAGAAAGCTGGCTGAGTGAAAATTCCACAAATAAAAGTGAAAATAAGACACTGTGACTTGGAGGAGCGGCGGCAGACAGTGTTGAAAGATTCACGCAGAGAGAGGTTTGGAGTGCGCGCCACCAGAGAGGGCGGGCGGCTGAAAACCGGCCAGTTTTCTTGAACGAGGAGACAAAGACGTCCCGCTGGACTGATTCTCCAGCTCTGGGCGAAGTCCAGGGAACCCACTATCATACGGGGTGAAAACTGGACAGTGGGAGGGCACGCTCAAGCTCGGGCACTGCCGGGTCTGCCGGCTTGTGGAGAAGGCAGCTTGCGCGTGACCTTGGGAACAGCGCAGCTGCGTGACCGCGCAGAGAGTGCTCTGCGACTTGCTATCTCATTCGGAAAACCGTCAGTCTGCTTTGTTTTACGACCCTGGGTGAGACATTAGGCGTGCAGACTCATTTGGGGAGAGTCTGAATTCCCCGGCAGCCGGTAGAGCTTGGCAGCGGCTCTCTCTCAGAGGTGCTGGCAGCCATTGGCCCCAGCACAGAGTCCCTGAGGCCACATAGGGCAGAGCTGATGCTGTCTGCTTGGCCCAGAGACTCCGCCCACCCAACCTGAGCACAGCTGAACTTCACAGCCAATTGGCCTGGAGGTCAACCCCTCCAAGTGCTAACAACGATTAACTGAGCTTAACTTCAGCAAGACTGTGCAACCCATATCCACCTCAGGTAACTGGGGAGGCTGAGCCACTGTCCCTAGTAGGAAGTCTACCATACAAAGCTAATTGACCAACTCAGGGAAGCAGCCACGATGCAGAGACATGGAAAGAAATCAGATATGAAAGAAATGGGGGGAAAAAAACGACTGGACATGGAATTCAAAACCATGGTTATAGGGTTTTTCAAGAGGCTCCAACAAAAGGTCGAGGCCTATAAGGAAATAAGCGAGACTGCAAAGAAATGAGTGAGTCCTACAAGGAAATGAACGAGACCTGCAAGGAAATGAGGGAGACACTCAAGGATATAAAGGAGACTCTCAAGGATGTGAGAAAGGACCAACCTGAAATTAAGCATACACTGACTGAAATAAAAAATATTATACAGCCGAGACCGGTTTGGCTCAGTGGATAGAGCGTTGGACTGCGGACTGCGGGGTCCCGGGTTCGATTCCGGCAAGGGCATGTACCTTGGCTGCGGGCACATCCCCAGTAGGGGGCGTGCAAGAGGCAGCTGATCGATGTCTCTCTCTCATCGATGTTTCTGACTTTCTATCCCTCTCCCTTCCTCTCTGTAAAAAATCAATAAAATATAACAAAAACAAAAACAAAAACAAAACAAAAGAAGAAGAAGCCTTCTTCATAAAAATATATATATATATATATTATACAAAGACCTAAAAGTGCTCTGGAGCACCCCAAGAACCAAGTTAAAGATTTGAAATACAAAGAAGCAAAATCCACTCAGCTGAAAAAGCAAGAAACCAAAAGAATCCAAAAAATTGAAGATAGTGTAAGGGGCCTCTGGGACAACCTCAAGCATACCAACATCCAAATTATAGGGGTGCCAGAAAAAGAGAGAGCAAGACAATGAAAACCTATTTGAAGAAATAGTGACCAAAAACTTCCCACACCTGGTGAAAGAAATTGACTTAGGAGTCCAAGAAGTGCACCGAACCCCAATATATAGGAACCCTAAGAGGACCACACCAAGGCACATTATAATTAAAATGCCAAGAGCAAAAGATAAAGAGAGAATATTAAAAGCAGCAAGAGAAAAACAGTTGGTTACCTATAAGGGAGCACCCATACGATTGTCAGCAGATTTCTCAACAGAAACGATGCAAGCCAGATGGGAGTGGCAAGAAATATTCAAAGTGATGAACAGCAAGAATCTACAACCAAGATTACTCTATCCAGCAAAGCTATCATGCAGAATTGAAGGTCAGATGAAGTGCTTCGCAGATAAGAAAAAGCTAAAGGAGTTCATCACCACCAAACCAATATTATATGAAATGCTGAAAGATATTCTTTAAGAAGAGGAAGAAGAAAAAGATAAAAGTGTAAATTAGGAACAACAAATACACATCTATCAACAAATGAATCTAAAAATCAAGTGAATTAATAAGCTGATGAACAGGATAAACTGGTGAATATAACAGAATCACAGACATAGAGAGGGAATGGACTGACAACTCTTGGGGAGAAAGGGGGCGGGAAGTGCAGCAAGAGACTGGACAAAAATCATGCAACTATGGGAGAGGACAGTGGAGGGGGGTGAGGGCGGAGGGTGAGATTGGTATCAGGTGGAGGGGAACTATAGGGGGGTAAAAAGGGAACAATGTAATTAATATACTGAACAATAAAGATTTAAAAAAATTGGCAGAAAAAAATCTGATGAACAGGATAAACTGGTGAATATAACAGAATCATGGGCATAGAAAGGGAATGGATTGACAATTCTTGGGGAGAAAAGTGGTGTGGAAGGTGCAGCAAGAGACTGGACAAAAATCATACACCTATGGGAGAGGACAGTGGGGGGTAGGTAAGGGCAGAGGGTGGGATGGGTACTAGATGGAGGGGAGCTATAGGGGGAAAAGAGGGAACAATGTAATTAATAAACTGAACAATAAAGATTAAAATATTTTTTAAAAAGAAAATATATATGGAAAAATCATCCTGAATAACCAATGAAGACTAGCTGGAGAGAAACCTTATAACCAAGGACATAAAATGGAAACTACACAGAGACTGGTAGGAAGTGCGAAGGTGTGAGAGGGCTTTCCAGGCACCTCCAGGAACCAGTGGAGTTCCAGAAGGTTATCGCAGCTGTAGGGGATTGCCACTGAGAACTCTGGATCTAAAGCCTAAATTGAACTCACCAGTTCAGATTACCAGAACTGAGAAAGGTGCCTATGTAACATCTGTCTTTGAAAAGCAACAGGGTTTCTGTCTGCCAGGGAGAGATAGCTGGAAATGCAGGCACTTTCTTAGAGGGCCAATACACAAAATTTCGTGTGTGGCCTTGCGCTCCAGCAGAGGGAGGGCAGAGTGGACTAGAGGTGTGAGGAGAATCCAGGGTTGGGGGAGCTGGAGATAGAGCTTGGAGTGCAGACACCTGGATCCCAACACTGAGTCATTCTCCCATACTGCAGAGGACATCTTTCTCAGGCAGACCTTCTAGACAGCTATATTCTGGGGGGAAGCAATTGCCCCACCCATTGGAAAACCTCTAGCTCTGCCCTGTGGTATTTATACACTGCTGTGGTCTATAGCCTGCAGCTCATTAAAAGACTGAGAATAACAGTCAGCCTGCTGGTAGAGGTGGATCTCTGGGTGCTTTGAATCTTTGCCTGATCTGCTTCCACTAGGAAAATCAGACTTTAGTGCACATCTTGGTCCTTTCCAAAGGCACTTAACCCCAGCAGAGGGAGCCACAGTGTCTGACATTGGCCTGCACCAGAGACCCTCCAAAAGACTGGGGGTGGTAGCAGATCTACCTAATACATAAAAACAAACCCAACAGGCAGCCAAAATGGGGAGGAAAAAAATTAGGCCCAAATGAAAGAACAAGAGAATTCTCCCGGAGAAGAGCCAAATGAAATGCCAATAAAACAATTTATCAGATATAGAGTTCAGAGTAATGATTATAAGGATGCTCAACAGCATGATAAAAGATATAGAAATTATGAAAAGTGGCTAGTAGGAAATGAAGAATGACAGCAGAAATAAAGAATAAATTGGAAGGAATAAACAGCAGATTAGAGGAAGCTGAGGATCAGATCAGCAAATTAGAAGAAGACAGGGAACAAATCAATCAAAGAATAAAAAAATTAGCTGGACTCCCCAGCCCAGAGCACCAGAACTGAGAAAGGTGCCCACATAACATCTGGCAGGAGGACCGGAGCTGTGGGAAAGCATAAAATGTAACAATATCCACATCATAGGAGTGCCAAAAGGAGAAGACAATGAGCAAGACACAGAGAACCGTTTGAAGAAATAATGGCAGGAAACGTCCCTAACCTGATGAAGGAAAATGTCACACAAGTTCAGGAGTCACAGAGAGTCCCAAGCAAGAACCCAAACAGGCCCATGCTCAGACAAATCATAATTAAAATGCCAAACTTAAAGACAAAGAGAGTCTTAAAGGCAGCAAGAGAAAAGCAGTTTGTTACCTATGAAAGAGCTTCCATAAGGCTCTCAGCTGATTTCTCATCAGAAACTCACAGGCAAGAAGGAAATGGCATGAAGTGTTCCAGGTAATAAAAGCAAGGATCTGAAACCAAGACTACTTTATCCAGCAAGGCTATCATTCAAAATAGATTGTGAAATAAAGAGCTTCCTAGACCAAAAAACAAACAAACAAACAAACAAACAAAACCCACTTTTAGTTTATCACCACCAAACCAGCATTGCAAGAAATGTTAGAGACTGCTGTAATAAGAAAAAACTCAAAATGAAACACCATTTCACACCCACTAGGACAGTGATGGGCAACCTTTTGAGCTTGGTGTGTCAAAATTCACCAAAAAATCGAGCATAACTTGGGTGGTGTGTTACTTCAAGAAAAAAACCATAATTTTGCAATATTTATACTTTAGATAACAAAAATGTATAATTGTAATATATAACTGTACTTAATAAACCAAAAACTAATTATTTAACTTACCTGCTTAGTGACTTCTTTGTCCATCTGCCAGTTGGTTTCTTTTGTTGGTCTTGATATTATTTAACTTGTGTGGGGTGCCGTGAACTAAGATAAGTGAGGGGGAAAGGGGAATGCTTTAACTAACCTGCCTATGAGTGACTTTTTTGTTGCTGAATTTCATTGGCTAAACCTTCAATTGAAGGTTGGTATTTTGTACACTTCAAACCCAAGAAAGCGCTACTAACTTCATAAGTCAATCTGTTTCTTTTGTTGGTTTTGATATTATTTAACGCTGAGAATAAGGTTTCACAAAAGTATGCAGAGGGAAAAATTGTGAGTAAAGCCATTGCTATATTTTTCAGGGTGCTAAAAGTGTCTGGTTATTGGTTCCAGGCACTCCAAATTTCCTGTTCGTAGTGGCACTCCTCTTGATTCTCCAAGCAGCACCTTTCCAGGTTCTCAAGGTTTGATCTCAAGTTGACAAACACCTGAGCCCAGATGCTGTCTTGAAATTCTGCAAGTTGCATCTCCAAATCATCAATTCGCATCCATTGGAAACCATTTAATTCCAAACTACTGTAGACTACTACATCAAGATACTTAATTATTTTTTATGGTCTGTTATAGGCTTCTAAATTGATTAAATCTATCACTGAACTGGTCAAGTAGTGAATCTAAAACATGCTGCTACTTTATATGCAAGGGTTCCATTTCATTTTGTACAGCTGCACTGGCTTTCTCAAAATACTTTGTTACTCGAGGAAAATACTTATAAGTTTTAGTTTCTACATCTCGCTTGAAAATTTTAAGTTTCCTTTCAAAAGCTTTTATGTATCCAAACATAACATCAATACTTTTGCCAAAACCTTGTAGCTTTCAGTTCATTAATATGAACAGAGAGATCTGTAAAAAATATCAGGGTGTTGACCCACTTATCATCATTGAGCTGAGAAAATTTCCTAGATTCCTATCCTCAAGAAATACCTTAATTTCTTCAAAGCACTCCACAAAGCGCTCAAGAACTTTGCCTCGGCCCAGCCATCTTACATTATTGCACATCAGCAGTCCACTGTAGGTGGCATCAACCTCCAGTGAAAGTGCAGAAAATTCTCCCTTGTGAAGAGGCGAGCAGCTATTAACTATTTTTGTAACAACGGACATTAAGTCGTTTAAGTCGGTGAATCCTGCTATGGCATAAAACCACCTGATGGATAATATAATGAAAAGGCACAATCAGATGTCCAATAGCTTCCATAAACAATTTGACAAATCCGACTTTTTCCCCACCATGTTTGGTGCCCCATCTGTCATCACTGACACAACTTTAGAGATATCAATGCTTAGGTCACGGGAGGTTTGTATAACAACCTTACATATTTCGCTTCCTGATGTACTTGTTGGCACTGATACTAACTTTATCAACTCTTCTCTCATTGTGAGACCATCAAATATCGACCAATAATGGCCAACTGAGCATGTAATGACATCAGTAGTTTCATCAAGAGAGATCGAAAAATATTTACAATTACTTATGTTGCTCTTTAATTGATGTTGTAGGTTTGTGTTCAGTCTCATTATTTGGTCTTTTATGATATTTCTACTGAGCGGTAATTCAGATATTCTCTTAATAATTGCATCTTTATTCTGCATATCGTGAAATAGAACTGATGCACATTTTAGGAGAGTGTCTTTAATAAAATTCTTCCTCACTGAGTGTTTTTCCATGCTGAGCTATGGCGTGAGCAATGCTCAAACTTGCAGATGTTAAATTTGTAGAGCCTTTTACAAATTTAAGGATGGAATTAGATTGGTTCTTATAAAGGTGTAGCTGCCTGGAAATGTATTCCTTCCTTTCATCCTCACTTTTTTTCAAGAGCTGGGAATGATTAGTTTCAAAATGTCTATTTATATTCCACGTTCTGCTTACTACTGTTTCAGTAAATAGAACGCAAAATGATCTGCCATTTTTTTCTATAATGCAATACATCTCGGTCCATATCTCTTGAAAGAGTAGGCTACTGCTACTATCACTTCCTTTACTTAACCTTGGTTTTATTTTTTGGGTTCTCCATCAGGGGGGCAGTGACAGAAGATAGAATTATAGATAGCCTGTTAGTCCTGCAGGCAATTAGATGTTGATTAGCCTAACTGACCACAAGATGGCACATGTAACTGCCTTTTAGGAAAGGGCAGGGTTAATAAGCAGAAATAGCGGTTAATAAGGATGCACAACAATAATAGTGGTGAAATAGTCTGCACTATGCTGCAAAATGATGTTCCTTATATAAATTAAGATGGCTGCCACTATTTATAATGGCAGGAAAAGGCACTCATAGCACAGGCCTTTGCCTCTCCCAGCCTCCCCCTCACTTATCTCAGTAATGATAGTCAATTAAAAATCCACGACACTCCAGAACAGTGGATTGGATGATGGTTGCTGTGATTATGTGGTTGCTGGTAATGGCGATCACAAAGCCCCCAGAGATGTGTCCCCTGTGGCATTCTGCTGCTCCCTGCTCTGCCAGCCAGAAGTGAGGTCAAAGATCCCCTAACGGCTTAACTGGAAGTCCCAGAACTAGATGCTCTGTGCCGGAGTTCTGCTGTTTTGGCCTACAGACCTCCGGCACAGAGTGTCTACACTACACAACTGCAAATGCTTCATCCTCAGCATGCAGCCCCATACCTCTCTGTATGGGACCGCATGCAGCCTCATGTCATCAAAAATGGCTACACATGTCAATGCTGACACGTGTGTCATAGGTTCGCTATCACGGCACTTGGATGTCCAACCGCCAAAGGGTCCTGGATTGGAGAGGGTAGAGGCTAGGCTGAGGGGACCCCCTGACCCCATGCACAAATTTCATGCACTGGGCCTCCAGTATATATATATATATATATATATATATATATATACCCAGCAACTGAACAGCAGAATGACCATTCACTATGACACACACTGTGGTGGCCAACCAGTCCAATCTGGCCCCGATTTGCCCCCCCCCCCAACCTCCCATGTGGCTTCTCCCCTTGACTGGCCCACCCCCAATTTCCCCTCCACCAATCAGGGGTGGGACCAGCCAGCCAACAGCCCCTCCCCCCTGCCAGCCCTCCCCCACAATAGGGCAGGCCAAGGGACCCTACTTATGCACAAATTTGTGCACTGGGCCTCTAGTATCTCAATAAAGCTGTTTTTAGTCCTATATAATGAAGATGCAATATGCAAATGGCCGTTATGCCATGAAGCGTAATGACCAACTGCATAACGATTGGATCATGGATCAGCAGGAGGGTGGGGCATTGATCTATAAGCAGGAGGCAGAAAGCTACAAGAGGGGGCAGGGCAGCAAGCTATGGGGGGGACGGGAAGGCAGAGGGAACCCCAGGAAGGTGGCAGTGAGCTACTGGCTACAAGTGGGTGACAGACAGCTATAGGAGGGGGCAAGGAAGCAAGCTATGGGGGGGGGGGGGGGTTGTGGGAGCTACAGGAGGGCGGGGCAGCAGGTGGAGAGCCACTGGAGCATGGCAGCAAGCTACTGGTGCTCGGATCCATGTCCAGGGCTACTAGTGAAATAATAAACACCTGTAATCTCACAGTTTCTTTGGATTAAGAATTTGGACCTGGGTGATTCTGGCTCAGTATATCTCAGGGAGGCTGTGGTCACACTGCTGACCAGGGCCTAACACATCTTTTTTTCTTTTAAATATTTTTTTTTAATTATTTTTTTTAGAGAGAGAGGAAGGGAGAAGGAGAGAAAGACAGAAACATTGTTATGAGAGAGAAACATCTATGGGTTGTCTCCTGCACACACCCTGATTAGAAATTGAACCACTACATGGGAAAGTGTCCTGAACAGAAATCGAACAGAAATTGGTGCACTGGATGAGGTTCAACCAACTGACCCACACACATGCTAGGGCTCTTTTCTTTTTTCTTAATGGCTTGAATGAAGCTAGAAGATCCAATCCCAAAGTTCACTTAATTGGTTGGTAACTTGGAGGTGCCTATTGGTGAGAGCCTCAGTTCTTTTTTACATGGGCCTCTCTGAAGGGCTGCTTGAGTGTCCTCAAGGCAGATGTTTCTATGTCTTTTATAACTTAGACTCCAAAGTCACACGTTTTCCATACATCCTATCATTACACACCTCTGTGGTGGAAGGGTACAACACAGGGCTTGAATACTTGAATCAGGGACCATTGGGGGCCATCATAGAAGATGGCTATGAACACATGATAAGGAAGTCAATGATAATAACAACCAATAATTCTGTGACATGTACAGTGTCAGGCACTGTTCTCAGCTCACAATAAACCTGAGTTAATTACTATTATCTCCATTTCACAGATGAAGAAACTAAGGCACAGAGAAATTGACTCATCAAGGTCACACACTCACAGATTCAAACTCAGGCAGTATAGTGCCAACATACATCTTAAAAACTATTCAATACTGCATCCAGATATTATTTAGTTCAGTTAAGTGTTGCCCATTTGTTCTCCAGAATGAATGAACCAATTGAAATTCCCATGAGTTTTCATTCCCCATAAATTCGGTCACTTGTTGTTTTGGCCAAACTAATAGAAACTCATTCATGTTTTCATTTTCATTTCTCTAGTTACTGATGAGTTAACATACTTATTACCCATCTGGTTTTCCCTTTAAGATTGTACCTATTCAAATTCTTTGCACATTTTTTTCTTCCCAATTTTCAGTAGTTATTTCTATATTCAATCCCTACATAACACAATCCCTTGTCAGTTTAGACCAGTGGTCGGCAAACTCATTAGTCAACAGAGCCAAGTATCAACAGTATAACGACTGAAATTTCTTTTGAGAGCCAAATTTTTTAAACTTAAACTTCTTCTAACACCACTTCTTCAAAATCGACTCGCCCAGGCTGTGGTATTTTGTGGGACAGCCACACTCAAGGAGCCCAAGAGTCACATGTGGCTCGTGAGCTGCAGTTTGCTGACCACTGGTTTAGACATTGCAAATATTTTCTTCTAAATGCCCCCCATCTGTAGCCTTGCCTATAGGATGCTTTGTTAACTAAAAAAATCTCTAATTATGAAGTAGTTAAAGCTATCAAATCCCATGTGTTTTAGAGATCTTAACAAATCTATCCTCACCCCAAGGTCACAAAGACATTCTCTGTTTTTCTAATTTGCTTTAAGATTTTATCTTTCATTTAGGTCTTTAATCATTGTGGTATTTGTGGTTGTTTTATATGGTTTGAAATGGGGATTGTGAGCACTATTATCCATCTTTTCCCCACTAATTTGTGATACCAGATTTATCATGTCTCTCAACAGCCATGTCTATTCCTAAATCCAGTTTAGCCTTCTGTTTTCTAAGAGGAAAACTCTCTCACTGTGAAAGTTTTCACCGATACAGAAGTCCCCTCTTATCTACAGGGAATGCATTCCAACACCCCCAGTGGATACCTGGAATCACAGATAGTACTGAACCCTATACATACCATGGTTTTTTCTGTACATGCTTACCCTTTCATTTAAAGGAAATGCTTTACAGCTTCTCTTTGGCATATCCAAACTACCAGCACCATTACTCTTGCACTTTGGAGCCATTAGTCAGTAAAATAAGGGTTACTTGAACACAAACACTGAGATACCACAATAGTCAATCTGATAACCCAGATGACTATCAAGTGACTAATGGGTGGGTAACATACACAACATGGAGCAAGTTAAAACTTACTATTTCTGGAATTTGCCATTTAATATTTTCAGACAAGGCTGACCATGCATAACTTAAGCCACAGAAAGCAAAACCCAGTTAGGAGGCATTTCACAGCTACTATCCTGCTTTCTATATACCAGGTAAATGAAAAATCCAACTGTTAGCCTCCATGATTCCTGAGGGTTCAAAATTAGCTTATATTCTTCCCAGAAACAGAATACCCAGTTCAGAAAGTGATTTTAAAAAAATAAATGTATGTTTATTAAAAAACCTAGCCAAGAACAAACCCTGGGACACTAGAAAGCAATGTTTCTTCTGAAAGCCAGCAACAACCACCAATGCTGGCACACCTAAGAAACTACAGATGCCTCAGTCCAAACATTAGGTTTCAGATATTCTTCTCTTCAAATGGTGAAGTTCTTCTCAAGTGGTCAAAACGAGCATTTAGAGTTGCTGGTGTGTGTGGGCTAGACATCTGGCTGGTCTGTGTCCATTACCACAACACCCAAGGACCCCCACAGCCTCAGAAAATCTACATATCTTCAACACTCCACTTGTAGGCAAGTTCCTCCACTGCCTTCTTGCTGGCAAGCCGGGCAAAGCGCTTCTGTTCAAATCCATTGGATCTACAATCAAAAGATATCAGTCAGCCAGAATCCTGAACTGGACACTTACTTTTGAAAAAAGAAGACAGAGTTCACTATTAATGAATAAGGAAGAAAATAAGGCATGAGAAATATTTAAGGTACATGCAATAGAGTCAAAAGGACAAAATATAAAATTCATCTCGTTTTTGTCCTTGTTTGGACTCTTCCCAGTCTTTATCAACTGTTCCAAACATTTACCACTCTCTAAAGGCCCAAACTCTACATCTTATACTTTATCCATTCATTACATAAACATTTAGTGAATTCTTTACATACTAGGCACTGTGTCATGAAAATGAGTACAGCAGAGCACTTGTCCTGATGAACTCATAGGAGACTGACTTTTAAACAAATAATTAAAATAAAAAGCATAAACTATGGTAAAAGTATATATTGGGTATCATAGCAACAGAACTGAGATCTTACCCAGCTCGGGAGGTAGATGGATTTAGTCAGGAAAGGCTTCTTGGAGGTAGTCCCTAAGCTAAGTCTAAAAGACAGAACTAACCAGAGGGTTGGAGTTGGGGAGGGTATTTCCAGACCGAGCACAGCATGAGCAATAAGAGCAAAGGTACAAAAATGAGAAATAGCCTGCTACGCGCAGGGACCCAAAGGCCAACTGGTATGGCTGGAGCTTAAAGTATGACAAAGTGAATAGCACAAGACAAAGTTGGAAAGATAGGCAGAGGCAAAATCATAACTAGCTTATAGGCTACAGTGAAAAGCTTAGGTTCCATCCAGTAGGAACTGATTTAAAGCAACAGCATAAAACGCATTTCAAAGAGAACACCAGCCTGGCCGATGTGGCTCAGTGGCTGAGCGTCGACTCAGGAACCAAAAGGTTGCCCGTTCAGTTCAATTTCTGGTCAGGGCACATGCTGGGGTTGTGGGCTTGATCCCTGGTGGGAGTACGTGAAGAAGGCAGCCAACTGATGATGTTCCCTTCTCATCGATGTTTCTATCTCTCTCTCTCTCCCCCCATTCCTCTCTAAAAATCAACAAAAACGTATTTTTAAAAAAGAGAGAGAACACTTTGGAGTAGATCAGAGCAGTTACTGCAGTGGTACAGACAACAGGTAATGAAAGTAATGGCAAGAAGAGGGAGAGAGAAAGAAGAAACAGCAAGACTTAGGGACTGACTAGGTATATAAAAGCAAAGAAGAAAGAGGTAAGTTTGACCCACAGGTTAATAATTCCAGATGAATGAGGATACTACTAACCTGGATAGAAGACAAGAGAAGGAAAAGGTTTAGAGTAGGGGAAGCTGATGATTTGTTTTGAATATATTCATTTAAGATGGCTTAAGTGCACATCAATAGAGAAACACAATACACAGCTAGATACACCAGAATGAATTGCAAATATAGATTTGGGAATCATATACATAATGAAGGTGTGGCTAGGTAAGATTAGGCCAGAGAGAGCACATGAAGTGAGAACGAGAACAGCTAAGGGTTGTGGATGGAGCCCCGAGAAATATATACAGAGGAAAGGAAGCTTAAAGGTGGCCAAGAAGAAATAATAAGAGAAAAGAATGAGAGGTAGGGAGTCATAAAAGCCAATACAGAAGTTGAGTTTCAAGGAGTGAACGTCAACTCCCTTCTAATCCCATGCATCACTCTGTCCTCTTACATAAACTTCTTAGAAGAGCCTGCATTCTCGGTCTGTACTTCCTCACTTGTCATTCACTCCTTAACACATTAGAACCTGGCTTTTGCTTCACTACGCCACAAAGTTAGCTCTCCTTCAGGCCACCAATGCCTTTCCTTGGTGCCAAATCCAGGATCTCTGCCTCTCTACAACCAGTCACCAAATCCTGCTGTCATATACCCTAAACACTTCTCCATTCTTAACATCACTGCCAGGGCACAGACTTCACCCTATAGCCTGATCTACAGCAACAGCCTTGTACCTGGTCTCTACTTCCACATGATGCCTGTGAAATGTTTCAGATTACTGCCATCACCATCATCTGTCTAAGAGAGGAAATGCTGCTGTTAGTCTTTCAGAGGCTCCCCTTTGTCTCTAGTGTGACAAACAAGATGCTCAGAAATGCTTCCAAGGCCTTCTGTGACCAGGCCCTGCTTACCCTTTAGTCCGCAACGTAAACTCCACTCACACTTAGTGCTGTTCCCCATAACACTACGACCACTTCCATCATACCCTTATGACTTTGCTTGTATATATGGTCCTCTTCCTTTAACACCCTTCCTTTCCTTCTCTTGGCTGGTAGCTGACACAACCAAAGACTAAGCTCAGGTATCATATCCTCTAGGAAGTATTCTCTGCCCACACCCTCCAAGGCACCTTGAAAACCCTCTTTTAATACTTATCAAGTAGCACTGATACTTATCAATTATTTACTGTTTGTCTTCTCTTAGATAGAAAGTGAATTCCTGGGCTCAAGGACTCTCACTATGAGACCATGACACCTAGTATGTAGCTACTTAAAGTTGTACCATGTATGCTAAGGGTCAATGAACTATCTGGGATAGCAGGCTCCCCTCTTTCCTAAGACTTCCCTAAGGGTGGAGTCAGGGTGTAGGATGAGTAATAGAATGCTTTGAGGAAGCTTACTATAAACAGTACCATCTCCATCCTTAGAAGCATGCATGCATGGTCTTCTAGAGTACCAAGGAAACGACTGATTTTTGCCTTGGGAAAAGAGTACTTAAGAGAATCAACACTAATAGGGTCATACAAACAAAGGACATATGAATAATAAACCAATCCCTAAAGAAAAAACTGAAAGAGAACTTGTCATTGTTGGTAAAGCTCGGGACTAGAGAATCAGCAGCCCAGGGTTCTAACCCCAGCTTTATCAAATAAACTGAATGACTCAGGTAAATTGTTAAATCATCTGGGCATCAGGTTCTCTTTTATAGATCATGAAAATCAGAATAATAATCTTATGAGCCTTTCTAACTCTATTATAGAAGTATTCATTTTCAGTGGGCCAAAACATAACTAGAAGAGATGATGAAAGAACAAATAATCAGAAAGAAAAGATGAGAAAGGGAATTAAAAAGATAAATCTAGGAAAAAACAAGAATGAGAAATAGAGAAAAATTACTACGAGAGATAGAGACAAATTAGACACCAGTAAAACACTAGGTCAGGAAGAATGCTAAGTTTTGGATACAAAAATGTAGAAAAGAGAAAACAACTCAATATAGCAGGGAAAATCTTTATAGTCGTGGTTACAAAAATTCTACTTCTGCCCAGCCAGCATGGCTCAGTGGCTGAGTGTCAACCTATGGACCAGGAGGTCACAGTTCGACTCCTGATCAGGCCACATGGCTGGTTTGTGGCTGGACCCCTAGTAGGCAGCCGAATGATAATTTGCTCTCATCAATGATGTTTCTTGCTCTCTCCCCCTCTCCCTTCCTCTCTGAGATCAATAAAAATATACTTTTAACAAAATTCTACTTCTGGTTATATGGCAAATCAGCATTCTAGAAAATCCTCCTGCTATCAAAGAGCCTATACACAGTGAGCTTCAAACAGAAGCAGTAACCCAAATCAAAACCACAGCCACCCTAAGGATACCTGGGAATATAAGAAACTAGAGCCCAGAATTTTTTTTAAAATATGTTTTTATTGATATTTTTAGAGAGGAGGGGAGAGGATGGAGAGAAAAATGTTGATCAGCTGCTTCCTGCATGCCCCCTAGTGGGGATGCAACCTGCAACCACTCCAGGCATGTGCCCTGGTGGGGGCTCAAACCAGTGACCTCTAGTGTAGGTGCATGGGATGACATTCCACCACTAAGCCACACCAGTGGGGCTATAGACCCTTAAATTTTAATGGTAGTTTCAGGGACAGAAGATAATGCCTTAGACCATATAAGGTAGAATGGTGGGTTCCAATCACAGCAGAGGAACTTGGGCAGACTAATCTACCCTCAGACAGCAATTATAAAGTGTAGACAACATACCAAAATACAAGTATTCGCAAGTATTTGAAGGCATGGGAGAGTGACCAAAAGCAAGCAGATTTTGGATGAAAATCTATGTGTGAAAAGAGATTTGTGAGGCTTTTGGCCTGAGGGTACTTCCAAATCTGCACAGTTCATAGAGGCAGAAAGCCACAGGGTTATACTAGCTTGAAGTGTCAGTGCAAACTGGGAAGAAAAGCTGAAAATCCTGAAACGGGGAGCTGCAAAAGGGATGACCCCCCCCAAATCTACATATAAACTGCCCCAAATCCTTGGCTAGCTGCTAAACTGTGCTTGAGGAGGGATGAAAAGGCAGCAGCTAGGAATTAAAAGAACTGAGCAGAAATTTTAGCTGCTGCCCACTGTAAAGAAGACACAAAACAGCCAAGTTAACTGTTAGAATAAAAATCAACATACTTCAGAGGAATATAACAGGATTGAAAGTCTCTACAATGTATCACTCATAATGTCCAGAATATTTTTTTTTTAATGGGAGATTTCTGGAGATGGTGGCATAGGTAAATTTAGCCATCAAAACTACAACTAAACAACCACCATTCCAAACTGCCTGAAACCTGGCTGAATGAAAGTCCTTTAACCAGGGAATTAAAGAAGCCACATCGAGACTGGTAGGAAAGGAGAAAATCAAAAGGGATATCTCTACAGTGGCAGTCCCCAAAGAGCCAGGGGTCCCAGCCGCACCCCCAGCCCAGGGTTCCAGTGCCAGGAAGAAAAGTTCCCATTAACTTCTGGCTGTAAAAACCAGAGGGAATTGAAACAGAGGGAGTCAATGAACTGCTAGAGTACCAGAGAGTTGCTCTAAAATGGCCCATGCATGGACTCATTCCTTCTCAGCTCCAGCACTGGGGCAGCAGCTTAATAGGGACCAGCAGCTTGGGTGACTGGGGAGGTTGCGCCACTGGACCCTACAGAACAATTACTACACAAGGCCACTCTACCAAGCCTGGAAGATGTAGCAGCTCTACTTAATACATAGCAACAAACACAGGGAGGCTGCCAAAATGAAGCGACAAAGAAAAATGTCCCAAATGAAAAAACAGAATAAACCTCCAGGAAAATAAACAAACAAACAAAAACAACTATCAACAAAATGGAGTCAAGGAATCTATTAGATACAGAGTTCAAAACACTGGTTATAAGGATGCTCAATGAACTCAGTGAGAACCTCAATAGCATAAGAAAGGACCAGTCAGAAATGAAGAATACACTAACTAAAATAAAGAATAGTTTACAGAGAATCAACAATAGAACAGATGAAACCAACAGTCAAATTAGCAATCTGAAATATAACGAAGCTAAAAACACCTAATCAGAACAGCTAAAATAAAAGAATTTTTTAAAGATGAGGTTAGTGTAAGGAGCCTCTGGGACAACTTCAAGTATACCAACATTCATAACATGAGGGTGCCAGAAGGAGAAAAGAGAGAGCAGGAAATTGAAAATCTATTTGAAAAATAACAATAGAAAACTTCCCTAACTTGGTGAATGAAACAGACATACAAGTCAGGAAGCACAGAGTCCCAAACAAGATAAACCCAAAGAGGCCTCCACCAAGACACATCGTAATTAAAATACACAAAGGCAGAATCTTTTTGTGTTTTTTAAAAATATATATTTCTATTGGTTTCAGAGAAAGAAGGGAAGGAGAGAGAGGAATCAACTGGTTGCCTGTTGATTCCCAAACATCCCAAACGCACAACCTGGGTTTGTGCCCTAATCAGGAATTGAACCAGCAACCCCTCAGTACATGGAATGATGCCCAACCAACTGAGCCACAATGGCCAGGGCCAAAGAAATAATCTTAAAAGCAGCAAGAGAAAAGCAGTTACCACAAGGAAGCTCCCATAAGACTGTCGGCTGATTTCTCAACAGAAACTGTGCATGCAGACAGGATTGGCAAAAAATATTCAAAGGGATGAAAAGCAAGGACCTACAACCAAGATTACTCTTTCCAGCAAAGCTATTATTTATTTTGTTTGCTTGTCTGTTTTGTTAATCATCACTCAAAGACATTTTCCACTGATTTTTAGAGATAGTGGAAGGGAGGGGGAGACAGAGAAGGAGAAGCATCATTGGGAGAAAGTCACATTGATTGATTGCCTCTTGCACACACCCCAACCAGGGCCAGGGATCAAGCTTGCAACCAAGGTATGTATCCTTGACTGGAACCAAACCCAGGAACCTTCAGTCCCCAGGCTGACTCTTTACCCACTAAGCCGAACTGGCTAGGGCCAAAGCTATCATTTAGAACCAAAGGACAAATAAAGAACTTCCCACACAATAAATAGCTAAAGAAGTTCATCAACACTAAACTAATATTATATGAAATGCTAAAGGACCTGCTTGCAGAAGAGGGAGAGGAAGAAGAAAAGGAAGGTGGAGGAGGAAGATAAAAAATATGAGCAATAAAATGGCAAGAAATACATATCTATCAACAGTTGAATCTAAAAAAAAAAAAAAAACATCAATGAACAAATGGACCAGAAACGGACTCACTGAGAAAGAACATTTTGATGGTTGCCAGATGGGAGGGGAGTTGGTAAAGGGATGAAAAAGATGAAGGGATTAAGACGTACAAATTGGCTGTTACAGAATGGTCATGGGGATGTAAAGTACAGCATAGGGAATATAGGCAATAATATCCTCATCAGTATGAATGGTGTCAGATGGGTGTGAGATTTACTGAGATGATCACTTACTAAATTATGTAATGGCTAATCCCTAGGGTATACACCTGAAACTAATATAATAATGTATGTCAACTGTAATTGAAAAAATATATTTAAAAATGGGGGTGGGAGGAATACATTAATAAAATAAAAATAAAAGAAAATGACCAAGCATGCAAATAAATAGAAAATGGGATCAACCTCAAGAAGTTATTATTAGAAATCAAAACTGATGTGGCCTAAATTTGCAATTAGCAGACAGGACTTTAAAGCACTATTTTAAACTAGAGGCCTGGTGCACAAAATTCATGCACTTGGGTGGGGGGGTGAGTCCCTCAGCCCAGCCTATACTCTTTCCAATCTGGAATGCCTTCAGGATGTCTGACTGCCAGTTTAGGCCCGAAACCAGTGGGACATCTCTCTCACAATCCAGGACTGTTGGCTCCTGGATCAGCCCCTAACTGCTTCTGCCTGCCAGCCTAATCACCCCGGAACCATCCCCTTGCCAGCGTGATCCGCCTAACTGCTCACCTGCCGGCCCGATTGCCCCTAACTACCCTCCCCTGCCGGCCTGGTCACCTCAGCTGCCCTCCCCTGCCAACCTGGTCATTCTTAACTGCCCTCCCTTGCTGAGCTGATTCCCCCCAAATGCTCTCCTCTACAAACCTGGTCTCCTCCAACTGCCCTCTCCTGCAGACCTGGTCACCCCCAACTGCCCTGCCCTGTAGGCCTGGTCCCACCCTAACTGCTCTACCTTGCAGGCCTGGTCACTCCCAATCACCTTCCCCTGCAGGCCTGGTGACTCCCAACTGCCCTGCCGGGCCAACCTGGTCGTCCCAACTGCCTTCCTCTGCAGACCTAATTGCCCCCAACTGCCCTCCCCTGCTGGTCTTCCCCCCTTCCACTGCCCTTCTCTGCAGGCCTGGTTGCCCCCAACTGTCCTCCCCTGCAGACCTGGTCACCCCCAACTGCCCTCCCCTGACGGCCTGGTCACCCGCCAAAGGACCTCCCCTGCCAGCCATCTTGGGGGGGCTATCTTTGACCATGTTGGGGTGGTGATCTTATGTGTTGGAGTGATGGTCAATTTGCAAATTACCTCTTTATTATATAGGATAGTCTCAAGAAAGACAAAAATGTCTCTTAATAAGTGCACAGGTAGGAGATATCAGCAGAAAAATATAAACTTTCAAATGGACATTCTAGAGTTAAAACACAATGAACTAGTTTAAATGAAAAATTCATTGTATGGGCCAAATAGATTGGAGATGGCAGATCAAAGAGTCAATGAACTTGAAAACAGATAATAGAAATTGTCCCATCTTAAGAATAGAGAAAAATGATAGAAAAATAAACAAGACTTCAGAGATATGTGAAAGAATATCAAGTGGTAGAATAATAGTGTAATTGGAGAAGAGTGTTTCAAGGGGGAAAAAAAAAACTTGAAGAAAAAATAGCCAAATACTTCCCAAATATGAAAAACATAAACTCATAGGTCCAGAAAGAGCAACAAACCCAAAGCAGGATAAACACAAAGAAAACCACATCTAGGTGCATCATAGTCAAACTGCTAAAAACAAAAGACAAGAAGAAAATCTTAAAAGCTGCCAGAAAAAAAAACATATATTACTGTGTGTGTGTGTATTCGGGCAGTGGGAGGGGACGAGGGGGGCTAATCATATAAGAAATGAGGACCGAGTGTTGACTTCTGATCAGAAACAGTGGAGACCAGAAAACAATGAAACACCTTAAAAGGACTGGCAAAACTGTCAGAACTCTGGTACTGTCAACCAGAGTTCCAGGTATGAGATTGCAACCTCAGAAGTTCCCCAGGTGAAATGTAAAACTGGCCTCTGAGGACAAGAAGAGACCAAAGAGGCAGACCCCTCCAGATTAGTTTTAATAAGAAGGCGTACATATAAGGCTGGTCTTGGGCACCTGCCTGCCAGAATCTTAACAGTTTATATAGAAGCTTTAACTTTCAGTCACATATTCAGTCCAGCTGGTCTCAACACCTTACTTTCTCTAGACTACATCTTTGAATTGGCTGCTAGTATGGGAACAATAAGTGTGATATAAATTCCAAGGACAAGGGAGGGAATAAGGGGCCCAATTGCCCAGACAGAGCTTGTGGGTCACTAGGCAGTCATGTCAGTGAAACTATCCTTCAAGGCAAGAAAAATTCTCTAAATTCATTAATAGACTTATGTCGATGTCAATGTTCTTATTTTGATAATGTTCTATAGTTATATAAGATTATCATTGAGGCAAGTTGGGGAAGGTATACACTGTAGCACACTGTAATATTTTTTCAAGTTCTTATGAGTCAACAATTATTTCTTAAGTAACATTTAAAAAAATATAAAGGTGAAACAGTTATTTTCATATCAAAAAAAAGCTGAGAAAATGTGGTGCCACTGGACTGGCACTGAGGAATGTTAAAAGCAGTTCTTTAGAAAGAAGGGAGAGCACCAGAAATGGTAAATATGTGAGCACATATTAACAACTATAGGTTTTTTTCTCTGGTTTTCTTAGTAACTTTAAAAAAATAATGTAGCCCTGGCCAGTGTGGCTATTGGTTGAGCGTCCTCCCATGCACCAAGAGGTCAGCAGTTTGATTCCGGATCAGGGAACATGCTTGGGCTGTGGGTTTGAACCCCAGTAGGAGGCATGCAGTTGATGATGTTTCTCTCTCATCAATGTTTTTCTCTCCTTCCTCTCACTAAAATCAACAAAAACATAGCATACACACACACACACACACACACACACACACACACACACACACACACACACGGCTAAGCAACCGTCCAACTATCTGGTAGGTACGACACACATGCCACCAGGAAGCGGACACTCAACATAGGAGCTGCAGAGCTGCAGTGGCTTGGCAGCAGCGGTTCTTGGATGACACACCCTGTAACCAGAGAGGAGGGAACCCGATTCCAGAATGAATCACCCGAGAACCTCCCTCTCACAATCCAGGATCCCTCGGGGGATGTCGGAGAGCCGGTTTCAACCTGATCCCTGCAGGCCAGGCCAAGGGACCCCACCTGCCAGAGGGACTCCGCTCACTCCGCAGACACCCTTCGAGCCACAGTACCACCCCAGGTGCAGCCAGCCCGAGAGGGACCATGGAAGGTTGGCTCCAGGGCATGTCCAGCCTGTTTTGCCCAGTCCCACCCTGCCAGCCACCTTCTATTTAATTTATTTTCAATGTACACAAATCCGTGCACCAGAACACTAGAGTGTGTGTGTATACACACACACACACACACACACACATACACTAGAGGCCCAGTGCACAACATTTGTGCACAGGTAGGGTCCCTAGGCCTGGTTGGCAATCAGGGCCAATCTGTGGGGAGACTGGCGGGGTGATGGAGGGGGCCCCCTGCTGGCACCCGCCTTGGCTGGCAGCCTGGTGCCACCTGCTCACTAGCCCTGCCTCCTGCTGCCACTGCTGGTGGGGGCCTGAGGGCTGGGGGCAGCCCCTGGTAGTCAGTGCGCATCACAGTGGCCAGTCATTCTACCATTTGGTCTATTTGCATATTAGGGTTTTATTATATAGGATATATATATAAAACTGCAGAGTAAAAATTGTAACATTATGGGACTAATATCATTTATGTAATATGTATGGCAAAATTAGCAAAAAAGAACAAAAGGTAAGTGGAACTACAGTGTTGTAAGGCTCTTATATTTTATGTGAAATAGACAATGATAACTCTCAGTAAGCTATAAGTTAAAGAAACATGTTGTGATCCTTAGAGCAAACACTAAAGAAAATTTCACAGAGATATAACTAAAAAGATAATAGAGCAATTAAAATTGAATACAACTTACACACCTAAAATCCAAAACACTGACAATACCAAAATGCTGGCAAGGATATGGAGCAATAGGAATCCTTATTCTCTGTTGTAATGTAAAACAATACAGCCACTTTGTAAGACAAATGGCAGTTTCTTATAAAATTAAATATAGTCTCACCATTTAACCCAGGAATTGCTGGATATTTACCCAAGTAAACTGAAAACTAGGTACACATAAAAGCTATACACAAATGTTTATTGCAACTTTATTCACAATCGTTAAAAACTAGGAGTAACCACAATATCTGTAATACACCCATATAATGGAATATTACTCAGTGATAAGAAGGAATAAAGTACTGGTCCATGCAAGGACATTAATATTAAATGCATTTTGCAAGAAGTCAGACCCAAAAGGCTATATATTATATGACTTCATTCATGTGACATCTGGAAAGGGCAAAACTATAGGGACAGAAAAGAGAACCATAATTACAAGGGACTGGTTGAGGGGCTACAACGGACTAAAAGGGAACTTTTAGTGGAAATTTTAGGGTGAAGAAACTGTTCTATGTAGTATTAGGGCAGTGGATGAATGACTGCATCTGTCAAACCTCAAAGAGCTGTACACCATCCTAAAGAGCAAACAATCAATATAAGTAAACTATGAAAGGGAAAAGCCACCCAGGAGACTCTAGGACAGATGGCAGGCTATGATGGTGAGTCTAACTATATTACTTAACAGCACTGCAGAGAGGGGGAACAGGGAGCTAACCCTTTATGTTGAAAATTGTATTTTGATTAAACTATAAGGGTAATAACCAATGAAATGCTACTTACTCTTCAGTTGGTAAATTTGTTTCTCATTTCTGAATTTTTAAATTCTGAAACTGTTTTTACATTTATATTGGGATGAACAAAAATGGATGGTAGATGGTGAATGACAGATTTCTAAATTTCTAAAGGTAAGTGATAGATAAGTAAGAAGAAAAAGCACTACTGGATTAGAGTCAGTTACATTAGTATGAACTCATATTTATAAATCTGTATATATAAATACATGTTCATATACACAGATACATACCGATGAAAACAGCAAAATAGAGGTACGTGTGTATATGTAAATTACTATACATGCATTTCCTAGCTTTATCTGCTAAGAAGGTCTAGAAGCAATGACACCCAGTAACAGCAAGCACTTCTAGCAGTCAGATCTTGGTTTCTTTATACTATTCTCCACAAAAAGCAGAAAGGGCTCCTTGGAGAAATGGCTGATTCTAGTGTTGGGCAGGGAAAATAGACATAAGATGAGCCTGGAGCAACCTGCAGTATCAACAGGGGACTCAGAAATAAAATGGGGGCATGTGAAAGGGACACCTGAACAAATTCCCAATGGCTAAAGAATGGAACAATTTCAGTAATGAAATAAATAACATACTACTGGATTACAATCCAGAGTATAAAATATACCTAAGTCCATACTGATAAAAATAAATGGTTGAATAAATGGGGAGATAAAAGGAACCTTCCTTATAGAAAAAGTCCAAATAATGTGAGTAGATATCCTCCCACTGGTTCCCTTTTGAATGTAAACTGAACTTAGTAATTCACTTCTGGAGAACAGAGTACAGAAGGGGGGTAACAGTGACTTTAAAGTGGAGAAGCCTGGCAAACACTACCTTCCTCACATGATTGAGGTTGACATCACTTTGATGTCATGTGGCTACCATGCACCCACTAAAATGAAGTGATAAAAAAAGGCACTCCACCACTGTGGCATCCTTTCCAAAACCCCTAACCTCAGTCTAATTGTGAGAAAAACATCAGACAAACCCAATTTGAGGGACATTCTCCAAAATACCTGACCATACCCCAAATTATGAAGGTTACAAAAAGCAAGGACAGAAACTGCCACAGATCAGAGGAGCCTAAAGAGACACGACAACTAAATGTAACGTGGTCTCCTGGACTGGACACCTGGACAGAAAAAGAACATTAATGGGAAAACTGGTGAAAGCCAAATACAACCTGGTACATTAATAACAACATACCAATACTGATTTCTTAGTTTTGATACATGTACCATGATAATGAAACTGAATGAGAAATGTATGGGAATTCTTTATATCTTTTCAAATTTTCTATAAATCTAAAATTATTCCAAAACAAGTTTATTTTTTAAAAACACACAAAGATTTTCAAAACACTACAACAAACAATTGTAGAATACATAGAACCTTCAGGCGCAAATGGACTATTCACCAAGGTAAACCACATACTGGGCCAAAATATGGCTTAACAAATTTCAAAAGACTAAAATATTACAGAGGACATTCTCTGACCTCAGTAAAATTAAATCTGAAGTCAGTAACAGTGAGATATCTAGAAAAGTCTAAATATTTGAAATTAAACAATGTCCTCAGTAACTCATGAATCAAAGAATGAACCAAAAGGAAAATTATAATTATTTTGTATAAAACCCAACATACATTCCTGAAAGAAAAAATAAAACCTCAGCAAACTAGGAATAGAAACTTTCTAATAAAGAGAATCTAAAAAAAAAAAAAAAAAAAAAAAGATATAGCTTAAGACATATTTAATGGTACAAAACTGAATATTTTCCTTATAAGATTAGGAGAATGCAATGTTTTTCTTCTAAGATTAGGAACAAGGTCTTATTTCTTTTATTTTACTTCTTCACTGGAAGTTCTAGCTAGTGCAATAAGGCAAGAAAGAGAAACAACAGGCATCTTGACTGGAAAGGAAGATGTCTCTATTCACACAGGACATGATCTTCTAAGTAAAAAATCTGATGGAATCTACAAAATAAGGTATTATGCACCCTAGCCCGGTATGTCAGTTGGTTAGAGCATCATCCTGATATGCCAAGGTTCTGGGTTCAATGCCAGGTCAGGGTACATCTAAGAAGTAACCAATGAATGCAAAATTAAGTGGAGCAACAAAGAATTTTGAGACACATGTATCTGCCACCATGAACTCTTTCGCTTTCTGTTATTTAAAGACTAGTGGCCTGGTGCACAAAATTCGTGAATGTGGGGGGGGTCTCTCAGCCCAGCCTGCATCCTCTACAATCTGAGACCCCTGTGGGATTGGGCTTAAACTGGCAGTCAGACAACCCCCTCGCAATCTGCTCCTAACCACTCACCTGCTTAACTGCTTGATGACCCCTAACCACTCTGCCTGCTGGTCTGGTTGCCCCAATTGGTCCCCTCTGCCCCACCCTTCCAGCCTGATCACCTTCAACTGCTCTCCCCTCCTAGCCTGATCAACCCTAATGGCCTCTGCCTTGGCCCCGCCACCATGGCTTTCTCCTCTGGGGCTGGGCTGCGATTGGCGATCCCCGGTGCCCGCGGCTAAGTGCTGACCTGGCCGGCCTTCCCCAAGGGCAGCTGGATCACCCACTGGGGCTGGGGCTGGGCTATGATCAGGAACCCCTGGGTGAAACACCGCAGTGGCTGGCCTTTGCCCCGGGCCGCGGGGGGACTGGATCACCCGCTGGGGCTGGGACTGGGGTGCGATCTGGGACCCCCTGTGCCCACAGCACCCGGTCCATCTGTCCGCGGGGCCCTGGCCTAGGGAGCAGACGCTGCGCTGCCACTCCCGCCCGGCCCACAGTGCCCGGTCTGTCTGCAGGGCCCTGACCCTTGTGCCGCTCAGCCCTGCCTCCCATTCCTGATTGGCTGGTAGCATAGCGAAGGTATGGTCAAATTTGCATATTATTCTTTTATTAGATAGGATTTTATGATGACATCAGAGGTAATGTTAAAGGACACATATGTAATACCTTAATCAATAAATTTTTAAAAAAGAAAGAATACACAGCTATTTGATATTATATAATGAAATATGTCAATATTTGAAAGGTCTGAAAAACTCAGCAAAATAATATTTTTCAAATGTCTACTGCATGATGTTTTAAAATTATGCAAAGGTAAAAGATTCATCCCAAAGTAGGAAAAAAACAAGCAGAAGATTTTAATGTAACAGTATAAAAGTTTTTTATATAGTTTTAGATTCCATATTATAAATAACTTTTAATAAACTGGAGAATTTTTGTGTGGTATCAAAATATAAAATACAACAAACCCTTGATTTGGGGACCTTGATTTAATGGACTGTCTTTAATGGACAAAACTTTCCAGTGCCTATGTCATATGTGAAAATTAACACCCTTTTAATTTTAAAGTGCTTTTAACCAAGTCTTGCTTATAATTAATAGGTTAATTTTTTGGTATTAATTCACTGTCATTTTAAACAAATTTTAGCAAATAAGCCAGGTTGGAAAAAAAACACTGTAGTAATTTTGCTGACATAAATAAATACTATATATCTACAACTACAGTCTATATATTTAAATCCAAGAGTCACTGCTCTTAAACAATGTTTGGGGATTTGCATATGATCACACCACATCAAGCAAGGTTATTGGTTCTGCTGTCACGTGGTGTGACTTTCTGCTGCAGTTTTAACCAGTGACATGCGCTAAGCAATGCCCCAGCTGTGTACATTTGTTTACGCAAGGTGGCTACTAGACCTATTCAGCATAAATTTAAAATTACAGTAATGTATATAAAAACTTCTGTGAAAATTAAACTTCTCATACAAACTTAATTTCAACTACATAAATGTGTCTACATAAGTAAAAACAGTTAAATAATTTGTCAACTTTTAAATATACATTCAGAAACCTACTTTATTATATAATGGAGTTGCAGCTTTAATGGACACCCCTTGCGTGAATTAGTCCATTACATCAATGTTTTACTGTACACCCTTCTTTTCTAATCACTATGTATAAAGCTGAATTTTCTACCTACACTTCAACTAAACATACTGCAACAGACTAAATGCAGAATCCTGTCTACTATTAAGCCAGACTTTAAAATAGATTTTTAAAAGTGTAAACCAATTCCATTCTTTTATTTTTCGTTTGAAAAATATAATTTTTCTTTAAAAATATGGTAATTATGCTAATGTAATGGCTTTTTAAAATTTGTTTAAAATATATTTCTATTGATTTCAGAGATCAAGGGAAAGGGCAAGAGATAGAAACATCAATGAGAGAGGATCATTGATCACCTGCTTCCTACACAACCCCTACTGGGAATCGAGCCCACAACCCGGGCATGTGCCTTTATCCAGAACAGAACCCAGAACCCTTCAGTCTGCAGGTCAACACTCCATCCACTGAGCCAAACAAGCTAGGACTGGCTTTATTATGTTTAGTGAACCAAAAAATGCTTTTTAAACTTCTCAGTTTAATTTCTAACTTGGTAAATATTAGAAAAATTAATAAGTATAACCAACACAAATAAAATTTTTTGGAAGTCCTCAATAATTTTTAAGTGTGGAGGGGTCTTAAGATCGAAAAGTTTGAGAATCATTGTATTAGATGCTAGAAGAATGCCTTTTAGTAGGCAAAAGGGGATAGGATCCAGCATGTTATAGTTCATCCATGGTAACAGACAGGAAATTAGAGCAGGGGGTACAGATGCAGGCAGATGAATAGATAAGGTGGTAGGGCCCTGGTCAGTGTGGCTATGTGGTTAGAGCATTGGCCTATGCACCAAAGGATTTCTGGTTCGATTCCCAGTGAACAGCATGTACCTGGGTTACAGGTTAGATCCCCAGCCCCAGTGTGTGTAGGAGCCAAACAACAGATGTGTCTCTTCACATCAATGTTTCTCTCTCTCCCTCTCTCTCTTCTCCCCTCTTCCCTCCCTCCCTCCCTCCCTCCTATTCTTTCTGCCCATCCTCCCTTCCACTCTTGCTTAAAAAAATTGATGGAAAAACATATCCTTGGGTGAGGATTAACATAAAAAATAAAGATATGATGGTGGGGGTCAGTGATGTATTACAAGTAACTCACTCCTAAGACAGTGAAGAGACAATTCAAGGGCTATATTTTAGATGCAACATACAGAAGGCTCCAGACTACCATCTTCACTCACCTCCTAAACTTAGAAAATATCCTTACAAGTGACAATGTCAAGAAGGAACCAAGATGGCAGCATAGGGAAACACCTACTGTGCTGCCCCGTGCAACAATTCCAAAACTACAACATAACAACAAAACAAACATCACCCAGAATCACCAGAAAGCTGGCTGAGTGAAAATTCCACAAATAAAAGTGAAAATAGGAAACTGAGACTCAGAAGAGCAGAGGAGCGCAGCCTTGAAGATACGCCCAGAAAGAGGTTCGGAGCCGTGGGGCCCGCGGGCTGTAGGGCTGGCAACAGCAATCCCGGCTGGATTTCTCCAACGGGGAGGGCAGAGACGTCCCACTGCAGATTCCCCAGTGCCAGCCGAGGTCCAAGGTCTGGGGTACGCACCCTAAAAGCCGGGTTCGGCAGAGGTCTCTGAGTTTGAGGAGAGTGCATGTATCTTGGAACAACAGTTTGCGCGAAAAGTGCGCAACAGCACAGACGCATGACTTGCTCCCTAGTTCAGGAGACCACTGGACTGCTTTGTTTTACAACCCTGGGAGAGACTTTGGGTGTGCAGACTCATTTCGGGAGAGGCAGAGTTGTCTGGCAATGGGTGGAGACCAGCGGCGGCTTTCTCTTGGAGGTGCCTGCAGCTATTACCACCCAGCACAGAGACCCGAGCGCCGCATAGGACACAGCTGACACTGACGCTGCCTGCTCAGCTCAGAGACTCCGCCCATCCAACCTGAACACAGTTTCCCTTCACAGCCAATTGGCCTGGAGGTCAAACCCTCCTAGGGCTAACAACAACAAGCTGGGCTTAAATTCAAAAATACTGTACAACCCATAAAGGATTGCAGTAAGACTGTCCACCTCAGGTAACTGGGGAGGCTAAGCCACTGTCCCTTAGAGGACATCTACCACACAACGATAATCAACCAACTCAGGGAAGCAGCCACCATGCAGAGACATGGAAAGAAATCAGGTGTGAAAGAAATGGAGGAGAAAAGACGACTGGACATAGAGTTCAAAACCACAGTAATAAGGTTTTTCAAGAGGCTCCTAGAAAAGGCCGATGAACTTAATGAGAACTACAAGGAAATGAACAAGACCTACAAGGAAATGAATGAGACCTACAAGGAAATGAATGAGACCTACAAGGAAATGAACAAGACCTACAAGGATATGAAAAAGGACGAACTAGAAATTAAGACTACACTGACTGAAATAAAAAATATTACACAAAGTCTGAAAAGCAGTCCAGAGGGCCGCAAGAACCAAGTCAAAGATTTTAAATACAAAGAAGAAAATCCACTTGGCTGGAAAAGCAAGAAACCAAAAGAATCCAGATAATTGAAGATAGTGTAAGGGGCCTCTGGGACAACCTCAAGCATGCCAACATCCAAATTATGGGGGTGCCAGAAAAAGAGAGACAGCAAGGTAATGAAAACCTACTTGAAGAAATAGTGACTGAAAACTTCCCCCACCTGGTGAAAGAAACTGACTTAAAAGCCCAAGAAGTACACAGAACCCCAAAATATAGGAATCTAAAGAGGACCACACCAAGACACATCATAATTAAAATGCCAAGAGCAAAAGATAAAGAGAGAATATTAAAAGCAGCAAGAGAAAAACGGTTAGTTACCTATAAGGGAGCACCCATACGATTGTCAGCGGATTTCTCAACAGAAACGATGCAAGTCAGACGGGAGTGGCAAGAAACATTCAAAGTGATGAATAGCAAGAATCTACAACCAAGATTACTCTATCCAGCAAAGCTATCATTCAGAATTGAAGGCCAGATAAAGTGCTTCGCAGATAAGAAAAAGCTAAAGGAGTTCATCACCACCAAACCAATATTATATGAAATGCTGAAAGATATTCTTTAAGAAGAGGAAGAAGAAAAGGTAAAAATATAAATTATGAACAATAACTATACATCTATCAACAAATGAATCTAAAAATCAAGTGAATTGATAGGCTGATGAACAGAATAAACTGGTGAATATAACAGAATCATGGATATAGAGAGGGAATGGACTGACAATTCTTGGGGAGAAAAGGGGTGTGGGAGGTGCAACAAGAGACTGGACAAAATCTTGCAACAATTGGAGAGGACAGTCGGGGGGGTGAGGGCAGAGGGTGGGATGGGTACAGGGTGGAGGGGAGCTATAGGGGGATAAAAAAGGGGGAACAATGTAATTAATAAACTGAACAATAAAGATTAAAAAAAAGATAAAAAAATAAATAAAAGTGACAATGTCAAAAACAAAGGATCATCTGAGTTGTTTGGCCAGAGCTTTTTAAACTTTGAAAAGGAAAAAAAGGAGCTAGAGTGTTCTAAGCATCGGCAATGAGATTTGAGGACCTCAGAAACAGAAACAAGCAAACTTCAAATTATTAACCTAGTCATTAGGGCAGAGAATGAGGCAGACTGTAGAGCGACTTACAGTTAGGGAAGGTTAGGATCAGCTAGAGGAAAAACAAAAATGTAGGAAATACTCAGGTTTACCTGTCCACTCCATCCCAACGATACCCAGGCCAGATATTGAATCTGTTGGGAGGAGGTGCTGGGCCACTGTAGCGAGGTCTCACTAATGAGAGAAGAGAGAGAAAACAAGTCTATTATTTATACTAGTCAATCCAGAGCTAGAAGGCAGCGGGGCTGGGGCTGGGGCTGGGAGGATTTTATACAGAAATCTCTATTATGCGGAACCCAAACTCCAATACAAGGAATCTAGATCGTATGGGGAAGCCTTCTCTGCACATAGCTAGCTATCACCACTCTAATGACTCTCACTTTAGTCACCTGCACTGCTGATGATTCTCAGAAGGCTCACCTTTCTTATCCTTGTTCTCTTTGGCCTTATTCTTCTTAATAAAGTTGGCCATAGGGTCCCCTTCCCTTTCTTGTTCTCTCAGCATCCGATCCAGATCTTCATCATCAATATAGCGGGCCAGAGGCTTCTGCATTTCCTTTATTGCATCCTCCACATTTTGTTGCTGCTGCCGGCTCTGGACAAGCCTGGGCAAAAAGAACCAAGATTGTTTGTAATACCACTTAACATTTCTACTCTTACACTGACATGGACACACTGCTATACTTGGAGAACCTCCTCTTTCTAGAAGCCTAGGCCAAATGTTGAAAAGGGTAAAATTCCTAGAATACCAAATGGAAGTGCAGAATATATCACTGAAAGGATATATTCTGAACACAATGAATTTCCCATTCTTGAAAACAGCTTTTATTTAAAAAAAAAAAAAAAAAAAAGTTTAAAATAGATTTTGAGAGACAGCAAAAACATTAACATGAGAGTGAAACATTGATCCAATGACCGGCTGCCTCCTGCACACCCCCAATTGGGGATCAAGCCTGCAATCAGGCATGCATCGTGACCAGGAATCAAACCTTTTGGTGCACGGGATGATATCCAACCCACTGAGCCACCCCAGTCAGGGCCTGAAAGTAGCTGGAAGGCAAAACAGAAACCAGCTAGTCAGAAGAGGACTGAGAAGTAACTCCCTCCAGGCACTGTAGTCGAGTTTGCCTTGCAGTGGCCCCTTACCCTTTTCCCCACTGGGCATACAGCTCATCTCTCTCTGAGTCCTTCTCCGCTCTTCGCCTTTGCTCTAAACGTTCCAGTTTCAAATTCCTCTTACGACCAGACTTATCTCGAAATACGGTTTCAGCATATTGGAATTCAGCTGCAAAGGAAAATTATGCTTTTAAAGATAAACATCAGGTATCAAAATCAGAAATAATATTTTAATAGCTGACATCAAACACTTGGGATTCTAACGCTAAATAAGAACTTCCGCAGCCAGACTACAAGTACCTACTGGTAATGATCCTGAAAACTATTATTTTTTTTCAAGAAGGAAAAATACTATTTGGACCCATTGAGAAGTTAAAATAATGCGTAAAAGCAAAAATTAAACTTGATAGCAATTAAAAGTTTAAAACATCAGGTACAATAAGCTACATTTTAAAAAGAAAAGCTACATGAGCCTCAATTGGTCTTTGCACTTTTGTAATTTTACCTTCAAATGTCGTGGTTTCTTGGTCCCGTTCCTGGAGCTCCTGCTGCTCTCGCTGTATGTCAGTTAACACCAACCCAGTTTTAGCCCCAGAATACATGTGTGCAGCCTATGCAATGGAAAGGGAGCATCCAACATTAATGAGATGATGCAGCTGCAGGCTCTGAGTATACACAGCTATGTACATTTTGTCTGAAGATCAGCAATAACCAAATCAAAAATGCTAATTTTATATCTTATTCTCAGGATTCACAAAATAGAAAAGAAG
Source organism: Antrozous pallidus (assembly GCA_027563665.1). Taxonomy (NCBI): domain Eukaryota; kingdom Metazoa; phylum Chordata; class Mammalia; order Chiroptera; family Vespertilionidae; genus Antrozous; species Antrozous pallidus. The sequence goes on from CM050520.1 coordinate 84,403,917, forward strand.
AAATAAAAGTGAGTTTCATGGAAAACTAATAGTACTATCAAATTTAAGAGTAAACAAAAATACAAACCAAGAAGATATTAAAGGGAAAGCTAAGCATCTGTATTTCTGATTTTTTAGCATATATAAACTTAACACATGAGGACTCACTCTCAGGCCACCTGACCAGAAACCTGTATCAAGCTCTAAGCCTTCCATTAAAGACTCACACTAATAAAATGTTCCATTTAAAATGCAAATTCAAACCTAAGATCCTTAAATCACAGATATATTTCAGCATAATGAAAAAATCTGACCAAATAAAAACTTTTTACTAAACTCCACCTTGTATCAAGGTAACAAATGCAACATGCAGTATATCCTGATATCCTTAAGCCATGTGCTAAATCTGATCAATATTAAATTACCTATGGACTAAACAGATACATAAAATATCAAGGAGTGCAGCTGAAACATAGCCCTCTCTTTGTGACCCAGAACAGAAGAAGCCCACTTCCTGGGTCAGGGACAGGTCAGCAGGTGCTGCCAGGACCATGCGGGCTGCAGAGGAGGCCCACTAACAGCTCTGTGCTGGGGGAAGACGCACACCACTGGCTCTGACACTGTTTCCTGACCCACTCACTGGAATGAGACTCCTTTACTCATACTTGTGTTCTTTACAAGACAGTTACTCAGAGTTCATGGATTCCCCCTCCCTCACTCAGGCCTCATCAAAGATTTCAAATAAAATAAAATATTGACTTTCCAGGTGATATGAAGTAGTTTTATATTTTAAGTGCCTCTCTTTAAGCTCTGAATACAGGGACCTGCACTCCAATTTATTTTAATAAATTCTTTACTTTGTTCCAGGTACTGTGCTAAAAGTTTCACTTACACTAACTCATTTAATTTCCAAAATAATCTTATGAAGTATATACTATTATCCACATTTTACTAATGAAGAAGCTGAGGCTTAGAGATATTATGTATCTTGATCAAATTTCACAGGTAGAAAGTGTGAAAGTTGGATTTGAATATGTGACATTTGACACGAAGTTTGTGCTAACTCCACTCTGTAAACTACAGTTCTCAGTTTATTACTAAGAAAAGAGGAAGTTTTTCTAAACCTATTAAAATGAGATTTATGGAATTAAGATGACATAAAGGCAGACACTACTTAGAAACTCTGGTATCTGCAAGTTCACCCGGGCTGTATTACAGGCAGTCCTGCTTCAGAGAGAAGGAAAGAGCTGGAGCAGTCCTCTGAACTAGAGTTACTGCACTACCAAGAGCTGTCCCCCTCCCCTGGCTCAGATCTCTGGGCCTTGGTTAGAGCTAGAAGACAGAAATCACTCTCAGACAGAAGTCCCCAACCTTCTGGATCTCACGACGATCCAGCGGTCCACAGACCATCAGCTGGCGACCGGTGCTCCAAGAGAAGATATGGCTCCTGAAAATTCCTACCTTCTTTCCCAGAGGCTGAGCCCTTCGAGGTGGAGACAGGTCAGAATCAGGGGATTTGGCCCTCTGTTTCCTCCTTGGTGGAGACAGATCAGAATCAGCGCTGTGGCGCCCAGGTCTGTTCCTCGGAGGTGATAGATCTGAATCAGAACCCTGGGGCCTTGAACTTGGTTTCTTCCTTGGAGGAGAAAGGTCTGAATCAGAGGCTTTCCGACTGTCACCTAGGTAGGAGGAAGAACCCAACATGTAACTCTGACATTTTCTAGGTGACAAACTCATATGAAATTTCCTATGGCTGGGTGAAGTCTAGAAATTAAAGAATAAAGTCTTTAATCCCCATGTCGAAATCTTAAAAAGAATTAGCCACTTAACTATTGGACATTCATATAATCCCCATGCATCACTAACCTAAACACAAGATCAGATGACATGGGAGAAGAGCAAAGTCAGGGACAGTTTTCAAAACCCACAGGCAGGATGTGGAGTTCTGTTCCCAAGTCACCAGCGACTGTGACTGTGTGTGAGATCTCAACATGTTCCTCTAGTCATATTTAAACACCCTCAGAAAGGGCAAAGTGATGTGCAGGCAGACCTCAGTGGTGTGTTAAATTAAAACTAACAAGGACACATTCTGAAGTCCTCAGACTAAAGGATAACAATGTATTTTAATTTAAAAATGAAAACAGTAACTGGGGACAAAATGGGGTAAAAAATTTCACCACACAGGCCTGAATTACCTCCCAAAAAAGCAATCGGCACTATGTATCAATGATCTTTAAAAGATACAACCTCTAACCGGGAAAGTCAATTTCTACTTAGCTTCTAAGGAAGAAATCTAGAAATACTTAATTTCCAGGAAACCTATCTAGAAGCAAAGAAGGAAATCATCCAGAATGGGAACAGTTTACGTACACATTTTTAAAATGTGGCCTTTGGGACTAGGCCAAAACCAGCCCTTGACATCCCCGGAGGGTCCTGGATTGCGAGAGGGCACAGGCCTGGCCAAGAGACCCCACCAGTGCACGATCAGGGCTGGAGAGGGAAGCAGGAGGTTGGCCAGCAGGGGAGGGATCGTAGGAGGCTCCAGGCTGTGTCCAGCCTATCTCACTCAGTCCTGATCAGCCAGACCCCAACGGCAAGCTAATCTACTGATCGAAGCATCTACCCCCTGGTGGTCAGTGCACATCATAGCAAGTGGTTTAGCAGTCTTAGCATATCATTAGCATATTATGCTTTGATTGGTTGAACAGCCAACTGGACACTTAGCATATTAGGCTTTTATTATATGGGATTATGAGAGCAAAATTTAGAAATAACCTAAAATATGCAGTATTAGGGAATGGTTAACTAAATTTATGTAATACAACACCAATAAAAATTATATTCACAAAGAAACGTTTTTATGACACGGGGAAGTTAATGATAAGTGAAAAAACCAGGCAAGATAATGCATGCAACACGTAAATAGTGCACAGAGAGGGCTAACATATCAAACATGAATAGAGAGCCATAGCCACGTAGCTCAATCGACTGAGCATTGTGCCATGCATCAAAAGATTGCCTGATGTTTCTTTCTCTCTCTCTCTCTCCCCCTACCTCTCTCTCTCAAAATCAATAAAAAATCTTTTTCAAAAATGAATAAAGACTAAAACAACACTAGCTACAACACTAGTGATTGCCTCTGAATAACAGAAGTCTACATGATTTTTTTCTGCTTCTTTATATATTTCTATACATTCTGATGTTTCTACGGCAAACATATAGCACCTTTATGTCCGGCGAGGACAACAAAAGGATATATAAAAACTTCTTCCCTTCTACTCTAAGTATTTAACTCTTCAGCCCAACCTCTCACCATTTCCCTATAGTTTTTAAAATTTCTCCAAAGAAACGTCATTCTCATTTCTAAAGACATAAATACCTAACAAGTAAAAGATTCAAAATAAAGTGCCTAGGGAACAGTCCCTCGTGGACAATCAATGCTCACCTGTAGCCTCATGCTGTCTATTTCCATAATGAAATGCTGCTTGCCTTTTCCGTGGTGGAGAGAGGTCCAGGTCACATTCATGCTTGCTGTTCTTCAGGACTGAGGGATGAGAGGGTCCTGGCCCCTTCCCATGTGGAGGAGTTTTGCCAGAGGCTCTTTCTGGGGCTTTACTGCTTTTGGTTCTGTGCAGTGAATGAGGGACACTAGGAGGCGAATCAGGGGAGTCATGACGGGCCCTCCTGAGTTTTGATGTGTCCAAGGAGTCAAGAGTCCTCCTAGGTTGAGATGTGTCAGGGGGGCTGTTACGGGCCTTTCTCTGAGGAGAAATCTCTGAGGAACTGTGATGGGCCCTCCGCGGAGGAGAAGGATCTGGTGTGTCATGACGGGACCTCCTAGGAGATACACCTGAAGGACGATAGTGCTTCCTGAGCAGAGAGGGATCCGGTGAATCACGGCGGACCCTCCTAGGCGGGGAAGGATCCGGGGAGTCGTGGCGGCCCCTCCTAGACGGGGAGGGATCCGGGGAGTCGCGGCGGACCCTCCTAGGCGGGGAGGGATCCGGGGAGTCGCGGCGGACCCTCCTAGACGGGGAGGGATCCGGGGTGTCGTGGCGGCCCCTCCTAGACGGGGAGGGATCCGGTGAATCACGGCGGACCCTCCTAGGCGGGGAAGGATCCGGGGAGTCGTGGCGGCCCCTCCTAGACGGGGAGGGATCCGGGGAGTCGCGGCGGACCCTCCTAGGCGGGGAAGGATCCGGGGAGTCGCGGCGGCCCCTCCTAGGCGGGGAAGGATCCGGGGTGTCGCGGCGTCCCCTCCTAGGCGGGGAAGGATCCGGGGAGTCGTGGCGGCCCCTCCTAGGCGGGGAAGGATCCGGGGAGTCGTGGCGGCCCCTCCTAGGCGGGGAGGGATCCGGGGTGTCATGGCGGACCCTCCTAGGCGGGGAAGGATCCGGGGAGTCGTGGCGGGAGTGCCTGTATGAAGGTAGATCTTCATTGTGGCCTAAACACAAAGAGCAAAGAGTCAGATTCCCACAAATTCTGTGTTCACCACCAGTATCCAAAGTTTCAAAAGATGTCCCAGCAGCATACAACTCAAAACTACTCAGAAAGCCCAAAACTACTCTGTATAGCTCCTCTGATTAGGCACAGCAAACTAACACTCCTGTACATCTTAAAAATAATCCTTTATTTGCCCAACAAGACATAAATTTGCAAAGCATTTTAAATACATTTTCATCTTATACCTTGTAAGGCAAGTGGGGCAGGCATCTTGTTTACAGTCATGAAAATAGAAGCTCCAAGGTGCTAAATGGTTTCTCACCTCAGAACCTACAATTCCAAGATAAAGAGACACACTGGAACCCCTAGTTTTCTATCTCCCAAACCAATGCTTTTCTCAAAACCTTATTTGTGTAGAGTTCCCAGACAGAGACTCCAACAGAAATTTAGCCTAGAAAAGTTAGCCTAGAGGAGTGGGTTTCTACTTAACTCTCTTCTATCAAAAGGCATGTTCACTAAACCTGTGCCACATAAAAATGAGTCCTGTTGACTAATCCATGCCACTGCACTCCTTAATGGGGGGAGAGATCACCAAGAAAAAAGAATCAGCATTACTGATCACCTACTATATGCCAAGGTAGATTACCTCATTTAATTCTCAAACCCTAGGAGATAAATATTACCCCCATTTTATAGATAAGAAAGTTGATACTCAAAAAAATTAAATAATTTGGCAAAGTCATACTGCTAATAAGTGGTGGAATGAATATCCAAATCCAGCTCTGTCTGACTCGAGTCCATGTGCAATCTTTAAAATATGCATATGAACATTCTAAGAACAGAGGCTAAGGTGGCAGAACAGAAATGAGGTCATGGGTCACACTAAATTTTCAGGATCAGTAACAAACTAAAACAATGCACTCCCCTAAAAAAAGAAAAGAAAAAGGATTCCCTTACAAATGGGAAATTTAGATTTATCTATTATTGGAACTCACTTCCCAGAAGCTTCCATTTGGCACTGGAACGAAAGGTTTCCATCTGCTTTACCTCTTCTGGCCGCTCATCCACAAACTCAGCCACCTGTGGCAACGAGAACACTACACTGAGGACAGATCCAGGCGAGGAGCTCTGTTGTCTCAGAACCTGAAATTAAACCATTCCCATTCCTAATACACGTCACACACACAGACCCAAAACAGCCATGAGGATCCACGCAGTAGTCCTCAGTTATGTGTGCTCCATAAACACCTGATTGCCTTTGGATGGTTTAATTCTAGATCTTTCTCTGACTAATGAATTTCCCTCCAAAAGTTAATTTCTTCATTACAAACCTTTTTACCAACTTGCCATGGACACGACTGCCCCTTGTAAGACAAAAGCTAAATTGCTTTGCCTGTCTTGTTTCTATATCATTGCATTCAGAGTGAAAACAGACTCCTCATCGTGCCGATCACTCACTCATAAGGGCTCCGGTGCCTTGGAAACCTTCCCTGTATTAGGTAGTTACAACATCAGGCATTCTTGAAGCCAACAAAAAGAAGTCATGAAGACATACACAGAATTACAGAATCTTAAAGAGAGAAAAACACATTTCACTGCATCCAAACTGCCAAACAAACGTGGAATATTCTTTAGAGTATCCTTGATAAATGATTACTCACCCATTTCTCCCTGTCAGGGAATCAATTCATTAACATGGAACTTACTATGTTATTTAGTAGTCTACGTATTTCGAGGTTGTGCTAGAAAGTTCTTAGTTTTATCAGACTGGTATCTATCTTCCTATAACTTCTTCCCATCAACCATAGTTCTGACCTCTGACAACTGATCCTCTCTCTTTCTACATGACAGACTTTCAAAATGTCTGGTATAATTCTCATTTCAGAATAGCAACTATGTGTAAAGCTCTGTGTATTGCATTTTACTATGTCAATCAATCCTCACAACAGCCCTGAAAAGAAAAGGTCCACAATACTAAAGAGCAAACTATCACCTAGCAAAGTTAAGTAACTTTCTCAATATCACAAGCTAGCAAGAGGCACAACTGGAATTCAAACCCAGATTGTAATTCCTCTCTGCTTCTCTTCTCACAAGATCCTACCAAAATTCCTCATACAACCCAGTTTTGAGACCACTCACTGGGCATTAAAAGCACAGGCTTTCAAAAAGCAAGATGAACAGAGACCTAAATCCCCGGGTCTGCCAGTGGATATTTGTGTAACCTGTGGCAAATTATTTTCTCTAAGCCTCAATTTCCTCATTTGTAAAAGCAGGTTTCAAAGGATTGCTCTGAGGACTCAATGAGATGGGTCATGTAAACTTAGCAGTGCTTGTACATGGTAAATGCTCAGTAAATTATATCTACTATTTTTGTGCTGCCACTGCTTTTGTGATTGTCCTAGTTATTTTGCCATTATTTCTGGTGGTGGTGATGGTCTTGCAGTAATAAAAATGAATTCAATAACTAAGATATGGTTTAACCAGTATAGAGAGCAGTGGGGCTAACACCTTCCTTGTTCTGGTTTTGGGGCCAACATAGGAGCAAAAGACATTATTATAAAGGAAAATTAATAGAGGATCACATAAAATTTACAAATTTTAAATGTCAAAACTATTATAAATGAAAAGGAAAAAGATAAAATATACCTATAATGTGTAAAACAGGTAATATATTCTTATATAAATATCAAATAAGTAAAAAAAATTAAAATTCCAATTTTCTAAAAAAAGGACAAAATACCAGGAAGTTCATAAAACAGAAATTCCCAACAAACATGAAAACTATTCATTTCACTATTTTTCAAAGAAACTAGACAGCACTGTTTACCAAACTGGTATAGGTTTGCCAATTTGTTGTTGTTATAATGTTTAAGTACTGATGAAGAAATGCAAAAGCTAGCATTCTCCTTCACCACTAGTGGGAATGTGAATTGATACCACCTTTTGGAAAGCAATATGGAACTATAGTTCCAAAAGATTATAATTCCACTTCATGGGAATAAAGAAAAAAGAGATTATTTGTGAACAAGATGTTTATCAAAGCATTATGACATTTTAAGACGGGAAACAACCCATCTGTCCAGTAATGGAACATTTAAAAATATGTATACTGAACTACTATGCAATCATTAAAAATCACATTCTCAAAGAATATTTGAAAGTCTTACTAAAGTATTCACAATATATTAAGTGAAAGAGTAGGCTCAAAACCAATTATATTTAAAAAAATAAAAGTATGTATAATCTCTGAATTAAAGAGATATCCATTCAAATGTTGGAAGTTGTTACTTCTGGATAGTCACAGTATAAGTGATTTTTTCTTTTAAAAAAATTTAATAAATCTTTATTGTTCCGATTAATTACAATGTTCCTCTTTATTTCCCCCCATAGCTCCCCTCCACCCGGTACCCATCCCACCTTCTGCCCTTACCTCCCCCCCACTGTCCTCATCCATAGGTGTATGATTTTTGTCCAGTCTCTTCCTGCACCATCCACCCCTTTCTCCCCAAGAATTGTCAGTCCATTCCCTTTCTATGCCCCTGATTCTATTATATTCACCAGCTTATTCTGTTCATCAGATTTTCAATTCACTTGATTTTTAGATTCACTTGTTGATAGACGTGTATTTGTTGTTCATAATTTTTATTTCACCTTTTTCTTCTTCTTCTTCCTCTTCTTAAAGAATACCTTTCAGCATTTCATATAATACTGGTTTGGTCGTGATGAACTCCTTTAGCTTTTTCTAATCTGCGAAGCACTTTATCTGACCTTCAATTCTGAATGATCTTGGTTGTAGGTTCTTGTTATTCATCACTTTGAATATTTCTTGCCATTCCTGCATAGTTTCGGTTGAGAAATCAGCTGGCCTGCATAGTTTCTGTTGAGAAATCAGCTGACAATCATATAGGTGCTCCCTTGTAGGTAACTAACTGTTTTTCTCTTGCTCCTTTTAATATTCTCTCTCTGTCTTTTGCTCTTGGCATTTTAATTATGATGTGTCTTGGTGTGATCCTCTTTGGATTCCTATTGTTTGGGGTTCTGTGTGCTTACTGGACTTCACCAGGTGGGGGAAGTTTTCGGTCACTATTTCTTCAATTAGGTTTTCATTATCTTGCTCTCTCTCTTTTTCTGGCACCCCTATAATTTGGATGTTGGCATGCTTGAGGTTGTCCCAGAGACTCCTTACACAATCTTCAATTTTTTGGATTCTTTCTGCTTCTTGTTTTTCCGGCTGAGTAGATTTTGCTTCTTTGTATTTCAAATTTTTTACTTGATTCTTGTGGTCTTCTAGACTGCTTTTAGGTCTTTGTATAATATTTTTTATTTCAGTCAGTGTATGCTTAATTTCTAGTTGGTCCTTTTTCATATCTTCAAGGGTCTCGCTCATATCCTTGAGGGTCTCGTTAACTTTATCAGCCTTTCCTAGGAGCCTCTTGAAAAACTTTATAACCGTGATTTTGAACTCTATGTCCAGTCGTGTTTTTTTTTCCCTCCATTTCTTTCAAATGTGATTTGTTACCTTTCTTTGCATTTTGGCTACTTCTCTAAGTTGGTTGCTTAGCTTTGTGTGGTAGGTGTCCTTTAGGGGACAGTGGCTAAGCCTCCCCAGTTACCTGAGATGAATACTCTTGATGCACCCCTTTATGGGTTGCACAGTCTTGTTGTAGTTAAGCCTAGATTGTTGTTTGTTTCCCTGGGAGGGCCACTTGACTGAGAATCAGCTGTGTTTACGCTGGTAGGGCGGCTTTGCTCAGCTTGGATGGGGCGGAGTCTCCAGGCTGAGCAGACAGCCTTAGTTTCCAGCACCCAGGTCTCTGTACCCCACGGCAATGTTGAGAAAGCTGCCCCTGAGCTCTGACCGCTGCCAGACAGTTCAGTTTCTCTCCAAAAGAGTCTGTACACCCAAATTCTCACCCAGCACTGGAAAGCTATGCAGTCCGGTGGGTTTTTTTCCTCCTGAACGAGAGAACCCAACACACGTCCTCTCAGCTAGCTCACGCACCTCTGCCGCTCCTGAATCTCAGTGTGCTTCCTCCTCAAGGTCCAGTTTCCTCCCGTATGAGTCTGGGTGCCCTAAGACTCGCCCGGAACTGGGGGGTCAGTACAGTGGGACATCTCTAGCTCCCTCCCCATTTGCGAAAACCAACCGGGTCTCCAGCTGCTCACACACGAGAAGCTCCAAACCTCCTTCTCCGCAGGTCTCAGCAACTCTGCCCTCCGCGGCTCCTCTGAGTCACAGTGTCCCTTTACCTTTCCTTCTATTTGTGGAATTTCCACTCAGCCAGCTTTCTGGTGGTTCTGGATACTGTCCGTTCTGTCCCTTAGTTGTAGTTTCAAAATTGTTGTACAGGGCAGCTGTATAGGTGTTTACCTATGCCACCATCTTGGTTCCTCCCTCTCAGTATAAGTGATTTTTATACTCTATTTAAAACTTTCACGTTTCTTAAAATTCCCAAATATTCTAAGCCCCATATTGCTTTCCAAATATCTATTCTAATAAAAGCTTAAGTGGTCGTTGTACCCTCACATCATCACAAGATGGCTGCCAGAAGATAGCCAGCAGGAGAGGGCAATTGTAAGCGATCAGGCCAGCACGGGAGGGCAATTGGGTGTAAACAGGCCAGCAAGGAAGGGCAGCTGGGGGCGATTGGGAGGCACGGAAGGGCAGTTGAGGGCAACCAGGCCTACAGGGGAGGGCAGTTTGGGGCAACCATGCCGGCAGATGAGGGCAGTTGTGGGGATCAGGCCTGTAGAGGAGGGCAGCCAGGGGCAATCAGGCCAGCAGGGACAGGAAGTTGGGAGTGACCAGATTGGCAGGGGAGGGCAGTTGGAGGTGACCAGGCCAGCAGGGAAGGGCAGTTGGGGGCAATAAGGCCGGCAGGGGAATGGCTAAGGGGTGTTCAGGCTGTCAGGCAGAAACGGTAAGGGGCAATCAGGCAGGCAGGCAGGCAATTGGTTAGGACCCAGTGGTCCTGGATTGTGAGAGGGATGTCCGACTTCCATTTTCAGGATTGGGCCTAAACTGGCAGTCAGACATCCCCCAAGGGGTCCCAGATTGGAGAGGGTGCAGGCCAGTCTGAGGGACACACACACACACACACACACTATTCACGCACAAATTTCATGCATCAGTCCTCTACTTCTATCATCCTATATAATAAAAGCCTAATGTGCTAAGTGTCTGGTCTTCCAGTTGACCATTCAACCAATCAATGCGGTAATATGCTAATGATATGCTAAGTCCATTCAACTGCTTGCTACGACGTGAAATGCTCTCCAGGGGTAGACAGTTGACTGGTTGGCCAGTTGTTATGATATGCACACTGACCAGGGGATAGACAGTCCACTGGATGACCAGTCACTATGACATGCACTGACTACCATGGGGCAGACGCTCCAACCGGTAGGTTAGCTTACTGCTAAGGTCCGGCCAATTGGGACTGAGTGAGACAGGCCAGACATGCCCTGGAGCCCTCCCACAGTCCTCCCCCCCCCCCCCAAGCTGGCCAACCTCCCACATCCCTCCCCAGTCCCAATCGTGCACCAGTGGGTTCCCCTCAGCCTGTCCTACACCCTCTTGCAATCTGGGACCCCTTGAGAGATGTTGGAGAGCCAGTTTCGGCCCAACGGCAGAACAACCAGTCGCTATGGTGTGCAATGATCACCAGGGGACAGACGCTCAATGCCAGAGCTGCCCCTTGGTGGTCAGTGCGCTCGCACAGAGGGAGCATTCTCAGCCAGAAGCCAGGCTCACAGCTGGTGAGCACAGCAGCAATGGCAGGAGCCTCTTCCACCTCCATGTCAAACCTCCCCCAAGGGCTCCCAGACTGCAACAGGGCACAGGTCGGGCTAAGGGCCGCCCCCACAAGTGCACAAATTTCACGCACCAGACATCTAGTAAGTATAAAAGGCTTTTATAACATAAACAAAAATAAATGTCATGAACATTAATTAGATTTAAGTGGTTGATTCTAACATTCTGGTTCCTTTTGATCAGTGTTTCCCTTTTAATTACTAATAAATCATCTTTTAAGTAATCTATTGTAGAATATGCTGGAGATTAACATTAAATATACTCATCTGGAATTCATCTTTACCACAGTTCAGCCTATTAACAACTCTCCTTTTCACCTGTTTCTGTTATTCTCAGCATAGATTCCATGGCTACACCAATGCTAGGTAATCTGCCTTTGCTTTTGTCCACCTGTTTCTTATCTTCAAAATTTATGTCAGATATTTACATCCTTCATGGAATTTCCCAATGAAATAAAAAGTAGCCTGCTTTCCCTGTGCTTTAAGAGCACTTGGTACATATGTGAAATACAGCTCTAACATTTATCATATTACTGAAATTATTTGGAAGTCCCATTTTAGAGTATGACCACTAGAGTACAGACACTATGTTCTATTAATCCACATATCTCCAGCACTTACACAAGAACATACAAATGTTAAAGTTTAGTTGAATCATGAATAAAAGAAACAAAGAGAAAGTTCCCTACTACTGAACCTGAGCATCGTTTTTAAGGTACATTCCAACACACTGAACCTGGCTAATTCTTCAGTTTGCAGGCCAGTGATCTATCCCCTGAGCCAAACCAGTTAGGGCTCAAACCTGGCTAATTCTATCATAGCTCTATCACTGATGTTGCGGAGTCCTGCCTCTCTCTATGATTAGTTCCCATTTTTAGTTTGATGGGCCTTCCATAAAAAAGAAGATAGTACTTCTTTGGAAGTATTCTCTGCCCCTGCCCTGCACTGGGAGTTGAAGTTGAAAGGCTTGAATTTCAAAGTCCTTACAGCCTCAAAAGATACATACCACAGGCAGATCACCATCATCTTCCTCTTCTTCCTTTTCTGGTTTAGTGGTGGAGATAGATGTCCAGCTCACATCATCATCCACAATTCGCATTCTACATGGGGGGTTTGGAGGAGGGAAGAATAAAAAAAGGAGAAACATTCTTCGGTAACAGCCTATGAACATTTATCCATTGGTTTTAGATAAAGCTCAAAATACTACAAGGTCTACCACATCAGTTTTCACATATTCAGTTCCTTCTCTCTGCCTAAGCCAATGTTCTCATTCTTTACTGGGAAACTCTTACTCATTCTTAAGAACTTAATATATAACTTCCATTAGAATGCCTTCCTAACTACTCTCTACATCTAAGAACCCTCTACATATTCCTGCAGTACTTTTATTGCACTTATCACAAAGGAAATAAATCAATTAGTTATAAAATTAGTTGTTAATCTATAAGTTCCATCAGGATAGGGACTAAGACTTTCTCATTCAGACTGGTATCATCAACACCCTGCAACAACTGGCATAAGAAGTATTCAATAAATATTTGTTATACAGATAAACTATGACTGGTTGCAAATAACAATGACTGCCATGGTGTGAACAGTTATTATCAGAACAGCCAAGACCACTTTATACATCTCTAAGCATAACCACCACCATCCCATCTAATAAGAGAGTAATATGCAAACTGACCATACCTCCAATCAAGCCACACCCACAAGCCATGCCCACAAGCCAATCAGGAGCAAATAAACCCCAACCAAGATGGCTGCGGCCACTGAGAACAGGAGGGAGGCTTGGGTTTCCCTGGCAATGGAGAAAGCCAAGCTTTCTAACTGCCCTTGCAAGTCTAAGCCTCCACTCAATGTTACAAAGTTTCAATTATAGAAGATAAATAAGTCCCAACAAAAATGGCAGCAGCCACGGAGCTAGAGAGAGCAGAAGCTAGGGTTGCCCAGGAGATGGAGAAAGCCAAACTTCTGCAGCCCTAGCACCTAGGCCTCCACTTTAGGCTACAAAGATTCAATTATAGAATTTAAATAAACCCAAAAAGAAATGGCTGTCTCCACCAAGTGAACAGAAGGCATGGCTCTGCTCCAGGCTACAAAGTTTCAATTGTAGAACATAAATTAATCCCAGATCCCAGGGCCTCTGCTTGGGTCGCTGGGGGGCATAGCCGACCTGAAAACCACCACAGGCCCCTTGCCCAGGCTGCCCTACACCCTAAGGGAGCCCCCACCCTGATCCAGGACACTCTTCAGGGCAAACCAGCTGGCCCCCACCCATGCACCAGGCCTCTATCCTATCTAATAAAAGAGTAACACACAGATTGACCATCACTCCAACACACAAGAGGGTTGCCCCCATGTGGACACAAGATGGCCACCACAAGATGGCCAGCCAGGGAGGGCCGTTGGGAGGTTCCAAGCATGCAAGGGAGGGCAGTTGTAGGAGATCAGCTCAGCAGGGGAGAGCAGTTGGGAGGGACCAGGCCTGCAAAGGAGGGCAGTTGGGGTGATCAAGCCTGCAGGGGAGGGAAGTTAAGGATGACCAGGCCAGCATAGGAGGGAACTTGGGGGCAAACAGGCTGGCAGGGGAGCAGTTAGACATCAATTAGGTTGGCAGAGGAGTGGCTGGGGGTGATCAGGCTGGCAGGCAGAAGCAGTTAGGGACAATCAGGGAGGCAGGCAGGCGAGCAGTTTGGAGCCAGCAGTCCTGGATTGTGAGAAGGATGTCTGACTGCCCTTTTAGGCCCGATCCCAGCCAGTCTAATCCCAGTAGGATCGGGCCTAAATGGGCAGTTGGACATCCCTTGAGGGGGCCCAGATTGGAGAGGGTGCATGCTGAGCTGAGGGACACCTCCCCGCCTCCCTGTGCTGGGCCTCTAGTTTAATATAAGTGATATCATTTAGCATTGCTCTCATTTCAAAGATAAGGAGAAAAGGCTTAGAGTAATTAAATACCCCAAAAGCCACACAGCCTGTAAAGTGGCACAGCTAGGACTCAAAATCTGATTAGTGTTGCTCCAAAGCTCAACCTATTTTCACTGCAAGGTACTGTTTCCAAAGAATCCACAGAAGTCAGAGAGCAGGAAGAAAGAAGGCGAGAATAAGGTGAAAGCCAAACCAGGAAAGAAAATGGATCCGTCCTATGGACTTCTTAGATGTGACAAGATACAGTTTCCTAGGGTGAACTGGGTGGCCTAAAACAACAGAAATACATTCCCTCACAGTTTCGGAGGCTGAGTCTGAAATCGCCAGGTACCTGCAAGGCAAAGCTCACTGGGCTCCAGGGGAGACTCTTTCCCCGACTCTTCCAACTTCCCGAGCCCAGGCATACCCTGGCTCAGGGCAGCCAGTCTACTCTCAGCCTCCACTTGCATTCACTTGGTCATTTTCCCTCTAAGCCTGTGCCCAACCTTCTCTCTCTTTTTATAATATACTTTTATTGATTTCAGAGAAGAAGAGGGAGAGAAAGAATCACTGATCGGCTGCCTCCTGGACGCCCCACTCTGGGGATGGAGTGCAACCCCGGCATGTGCCCTGACTGGGAATCCAACCGTGACCAGGTCCCTGCTCAACCACTGAGCCACAGGCCAAACTCCTCTCTTCCTAAAGGAACATCAGTTATATTGAACTTAGCGTCCATCCTGATCCTCTACTCAGTCTTCATTTGCTTCATGATAGCAATGCAAAGCTTAAGAATTCATATACATCTAAAATGCCTAAAAAAGCGACTGGCATGTGCCAAGAGCTATGTATGTGTTGTTAGCGTCAGTGGCAGCAGTGTTCGGAATAACGGGGGAAAGTGGGTACAGGTCGGCCGCGGGACCGCAGCGCCAGGACTGGAGAGCCCCGCAGGCAGTCTTTGGCATAGCTCCCCGGTTTCTCCGGGCACAGTGTGCATTCTCTGCCGGAGACGACTGAAGGCCACAGAGGCGGGGAAAGAGGGATGCAAGTCACAGTCCGGCTTGTACACAGGACGCAGGAGCGCGGAGGCGCGGTCGCGGTGCCGGCAGGCTCCCTGTGTCCCTCAGCTCGGGGATTGAGGAAGAGCGGGCGGCGGAGACGGGAGGAACAGGGGGCGGCAGCCCCGCCAAGATCCACTCACCCCTTGCCGCCGACACTGCCAGGCTTAGGCCGCTTTTTGCGACGCTTGAGAATGGACTCGGAACCCGCGTGGCCGCCGGCATCGGCACGGGACAAGTAGCGCTTCAGATATTCAGCCTTGGAGAGTGGGGCGGCTGCCGCCATGGCAGCGCGGGGCGTGGCGACGGCTGGGGGGGGTCAAAATCCGGGACGCAAAACGGACGCGCCGGAACCGGAAGTGGCGGGACTGCTGGGTAGTGCGGAAGCCTTGGGACGAGGTCTTGCGAGCTTCCGGACATGGTGTGGTCCTCTGTCCGTCTGCATCCCTGCGAAGGCGCGGCTGCGGTTCTTAAGTTGCCCGCCGTCTGCCCACTCAGCAGCCACACGGCAAGCGCGGTTGTAGCCCCGAGGCCCTGGCCACGCGGTCCCCGCCCCAACGTAACGCAGAGCTTAAAGACAGGCTCTGGAGTGTCAGCGCGTCAGCGTCTGGGTTCCCTAACTTCCTAGCTCTATGGCCTTGGGCAGGTTATTTATCAAACTGAGGACAATAATGGCACCAAACTCGGTAATTGCAAGGATTGTAAACGCTTATAACAATGTCCAGCACATAGTATTGTTGGTTTTATTAGTGTAAGTATGTTTAGGGAGAAGGGATCTGCTCTCAAAATCTTCCAAGAGAGGAAATCTGACAGGCTGGTGTAGTTCAGTGGCTCAGCACCTATGAACCAGGTCAGGTTGGATTCCTGGTCAGGGCTTGTGCCCAGGTTGCAGCTAGTCAATGATTCTCTCATCATTGATGTTTCTCTCCCTCTCCCTTCCTCTCTGAAATCAATCTTAAAAAAATTTCAAGAGGAAATAAGAAATTGCAAGCCAAATTAATTCCTAGAAGAATGTAGAAGCTCCTAAGCTGTGTAACTTGCCTATGTTGAACAGCGATAGCCCCTGGCTATCTTTACAGAACTTGGCCAATGAGAGGGACCTGGATATTTCCAGCATAGCAAAAGAGGGGACGTGAGAGAGACTGAATTCCAATATTCACATTTTGGGGAAAGGGTTTTCTTATTACATTAAAAGCTTTACTTAAATTATCTCATTTAAACCTCACAATCCTCCGATAGTTTTATTAGTCTTGTTTTACAGTAAGAAAACTGAAGCTTGGAGAGATTAAGAAATTTGCCCAACTTCACACCGCCAGAACATGACGAACCCTTGGAAGCAGAAACTAGCAAAGTGGGTTGCAAGATGTAACCCAATGTTTCTGACAAATTATTTTCTTTTTATCTCCTAAGTCAAATTTGTCGCTGTTTTAAATTATATTAGTCAAGAAGGTATTTTTATAAGTGCACGTATCTTACAAGTTCAAATATAGGTTTGGAGATCTCTGCACTGGAACATGAGCTTCTAACCACTTGACTAACCCAGGGTCACAGCACAGGCCCAGAAAGGAAGATGGGCTTGTGGGAAGGGAACACTGGACCAAGATAGGGCTTCACTGGCTGGAGGGCCCTGATGGTACCCATAAGCAACCTGCCTTGGGTGCTAATCCTCTTTAGTCCACCTCACTCTGAACTCCACACAGCCCTGGTGTCAGCAGACACTTGGAAATGCTATTTCTCCTCCAGCACACAGCAGCTTAGTCCTCTCAGCCCCATCAGCCCATCTCTAGCTTCAGTTACACTGCTTTGCACAAGTTACCTAACCCCTCTGAGGCTGTTTCTTAATCTTTAAAATGGGGATTTTATTTCTAGCTGCTTTTTCCCAGAAAGGGTTTAAAGAAGAAACAGACACCTTAAAATCGTTATAAGAGAAAATACATCTATTGTAAACGCACTACATGTCCTGGCCCATGTGCATAAGTCAGTGATGGGCAACCTTTTGAGCTTGGTGTGTGAAAATTCGCCAAAAAGCCGAGCATAACTCAGATGGTGTGTCACTTCGAAAAAAAAACCCATAATTTTGCGATATTTACAGTTTAAATAACAAAATATATAATAGTAATATATAACTATTTAATAAACCAAAAACTAATTATTTAACTTACCTGCTTAGTGACTTCTTTGTTCATCTGTCAGTCAGTTTCTTTTGTTGGTCTTGATATTATTTAACTTGTGTGGGGTGCTGTGAACTAAGATAAGTGAGGGGGAGGGGGAATTCTTTAAACTGCCTATTAGTGACTTTTTTGTTGCAGAATTTCATTGGCTAAACCTTCAATTGAAGGTTGGTATTTTGTACATTCAAGCCCAAGCAAGCGCTACTAACTTCATCTGTCAATCTGTTCCTTTTGTTGGTTTTGATATTATTTAACGCTGAGAATAAGGTCTCACAAAAGTACGTAGAGGGAAAAATTGTGAGTAAAGCCATTGCTATATTTTTCAGGGTGCTAAAAGTGTCTGGTAATCAGCACTCCTCTTGATTCTCCAAGCAGCACCTTTCCATGTT
This sequence comes from Antrozous pallidus, assembly GCA_027563665.1. NCBI lineage: Eukaryota > Metazoa > Chordata > Mammalia > Chiroptera > Vespertilionidae > Antrozous > Antrozous pallidus. The sequence continues at coordinate 84,421,674 of CM050520.1, forward strand.
CTCAAGGTTTGACCTCAAGATGACAAACAGCTGAGCCCAGAAATTCTGCAAGTTGCATCTCCAAATCATCAATTTGCATCCATTGGAAACCATTTAATTCCAAACTACTGTAAACTACTACATCAGGATACTTAATTATTTTTATGGTCTGTTATAGGCTTCTAAATTGATTAAATCTATCAAGTAGTGAGTCTAAAACATGCTGGTACTTTATATGCAAGAGTTCCATTTCATTTTGTACAGCTGCACTGGCTTTCTCAAAATACTTTGTTACTTAAGGAAAATACTTATAAGTTTTAGTTTCTACATCTTGCTTGAAAATTTTAAGTTTATTTTCAAAAGCATTTATGTATCCAAACATAACATCAATACTTTTGCCAAAACCTTGTAGCTTTAAGTTCAATTCATTAATATGAACAGAGAGATCTGTTGACCCACTTATCATTGAGCTGAGGAAAATTTCCCAGGTCCTTATCCTCAAGAAATACCTTAATTTTTTTTAAAGCACTCCACAAAGCACTCAAGAACTTTCCCTCGATGCAGCCATCTTACATTATTGTACATCAGCAGTCCACTGTAGGTGTAATCAACCTCCAGTAAAAGTGCAGAAAATTCTCCCTTGTGAAGAGGCAAGCAGCTATTAACTATTTTTTAACAACTGACATGAAGTCGTTTAAGTCTGTGAATCCTGCTATGGCACATAAAACCTCCTGATGGATAATATAATGAAAAGGCACAATCAGATGTCCAATAGCTTCCTTAAATAATTGGACGAAGCCAACTTTTTTCCCCCCACCATGTTTGGTGCTCCATCTGTCGTCACTGGCACAACTTTAGAGATATAAATGCTTAGGTCACAGAATGTTTGTGTAACAAGCTTACATATTTCGCTTCCTGATATACTTGTTGGCACTGATACTAACTTTATCAACTCTTCTCTTATTGTGAGACCATCAGAATATCAACCAATAATGGCCAACTGAGCATGTGATGTGACATCAGTAGTTTCATCAAGAGAGATAAAAAATATTTACAATTACTAATGTCTCTCTTTAATTGATGTACGTTTGGTGTTCAGTCTCATTATTCAGTCTTTTATGATATTTCTTCTGAGCAGTAACTCAGATATTCTCTTAATACTTGCATCTTTATTCTGCATGTCGTGAAATAGAATTAGAGCACATCTTAGGAGAGTGTCTTTAATAAATTCTCCCTCACTGAGTGCTTTTCCACACTAAGCTAAGGAGTGAGCAATGCTCAAACTTGCAGATGTTAAATTTGTAGAGCCTTTTATAAACTTAAGGATGGAATCAGATTGGCTCTTATAAAGCCAATATGTTCCTTCCATTCATCCTTATTTTTTTTCAAGAGCTGGGAATGATTAGTTTCAAAATGTCTATTTATATTCCACGTTCTGCTTACTACCGTTTCAGTACATAGAATGCAAAATGATCTGCCATTTTTTCTATCATGCCATACATCTCGGTCCATGTCTCTTGAAAGGGTCAGCTACTGCTACTACCACAACCTTTACTTAACCTTGGTTTTTTATTTTTTGGGTTCTCCATCAGACGGGCCAGTGACAGAAGATAGAATTATAGCCTGTTAGCCCTGCAGGCAATTAGGGGTTAACTAACCTAACTGACCACAAGATGGCACATGCAACTGTCTTTTAGGAAAGGGCAGGTTTAATAAGCAGAAATAGGGGTTAATAAGGATGCACAACAGTAATAGTGGTGAAATGGAGCCTGCACTATGCTGCAAAATGATGTTCCTTATATAAATTAAGATGGCTGCTGCTATTTCTAATGATGGGAAATGGCACCCATAGCACAGGCCCTTGCCTCTCCCAGCCTCCCCCTCACTTATCTCAGTAATGATGATCAATTAGAAATCCACGACACCCCAGAACAGTGGATTGGATGATGGTTGCTGTGGTTATGTGGTTGCTGGTAATGGTAATCACAGGGCCCCCAGAGATGTGTCCCCTGTGGCATTCCGCTGCTCCTTGCTCCGCCGGCTGCAAGTGAGGTCAAAGGTCCCCTAACGGCCTAACTGGAAGTCCCAGAACTAGACACTCTGCTGGAGTTCTGTTGTTTTGGCCTACAGACCTCCAGCAGAGTGTCTACACTACACTACAGCAAATGTTTCATCCTTGGCTACTACCTGGCCATGCAGCAGCCGAGGATCAAATGTCCTTCTCGGCATGCAGCCCCATACTTCTCTGTATGTGACCACATGGGGCCTCATGTCATCGAAAATGGCTATGCGTGTCAGCACTGACGCACGTGTCATAGGTTTGCCATCACAGGCATAAGTGATTAGAACATCGGCTGGTGCACTGAAAGGTCACAGGTTCAATTCCTACTCAAGGATAGATACCTGGGTTGAAGATTCAAACCTTGGCCCTGGTCGGGCACATGCAGGAGGCAGCCAATCAATGTGTCTTCTTAACATTGATCTCTCTCTCTCTCCCTGCAACCCTACCCTTCCACTCTAAAAAGTCAATCGATAAAAATATCCTTGTGTGAGGATTAACAAAAAATAAAAGCAAAGCACTTCACAATTACTAACTCACTAATCCTCACAAAAACCCTACAAAGTAGCTGCTTTTATTACCCCCATTTAACAGACCAGGACACTGAGGCAGTAGAGGTGCCGCCACTAAAGAGCTTCTTTGATCCTGAGCAAACACACACAGCCAGCACTGGCCCTTCTCCTCACAGCTGAAAACACTTCCATTCTCCCGTAATGAGACATGGGCAAACGTTTTTTTAAATAAGAAAAAAGCCAAGTATTTGAACACACTGCCTAAATTTAAAGAGGAGTCATTCCCTGCAGTGTGCTACAAATGAGATGCCACAGAAGTACTACAACTGAGATGCCACAGATGTACAAAGGACACATACTGACGTTGCATTGAGTCTTACTGAACCCATTGATACTCTCTGCTAGCAACATCAATTGCCCTTCATTATTTATTCCATGTTCATGTCATGACTGATATACACTCCATACCTGTGTTCACAGCTCTATTGGCTAAATATGGATATCATATGTAATAAAAGAGTATTACGCAAATTGGTCATACCTATGCTACATCCACAAGCCAATCAGGAGCGAGTATACAAATTAACCCAACCAAGATGGCTGTGGCCACCGGGCAAGCAGGAGGCTTGGGTTTCCCCAGCAATGGAAAAAGCCACGCTTTCCACATACCCTGGCTATTCTAGGCCTCCACTTACGGCTACAAAGTTTCAATTATAGAACATAAATAAATCCCAACAAAAATGGTTGTAGCCACAAAACAAGCAGGAGGCTTGGCTCCCCTCAAGACTACAAAGTTTCAATTATCCTAATAAAAGAATAATATGCAAACTGACCGTACTTCCACTCCATCCAAAAGCCATGCCCACAAGCCAATGAGGAGCAAGTATGCAAATTAACCCAACCATGATGACTGCAGTCACAGAGAGAGCAGGAGGGAGGCTTGGGTTTCCCAGCAATAGAGAAAGCCAAACTTTCCACACACCCTGGCCAGCTGAGGCATCCACTCCAGGATACAAAGTTTCAATTATAGAAGATAAGTAAGTCCCAACAAAAATGGCAGCAGCCACAGAGCTGAAGTAGGAGGCTAGGGTTGCCCCCGGCGATGGAGGAAACCAAGCTTTCTGTACACCCTGGCTTGGCCTGCCCTTAAAGCTACAGTTTTAATTATAGAAGATAAATAAATCCCAACAGAAATGGCTGCCACCACTTAGCGAACAGAAGGCTTGGCTCTGCTCCAGGCTACAAATTTTCAATTATAGAAGATAAATAAATCCCAGATACCAGAGCCTCCGCTTGGGTCACTGGGGGCATGACTGGCCTGCAAATTATCATAGGCCCCTCACCCAGGCCACCCCAAACTCCAAGGGAACCCCCACCCTGATCTGGGACACCCTTCAGGGCAAACCAGCTAGCCTCTACCCATCCACCAGGCCTCTATCCTATCTAATAAAAGAGTAATATGCAGATTGACCATCACTCCCACACAAGATAGCTGCCCCCACGTCATCAAATATCCTGCCTCCATGTGGACACAGGATGGCCACAAGATGGTCAGCAGGGGAGAGCAGTTGAGAGGGTCCAGGCCTGCAAAGGAGGGCATTTGGGGCCAATCAAGCCTGCAGGGGAGGGCAGTTAGAGGTGACCAGGCTGGCAAAGGAGGGAAGTTGGGGGCGACTGGGCCTGCAGGGAAGGGCAGTTGGGGGGGAATCCAGGCCTGCAGGAGAGCAGTTGGGGGGACCAGGCCTGCAGGGGATGGTAGTTGGGGGGACCAGGCCTGCAGGGGAAGATAGGAGTGACCGGGCTCCATGGGAGGGCAGTTAGGGGCAAACAGGCTGACAGGGGAGTGGTTAGGGAGTGATCAGGCTGGCAGGCAGAAGCGGTTAGGGGCAATCAGAAAGACTGGCAGGTGAGTAGTTGGGAGCCAGCAGTCCTGGATTGTGAGAGGGATCCCAGATTGGAGAGGATGCAGGCTGGGTTGAAGTACACACTGAATTCCGGATACTGCTCCTCTAGTATTTAATATGCTTGAAATATGAAGAAGTGCCCTCACAAATGAACTCTACTTTCCCTGTCTAATATAATCACAAAACTTAGTCATGGTTGTGTAACTGGATCTACATGGTCTTGGGCTGGCAGTTTGACTGTTCTCCTCCCCCGGCCTTTGAGCAGGACCCTTCCCATACCTGTTAACCTGTGGTACCTCCAGTCACCTAACAAGTCTCAAAACAAGATGGAAAATTTGCAAGTATATGCTGAGAATTATCATTTAACAGATCTTATTAACCACATGCCAAATGCCAGAGCAGAAGGGTGGGACTCTCACCCCCATCAGGCTGCATAGTGAGACTGGATGGAGCTGAGTGTGAAATTGAAGGCTGCCAGGCCTTGGCCGTCAGAGCAGGAGATACCTTAGCTGGGTTATTTGTCTGGTACCTCCTCCTCAGTCTTTCCTGGTTCAGAAACTTGGGTTATCATTCCCATAACTGGTTGGAATCTGAGATTGCCTAACACCAAACTCACAAAACAGTGATAAACCTGAATGCCACTTTTTTCCCTTCACAGTGGAAAATGAACTTGACATCAGGGCCGATCTTTCAAGCACAACCATCCCATGAAGAAAGTCATTCAAGAGACCAAATAATCAATCAGACAGCCTGGAGACACAAATCCCCAAGTCAGTTGGACATACATCTAGAGGCAATCTAATAGGGTAGAGCACTTTGCTTAGTGACTACACTTTGCTTAGAAGCCTATTCAAAGTGTTGTAGCTTTCTAGTTTGTGCTACTATTGCTAACTTTAGTCTTGAAATTCTTAAAAAACCTTACTCTTGCTCACAGAAATTTCAGCTTCATGTATGGGAGTCAGTCCAACATGACAGTAGTTAAGTTGCCAAAGAATTCAATATGGAGAGATGCCTGAAAACTGTACCTCTGGAAACAAATACATTTAAGAGGGAGGAGGCAGAGAGGGTTCCACATAAGAGATGCAAAAGCACAGGGGAAAGCAGGGATGCAACATCAAGAGAGAAGAGAAGGGGTGAGAAAAGAAATGGTCCACTGTCCAATGTGACAGAAATAAGGAATTGAAAATGAGAACGCTTTCCCAAGTGGAAAACCCCACTTGCGATCTTTGATAATACTACAATAGAGCAGCGAGAACAGATCAGCGGCATACTAAGTCTCCTTCCTCTAAGGCAATTCTTCCAAGTTACTTTTGCAGCACAAAACTCTAAGGGTTGCCATAGTATTTCAATTAACAGGTCCTTCATGAATAACTACCTTGCAGCCAGCACTGCAGGGTCATCAGTGGTTAATGCAGAACATAGAGCACTCGCTGGGGAGTCCAGGGCCCTGGGCCTCAGAGGGTCAAGTCACACAACAGGAAGCAGTCCTCCTTCTCTGGCTGAACCTGTTCCTCCATTTGTAAGTAAGAGCAGGACTAGAGGCTCTCAAATACCCTCAACTGGCCCAACATCTTCCAATCTCAAAGCTTTTGCATTTGTAGTTTCATCTGCCTGGAAATCTCTTCTCCCAGCTACTCACATGGCTTACTCCCTTACCTCCTTCTCAGCTTTGCCTGAATGTGGAATTATTTTTCTTGTTAAGACCTTCCCTGACTACTGTATTTAAAATGCTTACCCCACCTTCTCTGACACTATCCATATCCCTTCTTTCTTTTAGATCCCTCCATAACACTAATCACATGACATACTGTTTTACTTACCAGTTTATTACCAATCTGCCCCTCCCCACAATATCAATTTTCCCCACTAGACTTCAAGCTTCGTAAAAGCAGAGCTTTGTTTTGTTCACTGGTCAGTGTGTGCCTGGCATGAAGTGGGCACTCACACATCTGTGAAGGAATGAATGAAATGGCAGCTCCAATCTCCAAATTACAGTGGCCACATTGGAGAAAATTTTCTTTAGGAGGTTTAGTCTACCAGCATATCAATTAAGGACAGTGAATTCCAGGCCAGTGCCATTGGACAGCCATCATTTTAATGAGAACTTCTTCACCTCTACTGGACTCCCTTCCTCAGAGGACTCCCTTCATGTGGAAAGTCAGTATTTTGTACACCCAAAACCAACACTTGAACTCCAGCTGCAGCTGTCTCCCACCTTCCTCAACTTCAGAGTTCCAGCTCTAGAATACAGTACGGTGTGGGCAGAGGGTGAAGACTTGTGGGAAAAAGTGACAGTGACATTCCTCATAGTTCGCTTCCAGGTCTCTTCCAAAGCTGATTCACAACCTCCAAAATAAGGCCAAATAATCCAGTAAGGGTGGACCTGCACCGCACACTTTAAAAAGTGTGGCAGGGTCTTTGATTCAGATCTGGTGCCCTCCCCACAGGAGCAGGCGGGGAGGTCACTCCCCGCTTTTCCAATAGTAGTAAATAAGCCTGTGGTCCGAGCAGTACGGGATGGCTGGGAACCGGTCTATTGTTACCGTGAGGCCACGCTTGTCTCATAGCCCTCCGTCCTCATGTCATTGAGCCCCAGCTCCTCATTTTGGTCAAACGTGCGCTTATAACGTTCCACCTTCATCTCCGGATCATCTTCAGGAGCATACACATTCTGGGAGGCAAAGGATAGATCATCAGTGCCCCCATCCTGCTATTCTCCCTCCCCAGGTCCTTCCAATGCCCACTTTCTCAAGAACTCTTGAGTTTTTTTCACTAAGCATCACCAGTTACCCTTGACTAGGCTCAATTAGCGGGAAACAACAGAGCCCACATGGGCCAGAAGTGGGACTGACCACCCCCAGGCAGAATTAGGGAACAGTCCACCTAAAATACTTCCTACCTACACCTTCTTATGAAGAGTATAATAATAGTCTTAATCATGGAAGGACTTTAGAATAGTTTCAACCTCCTAATTTTCTTCAGGAGGTTGAGTCTACCAGCATATCAATTAAGGACAGTGAACTGCTCAATAAGTATTAATGTTACTTATTGAGTGATAACTGCTCAATAAGTATTAATGTTACTGTCAATCAGCAGAATATCTCCCCAATCAGTTTAACGTCTTCAGTTTTCCTGTATTGAACAAGGGATCATTTCTCCTCAAACCACAGTCAAATTTGCAGAATGAAAATACCATCACTAGACTTAGAGCTGGGACAAGAACTAGACTATAGGAAGGAGGAGCCTAGGAGAATCCTTTTTTCCTTCTTGACACACATTTACAACTCCTCCCACGTTCCCCGATTTCTCCCTTATGTTCTACATGCTTTATAAAGAGCAGTTCATTTAGAACCAAGTCTCAGTTTCTGGAGAAATGATACGTGTTCAAAAAAGTCAGAAAGCACATTGCCACGAAATATAAGGAAAGGTCTACTACACCTGCAAGAAGCTGTTTCCTGCTGGGTCATTCATAACAAAGTGGGCCTTCATTTTACCCTCCATGATCTAAAAAGGAGACAACGCAGCATGTAAATTTTACACAGCATGGAGACGCTAAGTCTACCAGATGAGAATCAAGCCAACTTACATTGCAGTATGCCCAAGTTTCATGAACTGGTGAAATGAGTACTTCTAAAAGTAGGGTGGACAAGATCTAAAATAAGAATTGTTTTCCCCGCCAGTGTGGCTCAGTGGCTGAGTGTCAACCCATGAACCAGGAGATCAGGTTTGGATTCCCAGTTAGGACACATGCCCGGGTTGTGGGCTTGATCCCAAGTAGGAGGGGCATGCAGGAAGCAGCCGATCAATGATTCTCATCACTGATGTTTCTATCCCTCTCTCCCTCTCCCTTCCTCTGAAATGGATTTTTTAAAAAGTATTAGAAATAATAAGTAAAATAAGAACTGTTTGATATTATTTAAGAAACAATTTTACACCCCCAATTTCATCACCCACTCCAAACAGGCCAACTTCTATCCCAGAAGACGGAAGGATTGCCCTTGCTCTATTCCCAGCAGAAGACGGAAAGATTCTCTGAAGGTACCACAACACACTACGGACTGAGGCCATGGCCCAGGTGAGGGTACAGGGGAGGGAATCAAGGCAGGAGATTAAATGAATGTACCCTTATTGGAAACAGACATACAACACCCCAGCCCTCTTCCCAGAACACCTCAGACCAGGAAATGGAGCACCCCCCGTGGGAACCTGACCAGCCTAAGAAGAAAGACCTAACTATTCTGGTTTTGGCACTACCTCAACAAGAAGGCCAAGCTAAATCCCTTACAATGAGCCCAATGTCAGCAGAACCCTGCACTCAGGTTTTTTAGTCTTCTACTTTTAAGTAGACAACAAATGTTTACCAGATATCAAAGTCCCTAATATTGAAAGACAATTACATGGGAAAACAAAACAAAGAACAACTTAGAAGAAATGGAAACAATGCCAAAAAAGGGAAAAAAAATGCCAAAAAAACCCTCAACATTAATATCCTTAAGAAAAAAAAAATGGGAGGAGAACCAAGATGGCGGCATAGGTAAAACACCTATCTTGCCGTCATACTCAACAATTTTAATACTACAACTTAACGAAAGAACAAACACCTTCCAGAATCATCAGAAAGCTCGCCGAGTGAAAATTCCACAAATAAAAGTGAAGATAAGACACTGTGACTCGGAGTAGTGGCGGCGGACAGCGTTGAAAGATTCGCGCAGAGAGAGGTTGGGAGTGCACGCCAGCAGAGAGGGTGGGCGGCTGAAAACCGGCCAGTTTTCTCGAACGGGGAGACAAAGATGTCCCACTGGACTGATTCTCCTGCTTTGGGCGAAGTCCAGGGAACCCACTATCATACGGGGTGAAAATTGGACAGCGGGAGGGCACGCTGAAGCTCGGGTGCTGCAGGGGTCTCCCGGCTTGTGGAGAAGGCAGCTTGCGCGAACAGCTCGGCTGCGTGACCACGCAGAGAGCGATCTGCGACTTGCTTTCTCATTCGGAAAACCATCAGTCTGCTTTGTTTTACGACCCTGGGTGAGACATTAGGCGTGCAGACTCATTTGGGGAGAGTCTGAATTCCCCGGCAGCCGGTGGAGCTCCACAGCGGCTCTCTCTCAGAGGTGCTGGCAGCCATTGCCCCCAGCACAGAGTCCTTGGGGCCGCATAGGGCGGAGCTAACGCTGTCTGCTTGGCCCGGAGACTCCGCCCATCCAACCTGAGCACAGCTGAGCTTCACAGACAATTGGCCTGGAGGTCAACCCCTCCAAGCGCTAACAACGATTAACTGAGCTTAACTTCAGCAAGACTGTGCAACCCATATCCACCTCAGGTAACCGGGGAGGCTGAGCCACTGTCCCTAGTAGGAAGTCTACCACACAAAGCTAATTGACGAACTCAGGGAAGCAGCCACCATGCAGAGACATGGAAAGAAATCAGATATGAAAGAAATGGAGGGAAAAAAACGACTGGACATGGAATTCAAAACCACGGTTATAGGGTTTTTCAAGAGGCTCCAAAAAAAGGTCGAGGCCTATAAGGAAATAAGTGAGACCGCAAAAGAAATGAATGAGTCCAACAAGGAAATGAACGAGACCCTCAGGGATATGAACGAGACCTGCAAGGAAATGATCAAGACCAACGTGGAAATGAAGGAGACCCTCAAGGATATAAAGGAGACTCTCAAGAATATGAAAAAGGACCAACCAGAAATTAAGCATACACTGACTGAAATAAAAAATATTATACAAAGACCTAAAAGTGCTCTGGAGCACCCCAAGAACCAAGTTAAAGATTTGAAATACAAAGAGGTAAAATCCACTCAGCTGAAAAAGCAAGAAACCAAAAGAATCCAAAAAATTGAAGATAGTGTAAGGGGCCTCTGGGACAACCTCAAGCATACCAACATCCGAATTATAGGGGTGCCAGAAAAAGAGAGAGAGCAAGACAATGAAAACCTATTTGAAGAAATAGTGACCGAAAACTTCCCACACCTGGTGAAAGAATTTGACTTAGGAGTCCAAGAAGCGCACCGAACCCCAATATATAGGAACCCTAAGAGGACCACACCGAGGCACATCATAATTAAAATGCCAAGAGCAAAAGACAAAGAGAGAATATTAAAAGCAGCAAGAGAGAAACAGTTGGTTACCTATAAGGGAGCACCCATACGATTGTCAGCAGATTTCTCAACAGAAACGATGCAGGCCAGACGGGAGTGGCAAGAAATATTCAAAAAGTGATGAACAGCAAGAATCTACAACCAAGATTACTCTATCCAGCAAAGCTATCATTCAGAATTGAAGGCCAGATAAAGTGCTTCGCAGATAAGAAAAAGCTAAAGGAGTTCATCACCACCAAACCAATATTATATGAAATGCTGAAAGATATTCTTTAAGAAGAGGAAGAAGAAAAAGATAAAAGTGTAAATTAGGAACAACAAATACACATCTATCAACAAATGAATCTAAAAATCAAGTAAATTAATAATCTGATGAACAGGATAAACTGGTGAATATAACAGAATCATTGACATATAGAGGGAATGGACTGACAACTCTTGGGGAGAAAGGGGGTGTGGAAGTGCAGCAAGAGACTGGACAAAAATCATGCAACTATGGGAGAGGACAGTGGAGGGGGGTGAGGGCGGAGGGTGGGATGGGCACCAGGTGGAAGGGAACTATAGGGGGAAAAAAGGGGGAACAATGTAATTAATAAACTGAACAATAAAGATTAAAAAAAAAAAAGAAAAGAAAAAAGAAAAACAAATGCTTATATCCTTACACTATTTTCTAAAAAGGCAGAGGAAAAGTATTGGAAGACCAAAAAAAGTTCTTGGAAAATAAAAATGTTAGTGAAAATGAAAACCTCAACTAAAAAGTTGGAAAATAAAGTTTGGTAATCTTCTCAAGTAGAGCAAACACAAAGAAACTGAAGACTGGACAAAGGATAAGTATTTTATAGAAAACCAGAAAGTCAGTCAAATATTCCACAACACAGGAGTTTCAGAAGGAGCAGAAAGGAAGCAATTCTCAATAGAATCATCTTAAAAAGCATCCTGTAACCGAGCCACATGAGCTTTCAGATTCAAAGGCCCTCCCAAGTGCTTAACACAGTGGTTACAAATTGACCCCACAGGAAAGCACATCCTGAAATTTCACATCACAGGGACAAATAAGTACAAGAACAGGTCACATACAAAAGATCAGGGATCAAAATGCCTGAAGAGTTCGAAATAGCCAAACTGGAACATGGACGATATTAGTGCAATGTTTTTCAGATTCTGCTGAAAAATTATTTCCATCCTAGAATTCTACTCCCAGCCATTAATCAATCTAGGGTGATTAAATTCTAAAATAAAAAAAATTTCAGAGATGTAAGGTCCCAGAAATCTCACTTCCTATGCATTTTCTCAGGAAACTAGTGGAGAAGATCCTCCGACAATATAAGGGAGGAAACCGAGAAAGATGACGACATGGGACATCAGAAACCAGGAGAATCCCTAACATGCTGGTTAAATGTTTACAAGGGAGCAGGAAAGGGTAGGCAGCCTGTTGTTCACTGGAGTCCCAGGACCACAAGTACTGACCAGCCAGAGTCCTCTCACCTGGTCCAACTTCTGGCTAAACTCCTGCAGTTTGTCCATCTGGCCAGGATCAGAACTGTCACCCAGCGTGAAAGGGTTCTTGGTCACCTGCAATAAATGTCATCCACATTGCTGTTCGCTGGCTCTGTATTACAGGTGTGACCATAAACCGAGTGGGGGTGGAAGTTAAGCCAACTTCTCATGCAACTCTTGCAGTCTGTACTGCAGGGGAGCATGGTCTTCATTTATCCCATAACCACCTTTCTGATTATTCCTAAGAGCTTATGGATTAATCTGCCAAGGCAGCAACTGCCCATGTGAAACAAACTATAAACATCCTAGCTAATGAAAGTAATATGCAAATTAACTGTCACTCCAAGACACAAGACCTTCACTTCCATGTGGACACAAGATGGTCACCACATGATGGCCTGCAGGGGAGAGCAGTTGTTGGCAGTTAGGGGTGAGCAGGCTAGCAGAGGAAGGCAGTAGGGACAGACTAGGCCAACAAGGGAGGGCAGTAGGGGGAGACCCAGGCCTGCAGGGGTGGGGCAGTTGGGGCAATCAGGCGAGCAGAGAGGGCAATTAGGAGTGACTGGGCCAGAAGAGAAGAGAAGTAGGGGAGACCAGGCCAGCAGGGGAGGGCAGTTAGGTGCTAACAGGCTTGCTGGGGAGCAGTTAGGGGGTGATCAGGCTGGCAGGCAGAAGCAGTTAAGGGAAATCAGGCAGAGGCAGGTGAGCAGTTGGGAGCCAACTGAGAGGAACTGTGAGAGGAATGTAAGTGGACATCCCTCTAGGGGTCCCAGATTGGAAAAGGTGCAGGATGGGGTGAGGGACAACCCACCCCCATGCACGAATTTCATGCATGGGGCCTCTAATGTTCTTGTATCAGTAAGCCCTACTCCTAATTTGACAAGAAATGTAAAGTATAATTTACAAAGACAAAAGGCCTAATGACTGAGAATTAAATGAAATGATTATTCAGGAGGACAAATATAAGGGCTAAGTCAACAATGCACATGTTGGGAAGTTTTAGATGCTGAAAGGACCCTCACCTCTTATTTCAGTGAAATGAAAGCTACACACACATCTTAGAGTTGAGGCCTGGGAATTTCCACTCAGAATTTCCCATAATAATCCAAAATAAATTTAAGTCTCTTAACTCGGCTTTAAGGCAAAGAAATCCCATTATTTGAGCTTATGAGAGGCAACTCATCAAGAACTAGAACACCTGAGGTCCTCTAGCCCTTCCCCACAGCGGCACTGCCACAGCCGTGCACTACTCACCAGGTCCCGGATGTCTTTCAGCAGCCCCTCCAGTGTGGTGAACTTGCCCCCAAAGACAGCCATTCCCAACTCAAATTCCAGTTCTGGGATTTCCACACTGCATGTTTCAGACTGTGAGATGAGAGGTCAGCTTAAGCTTTAAATCAGGAGCCGATAGAGAAAGGTAACCAGAGTCCTCCTGCCAAATTAATGCCACCAATGACAGTTTGGGGACAAAGTCAACTGTCCCCATTTTCTGATTTTCTAGTTAAAGCTGGACTCACTCCTATCTTATGTACCACAGGAATGAAACCAAACTAATAAAGGGACACTGAGTCATGGCTCCAAGCTACTAGGTATCCTGTCATCAGAGGCCTCCCAGACACTGCAGGCGAACAGGGGCCCACTCATCAGAAAGAGCTTATGGGTAGCTTTCTGAGCCTCCACTCACAGGAGTAAGGAGGTACCACACAGTCCCAAGACATAATTTAAGACAATTTCCCCGAGAGACAAGTCCCGTGAGGAAGACAGTCACCAAGCCACTACCTTGAGCAGGTCTCTGGTCATATCTGAGGGGTCTGTGATGCGAAGAGTGATCCGGGTGCCCAAGGGCTCCACTGCGCCTCCAGACTTCACCTGCAGACAACGGCAGTCAGCAACATCCACAAGGCCCCGAACCAAGCCTCATGCCCAGCAATCTCACAGGATCGGCTTAGACCTCCCATCAGGCCCGCTAATGGCGACCAAGCACAGAGCCTTCTAAATCAATAGTAGCAGCAGCCATCCAAATAAAAAACACCGAGAATGGGCCAGGAGCAAAGTGCCCAGCACCTGCCAAATGCACCCCTATTTGCCAAGAAACTCTAATTTACCTTTAAAAAAATGATTATTGGGATTTGAAAGAGATATTCAACTGCATCCAACATGTGAATCCCCTTTATAATACTCTTGCTTAAGAATTTAACAGCTTATGCTTGAATAGACACAGGGAAAGGGAATTTACAGCCCTCTAAGGCAGCCCATTCTATTTTTACAAACTTAGAAAATATTGGGTCAAAATCTGACTCCTTGTTCCTTAAAACCAAACTTTAAAATGTCTTAAAGGAGCGTGCTTATAGAAGGCAACTCATCGTTTCTCTCACATCAATATTTCTCTCTCTCTCCCCCTCTTCCTCGTCCTTCCTCTAAAATCAATGGAAACATGTCCTTAGATGAGAAGAGAGAGGGAGGGAGATCTTAAACAAGTTATGATAAACAAATTATGATTATCTTTTATCATTAACTTTGCTCCTCTAAGCCAATTTCCAGTTCCTTCAATGGCCCCTCACCCTACACTAAGCCTAAGAGAAAGACTTAACCCCACTCGCCTCATCCCAAAGGAGATTTAAGAAAGGTGAAAGTTAGACAGGTCACCCTCAAGTTAGTCTTCCCAACCAATGGAGCCCTCACCTCATTGGTCCGATGACCGCAGTACTCACAGTTGGTAGCCATGATGATAACCTCCTTAAAGTGGGGGATTTCTGGAGCTGGAGTTAAGGGAACCTGCCTCCACGAGCAAGACCCTCTGAGAAGAACAAACCCAAACCCAATGGCTGGTACCAGGATTACAGGAAATAGATCCCAAGAAGCAGACTTAGTCCTCCAGAAGAGGGCAAGGTCACAACCCATGGGGACTCCTATTCACAAATGTTGGCCCAGGCCACACGCAGGAGCCATGACCTCAGCCCAATTCTCTCTGTAAACCCAGAAGCTAAGGTGCAGCCTCATCACAGGCAACATCCTCAGAATGAAATGTGTTTTCCATGAAGGCAATGGTCTCCAGCCTGAAGATAATCCTCACACCCAAGACAGATGAGGAGCAACCCAAATGCCTGATGAAAGATACGAACTAGCTTCATGTTGGTCTGAGCTGGAGCATTGCATTCTGGGCAGTTTGTATTGAACTGCAGCACCTAGAACACAACATGGGGATGCTGGGGTGAGCCCTCCCTGGCACGTGAGCCCTGGCAGGCTAAAGCATTCGTTAGTATGCTGTGGTCGCCTGTGTTGGTGGAGAGGAAGAGCCACTGAACAGCATCAGTCTCAGCCCACAACTCTGCTCCTTCCTCCACAGTAGCCAATGGGACTCACTTCATTTCTGAGATCTTCCTCTTGCGGCTTCTCTTCCGGTGCCTCTGCCTAAAATAGCAGAGATGCAAATCACATGTTGCACTTGTATCTCAGCCTCTCAACAGGCTACCACCTCGTGCGTTTAACAGAGAAGCTAGAAAGCAAAGCCCCAATCAAGGAAGAATAGAGTTTAAGAAAAGACCAAAGCTATTGCCGTCCTTTATTGTAAAGTGTACCCTAAGCCTTTGACCGGAGCTTGATAGGAAGCACAAACATGCTATGTGACAGATACACAGGGCAGCAGCAGAGAGTGAAGGGAACCATCTCCTCTTCTGGCTTCAGCTCACTTACCTGGAGCCCCAACATCTCCTCCTGCTGCGGAGTCCGGTTATAATGTGTGATCACCAAAGCATCATCTTTCCGGGGAGCATGTGGGTTTTCCACGAAGCTATTCCCTGAGGGGTCATCAATGATCTGACAGACAGGTGAAGATAACATAAGCCATGTACAACCCTCCACTTACCATTAGACCACTGGGCACCACAGTGGAAAAATCCCACACAGTCTTAATGGTTTCTCCTCTCTTAAATCCAGGCACCTAGACACACTCAATACTCACCACGGTGAAAGGAGAGGCCACCTGCTTTAGCTCTTTCAGTTTGACAATGAATTCATCCAGTCTTTCAGCTACGGCTTCTTCATTTGCCTGACAGAACAGAGTAAAAGTATCAGCCCTAGTAATAGACCTTATGCCCTCATTTCCATCACTTACATCAGGAAACCATCGCCTTAGCATGAGTGGGAACAGACAGCATGATAGAGAAACAGATAGACTCAAACTTCACAATAAGATGTAGCACATAATTTGAAATTTATGGATGGTGCCAGATGAGCCTCATTTTCTCACTCATTCAACCTTTTAATCCAGGCATTTGTGCCAGGTTAAATATCTGAATCTCTTCATGGGGCTCTCCAGCTAGTTAGGAAGACAGATGACTAATATGTAACTATATCACTGTGTCACAATAAATAGACAGTGGAACACTCAGAAAGCACAGCTAAACCCAAGGGAGGACAGGCTCTTCAGAGGTAATGATACAGTCTGCTGGCGGCGACAAGGCCTGAGTACACACTGGCGAAGGAGAAGCAGAAAAAACAGTAAATGTTCTGTATGCAGCATCGTGGCAGCTATAGCATCACCATATGCTCCCCGAAAAGTCCTCCAACGTTCCATCAAACAGTTCACCTACAAGGAAAGCTGAACACTCTCCTCAGATGCATATACCAGTTAGTAAGTATTCCTTGAGTTGCTGCAATCAGAATATCCCAGCTCACCCTTCGAGTAGGCTGATCCTGCTCCAGGCCAGAGATAGCACGGCTGATCAATCCTTCAACAGTGGTCAAAGCTGGTGAATAAGAACAAAGGACAGGGGAGTCTTGGCTCTGCTTTCAAGTGCCTGTAAGACTCTGGGGCAATTCATGTGACCTCTTTGGGCCTTGAATTCAACTATAAAATGAGGCTAGGAACAAAGTTTCATATGCTCTAATAACAGCGATGACAAAACTCTATAAGTAAACACTACCTCAAACTGTTTTATCTAAGTGTTCTGCTTAAGTCAATGAAGATCCATGACTACCAAACCCATACACAGCCACTAGAACTGGTCTGGGGGTTTACAAGAAAGTGAGTAAAATTCCAGCTAAGCATAAACAGTCCAAATTCTCTGATGTTGAACTTACTTCCCTTCTGGCTAAAGGCAGGAATTTCAAAATCTAACTCTGGAATCCTTGTGGTGGCAGAGTCCGTCTTCACTACTTCTCGGTTCATGTCCTGGTCAGAAAAAGCAGGTGCAGGCCAGAGAGATTAGAGGTCAGCAGTGTCCCCCCGCCGCCACCACCCCCCACCCCCAACCTCAGGGAAGGCCAGGCTGCCCTCCATCAGACCCGGCCAGGCCCAGCCGCTTCTTGCTCGCTCCTCTCAGGGGTCCAGCTAGCCCGCTGCCCACGTGGGGAGAGTTCCCTGCCTAACTCCTGCTCACGTGGTGCCTTCTCACCCAATGTACAACGCAGTTTCACAAGTCCCACCTGGTCAGCTGACAGCGCCAGCCCCACTTTTAAGGAGAAAGTGAAGCTTGGGCATACAGGGTAAAGATTTACTCCAGGCCCGGGCCCGCCGCCTGGCTCACTGCCCGCCCTGCGCTGGGCTCTGCGCGGCGGCTCTGGGCTGCTCTCACCTCCGCCGCCCTGACCGTCAGAGTGTAGCGGACCCCCTGGTCCTGGATCCTGCCCGCCGACTGGACCTCCGTGTTGTTCCAGCCGCAGTGCTCGCAGGAGAAGGAGCTGACGATCACTTCTCTGAAGAAGGGAATCGTGGTGAGCAGCAGGCGCGTCACGCCCTAGGGAAGCAGAAAGCCAAGGAAAGAACCAGTGAACCCCAGCTCCCCATCCAGGGATCCCGAGGGGCCCTCACTCCGGGTCCCCAAAGCGGCCGTGCTCCAGGCCCGCCATGCCCACGGCGGCCGCCCCGCCCACACGCGGCTCACATCGCGGTAGCAGTTCATGCACAGCGACTCGATCTCCGTGGGCTGCTGGCCCTCGTCCTCGGCGGTGAAGGGCCGGAACACCCGCGTCGGGGTCGAGGCGGGCGAGGGCGCGGCCGCAGCCCCCGGGGGCCCTGGCTCCACCGTCCCGCCGGCCGACATCACCACTACTCGCAGCAACGCCCGCAGCTTCCGGCCTCCTCGCCTCTCGTGGCACCGCCCCTTCCGGCGGCACTTCCAAGGCCGCTCCGCCCTTTCCAAGAGAAGTAGCAGACTCTGGGTCCCACACCCCCTTTTTTTAGATTTTAAATGCATTTTTTTTAGTTTCTATCCAAATCCAGTAATTATTTTTTAATCCACTAATTAACAACACATTTGCCACATCTGTCACCACACACACACAATTATTATCAAGAGTAAGTTGTGCATAGCTGGTTTGGCTCAATGGATAGAGCTTGGGCTGAAGGGTCCCAGGTTTGATTCCCACCACGGGCACATGACTGGGTTAGGGACTGGATTCCCAGTAGGGGAGTGCAGGAGGCAACCAATCAATGATTTTCTCTCATTATTGACGTTTCTATCTCCCTCTCCCTTCCTCTCTCTAAGAGTAAGTTGCAGCCATAGCTTGTTTGGCTCAGTGGATACCAGCGTTGGTCTGTGGACTTAGGATCCCCGTTCGATTCCAGTCAAGGGCGAATGCTCAGGTTATGGGCTTGATTCCCAGTGTGGGACCTGCAGGAGGCAGCCGATCCATGATTCTCTCTCATCATTGATGTGTTTTTTTTCTCTCTCTCTCCCTCTCTAAAATCAATAAAAAATATAATTTAGAAAGAGTAAATTGCAGACAATGATATCTATACCTTTAAATACTTCAGCATATATCCCCCACATGCTGGGAGAAAAAGAATCTTTTCTTACATATCCAAATTATGGTTACCAATATTATACAGGATATTTAACACTGATACAGTACTAATATCTAATACTAGAGGCCCGGTGCATTAATTTGTGCATGGGTACAGTCCCTCAGCCTGGCCAGCGATCAGGGCCGATCAGGGCCAATCAGGGCCTATCAGTGCAGGCCTGCCAGGGGGAGGGAGTGCACTGACCACCAGGGGATAGCTCCGGCATTGAACATCTGCCCCCTGGTGGTCAGTGCACATCATAGCAACTGGTGGACTGTTCATTCGGTTGACTGGACCCAATGGTCGCTTAGGCTTTTATATAGACAGACAGATAGATACAATCTGTATTCAAATTTCACATCTTGTCCCTCTGATATTCTGCATGGCAACTCTTTCTCTAATCCAGGGTCTGATTCAGGACCAGCCATTGCCCCTAGTTCTCAGGTCTCTGGTTTCCTTCAACCTAGAAGTCTGTCTTTGTGTCTTATGACATTGGCATTTTTTGAAGAGTACAGGTAATTGAGTTTATCTGATTTTTTAAAGTTTTTTATTTTTTATTTATTTATTTTTAAAGTAATTATTTATTTTTGAAAGTATTACATATGTCACCTTTTTTTCTCCCATCATTCCCCTCCAGCCAACCCTCACCCTCCACCCCAGGCCTTCACAAGAAGGAAGAAGGAAGACAAACAACAATGGGAGGGTGTGAGAGTGAATATTGATGGGTTGCCTCCTGCACGCCAACCAGGGATCCAGCCAGCAAAGGCAGCCTTTCAGTGCACCGGCCTATGCCCAAGCAGCTGAGCCACCCTGGCCAGGCAACTCCGAGCCCTCAGAGAGCAGTACAGGGTTTCCCTGTTGCCAGGATTGTATGATTCAAACTTCCATAGCCAGATTTAGGCTTTGCCTCTACCTCAATTCCCCCGGATGTCCTCCCAGAGCCAGGGCAGTGCTTTGTTCCTTCACAGTGTCTCCATGGCACAGGGTTCTAACTATTGGCCCTAGAAATTTGACCACAAGAGCCAGGCCTCTTGCCGACAACCTGGGCTTCCTTCGATCCACTGTTGGGCCAGATTCTGCTGCAGCTCCAGTCCCTCAGTCCCTTTCTCCCTTTCTCACTCCGTTTTTCTGTCGTCATAAACACCTGCTCAAATTCATGCCACAATGATTTTCTCTCATTATTGAGGTTTCTATCTCCCAGCCAAATCAATGATTGTTTTTTTCTCACTCCCTTTTTCTGTCGTCATAAACACCTGCTCAAATTCATGCCACAAATACACAATCCTCAGTTTCATTTCTACCCCTTCATCCCTACCACATCTGCCCCCTCGGACTTCCCCTCCCAGTTTCCTAACAACAAAAAGACCTTTTATTTGGAGGGAGGGGGGTTAACTTTCCTTTCCAGCATCTCCTCTCCCTGGGTTCCACTCTTAAGTTCTATTGCTAAATCCAGATGTCTGAGTAGAGATCTAGTCTGCGGGCATGATGCAGCCAGCTTCATGTGGGGTCTGTGTTAGGAGGAAATGAGGGGGTGGAGGTCAGGCTGAGCTGGATGCCCACTGAAAGAACAAAGTAGCACTGGCTATCCTCCATCTTGCAGAGCTGGTCAGCCTGACCCCCTCCTTCCCTGATGGGAGTGACCACAGGAGCACCAGGAATGTCCTAACTCCCCCAACCACTGCCTGAGTGAACCAGTGAAGCTCTAGGGGCACAACTTAGGTCCTGATACGGTCACACCACAAGGTGCTCCCTATGCGTCGCTACTGACCATTCAGAAGGCAGTAGGGGACGGCTCTGATCTCAGAATATGAAACCCTGACCAAAGTGACCAATCTCTGTAACCCACGCCACTCTCCTAGGCCCCCCCAAATGACCAGTCCGTATAACCTCTGTCTCCCCAGGCTCTCTCTCTGGTCCCACTGCTGCGCCGGTAAGGGGCTGTGAGAGCCGAGCCCGGGCTTGAATAAAGACTCTTTGCTTTTGCATCAGATAACGATTCCCTGGTTGATTATTGGAGACCCCGAACTCTGGGCATAACACCACTACCCCCTACTATACCTACCCCCCAGCTTCAGGGTTCTCAGAGGACCTACAAAGAGCTTCATTGCCTCCAAATGAATCTGTATTGTGGAGACTGGGGGTTTAAGAGTTTGGGGTTCCCAAAAGACGGCCAGTGTCATAAAAAGGGACCATTCAAAATCTGGAACAGCAGGAACCAAAGGGAGAGGCCACCTCAGGAGCCTGCAGGTGAGGCACACTGTCCTGTGCAGCGCAGGCCCATGAACTATGCAGATGCAAAGGAAAGTCGCTCACCCACGCCCACCCGCAGGCAAGCACAGCTCTCCCCTAAAGCAGCGCACAGCCAGGCCCATGCCCCTCTGGCAGACTCCACTGAAAGGGGGTTCCTAGGAAAGTACAGCAGGGCCTGGATTGGCTGACGGGCGTGATTTGGGGACAGTGATGAGGGCACTACTTTCAGACATGGCCCAAATGAGTGTCACACCAAGCAGACCAGCTTCCATTATAAGCATCTGTTTCAATGGAGTCAGAAGTCTAGACTTCAGTCTGAGCGTCAGAGATGGGGAGGGCACCTAGAATACTCCCCAGAGGGCTTAGGAAACCCCACAGTTTGGAGGCTTGGTCGGCTGTTTAAATGCAGAGCTATGTAAGAAAATATGGGCCCTGCTCCCTCCCATTACAACTCCCACCATCTGTTCCCATCAGCATCAAAGCGTTCAGGGATACACCCACACAGTCACATTCTCCTTTCTCCCTGCTTTCCCCCAACAGAAGCTGTCATTGCAGCCCTGGGGAAAGGAGCTGCTTTCGGGGACAAGCTGAAGATGTGGCCACCAGGGGGCCAGAGTGGTCACAGCCAAGCCAGGGCCTGAGGAGACTAGGCTCCCAGCCCATGGCTGTGGGCTTGCACTTCATCCCCCACAGAGAGCGCCTTTCTCCCTTCCCATTCCTGCCAGCACCGAATGGAGCAACTGGGGAGCCAGGTTCACAAATCCTGGGAGTGTAATGCATCCGGGTTGGGGACTCCCAGAAGGCTGGGTAGTCAAGGGACTACTGCCCTTCGGTGTCCTCACGCATCCTGCAGGGCCCTCCACCCTCTGCCCAGTAGGCCACTGTCAAGGACTGACCTATGCTTGCTTGAGGCTCCCTGAACAAGAAGCTGGGAAGTGGGCCAGGGGAAATCGGCCCTCAGGGCTCTCCTCCGTGGCCCAGATCATGGTCACGAAGGCTGTAGTTTATGTCTTCCCACAGGTCCTCGAGACGGGACTGCAGCCTTCTCCGGGCCTTGCCACCGTCCGCAGGGAGGAACTCGGGGGCGAAGGCGCTGTGGCTGGGCGGGGGCGGCGCCAGCTGCTGCTGGACCTCCTCCGTCTCCTGGTCAATGGCGCGGGTGAAGGCGGCGATCTGCAGGAAAGTGTCTTGGCGGAAAGCCTGCAGGCGCTGGCGCACCTCCTGAGACAGAGCCTGGGGGTCCGGGTGGGTCCCTTCCTCCGCGCCGCCCGCGCCGGCAAAGGCGCTGAGCTCTTCGTGCAGGTGGTCCAGGTTCTGTTGGATGCCCGCGTGCAGGGCCTTGGCCTTGAGCGTGAGCTTGTGCGAGAGCAGCTGCACGCAGCGGCTGAGGCGCGCGGGGCTGGCCACGGCGTGCGGGGCCATGCTGCGGTGTAGCTCCTGCACGTGCTGCCCGATGCCGCTCAGCAGGCGCTCGGCGTGCGGGTAGAGCAGCTGCTTGACGCGGCCTGTGTGGTGCACCAGGCTGCTCTGCAGCTCCTGCAGTAGGTCCCGCGCCTCGGCCACGCTGCCCAGCAGCTGGGCCTTGGTATCCTCGCCGACCACGCGCAGCTGCTCCTGCAGCTCCTCCACGCGCAATGCCACCTGCTCCATCAGGGCTCTGGTGTAGGGTTCCAAGCGCTGCCGCAGCCCCTCCAGGTTCCAGCCCAGGCGCTCGTGCGCCTCCGCCATGTGGGGCTCCAGGCGAGCGCTCACCTCCTTCAGCTCCTCCTGCAGCTGCCGCCGCAGGCCCTCAGAGTCGGCTGAGAGGCCGGGAGGGGCGCTCCCCCGCCCACTCAGAGTGCCCAGCTTCTCCAGGAGCTTGTCCATGTTGTGGAGGTCTTGCCCAAGGCTGCCTTTCAGGCTCCTGGGGAAGAGGTCAGACATCAGGCGGCAGACTGCTGGCCCCATCCTTGGCTTTGCCCAGAGGTATCGCTCACTGATCGAACCCGCCCCTCCTCACACAGGCACTGCCCTGGCAGATCCAGACCAGCACTGCCCGAAGGGGCACAGAGGCTCCTGGACTCAGTCCTCTTACTCTGGGGACTCTCCCCTCCAGCTCCCACTCCTCAGAGGATGAGGGGGCAACAGCTATAGCCAGGTCAGAGTAGGGTGGGGCCGCCGGCCAGGGCGCACACAGCCGGGAAGGCCAGGGTGGGGCTGAGCTGGCAGCTTGCTTCCTCTGCTCCGGAGCAGGAGCCGGTCAACGGGTTGAGGAATCAGAGGCAGCCATCATCCCACGGCCTGTCTCCTCCCTTCCCGGGCACTTACGCGGACTCCCCGGCCAGCTTCTGCTGCTGGGTCTGCTCCACTCTGCCCTTGTCCCGGCTGCTCTGCCCGGAGTCGTCCCAGAGGCCCTTCCGCGCGTGGGCGGTGGGAAACGCTGCGGAAAGGCTGGGGTGAGCACGGCCTCGGCCAGACTCCACCTCACCTCCTCACCCGCCTGCTGGGGGGAGACCCACCTGAGAGGAGCGCCAGCGCCCAGGCCAGGGCTGCAGCCACGCGGGCCATCATCGCCTGTCCTGAGAAGGAAGGCCAGGGAGGCCCGGTTACGGTGAGGAAGCAAAGGCAGGGACATCTCCCAGGGGCCTGCCTAGGTGTCCCGTCCTAGGGCAGCCTGCCCCACGTCTGTGAACACCTCCCTGGGGCATAGGGAGCTCAGAGCGGTGAGGACTGTAGGGGGTGCGTGGGGACCGAGGCAGGTGAGTGTGGCTGGGAAGAGAAGGGTGTCTTTCCCAGGGGAGAGAAAGAGCCCAAGGAGTTGAGCTCAAACTGCTTTGTAAAGATCTCCCCTCCCCCACCAGGCCTCAGGAGCCTTCCCAGGCAGGGCTGCCGCACCCTCGGCCCCATCTTCCGCCTCCTGTGGATGGCTGGGAGCAGAGGCATGCCCAGCTCTGCCAGGTGGTGCTCCAGTGGTGCTCCCACCCCTCCAGCTCTGCTGAGTCGCTGCAGTCCTCCAGGGGATTCTGTCCTCTGTCCCTCCACTCTCTGCCCCCGTGGCTCACCTGCTCAGTTCTGGGCACTGAGAGAAGATATTCGGCTTTATACTCCAGGGCCTGGGCCTCTGGCATCAACTCCTTTGAGTAAATATCACGTGGCAGTTCAAAGAAAGATGACCTCAGCAGCCTCCTGATGCTCACCTCCTGCCCTTTCCTGGTACCCACAGGGTTAATGAGTGCCCCATCTCAGATCCTGTCCCAGTGGCCTAGGGCTTCTTGGAAGTTTACAAGGATTGGCCCACTCCTCACCCAGCTCACCCCAAACTCCATGACCTTCAACCTCTCTACTCACAACTGGCTGGCCCAGCCATAGATACAAGCTTGTTTGTCTGCTGCAGCCCGCTCTTACTCAACTGCCTAGAGGCACTTTGCCCAGCCAGACAGGGGTAGTGACCAGCTGCCAGCCTGACCCTACCAGCCTTGGCAGCTCCCCTGCAGGCTCCTGGGCAGATGGGAGAGTCAGCATTCACAGGGCAAAGACCCTTCTACTTCCCCTTCATGAAATAATCCTGGAACAAGCAGAGGGGAGAAGAGGAGGTGGTGAGAGGCAGAACCTGGACCGGGTACTCTGGGCCCAAAGAATTGGGCCAAGACTAGGCTTCCCCTTCAGGGGAAAGGCTGGCCTTCACCCACAGGTCCTCTGAGGAGGGGAGCCAGAAAGCCCAAGCCTTCCTCTGATGACTTGCCCACATTTATAAACTCCTGAGATTTGCTCCTGAATGTGTCTTGAATGGATCCCCTCTCCTTATTTCCACCCTCAATCAGGGTGCCAACAGGAGGCTGTGCTGCGCAGCTCCAATATCACACTGAATGCCCTCCACTACTTTCACCCTTCTCTGCTCGGGACACAGACTAAATCCATTTTAATCACAGTCTTCCTTACAATTGGGTTGGGGGCATATGGCTATGATAATCATGTGAGCTTCTCATTTGTAGCCATTTATAGGTGAGCTTTTGAGGATCACTCCAGGTACAAACTGATATCACTCCTCCAGCACTTCCAACAGTTTTATAAACCTTTAATTTTCTACATTAAAGCCTTCCAGTCTGACTGATGAGGCTTGGTGGTCGAGCATCAACCTATGAACCAGGAGGTCATGGTTCGATTCCCAGTCAGGGCACAAGCCCAGGTTGCAGACTCGATCCCTCTGACAGTTCTGTTATTACCAATTTGTACTTCTTAATCTCTTCACCTTTTCACTCCTACCCCCAAAACCCCCTCCCATCAAAATACTCGCTGTATCTCAGTCTGTCTTCTGCTTGTTCATTTATTTTGTGTATTTTTTAGATTCAATTATTGATAGATATATATTTATTGCCACTTTATTGTTCATATTTTGATAAGTTGCCTTCTCTTTCTCCTCCTCCTCTTCCTCCTTCAAGAAGACCCTTCAACATTTCATGTGATACTGGCTTGGTGGTAATGAACTCCTTTAGTTTTTTCTTATCTGGGAAGATCTTTTTATGCCCTTTGATTCTAACTAATAGCTTTGCTAAGTAGAGTAATCTTGGTTGTAGGTTCTTGCTGTTCATCACTTTGAATATTTCTTGCCACTCCCATCTGGCCTGCATCGTTTCTGTTGAGAAATCTGCTGACAATCGTATGGGTGCTCCCTTGTAGGTAACTAACTGTTTTTCTCTTGCTGCTTTTAATATTCTCTCTTTGTCTTTTGCTCTTGGCATTTTAATTATGATGTGTCTTGGTGTGGTCTTCTTTAGATTCCTTTTGTTTGGGGTTCTGTGCGCTTTCTGGACTTGTATGTCTATTTTTTTCATGGGGGGGAGTTTTTAGTCATTATTTCTTCAAATAGGTTTTCAGTATATTGCTATCTCTTTTCTTTTGGCACCCCCATAATTCTGATGTTGGTACACTTGAAGTTGTCCCAGAAGATAGGGCCTTACCCTATCTTCATATTTTTGGATTCTTTTTGCTTTTCCAGTTGAGTGTTTTTTGCTTCTTTGTATTTCAGATCTTTGACTTGATTCTTGCCATCCTCTCGTCTGCTGTTAGATCTCTGTATAACATTTTTTATTTCAGTCAGTGTATGCTTAATTTCTAATTGGTCCTTTATCATATCCTCGAGGGTCTTGCTAAATTTATCGGCTTTTTCTAGAAAATTCTTGAAAAGCTTTATAACTGTGGTTTTGAACTCTATATACATTTGTTTGCTTTACTCCATATTTTTATTTGTGATCTGTTTTTTGTGGGGTTTTGTATGTGTGTGTGTGTGTCTCTGCATTTTGGCTGCTTCCCTGAGTTGATTGAGTGGCTTTGTGTGCTAAGTGTCCTAAAGGGCCCAGTGGCTCAGCCTCCCCACTTACCTAAGGTGGACACTCTTGGTGCACCCCTTTGTGGGCTGTGTGCACAGTCTTGTTGTAATTAAGCCTTAATTGTTGTTGGTATACCTGGGAGGAATTGACCTTCAGGCCAATTGGCTGTGAGGATCATCTGTGTCTACTCTGGGAGACCTTCTGTGCTAGAGACACCCTTATGGGAGAAGACTAGCAAAAGCCTCTGTGCTCAGCTTGAATGGGGCAGAATCTCAGGGTGGAGCAGACAGCATTTGGTTTCCCATTAGCCCTTTCCTAATAGGCCCCTGTGTATCAGTGTCCCATGATAATCATTGCAAACACCTCAGAGACAAAGCTGCACTTGAGTTTCGCCCGCTGCTAGACAGTCCAGTTTCTCCATGAATGAGTCTGGGTCCCCAGAGTCTCGCCTGGAACTGGAGTTCAGTGCAGTTGAGAGCTTTTGTCTCCCTCCCACTTGAGAAAGCCAACCACGTACTTAGTTGCCCACCCTCTCTGTATGCATGCCTCAGTACCTCAGCCTTCCACAGTTCCTCTGAGTCTTAGTGTGCTTTTCTTTTCTGACAGTCCAGTCTCGCCCTACAGGAGACTGTTTCCCCAGAACTGGAATTCATACAGTTGGGAGCTTTTGTTTCCCTCCCGTTTGAGAAAGCCAGCCACACACTCAGTTGCCAGTTCTCTGCACGTGCGTCTCAGTTCCTTTTTCTCCACATCCTCTCCAGCACTTGTCATTTGTTGATTTGTTGATGACAGCCATTCTGACAGGTGTGAGATGGTACCTCACTGTTGTTTTGATTTGTATCTCTTAGATGATTAGTGACTTTGAGCATATTTTCATATGTCTCTTGGCTTTCTGAATGCACCCTTTTGAAAAGTGTCTATTTAGGTCCTTTGCCCATTGTCTGATTGGATTGTTTCTCTTCCTTTTGTTAAGTTGTATGAGTTCCCTGTAAATGTTGGAGATTAAAGCCTTATAGGAGATAACATTGGCAAATATGTTTTCCCATGCAGTGAACTTCCTTGTTGTTTTGTTGATGGTTTCTTTTGCTGTGCAAAAGCTTTTTATTTTGATGTAGTCCCATTTGTTTATTTTTTTCCTTAGTTTCCATTGCCCTAGAAGTTGTATTGTTAAATATATTCCTATGACAAATGTCTTTTATTTTGCTGCCTATGGCTTCTTCTAAGATTTTTATGGTTTCCCATCTTATGTTTAAGTCCTTTATCCATTTTGAGTTTATTTTTGTGTATGGTGTAAGTTGGTTTACTTTCATTTTTTTTGCAAGTATCTGTCCAGTTTTCCCAACATCATTTATTGAAAACACTGTCTTGACTCCATTGTATGATCTTGTCTTTTTTGTCAAATATTAATTGAGCATAATAGCTTGCATTAATTTCTGGGTTCTCTTTTCTGTTCCACTGGTTTGTATGTCTATTCTTGTGCCAGTACCAGGCAGTTCTGAGAACAATTGCTTTGCAGTATAGCTTGATATCTGGTATTGTGATCCCTCCAACATTGTTCTTCTTTCTCAAGATTGCTGCAGCTATTCAGGGTCTTTTTATTCTAGATGAATGTTTGGAGACTTTGTTCCAGGTCTTTGAAGTATGCCGTTGGCATTTTAATGGGGATTGCATTGAATTTATAGATTGCTTTGGAAAGTATGGACATTTTAATGATGTTGATTCTACCAATCCATGAACATGGTATATTCTTCCATTTGTTCATGTCTTCCTCTATCTTTTTTGTTTTTTCAGTGTTCTGAAATTTTCTGAGTACAGGTCCTTTATCTCCTTGGTTAAGTTTATTCCTAGGTATCTTAATTTCTTAAAATAGATTTTATTGATTTTTTACAGAGAGAAAGGGAGAGGGATAGAAAGTCAGAAACATCAACGAGAGAGAAACATCGATCAGCTGCCTCCTGCACACCCCCCACTGGGAATGTGCCCGCAACCAAGGTACATGCCCTTGACCAGAATTGAACCTGGGACCTTTCAGTATGCAGGCCGATGCTCTATCCACTGAGCCAAACTTGTTTCGGCCGTTATCTTAATTTCTTTGTTGCAATGGTAAATAGGATTTCTTTTTAAATTTCTCGTTCTGTGAGTTTATTATTGGTGTATAGAAAAGCCATAGACTTCTGGATGTTAATTTTATATCCTGCTACATTGCTGAATTCATTTATTAAGTCTAATAGTTTCTTTTATGGAGTTTTTGGGGTTTTCTATGCACAATATATGTAATCTGCAAATAAGGACAGTTTTGCTTCTTTTCCTCTCCGGATGCGTTTGATTTCTTCTTATCTGATCGCTATGGTTAGTACTTCTAGTACTATGTTGAGCAGGAGTGTTTAGAATGGACATCTCTGTCTTGTTCCTGTTCTTAGTGGAAATGCTTTTAGTTTTTGCCCATTGACTATGATGTTGACTATAGGTTTGTCATATATGGCTTTTATCATATTGAGGTATGATCCTTCTATTCCCACCTTGCTGAGGGTTTTTATCAAGAAAGGGTGTTGGATTTGGTTAAATGTTTTTTCTTCATCAATGGATATGATTATATGATTTTTAATCTCTCAGTTTGTTTATGTGGTGTATCACATTTATTGATTTCCAGATATTGTACCATTCTTGTATCCCCAGAATAAATCCCACTTGATCATGATGTTTGATCTTTCTAATGCAATGCTGGATTCAGTTTGCTAGAATTTTGTTGAGGATTTCAGCATCTATGTTCACAAGGGATATTGTCTTGTAATTCTCTTGCTTTGTATTTTTTAAATATATTTTATTGATTTTTTACAGAGCGGAAGGGAGAGGGATAGAAAGTCAGAAACATCGATGAGAGAGAGACATCGATCAGCTGCCTCTTGCACGCCCCCTGCTGGGGATGTGCCCGCAGCCAAGGTACATGCCCTTGCCGGAATCGAACCCGGGACCCTTCAGTCCACAGTCCAACGCTCTATCCACTGAGCCAAACTGGTCTCTGCCTCTTTCTTTGTATTATCTTTATCTAGTTTTGGTATTAGGGTGATGCTGGCTTCATAGGAAGAGCTTGGAAGTATGCCTTCCTCTTGAGTTTTTTGGAATAGTCTGAAGAAGATAGGTTTAGTTCTTCTTGGAATGTTTGATAAAACTCCTTTGTGAAGCCATCTGGTTCAGGGCTTTGGTTTATTGTAAGTTTTCTTGATTACTGCTTCAATTTCATCCATAGTTATCAACCTACTCAGATTTTTTGATTCCACCTGGTTGAGTTTTGGAAGGTCATATTTTTTAAAGAATATGTCCATTTCTTCTAGGTTGACTAGTTTTTGGAGTAGAGTTCTTAATAGTATTTTTTATAATTCTTTGTATTTCTCTGGTGTCTGTTGTTATTTCACCTCTTTTGCTTCTGATTTTGTTTATTTGGGTCCTCTCTCTTTGCTTCTTGGTGAGCCTGGCTAGAAGTTCAACAGTCTTGTTATCCTTTCAAAGAACCAGCTCTTGGTTTCATTGATCTCTTGTATTGTGTGTTTTTTTTATCTCTATGTCATATATTTCCACTCTGATCTTTATTATTATTTCCTTTCTTCTGCTCACTCTGAGCTTTTATTGTTTCTCTCTTTCTAATTCTTCAAGTTGCAAAGTTAGATGGTTTATTATCAGTGTTTCTTGTTTTTTGAGGTAGGCCTGTAATGCTATGAACTTCCCTCTCAGGACTGCTTTCATTGTGTCCCATAGTTTTTGGATTGTTGTGTTTTCATTGTCATTTGTTTCCAGGATGTGTTTTATTTCTTATTTGGTCTCTTTGATAACCCACTCATTTTTTAATAGTATGCTATCCAGCCTACAAGTGTTTGAAATTTTGTGATTGTTTTTACTGTAAGTGATTTCTAATTTTATGCCATTGTGATCTGAAAAGATGCTTGATTTGATTTCAATCCACTTGAATTTGGAGAGACTTTGCCTGTCTCCCAATATGTGGTCTATCTTTGAAAATGTCCCATGTGCGCTTAAAAAGAATGTATATTCTGTACTTTTGGGTTGGAATGTTCTAAACATGTCAATTAAGTCCATCTGATCTAGTGAGTCATTTAGGATTGATGTTTATTTGCTAATTTTTTATCTAGAGGATTTATTCAGTGATGTTAATGGGGTATTAAAGTCTCCCACTGTGATTGTGTGGATGTCAAAAAACTACTTCCAGAAGTTTTTTTTTTAAATGTATTTGGGTGTTCCTGCTTTGGGTGCATAAATGTTTACCAGAGTTATATCTTCTTATTGAATTGATCCCTTTAGAATTATGAAATTGCATTTCTTGTCTCTTTTTTTTAACATTTTTTAATCTTTATTGTTCAGTTTTTTAATTACATTGTTCCCTTTTTTTTCACCCTATAGTTCCCCTCCACCTGGTACTCATCCCACCCTCCGCCCTCACCCCCCTCCACTGTCCTCTCCCATAGTTGCATGATTTTTGTCCAGTCTCTTGCTGCACTTCCCACACCACCTTACTCCCCAAGAGTTGTCAGTCAATTCCCTCTCTATGTCCGTGATTCTGTTACATTCACCAGTTTATCCTGTTCATCAGCTTATTAATTCACTTGATTTTTAGATTCATTTGTTGATAGATGTGTATTTGTTGTTCATAATTTACACTTTTATCTTTTTCTTCTTCCTCTTCTTAAAGAATATCTTTCAGTATTTCATATAATATTGGTTTGGTGGTGATGAACTCCTTTAGCTTTTTCTTATCTGCGAAGCACTTCATCTGACCTTCTATTCTGAATGATAGCTTTGCTGGATAGAGTAATCTTGGTTGTAGATTCTTGCTGTTCATCACTTTGAATATTTCTAGCCACTCCCGTCTGACCTGCATCGTTTCTGTTGAGAAATCTGCTGACAATCGTATGGGTGCTCCCTTATAGGTAACCAACTGTTTCTCTCTTGCTGCTTTTATTATTCTCTCTTTGTCTTTTGCTCTTGGCATTTTAATTATGATGTGCCTTGGTGTGGTCCTCTTAGGGTTCCTATATATTGGGGTTCGATGTGCTTCTTGGACTCCTAAGTCAATTTCTTTCACCAGGTGTGGGAAGTTTTCGGTCACTATTTCTTCAAATAGGTTTTCATTGTCTTGCTCTCTCTTTTTCTGGCACCCCTATAATTCGGATGTTAGTATGCTTGAGTTTGTCCCAGAGGCCCCTTACACTATCTTCAATTTTTTGGATTCTTTTGGTTTCTTGCTTTTTCAGCTGAGTGGATTTTACCTCTTTGTATTTCAAATCTTTAACTTGGTTCTTGGGGTGCTCCAGAGCACTTTTAGGTCTTTGTATAATATTTTTTATTTCAGTCAGTGTATGCTTACTTTCTGGTTGGTCCTTTTTCATATATTTGAGAGTCTCCTTTATATCCTTGAGGGTCTCCTTCATTTCCTTGTAGGACTCATTCATTTCCACGTTGGTCTTGATCATTTCCTTTGTGGTCTTGCTTATTTCCTTATAGGCCTCGACCTTTTGTTGGAGCCTCTTGAAAAACCCTATAACCGTGGTTTTGAATTCCATGTCCAGTCGTTTTTTTTTCCTCCATTTCTTTCACATCTGATTTTTTTCCATGTCTCTGCATGGTGGCTGCTTTCCTGAGTTGGTCAATTAGCTTTGTGTGGTAGGTTTCCTACTAGGGACAGTGGCTCTGCCTCCCCAGTTACCTGAGGTGGATATGGGTTGCACAGTCTTGCTGAAGTTAAGCTCAGGTTAATCGTTGTTAGCACTTGGAGGGGTTGACCTCCAGGCCAATTGTCTGTGAAGCTCAGCTGTGCTCAGGTTGGATGGGCGGGGTCTCTGGGCCAAGCAGACAGCGTTAGCTCCGCCTTATGCGGTCCCGGGAACTCTGTGCCGGGGGCAATGGTCGCCAGCACCTCTGAGAGAGAGCCACTGCAGAGCTCCACCGGCTGCCGGGGAATTCAGACTCTCCCTGAGTCTGCACACCCAATGTCTCACCCAGGGTCGTAAAACAAAGCAGTCTGATGGTTTTCCGAATGAGAGAGCGAGTCACAGAACACTCTCTGCGCGGTCACGCAGCTGAGCTGTGCGCGCAAGCTGCCTTCTCCACAAGCCGGCAGACCCGGCAGCACCCTAGCTTCGGCATGCCCTCCCCTCCCACTGTCCAGTTTTCACCCCATATGATAGTCGGTTGGTTCCCTGGACTTTGCCCAGAGCTGGAGAATCAGTCCAGCGGGACGTCTTTGTCTCCCCGTTTGAGAAAACTGGCCGGTTTCAGCCGCCCGCTCTCTCTGCTGGCGTGCGCTCCAAACCTCTCTCCACAGGAATCTTTCAACGCTGTCCGCTGCCTGCCGCTCCTCCGAGGCACAGTGTCTTATTTTCACTTTTATTTTTGGAATTTTCACTCGGCCAGCTTTCTGCTGATTCTGGAAGGTGTTTGTTCTTTCGTTAAGTTGTAGTATTAAAATTGCTCAGTATGACGGCAAGATAGGTGTTTTATCTATGCCGCCATCTTGGTTCTTCTTTCTTGTCTCTTTTTATGGTCTTTACTTTGAGGCCTATTTTGTCAGATATAAGTATTGCTACCTCAACTTTTTTTCCCATTTCCATTTGCCTGATAGATATTTTTTCATCCCTTCACTTTCAGTCTGTGTGAGTCACTTGTTCTGAGGTAGGTCTCCTGTAGACAGTATATATATACTAGAGGCCGGGTGCATGAAATTTGTGGATAGGGTGTGGGGGGGGGGTGTCCCTCAGCCCAGCTTGCACCCTCTCCTATCTGGAACCTCTTGAGGGATGTCCAACTACCCATTTAGGCCTGATTGGGATTGGGCCTAAATGGGCAATTGGACATCCTTCTCACAATGCAGGACTGCTGGCTCCAAACTGCTCGCTTGCCTGCTTCCCTGATTGCCCCTAACTGCTTCTGCCTGTCAGCCTGCTCACCCTCTAACCACTAACCTGCCAGCCTAATTGATGTCTAACTGCTCCCCTGCCAGCCTGTTTGTCCCCAACTTCCCTCCTCTGCCAGCCTGGTCACTCCTAACTGCCCTCCCCTAAAGGCTTGATCTCCCCCAACTGCCCTCCCTTGCAGGCCTGGTCCCTCTCAACTGCCCTCTCCTGATGGCCTTATGGCCCAATGGCCCACAACTGCCCTCCCTTGCAGGCCTGGAACCTCCAAACGGGCCTTCCCTGCTGGCCATCTTGTGGTGGCCATCTTGTGTCCACATGGGGGCAGAATCTTTGACCACATGGGGGCAGCCCTCTTGTGTGTTGAGCTGATGGTCAATCTGTGTATTACTCTTTTATTAGATAGGACAGAGGCCTGGTGCATGGGTGGGGGCTGGCTGGTTTGCCCTGAAGGGTGTTGGTTCCCTTAGGGCATGGGGCACCCTAGGCAAGGGGCCTATGGTGGTTTGCAGGCCGTCCACACTCCCAGTGACCCAAATGGAGGCTTTGGGATCTGAAATTAATTTATGTTCTACAATTGAAACTTTGTAGCCTAGAGCACAGCCAAGCCTTCTGCTCACTCCATAGAGACAGCCATTTCTGTTTGAAACTTTGTAGCCTAGAGTGGAGAGCTATGGAGGGCTAGGTGCTAGGGCTGCAGAAGTTTAGCTTCTTCCATCGCCTCGGCAACCCTAGCCTCTTCTCTTTCCAGCTCCTTGGCTGCCTTCAGATTATGTATCTTTTATAATTGAAACTTTGTACCATTGAGACCTAGGCCGGCAAAGGCAGGCAGAAAGCTTGGCTTCCTCCATTGCTGGGGAAACCCAAGCCTCCCTTCTGCCCTCAGTGGTGGCAGCCATCTTGTTTGGGGTTTATTTGCATAATTTGCTCCTGATTGGCTGATGGGCATGGCTGGTGGGTGTGGGGAAGGTACAGTCAAATTTGCATATTACTCTTTTATTAGATAGGATTTTTTCTTTTTCTTTTTTTTTTTTGAGTCATGTTTTCTTATCCATTCATTCACTTGATGTCTTTTGATTGGAGCATTTAATCCATTTACATTTAATGTTATTATTTATATGTGCTTGTTTGTAGCCATTTCTGTATTTTATGCTTGTGTTCTTTCTTTTCTATTTCTTCTTTTACAGCGTTCCCTTTAGCATTTCTTGCATTGCTGGCTTGGTGGTAATAAACTCCCTTAGCCTTTTTTTTTTTTTTTCTGTCTGCAAAGCTCCTGTACTTTTGATTAATAGTCTTGCTGGATAGAGTGTTCTTGAATTCAATCCTTTGCTTTGCATCACTTTGTATACCTCCTTTCATTCCCCTTTAGCTTGATATGTTTCTGTTGAGAAATCATTTGATAATCTGTTGGGAGATCATTTGTAGGTAGTTCTCTGTCTCTCTCTTGCAGCCTTTAAGATTCTCTCTTTGTTATTAACATTCACCATTGTAATTATGACGGGTCTTGGTGTGGTCTTTTGGGATTCAGCTTGCTTGGGACTCTCTGTACTTGTGTAATTTTTTCCTTCCCCATATTAGCAAAGTTTTCTGTCATTATTTCTTCAAATAGATTTACTAATCCTTGCTGCTCTTATTCTTCTGGCAGCCCTATTATAGATACTATAGGCCCAGTGCACAAAATTCATGCACTTGGCAGAGGGACAGGGTAAGGGGTCCCTCAGTCTGGCCTGTGCACTCTTGCAGCCCGGGAGCCCTGAGGGGATGTCTGACTGACAGCTTAGTGGGCCTAAGCTGTCAGTCAGACATCCTTAGCATTGCCACAGAGGCAGGAGAGGCTCCCACCCCTGCCCCTGTACTTGCCAGCCATGAGTCTGGCTTCTGGCTGAGTGGTGCTCCCCCTGTTGAAGTGCACTGACCACCAGGGGGCAGCTCCTGCATTGAGTGTCTGCCCCCTCGTGGTCAGCATGCATCATAGCAACCACTTATTCCACCATTTGGTCATTTGCATACCAGCTTTTTATTATGTAGGATACACTGTAGATGAGGCCCCCTAGAATCATAAGAAATGCAAAAAAGTCACTGTTAACTCATTCTCGAATTGCCCCCACTTAAAATCAAATTGTCCCCCACCCCCTTGGGTATTGTGCTGCACCTTGGGAGCCAGTGGACTTAACACTTTTCTTCTCTGAGCTTCATTTCTGAATACATACACATATACCATGGGAATTGTAATCTTTTCTCTACCTACCCCACTGGGTTGTCATGAGGAGCTTCTGAACTAATAAACCTGGAAATGTTTAATCAAATAAGTGATGTCTAAACAGGAAGGGATTGTTATTTTTAAGCTCATGGGTACCCTTACAGGTAGCAGGTGCTGATTAGGGGAGGAGGGCATGATTGTTTCCTGGGACGGTAGCTATGGAAGTTTTGCAGATGGTTCTGCAGGCCTTAGAGGGACGGGCTCTGACCAGCAGCCCTGTAGTCATCCCTGGAGGCACTGGCAGGGGGCAGGGGAGCAGGGGGCACTAGTGGGGCAGCGAGGATGAAAGAGGGAGTAACTGTCAAACCTTCCTGCTTAGCACCACTTTTTAAATTGTACATGGCTGTTTCACAGATGTACCTGCTCAAGGTGGAGCTCCAATATCCTAGAGCAGGGTGGGGACCAGGCCAGGGCGGAGCCAGGCAGGCTAGGAGGGCGGGGTTAGCCACACCCCCAGCAAGGTTCAGCACGCTTCCTCTGTGAAGACAGCACTGCTGCTTTTGGGGGGAAGGGTCTGACCCTAGGGGTCCACTCAGGCCTGCTTCCACCCAGGTCTGGAGTTATAGGGAGGGGAGGTATGCCTGGCCCCAGTGGAGGGGCCCGGCAGTGGTGGGCCATGGGCCCCAGGTCCCTGGCGTGCTATTGTTGTGGGTGCCCCTGACAGGGGAGGTGGGGCAGAGATTGGGGGTCGGAGGAGTGGGCTGCAGCTACTCCTGAGGCTGCATCTTCTCCCTGTTCCCCTGGGGTGCAGGGGCTGGGGTAGAGTGTCCATGCAGGGGGATTGGAAAAGCTCCCCGTGGCTGTTTTCTTTTCTTCCTTTGTAGTCTAGGCTCCTGTTAGACAGTCTCCTCAGACCCCCTCTCCCCCCGGGAACTTGGCTCTGGTTGCCCACCCCCTGCTGTGCATGCATCGATATGCAAAGTGGTTGTTATGGGGACACCATCATGGACAAATTAGCATACTACCTATTTATATGTATAGATGTTACTTCATTTTGCATTTTCCCAAAGCTCCCTAATACTCTCCTCCTGTTTTTTAATTTTTTTCCCCAGGTGCTTTTCAGATTGGGCTTGTCACTGTACCTTATCTTCTAACTCACTAATTTGGTCCTCTGCTTCTTCTAGTCTACTATTAAAACCTTCCATGGTGTTTTTGATTATAGTTATATCACTTTAGATTTCTTCCTGATTTTTTCATAGGTTGTTGATTTTTCTCATGCATCCAGTGTATGAACTGTACGACCATTACTCTGAATTCTTTTTCTGTCATGTTGCATGCTTCCATTTCACTTATTTTCTTTCTTGGCGATTCCTCATTTTCTTTCCTCTGAGGATTGTTTCATTGTCTCTCCATTCCAACTATCACCAGAAGGTTCAAATGTTGAGTTGCAGGGGCCTGAGCCATGTGCAGTGGGAGCTTCGCACCACCCAAGTGTCACTGAAGAGTTCTAACACCAAGATGTGTGGCTTCTGTGAGTTGGTGGGAGCCATGCTCACCGAGGATCATAGTCACCAGCGCTTAGTATGGCCTCATGTGTGCTCCTAGAATCAGGGAACCCACCTATGCTGCGCTGAAACAGAGACCCAGCTGGCATGTGCTAAAAATCAGAGTCTCCTAGCATGTGCCAGGAGTCAGAGACCCCTTGTGCCCACACTGAGAATCAAGTATCAAGAGTCTCTGTTGGTTGGTGCAGCCTCACTCCAAGAATCAGGGTCCCTGTGTGCACATAGGCCAAGAATTGGAGTTACTGGCTCTTAGTGTGGGTGTACTGGGACTTAAGGAACCTAGGTGCATGTGATGAGAAACAAAGTCAAGTCACTGGTGCTCAGTGCTGCCTCTTATGCAGAGAATCATGGTCCCTGGTCTGCTTGAGGGATAAGGTTGCATAGTCACATTGTGTCGGCAGGAGGTCCACTCCTGCACTGCGGAAAAAAGCCTTCCGTGTGTGCTTGCCCTGAATCAAAGTCAGGTGGCACTGCCACTTTGTGTGGGCATGGGGTCTGGTCACGGGGTGCACCCCGAGGGAAACAAATTCCCCATGTTCACACATCCAGGCTCAAATCCAGCACAGCCTCTTTTTGTGGGCATGGCGTCTGGCTGCAGGAAACAAGCTCCCTGAGTTTGTACAAATTCAGCACAGCCTTCCTGTGTGGGTGTGGAGTCTGGTTGTGCAGGTGTGTGCTGCTGGAAACAAGCTCCCAAGTTCCTGCACTTATGCTCAAATTCAGCTCAGCCTTCCTGTGTGGAATGGGTCCGGTCTCGGGAAACAAACTTCCCATGTCTACACATCCAGACTCAAGTTCAGGTAGAGCCACTGCTCTGTGTGTGGGCAGGAGGCCTGTTTGTGCGGTTAGGGTCTGGCAGTTCCTATGCCACTCCCACGGGTCAGTGGGGAGGAGGATTGGCTCTGTGACTCACATAAATCTGCAGCCGGGGTTCGTGGGGTCTTGGTGTCTGTGGGTCTGCATCTATGGTTGCAGGTCTTTTACCTGAGTGGCTATAGGGTTCCGGTTTGCGACTGAGACCAGATTGGGTAGTAGCAAGGCTAAGTAAGGTCCTAATCTCAACCAGTTCTGTACTTCAAGGTGGTGTGGCCTCTGTGCCAGGAGTGTCCTCCCTGCAGTGTTTGCGGTGGCAGTAGAGTTTCACCATCTAATACTGCCTAATTTGGCAGCCCTTTGGAAGACCTGCAGCATCTGTCCCTAGCTCTCTCTCTCTCACACACACACACACCACACACGTCCACACACTCCTCTATCACTTCTTCACTCTCTCACACACTCTCCCTCCCTACCTTCTTGCCGGTCACCATCTTGTCCCTCCAATAAATATATATAGTTAAAATAAAATAAATAAAACAAATCCAGATCAGACACCTCATCATTAATCTGCAGAACATCCAAGACAGAGTATCATAAATGAGAAGACTAATTATCTACAAATAAAAATAGTTAAACTGACAGCTGACTTATCAGGACTACTAGGTGTACCGGTTAATAAAGGTGGATTTTGTAATCAAAGAAAGCATGATAATTTCAAGAGAAACTGCTTTATTCAAAGTAGTGTCCATTGCTAGCTACACATTTTCCCCAACTTTCAGGTAATTTGTGGATACTGTCCCAATAGAACTTTTCTTGCTTTGAGGCAAACCATTCAGAGACCCAATTTTTCACTTCTTTGTACATTGGAAATGCTGCTCAGAAAGTGCATGTGCCATCGATCCAAATAGGTGGTAATCTGAAGGAGCAAGGGCTGGTGATATAGCAGGTGGGTTAATACTTCCCAGGCAAGACCTTTTAATGAGTCTTCAACTGGTTTTGAAGTGCATGATGGATGGTGCATCATCATGAAGCAAAATTACTTTGCCATGTCTTCTGGCACATTCTGGTCGTTTTATGATTCAAATTGATTATTTGTTGTTGGTAGTGATCAGTATTAATGGTCTCATGTGGTTTTAGAAGCTCATTACACGACACACCTTCCTGTCCCCACCAAACACAGAGCATCGTCTTCTTTCCGAAACAATTTGGCCTTGCAGTCAATGTTGATGGTTGACCTGGATTAACCCATGATTTTGTGCATTTGAGATTCTCAAAATAAATCCACTTTTCCATCACAATTCAATGCAACAAAGACTTTCTTTTGTGCCGTTGAAGCAACATTTTACTGATGACTTTTTGGTTTTTCATTTGTCTTTTGTTCAGTTAATGTGGCACCCATTTTCCTTCCTTTAAGATCTTTCCCATTGCTTGTAAATGATCAGAAATTGTTTGCTGAACAACGTTTAATCTTTCAGCAAGATGTTTTTGAGTTTGACATGCATCTTCATCCAATAATGCTTGTAATTGTTGGTCTTCAAACTTTTTGGGTTGACCTGGACATTCTTTGTCTTTCACATTGAAATCATCACTTTTAAAGCATTTAAACCGGCATTCACAAGTATTTTCAGATGGAGCATGTTCACCATAAGCTTCCCAAAGTATACGAAAACTTTTTCTTCAAAATACAGTAATAAATTAAATCTTTTCCACAAATGCTCTTTTTTTGGCACAAAGTTTGACATTTCTAAGCGTAAAAATATCTATGATGTTAACACCTTCAGCAAATTTAACATATGAAGTTTTGAAGCTTGCTGTCAATACAACAAAATAGCATACATATCAAATTGCATATATATCAACATATGTGCAACTCCATGTATTGAAAAAAATCTACATTATTAACTGTACACCTAATATGTCTTCAACAAGTCGAAGGTAAGTTAATGGCAAACCAAGAATTATATTCATGTAAACTATTATCCAATAGTAACAAGTTACTTT
Organism: Antrozous pallidus; assembly: GCA_027563665.1. Classification (NCBI taxonomy): domain Eukaryota; kingdom Metazoa; phylum Chordata; class Mammalia; order Chiroptera; family Vespertilionidae; genus Antrozous; species Antrozous pallidus. The sequence goes on from CM050520.1 coordinate 84,461,576, forward strand.
TAATGCAAGACTGAGAGAGTGTATCATTCACAGAACCTCAATGAAAGAACTATGACAGATCTGAAAAGGAAACATAGCTTAGAGAGAAGTAGGTATAAATAGACTTGGAAGCAACAAACAATAAAATCAGCAAATGTTTAGGTAAATTGAAAATGCATTAGTAATTTTATATGTATTTATAAATGTATGTGTATACATATTCAAATACACATATATTTAAACCACATGAGATTAGCTTTTCTGTAACTAAAACTTGGTCACATGTTGACAATTTCATATAATTCAACCCAATGTAAAATCTATAGTAATAAAAGCATAATATGCTAATTAGACCAAATGTCTTCCTGATGACCTTCCAGACGAAGCTGGGGCTTCGAGGAAAACTCGGGTCTAGGTGCCTGCCAGTGGCCAGAGGGAAGCTGGTGCTGGCAGGTAGGGGAAGGAAGGCTTACTCTTGTACAAATTTCATGCATAGGGCCTCTAATATTTTCATATGTCATTTATTCACTGTCTTATTCACTGCCATATTTCCTTTGCTTAAAACATTGCTTGTCACATGGTAAAGGGCCTCAATAAATATATATTGATGAAGAGACTACTTTGGGGGAAGTGTTAACAATGAGGAACTAAGATATCAGACTGAAGTACCATGGGAAATAGGAAAGAAGAGATTAAAGTCAAAGCATCCTGCAGGATTTGCATTATTCAGGAAAAAGACGGGAATTTTGATTATCTTTAGACTTTGTCCAGCCAAGCAATAATATTAAAAATTTAAGGGTAACCCCTGAAAAGATACAAAGAATGGTTAGCTTTCAAATCAGTAAATAGAAAAAAGACTAAAGAACACCAGAATGCCTTCTAGTGAAAGGTGGTGGGTGATTGCATGCATTAGCCGCTGTTCTTTGCTGAAATCCCAGTAAGACGACATTAAAGAGCAGTTTATTAAAAAACGTAAATGCACAAAGAACAGGAGACAAAAGGCATTTTGAGAGCTGGAAGGCTTTCACCCCATAGTAACTGGACATACCTGAGAAGATGAATTTTGAAGCAGCAATGGAGAAGCCAATAAAACCCATGATTTATACTAGTGAACACCACAAAAGCTCAGACATTAGCAGCAACAGACTCTCCTGGAAGAGGGGATGACAATGGGGATAAAAATGTGTCAATTGTTTGAGTGTCTGAGAAGCAGATGTCCACTCCCACTCCACCAGCTAGATTACTCTCCTTCTCCCAAAGCCCCAGAAAACCAGAAGTTTATTCTCTGGATAAAAAAAAATGGGTCTCTGGCCGAAACCGGTTTGGCTCAGTGGATAGAGCATCGGACTGCGGACTGAAAGGTCCCGGGTTCGATTCCGGTCAAGGGCATGTACCTTGACTGCGGGCACATCCCCAGTAGGGGGCTTGCAAGAGGCAGCTGGTCGATGTTTCTCTCTCATCGATGTTTCTGACTTTCTATCCCTCTCCCTTCCACTCTGTAAAACAATCAATAAAATATATATAAAAAAATTAAAATTAAAAAATGGGTCTCTGGTCTCGGCTGGTGTGGCTCAAGTTAGAGCATCGGACCATGCCTTGAAGGGTTGTGGGCTCAGTTCCCCATCAAGGGTATGTATCTGGGTTAGATTCCTGGCCCTAGTCAGGGTATATGCAGAAGGCAACCAATCAATGTGTGTCTCTCACATCAATGTTTTTCTCTCCCTCTCCCTCTTCCTCCTCTCACCCTCCTCTGCACTCGCTCTAAAAATCAATGGGAAAATTATCCTTGGGTGAGGATTAGCAAAAAATAAAAAAAACTTTAAAAATGGGTCTCTGGTAATGCCGGGGGGCACTGTTCTTGCATTTAAAATGGTGATTTAAATAAAACTTTATATATTAAATTATAAGACAGCCCCCTCAACACACCATCTTTCCCTTTGGCCAAAATGTTGGCCAGTTAGACTTTACCCTCCAGGAAAGTGACTGGAGCATTCTCTTGAGAAAAATTCAACTAACCCAAGGAAGTAGAAATAAAGAAACACTTTTGGGAGTTCTTCGTGGTCGAGATTGTCTTAACTAAAGTGACCCATGGACTCAAGACTTCACATCAGCCCCTTTATCTCCTAATTTACTATGAAAATGTTCAAACATACAGAAAAGTTGCAAAAGCAGTACAATGATCACTCTTGTCTCACCATCTGTGTTTAGTAATTGTTAATATTTTGCCTTTTATTATTTATTATTTTTGTTTTCCTAGCCATTATTTATTTTTATTGTTTAAAGTATTACAAATAGTAGTCTCTCTTTTCCCCCCATTTACCTCCCCCCAGCCTCTCCTACTCCCCAGCACATGACCTCACCTCCCCCCACCTAGTGTTTTGTATCCATTGGTTATGGTTAGATGCATGCATACAAGTCCTTCGGTTGATCTCTTACAGCCCGCACCACCCAACCTCCCCTGCCTTCCCCCTGTAGTTTGACAGTCTGTTCAATGCTTCCTTGCCTCTGTATCTATTTCCCCCCCATTTCTTTTCTTTAAAAAATCTTGCATCCACAAACTAGAAATAAACATAAGAACAAAAAATGTTTAAGTGTCCAACAGTTCTGAGTCCCAGTTTCAATGTCAAATAGTTCCTTATGTGTACATGTCAGCAATGATATCTGGATAGTGGACAAATGGCAATGCAGGTCCCACCCTCTCTGGTTTTGTCCTGGGCAACCTGCAGCGATGCACAGCTGCTGACTGCTAGCATGGCAAGGTGTCGTCAGCGTCTTCCATCTCTGGACTGTTTCTCCTCTTGTTTTTGTGGTTGGAGCAGACCTATCAATTTCTCTCTGTTGCAAGAAACCATATGGTCTTGGAGTTGTTTTCTGAAAATATACAAACATATTCTTGATCAAAAGTTAATAAAGGAATATTTCCTATAAATTTGACTTGGGATCCTTTTTATTTTTGCCCAAATGATTTTCCTTTGGCTTATTTTGACACCATGTATATTTTTCATGGTTGTCTTGCTGTTAGCATTGCAAATGGAAATTAATTTTCTGAAGTAAAAGTTTTCTCGATGTAATTTACTTACAGGATATTTTTTCCTTACTATAATAGGATAGTAGAATATTTCCTTACTATAGTAGGATAATAGGGCTACTATCCCCCTTTTTTGATTAATGAAGGCTTTTGGAAATTTTATAGTGCAGTCTTTATAACTTTAAATTTTAATTTTTGCACAAAAATATGACTGCTTTAGGTTCATTGCATGTTAAGCAATTTTACCATGAGATTAACTACCAATAGAAATTTCAATTAATATTTTAGGAACAGCTTTTTGTCCAGTATAATTAAATTTTCTTGAGTATTCACTTATTTCAATTAGCCAATTTAAATTAATCTGAAAACTTGATTACTATTTTACTGCCAAATTTAATACTCAAACATTAATCTTAGTTTACCCTATAAATATTAGTGGAAATGATTATTTGCATTCTTGAATAGGACCTGAGCATTCTTGGTGCTAGGCTGGACTTAGATATACGGTAGCTGCTGCCCACCAAGTCTCTATCTGTTACCTGGGTCACAATCTGAGGTGGGAGTAGGAGGCAAAGCAGCCATGGGGGCAAGAAACCTCTCTCAGAAGGAGTGAGAGTTCAAGCCCCTGTAAGGTTAAGGATGCTTCACCTCTGTTGACCCCCAAGTTATCTCCTAATGGCCCCTCTGCAACTGTGCCTGTCTTAGGTTGTTCCTTCCCTGAGTAATCTTACCCATCTCTAGCTAACCAGCCATCCTCCAGGGCCAAGCAGGGTGATGTGATTTGCAGTTCTGTCTCCTTGGTAATCTATGTCCCCGTGGCCTCCATGCCCAGCACCTGCCATGGGATCCCCTCACCTGTTGGAAGGGTTCCAGTACTGATCACATATCTCAGGGGACTCAGGTTTCTTCTCCAGGGAGGGCCCAGCTCACACCATTGGGTGAGAGACAGATCCATGGTACCAGCCACCACAAGGCTTCAACCTCATCTTGAACAGAAAGCTCAGGCAACAGCTGTGTGCAGTTGGATAATGAGAAGATGGTCCCTCTTGGCAAAAAGGGCAATAGAGGCCAATATAGAATGTTCAAGTGCCTTTCTAGTGCCTTAATTTCTTCTGAAAGGGATTAAATCCTTTCATGTCCTTTTTTAAATTGCTGCCAAATATTCAAAGAATTAGTTTGTAAGTTTCTTTTGGATAATTGTACAATATGCTGTTGTAAAATATCAAAAATTATAATGACATTGTAGACTAATATCATGTAAGGATATTCTTTGCTCTAGGCCATGTCAATTCAGTTTCAAACTGGCTGTCAATTTTTTTGTAACTTTATATAAACTTTTTCAGGGAGGTAAAAACACAAATTATTTACCTTAGTTCAAGAGGTCAAATATATTGACTTTCAATTACAATTCTTTCTCTAAAAGTTATGGTGACCACTAGTATAAATTAGATTTAATATTTTATTTTATTTTATATTATTTTTTTCTTTTAATTTTTTTCTTTTTAAATTTGTATTTTATACATATGTGTCCTTATTCCCCCAATACCTCTCATGACCCACGCTCCTGTTGTCTGTGTCCATTGATTAGGGTCATATGCTTGTACACAAGTCCCTCTGTTGATCTCTCCCCCTTACTACCGCCAACCCCCGCTTACCTTGAGGTTTGACGTTCTAATGGACGTTTCTCAGTCTCTGAATCTGTTCTTGTTCATCAGTCTATGCCATTCATTATATTCCACAAAAGAGTGAGATCATGTGATATTTATCTTTCTCTGCCTGGTTAATTTCACTTAGCATAATGTTCTCCAGCTCCATCCATGTTGTTGAAAGTGGTAGGAGCTCCTTCTTTTTTACCGCAGCATAGTATTCCATTGTGTAGATGTATCACGGTTTTCTAATCCACTCATCTGCTGATGGGCACTTAGGCTGTTTCCAAATCTTGGCTATGGTGAATTGTGCTGCTGTGAACATAAGGGTGCATATATCCTTTCTGATTTGTGTTTCTAGTTTTTTGGGATATATTCCTAGAAGTGGGGTCACTGGGTCAAATGGGAGCTCCATTTTTAGTTTTTTGAGGAAACTCCATACTGTTCTCCACAGTGGCTGTACCAGTCTGCATTCCCACCAGCAGTGCACAAGGGTTCCTTTTTTCCCGCATCCTCACCAGCACTTGTCATTTGTTGATTTGTTGATGAAAGTCATTCTGACAGGTGTGAGATGCAAATCATTGTTGTTTTGATTTGCATCTCTCAGATAATTAGTGACTTTGAGCAGGTTCTCATGTGTCTCTTGGCCTTCCTTCTTCTTTCTAAAATATTCTATTTAGGTTCATTTCCCATTTTTTGTTATTGGATTATTTATCTCCCTTTTATTAAGTTGTATAAGTTGCCTGTAGATGTTGGAGATTAAACCTTTATCAGTGACAACATTTGCAAATATGTTCTCTCATACAGTGGGTTTTCTTGTCGTTTAGTTGATCGTTTCTTTTGCTGTGCAAAAGCTTTTTATTTTGATGTAGTCCCATTTGTTTATTTTCTCTTTAGCTTCTATTGCCCTCGGAGCAGTATCATCAAAGAAGTTCTTTTGACATATGTCTGAGATTTTTCTTCCTGTAGATTCCTCTAATATTTTTATGGTTTCCTGTCTTACGTTTAAGTCCTGTATCCATTTTGAGTTTATTTTTGTGTATGGTGTTAAGTTGGTGGTCTAGTTTCATTTTTTTTGCATATATCTATCCAATTTTCCCAACACCATTTATTGAAGAGACTGTCTGGACTCCATTGTATGTTCATGCCTTCTTTGTCAAATATCAATTGAGCATAGTTGTTTGGGTCAATATCTGGATTCTCTGTTCCATTCCATTGGTCTATTTGTATGTTCTTGTGCCACTACTGGGCAGTTTTGAGAACAGTGCCTTTGTGATACAGCTTGAAATCTGGTATTGAGATCCCACCTACTTTGTTCTTCTTTCTCATGATTGCTGTGGCTATTCGGGGTCTTTTTTTTATTCCAGATAAATTTTTGGAGAGTTCTTTTTAGGTCTGTGAAATATGCCATTGGTATTTTAATGGAGTGTATTAAATTTATAGATTGCTTTGGGTAGTATGGACATTTTAATGATGTTGATTATCCCAATTTATGAACATGATATGTTCTTCCACCTGTTTATATCTTCCTCTATCTCTTTTTTCAGTGTCCTGTAGTTTTCCGCGAATAGGTATTTTACCTTCTTAGTTAATTTTATTCCTAGGTATCTTATTTTTTGGGGTGTGATGGTAAATGGGATTGCTTTTTTAGTCTCTTTTTCTGTAAGTTCACTATTCGTGTATAGAAATGTCATAGATTTCTTGGCATTAATTTTATGTAGTTTTTTTAATGTACAGTATCATGTCATCTGCAAATAAGACAGTTTTACTTCTTCTTTTCCAATTTGGATATCTTTTATTTCTTCTTCATGTTTAATTGCAATGGCTAATACTTCCAGTACTATGTCAAACAGGAATGGTAAGAGTGGGCATCCCTGTCTTGTTCCTGTTCTTAGGGGAAATGGTTTTAGTTTTTGCCCATTGAGTATGATGTTAGCTGTGTGTTTTATCATATATAGCTTTTAATATGTTGAGGTATGATCCTTCTATTCCCACCTTGTTGAGAGTTTTTATCAAGAAAGGGTGTTGGATTTTATCAAATGCTTTTTCTGCATCAATTGATATGACTGTGATTTTTATCTCTCAATTTGTTTATGTGATATATCACATTTATTGATTTGAGGATATTGTTCCATCCTTTCATTCCTGGGATAAACTGTACTTGGTCATGGTGGATGATCTTTCTTATATACTGCTGGATCCAATTTGCTAGAATTTTGTTGAGGATTTTGGCATCTATATTCATGATGGATAGTAGCCTATAATTCTCTTTCATTGTGTCATCTTTATCTGGTTTTGGTATTAGAGTGATGTTGGCTCCATAGAAGAAGCTTGGAAGTGTTCCTTCCTCTTGAATGTTTTGGAATAATCTGAGGAGGATAGGATTTAGTTCTTTTTTGAATGTTTGGTAAAACTCCTATGTGAAGCCATCTGGCCCCGGGCTTTTGTTTGCTGAAAGCTTTTTGATGACTGCTTCAATTTCTTCCATAGTTATTGGCCTATTGAGCTGTTTAGATTCTTCCTGATTGAGTTTTAGGAGGTTATATTTTTCTAGGAATATATCCATTTCCTCCAGGTTGTCCAGTTTGTTGGAGTAGAGTTGTTCATAGTATTTTTTTTATAATCCTTTGTATTTCAGTGGGGTCTGTTGTTATTTCACCTCTTTCATTTCTGATTCTATTTATTAGGGTCCTCTCTCTTTGCTTCTTGGTGAGTCTGACTACAGGTTCATCAATCTTGTTTATCCTTTCAAAAAACCAGCTCTTTGTTTTGTTGATCTTTCGTATTGTTTCTTTGGTCTCTATGTCATTTATCTCCCCTCTGATCTTTATTATTTCCTTTGTTCTGCTTACACTGGGCTTTTCTTGTTGCTCTCTTTATAACTCTTTGAGTTGTAGGGTTAGATAATTTATTACCATCGTTTCTTGTTTTTTTTGCAGTAGGCTTGTAGAGCTATGAACTTTCCTCTCAAAACTGCTTTCATTGTGTCCCATAGATTTTGGATTGTTGTGTTTCCTTTGTCATTTGTTGCCATGATGCTTTTTTATTTCTTTCTTGATCTCTCTGGTAACCCAGTCATCATTTAATAGAATGCTATTTAGTCTCCATGTGTTTGATTTCTTTGGATTGTTTTTATTGTAGTTGATTTCCAGCTTTATGCCATTGTGATCTGAGAAGATGCTTGATATGATTTCTATCTTCTTGAATTTGGAGAGACTTTTCCTATGACCCAACATATGGTCTATCTTTGAAAATGACCCATGAGAAGAATGTATATTCTATGGCTTTGGGGTCAAATGATCTGAAGATATTAATTAATTCCATCTGGTCTAGTGAGTCATTCAGGATTGATGTTTCTTTGCTGATTTTTTGTTTAGCGGATCTGTCCAATGGTGATAGTGGGGTATTAAAGTCTCCTACTATAATTGTATTGCTGTAAATGTCTCCCTTGATATCCTCTAGGAGTGTTTTTTTTTTAATTTATTTGGGTGTTTCTGTATTGGGTGCATATATGTTTACCAGAGTTATATCTTCTTGTTGGATTACTCCTTTTAGTATTGTGAAGTGGCCTTTCTTATCTCTTGTTATATCCTTCACTTTGAGATCTAATTTGTCAGATATAAGTATTGCTACTCCAGCTTTTTTTCATTTCCATTTGCCTGAAAAAACCTTTCCCATCCTTTCACTCTCAGTCTGTGTGCATCTTTTTTTTGGAGGTGGGTTTCTTGTAGATAGCAGATATATGGGTCATGTTTTCTTATCCAGTCTGTTATCCTATGTCTTTTGATTGGAGCATTTAATCCATTTACATTTAAAGTTATTATTGATGGGTACTTATTTGTTGCCATTTTTAGTCTTCACCCATGTGTTCCTTCTTCACTTCCTATTTCTTTTTACAGCAGACGCTAACATTTCTTGCATTGCTGGTTTGGTGGTAATAAATTCCCTTAGTTGTTTTTGTCTGTGAAGCTCCTGATTTTTCTCTCAATTTTGATTGATAGCCTTGCTGGGTACAGTATTCTTGGCTTAAGCCCCTTCCTTTGCATGACTTTGTATGTTTCATTTCATTCCCTTCTGGCTTGATGAGTTTCTGTTGAGAAATAAGTTGCTAGTCTAATGGGGGTTCCTTTGTAGGTGACTTTCTGTCTCTCTCTGGCCACTTTTAACATTCTTGCTTTGTCGTTGGTGTTTGCCAATTTAATTATAATGTGCCTTGGCATCAGTCTTTTGCTATTCATTTTGCTTGGGACTCTGTCAGCTTCTTTGATTTGTGGTTTTTTCTTTCCTATATCAGGGAAGTTTTCTGTCATTATTTCTTCAAATAGGTTTTCTATTCCTTACTCAGTTTTCTCTCTTTCTGGCACCCCAATTATGTGGATGTTGTTTTGTTTCATGTTTTCCCAACATTCCCTTAGGCTCTCCTCCTGCTTTTTAATTTTTTTCTAGAAGCTACTCTATTTGGGTATTTTTTTCTACCTTGTCTTCTAGCTCACTGGTGTGGTCCTCTGCTTCTTCTAGTCTACTCTTGATGCTTTTTATTGAGTTCTTTGCCACAGTGATGTCATTTTTCATTTCTTCTTGGCTCTTCTTCATTTCCTCTTGGTTCTTACTCATATTGTCAAATTTGTCTTCCATTTTTTTCAGCCACCTTATGACCATTTCTCTGAATTCTTTCTCTTACATATTGCTTGCCTCCATTTTGTTTACTTCCTTTTCTGGTGAGGCTTGCTTTTCTTTCATATGTGGGCTATTTCTTTGTCTCCCCAAGGTTTCTCTTCTCCAGGTGTCTGGTTATGTAGTTCTCTATCTCCTGCATTGATTTAAAGGCACAAAATACAACACAACCAGGTACAATGCACAAGGCACTGAATAGGAATGTATTCACAGTATTGATAACCCCAAATAAAGGTGATCACCAGAGAAAGGCAAATTAGGGGATAGGTGAGGAAGAAGAGAAAGAGGAAGAAAACACACACACACAAGAAAAGTAAAGTAAAAGGAATGCCAAAATGGAATTGGGAAAAGGGGGAGGGGAAATAAAGTAAGAGAGAAAAGAAAGAGGATAAGAAAGAAAAGGGGAACAAACTATATATATGGGGAGAAGACTTCAATAGGATAGTCACTAATCCCAACAACAGCCAGCAACAAGTACCTGGAGATTAATACAAACTACAAACAACAACTAATATCAAGTAAGGCGAGGGAAAACAGAAACAAACAAAAGAAAAAAGAAAAAAACAAACAAAAATAAAAGAATAAGCAAAACAATCTCACAAACAAACATAAAAATCGATATAATCAACATTCAAGCAAACAACAACAAAAGGACAGAGAGAAAAACAATGTATGATAGTGAAGACAGAGAAGAGAGAGGTGTGTGTGGGCTTGGAGCAGGGGGTTGGAAATTAGATCTATAAGTAGGGTGAAATTTTAACATGGGGCAAAAAGAAAGCATAAGGAAAATCAAAAGCAGGCAAAGGGTAAGAGAAACAGGACACCAAATGGGGAAAGGTTAGCAAGAGAGTGATGGCATAAAGATAGAGTTGAGGTAGAATAAAAAGATGCTAAATGAAAAGATGAAAATAGATTGTATAACTCTAATCCCAAAGTGGAATAAAGAGAAAATAAAATGACACTTAAAAAAGATAAAATAGTAGTAGTAATAAAACTGATTCCTTAATTTGTGTTACACAAGAGCCAGTTTGTGACTCAGCCCCTGGGTGGCAGTGTTTCTGGACTGACCTCCGGGTCTATTGGTTCTCTGCAGCCTGAACTAAGATCCTGCTGCCCCTGTGGCACTCAGCACCGATTTGTGGGATCGGGCTGCCCCAGAGCTGGCTCTCCAACGGTCACTTCCTGCTCTGATCCCCAGGTTCCAGAAAAACAGCTCTCCCCTGTAGTCTACCAGGGTGTCCCCCACTAGGTGATCCTATGGGCTTAGTAATCAGAAACAAGGATTTGGAGAGGAAAAAACGCAAGTGTGCGAACTCCGGTTCTGCGCGTATGTCTGCGCAGTCCCCTTTTCCCCCTTAGGTCTAAGCAGCCAGCACACTCCAAAAATTTGGGGGCTGTCCTTTTTTTGTCATATCTAAATGGGCTGCTTTCTAGGGATTCCTTCTGTTATCAGCTCTGAGGACCCCCTTTCACATTCATGGATCATGCCAGCCCCAACAGCCTTGGGTTTTTTCCGGGCTCAGACTTCCTCTGTTCCTCCAGCTCCTTCTGCGTGTGCATTTCTCACCCCTGCAGGGAGCAGAGACCTAACCTTATCCCAGGTGAAATCTGACCTTTCTGTGGTGGAGTGCAGAGCTCCTCTGAATCCGCGTGTTTGCACTAATTGGGGACCGGTGTTCTGGGTGCTCAGCTGCTTGGTGGGCGTCACAGCTGTAGATTTTCAGGTGTTTCCCCTTCAAGATGGCATGGTCCGCGTCCGAGCCGGTGTCTCCGTGAGAGAACCGAGCAGCACTGGGGGCTGCACAGTCAGGGAGGCTGTCCAGCAGTCCCCCACCTTCTCCTGGAGTATAACTCCCCCAACTCGCCAACAAACACTCCCCGAATGACCCTTAGTCGTTCTGTCTGTCTGCTCTGAGACAAGGGTTGGGCACATATTCTGCTGCCATTTTCTTCCTCTTTAGCCCTATTTTGCCTTTTTGAAAAAATCCTCACATGAGGATGTTTTTATTGATTTTAGAGAGAGAGAGAGAGTAAGGGGGAAAAGAGAGAAACATGGATTTGAAAGAGAAACGTCAACTAGTTGCCTCCCGTATGTGCCCTGACTGGGGATTGAACCTGCAACGTTTTGGTTTATGGGGTGATGCTCCAACTGCCTGAGACACAGGCCAGGGCTATTTTCCCAAGGTTGCTTCCTCTCTGTGTACATGTGTTTTATATGTTTGGAAGTTGTGGGTAGTGTACACTTTTCCTCTCAATAACTTCAGTTTCATATTCTAAAAAATAAGGGCTCTCTTCTACAAAACCACAACAGTCTCACCATACCTAGGAAAAGCAACAGTAATTCCATTACACCATTGGATATGCAGTCCACGCTCATATGTCACCATTTATCTTTTTAAAGCCTTTTGAGTATTGTTTCATTATTTTTTCTATCAAGATCCAGTAAAGGTTTATGCTTGCCCTGATTGTTAGGTACTCTTTAACTCTACACAATGTTCCTATTTTTTTAATGACATTAACTTTTTAAAAAGGTCAAACCAGTTGTCTTGTACAGTGTCCCATAACTCCTCTGACTGTTTCTCTGTAACGTCATTTGCCTTGTTTCTCTTATCTTCAGTGTTTCACATGAACTGGGACCTCGGCCTGACAGCTCCGTGGTGTTCAGGTTATGTGTGAAATATTTCTGGTGAAAATAAAGGGGCAGCAAAGACTTCCCCTTATAGCACCGCGGTGCAGGTGCCACATGCAGTTGCCCCCTATTAGTGATCCTCGATTCCATCACTTGACGAGGTGGTGACTCCCGGTCTCTTCGTTGCAAAGAGATGTTGCTTCCCATTGTAAACAAATAGACTCCAGAAGTCTTACCAAAAGCCTGGGAAACTGTTTGGTGCATGTTATAAAACTGCCATCTTTCTTAGTAAAACTGACCTAATCGTCCAGCACCCAGACGCTCCCACAGGGAGAGGCACTGGGCCTCACACACAAGTGCTGTGGCCCAGACTTCCCTTCGGGCAGCACTCCTGCAGCCAGGCTGGCTGCGGCCTTCCCAGGAGGTGCAGACCAGTGGACACAGCGTGAGGAGCTTGCAAGGGTGGCGAGCTCCCGGGTTGTGTAGCCCAGGTTGTCTGGGTCCGCGCCTGCCTGAGGATAAGCCCCAGGGCTGCGGGAGGAACAGAGTGGCGTGAGGCAAGGCCAGAGGCCCGTGAAGGGGGGACGAGGGAGCGCTCTCCGAGGAGGAGCTGCTTCCAGACGGCCAGGGAAAGTGGGGAGGAAACGGGATTTGGAGGTGTCGAGTAGGGAGGGTAATCAAAGGACAGTGTGGGAGGCAGACCCGGAGCTCCCCTTGGCAGACAGCATTCTGTATGGGCTACAGCCAGGGGTGACGGAGAAGTGAGGCATGATGGGTTTAGAAGACAAGTGAGCATTGCATCAGCAGTACCCCTGCCCTCGCCGGTGTGGCTCAGTGGATAGAGTGTCAGCCTGCGGACCAAAGGGGTCCTGGGTTGGACTCGGTCGAGGCCACGCACCTCGGTGGCAGGCTCCTCCCCGGCCGGCACCCTAGCTGGGGCTCGTGCAGGAGGCAACCCATCCTTGTGTTTCTTTCTCTCTGCTTTCCCTCTCTTTTCCACTCTCTCTAAAAATCAAAACAGACAGACAAAAATACCGCTGACACTGAACCCGACCTGCTGGGGACCTGGCAGGGCACCAGCCTCGCCCAGTCCTGGAGAGGGGCTCCGCACACTAACCCCAGCGCGCCCAGGGATGCCCAGTGTCTGCAGCTCCTGAGGGGGCTCCTGGGAGGGGGAGCAGAGACGTGATAACAATACTCTCCACTGGGTACCACGTGTCCCGGTGTTGCTCTTATTCTCTGCGATGCTCAAGTCAATCCTCCAAGGCAGATGTTGTCATGGTCATTTTACTTACGGAGAGACGGAGCCTCGGAGAGACGCGATAACTTGCTCAGGGTCTTGGCCTGGCCAGTCCTGCACCGGGACCGGGACCAAAACAGTCTCTACCCTCCTTCCTGGGAGAAGCCAGGGACCCGCACTGCGCAGTAGGAAGCCGGGTCCTATTCCCCCCACCCTAAGGGCTTCGTGGTTTGGGAGAAAGGACTGTTGAAATGCAGGAACGGTAGCTCAGGGCCAGCCAGGGAAGGAAGCCAAGCCCAGGGGCCACTGCCAAGTCATCGTAAGGAATGGAGTCCACCTCTCCCTCCTCGCCCCATCCCACGCATAAATGGGACCCTCTCCAGAGGTAAGACCCACTCAAGCTGTGGCCAGAGCCTGTCGCTAAGGCTTGTTTACCCTCCACAGGCCATGACCCTGCCTGTGTGAGAAACGCCCCCGGCTGGATGTTTGTGTCACCGAAACCTGCCGGTGATGCAACTGCTCGGGGGTCCAGTGACGTGGACTCGGTACCATGAAAAGGCATCAACACCACAAATGGACTGAGCACACTCTGAGTCAACACAGCGATGTTGTGCCATCAAAGATAAGGCTTCGAATTGTTTGTTCGGATTTTGTTTACATATACCATTCCCCGTCCCCAAAGATGGGAGGCTACTGTCAGTGAAATGGAAACGATGGTGATGATGTCGATGAGGAGAGTGAGGAAGAGGGAGAGAGAAGGCGAGAGGAGGCTCCCGGACCAGTGACAATGAAAAGAACAGAACATGAGGGCCTGGCAAAGCACATGAGCCAGGCAGCGGGAAGGCAGCGCTGTGGTCGGTGACTTTCACACTGGCTGTGGGTTTTCTGGAAGCCCACAACAGGGACATTCAGCCAGTCAAATCATCATCATCAGACACAGAAGGTGCACCAGACTCACATGGAAAATAGAGCTTTTCCAAAGAGGGAGTGGCAAAATGGATAGCGCGCCAAGACCTTCAGACAGGGGTCTTCGAACTGTGAAGGTGACTGAGGGGTGGCAATCTTGCTTAAGATCAGGGTGAACAGCCCACATATCTAAGCTTCTGGTGACAAGATCTGTGGATAGAATTAAGAGTGCCTGCCATTTTTGAGCAGAAAGGTCCTGTCTATTAAAATATTAACTAACATTAATAAATAGCTTTTAATTTTGTTAATATTTAAAAGAGTATAATGCACAAAAAGTATAAAATACTGATAAGCAAAATATATGATTATATATTTTTCCACCATTAGCATTTCTATATTCTTCCACATTTTTTCTAGGCATATATTTACATGTTTTTACATAATTTTTACAAATTTATTTCATGTGATCAAGTTGTTTAGTAACCCAATTTATCATTTGAAGAGTACCTGCCATTATGTATACATATATGTCATATGGGGGGTGTGGCCAGCCTGCAAACCACCATAGGTCCCTCACCCAGGCCACCCCACACCCCAAAGGAACCCCCACCCTGATCTGGGACAACCTTCAGGGCAAACCAGCTGGCCCCCACCCATGCACCAGGCCTCTATCCTATCTAATAAAAGAGTAATATGCAGATTGACCATTACTCTAAGACACAAGAGGACTGCCCCCATGTGGTCAAAGATTCTACCCCCATGTGGACACAAGATGGCCACCACAAGATGGCCAGCAAGGAAGGGCTGTTGGGAGATTCCAGGCCTGCAAGGGAGGGCAGATGGAGGTAGTCAAGCCTGCAGGGGAGGGCATTTTGGGGTGACCAGGCTGGCAGAGGAGGGAAGTTGAGGGCAAACAGGCTGGCAGGGGAGCAGTTAGACATCAATTAGGCTGGCAGGACAGTGATTAGGGGGTGATCAGGCTGGCAGGCAGAAGTGGTTAGGGGCAATCAGGGAGGCAGGCAAGCCAGCAGGTTGGAGCCAGCAGTCCTGCATTGTGAGAAGGATGTCCGACTGCCCATTCAAGCCTGATCCTACGGAGTTCGGGCCTAAATAGCCAGTCAAACATCCCTCAAGGGGTCTCATATTGGAGAGGTGCAGGCTGGGCTAAGGGACATCTTCTGCCCCCCCTCCATGCATGAATTTCGTGCACTGGGCCTTTAGTATGTCAATAACTGTTCATTCACAATATGATTATTAATGAAGATTAATATGGACATGCCATAATTTAACAATGTCTTGTACATTGTATTTTGCTTATTTGGTTGTCTGGGTTTTCATATGTTTTTATTTAGAGAGAGAGGAAGGGAGAGGGGTGAAGAGATAGAAACATCAATAAGAGAAACATCATCAATCAGTTGCCTCCTGCACGCCCCCTACTGGACATTGAACCCAAAGCCCAGGCATATGCCCTGACCTGGAATAGAACCACGCTCAACCACTGGGCCACACCGGCCAGGCTATTTGCTTTTATTTATTGATTTTATTTAATTTTTAAAAAATATTTTTATTAATTTCAGAGAGGAAGGAAGAGGGAGAGAGAGATAGAGACATCAATGATGAGAGAATCATTGATTGGCTGGCTCCTGTACGCACCACACTGGGAATCAAACCTGAAATCCAGACATGTGCTCTCCTGGCTCATAGGTTGATAGTAAACCAGTGAGCCACACAAGTCGAACTATTTATTGATTTGAGAGAGAGAGAAGAAAGAGAGCGAGGGGGAAAGGGGGAGAGAGAGAGGGAGAGAGAAACATTGATTTATTGTTTCATTTATTTGTTCAATCATTGGTTGATTCTTGTATGTGCCCTGCCCTAGGAATCAAACCCACAACCGTGTCACCTTGGGATGACACTATAGCAAACTGAGCTCCCTGGCCAGGGCACATTGGTTTGTTTTTAATTTTCCAAAATTACAAGCAATACTGCATCTTTATAACTAGGTGCATGCGTTTCGTGGTTGTTCACTTAGAACAAATTTTTAAGTGAATGTATTTCTGACAGGCTCGTTACTATTCACACCCCCTCGCAATGCCGTGAAGACCTCCAGGGGGTCGGAGCCGGTGCTTGGGCATCACAAGCCGCGTCTGCTCCGCTGTGGGCCTCCAAGTACACAGACAGGTTGAGTGCATGGATCTCATTTTACCTTTTCCGGAGACCTCTCTCAAACCACAGCGGAGAGGTCTTTTTAGAGAAGAGTGGACACCTAGGACAGAAGGATGGGAGAAAGACCACAGCACCATTTGGAAAGCTGGGGAGCAGGCAGAAGGTGCAGTGAACTGAGCAGGCCAGGGGAAGCTCATCGCTGGCCGAGAGCACACAGGGGCTCCGATCTGACCAACTGCACTAACCTTGCAAAAGGGTAAGGAGCCATGGCGAATCGGGTGCTTGCCCATGTCACCCTCGTGCATGAGTGAGAATTAACCTCTTTTTCTTCAAAACACTGCAGAAACTTGTCAGCAATACACAATCCCATAACATCTACAGCGCAGGAAAGGCGCACGCCCTTGAAGCTGTGTAGAGCACGGCCAGGCCACCGCCTGTAACAGCCCTGGACTGGAGCACCAGCTGCTGCTCAAGGAAGAGGTGGATGAGGAGGCTGTTGTACAATATGAAACATTGGCTGAAACTATTTAAAAAGCAGGTATACTCCTAGCTGGTTTGGCTCAGTGGCTAGCGTGTTGGCCTGCAGACTGAAGGGTCCCAGGTGGTGGGCTGGCAGCTGATCAATGATTCTCATCATTGATGTTTCTATCTCCCTCTCTTTTCCTCTCTGAACTCATTAAAGAAATGTATTTTTAAAAATTTAAAGCAGGTGCAGCTTTAGCTGCTCTTTCTCACCTTGGCAGAAGACTGGAGGTTTATTTTCTGAGAAGGGAAAGATGGAAGACGCATGGAAGGAGGATGCTAGGCAAGCTGAGGACAGGGGTGTTGTACTAGAAACAGAGGAATTAAATCAGAGTGCCGTCTGAATTCAGAGTCCCATCCTGCTCCCCACACTGGAGAACACTGGAACCCAGGCCTTCCCCTCCAGCCAGCAGGGTGGGGGGAACTTCCTGGGAAAACATGACCAGCTGAAAAGGAGAGACCTAAACATTTTTACACCGGGCGTTTCCCAAGTAAACATTCCAGGGACCAACCCGCAGTGAGGCGCAGAGTAAGCAAGTCCTCATGTCCTCGGGACTTCAAGCGGGCTTTACTTACGGTTAAGCCGACAAGCAAAGGTTACCTGTCATTTGAGAAGAGATCCTAACGTGAAAGCTAGAGACCAAGACGAGCAAATGCATTTTACAAGACTTGAAGAAGACTGAGACTATACAGGAAGAACACTTACAAACACCATTAGTATCATCAGAGAATTAAAGGATTACAAACACTCATGAGATAAGGACAGGATTCTGTAAAAGAACATCCACAGGATTTTTTTAAGCTCTTGTGAATTAAAAACATATTTTCAAAAGTAAAAAAAAAAAAAAAAAAAAAAAACTAAATAGAGGGTGAGGAAGTAAGAGGAAAAACAAGAAAATTAGAAAACCTGTCCAGGAAGGTCCTACTATTGAGAGAGATGAAGACGAAGTGGTGGTCATCGTGGAAAACAATTCAGCCTTGCCTGGCAAAGACGAACATGCATGTACTGCACAGCAGAGCAGGAAAACAGATGTCAAATTTATTCAGTTTTTAAACAAATGTTTACTGAACACCTACTAACTTCTCGCCATTGTGCTAGGCACTGACTATACAAGAAAAACAAGATACACAGGACCCCTACCCTCTCAGAAACCACCAAGATTCTACATCCCGAGGCAGCTGTGAAGCGTGCACCCCCCGGGCTCCATTTTGTCCATACGTTTGGGGTTCCATGCACTGAGTCTCTTGGTAGGTTTCCTTTAGGCAGAACACATATCAAAGTAATTATACCTGTTCTGTGGCTCACAAGAGTAGTAAAAATAAGACCAAAGCTGTATTGAGAAGGAATCAATTTAATTTTAATAATCTTTAATAGAATTGTCCAAAGATAAAATCAATTATTTGGAGAGATGGTGAGTTGTTCGATAGGAGTGTCAATGAGAATGTCAGTGTTCAATACTAAAGAGGATTCATTCACTCATCAATGGAGCAGTGGCTGTTTGCTGAGTGAGAGGCTGTGTATTGGTTAGCTATTGCTGTATAAGAAGCCACTCTGAAACTCAGTGTCATGTGATCTCTAGCCATGTCTCTGAGCCAGTGGTTTGGCTACTGGTTCTGGTTCTGGGTCTGTAATGAGGTCGCAGACAGGATGTTGACTGGGCTTTAGTTGTCTGAAAGTTTGGCCAAAGCTGGAGAATCTGTTTCCAAGGTGTCTCACCATATGGTTGGCCAATTGGGGCAGATTATTGGGGAGGGACAGCGGTTCCTCATATGGACGCCTCCACTGGGCTGCTTGCATGTCTCCACAGCATAGTGCTTGCCTTTCCTCAGCATCAGCGACCCAAGAGAAAACCAGGTGGAAGCCACAATGCTCTTTTAGACCCATCCTTGGAAGTTACGTGCCACGCCTTCCACAATGGCCTACTGATCACAAATGTCAGTCTTCTTCAATACCATAAGAACACACCAGGGTGTGAATACTACAGATAAGGGTCAATCTTGGAGCCATCTTGCCGGCTGGCTACCTTAGTCTGCAAAACGGTTCATATGTAAATACAATGATGAATGAACACACGGGGTGCCTGACCTCAAGAGGCTGTTAGTGTAGAGTTATGATAACTTCTTGGAGGTGATGGCAAGTGTGGCTCAGTTGATTAAGCGTTGTCCCATTCACCATAAGGTTGTGGGTTCAATTCTTGGTCAGGTCACATGCCCAGGTTGTGGGCTTGATCCCCAGTTAAGATGCATATAGGAGACAGCCAATCAATGTTTCTCCCAGTGATGTTTCTCTCTCTCTCCTTCTCCTTTCCTCTATAAGAATAAATAAAAACATATTTAAAAAAAAAAAGAATGGGACTGAGAGGCCAGACCAACGCCTCCACTCCCAATGTCCTGTGATTTTATGTTTCTAGGGCCTAGCTCCTTAGTCCCAGTATCACCAATCTACCTTCTCAAGACCAACAGCTCAAATCCTCTGAGATGGGCAATTTTGGGGTCTCTAATTGCACTCCCCCAGAATTAGCTGCTTGTCACACCACACAGCGAGATAGTCAGGGTCCCACACTTCTGCTCTCAGACACAGCAGTACTTAGGTAACCCCACCCTTGCTGTTTTTCTCTCCAGAGAGATTCCGGGAATGCAGATTGACCTATGACAACTCGTAGGCAGGATGTTGACTGGGCTTTAGCTGTCCAGGACACAGTGTCCCAATGCAGGAGCTGCTGGGACCAGCTGGGACCAACCCCCAAACAGGAGCAAGGCCTTATGGGTACAATTTTTTGTGGTTCCTCAAAAAATCAAACAGACTGCCTCCCTTCCATCCTGCTGTGCTCTCTCCTCTCCCTGGTCAGGGCCATTCCATACACCACAGACGTCAGCGGTTCTGATGTTGTCAGGTGACTGTGACCTTGAACCTTGGGGATGGCTGCAGGGGTGTTGCTAGCAGTTCAGCCTGGCCCACACGGGTGCTGGCTGAGACTGTCTTTGGGGCACTGACCTATGCCCAGGGAGGAGTTCATTATCTGCAGGTTACCTGAGGAGCCAGAGGTAGCCAGGAATTACAGGCTGAAATTGTGCTGAGCCCTGGGAACTCTGGGATATATTGGTGTGGGCAGTCCCAGAGCCATAAGCCCTTCCCTGGCGCTTGGTGAGTGTGGTTCTCCTGTGTGCAAGTGCGTCAGTCTTGCCGGGCGCAATGACTGGATCTTGGAGGAACTCTGGTGGTTTTGTAGTTTTATTCATTCATTTCTAGCTTTAGAGAAAGACAAGTACTATATGATTTCACTTATATGTAGAATGTAATGAATAAACTGAACTACCAAGCAAAATAGAGACAGACTCAAAGAGAGCAGGCAGACAGCTCTATTGGTTTGGGGGTAGGAGGGGTGTTGAACAAAAAAGAAAGAGAGAGGGAGAACTCATGGACATAGACAACAGTGTGGTGATTGGTTGGGTGGGTGGAAGTGGTCATAGAAGCGATAAATGGTGATGGGAAAAAATTAAATTGAATTGTCCTGACCAGTGTGCTTAGTGGTTAGAGCATCACCCCACACACTGAAGGGTCTCAGGTTCAATTCCTGGTCAAGGGCATGTACCTGGGTTGCAGGTTCAATCTCTAGTCCCAATTAGGGTGTGGGCAGGAGGCAACCAATTGATGTATCTCTATCACATCGATGTTTCTCTCTCTCTCTCTCTCTCTCTTCCCCGCTCCCTCCCTCCCTTCCATTCTTTCTAAACAATCAATGGAAGAATGTCCTCAAGTGAGGATTAAAAAAATAAATTAATAAATAAATTAAAAACAAAGTAATACTATTGGGGTGACTATTTTAAAAAATCTTTATTGTTGAAAATATTATATATGTTCCCTGAGAATGACTATTACTTCTTTTTAAAATATATTTTTATTGATTTCAGAGAGGAAGGGAGAGGGAGACAAGATCAAAACATCAATGATGAGAGAGAATTACTGAATGGCTGCCTACTGCACACCCCCTACTGGGGATCAAGCCCACAAACCAGGCATGTGCCCTTGACTAGAATAGAACCTGGGACGTTTCATTCTGTAGGCTGATGCTCTATCCACGGAGCAAAACAGGCTAGGGCTAAGACTATTATTTTTTTAAAAAACATAAAAGATAACAAGTATTATAGATGATGGGGAAAATGAACCCTTGTGTGCTGCTAGTGAGAATGTCAAATGGTACACCTGGTGTAAAAAAACAATATTGTGGTTCCTCAGAAAATTAAATAGAATTACCAAGCAATCCAGCAATTCCACTTCTGGGTATATACATAGAAGAATTGAAAGCAGGCACTTTAAACAATATTTCTATATCAGTATGTAAGCAGCATTACTCAAGCTAAAAGGTAGAAGTAACCCAAGTTTCCATGGGCAGATGAATGGATAAACAGGATGTGGTATGTATCTACAGTGGACTATTATTCTGCCTTAAAAAGGAGGGAAATTCTGACACATGTTACAAAATGGATAAACTTTAAGAACATGCGAAGTGAAAGAAGCCAAATATTCTATGATTCCACTCACCTGAATTGTCTAGAAGAGGCAAACTCATAGAGACAGAAAGTAGATTAGAGATTTAAAGGGGCTGGAGTCCAGGAGCGGTTATGGGGAACCACTTAATTGATACATAGTTCTGTTTGGAGTGATGAAGAAATCTATAATAATAAAAGTGTAATGTGCTAATTAGACCAGACAGCCAAACAACCTTCTAGATGTCATTCCCAACGTCCTTCTGGATGAAGCCATGGAGGCAGGGGCCGAGACAGAGGTTGTTAGGGATGATCAGACAGGCAGGCAAATGGTTAGGGGTAATCAGGCAGGCAGGCAGAGGCAGGTAGGGGCAATCAGGCAGGCAGGTGAGCAGTTAGAGGCATTAGGCAGAGGGGTTAGGGACATCAGGCAGGCAGAGGGTTTAGGGGTGATCAGGCAGGCATGCAGAGGGGTTAGGGGTGATCAGGCAGGCAGGCAGAGAAGTTAAGGGCGATCAGGCAGGCAGGCAGAGGGGTTAGGGGCGATCAGGCAGGCAGGCCAGTGGTTAGGAGCCAGCAGTCCCGGATTATGAGAGGGAGCAGGTCAGGTTGAGAAACTCCCCAACCCCCGTCCATGAATTCCGTGCACTGGGCCTCTGGTTTAGAGATAATAGTTGTACAACATTGTGACTATAATTATTGTCACTGAATTACACACTTAAAAATTGTTAAAATGGCAAAATTTATGTCATACCTATTTCCCACAATAACAAGTAATATTAAAACACTATCTTGCCTGGCCAGTGTGGGTCAGTTGGTTGAGCATCGTCCCATTCACGGAGAGGTTTCTGGTTTGATTTCTGGTTGGGAACATGCAGGAGGCAACCGGTCAGTGTTATGCTCTCACCTCTCTCTCTCTCTCTCTCTCTCTCTCTCTCTCTCTCTCTCTCTCTCTCTCTCTCCTGCCCTTCCTCCCTCCTTCTCCCTTCCCCTCTCTAAAAAGCAGTAAGAATATTTTTTAAAAAACATTATCTTAAAGTCTATATCTGTGTAAGCAAGATATTGCAATTCAAATGTGAGTGGGCAGAACCCACCTGTCCTCTGTGGCAGGCAATCCTCCTCTCAGGGGCTTTGCTGGGCTCACACTGGGCCTTCCTAAGCCGGCCCACGCTGGAGGCACCACCGCTGCACTGCTGTTCTGTAGCTGATGGCCAGGCACCGTCTCAGTCCCTCGCTGGGGGTGGTGTACCTCACCATTCTGAAGTGCCGCTTCCCCACTGACTGCACCTTGGATGTCGCAGACTGTGAGGAGTTCGTGAGAGGGTGTGAGGCATTTACCATCGTTTTAAAAATATGTTTTTATTGGTTTCAGAGAGGAAGGAAGAGGGTGAGAGAGAGAAACGTCAATGATGAGAGAGAATCATTGATTGGTTGCCTCCTGCACACCCCCACTGGGGATCAAGCCTGAAACCCGGGCTTGTACTCTTCACCAGAATCGAACCCGGGACCTTCAGTTCACAGACCCATGCTCTATCCACTGAGCCAAACCCGCCATAGTTTTTGAAAGCACTTAACAAAGTGTCAGCTTTTTTGGCTGCCCTGCATTAAAAATTCTGCCATTAGCTGTTTCCATTGGCCATTATTGGGGTGCAGGGGGATTTAGTCTCTTTTATTTCCTGCTTTTCCTTTGGTGACCGTCTTTCATTCCCCGCTGTGTGTGGCCTCCCAGGGAAAGCACAGGACATTAAAACCAGCTCTCTCAAGGTTTCCTTCCAGTGGGGGTCTCTGCTCCAGCAGCCAGCAGGCACTGCCCAGGACAATCCTCGCTCTAAGTGCAACTCGAAATCTGCTGTTGAATTAACTGACTTTTCCCCTCCTCACACATTCGCACACATGCATGTCTGCCTCTTCATGGGGTTGTATAATGCAGGCTATTCAGGTCCTTGCTCTTATTTTGCTTAACGTGTCGTAGACATCTCAAAGTAAAGATTCCCCAATCCAAGTCGGAGCATTGTCCTTGAACCCGGGTTGTCAGGAGAGCACTCTGAGAAGGTGGGCAGAGCTGCACACACGATCACTTCCTGCTCTTGCTGTCCCACCGTCTTAGATGCTGGAGACGGCCCTTGAATTGACTGAGGCCCAGGGGACACAGCTTAGAAAAACAAGAGAAGACCGACTTCCCGGAGGGAGGGAGCCAGCCCTAAGGAAGCCTAAAGCATACAGCTCAGACGAATCAACAGGACTAGCTGGACCAGGTCAGAGGTGGCTCAGCTTCCCAGGGGAGGTGCCCCTTCTCTCCTGTCAAGTTCTGAACTGCTAGCCGCAGAACCCATTCTGGAAGATACAAGCAAAAAAATGCTTTATCACCCTAGCCAGTGTTGCTCAGTGGATAGAGCATCGGCCTGCAGAATGAAGGGTCCTGGGTTTGATTCCAGTCAAGGTCACATGCCCAGGTTTCGGCCTCGATCCCCAGGCCTGCAGGACATAGCCAACCAATAATTCTCTCTCACCATTGATGTTTCTCTCTCTCCCTCTCTTTTCCTTTCTGAAATCAATAAAAATGTACATTTTAAAAAGCATTTATTCACATATTTCTGGAAATGTGGAGAAAAGCTGGAGTACTCGGTTTGAAAATAGACAAGAATAAGAGAAGCTGAGGGAGAAACGTGGCCAGGGTCACTCTACAAAGCCAGACCTGCAGGGACCGGAGAGCCCAGCAGCCCGGCCGTGGGCGGAGCCTCCGGCCTCGCCACCTGCTGCTGCCACTGCCCACCCACCCAGACACAACCCCTTCTCTGCTCAGCCTGACAGCAGCTCCTTACTTGAGTCTGGGGCCCACCACATCCCAGAGGAAGAAGGCAGGAGGCAGGAGGCTGGCAGCCCCAGCATCTGCCCCCCCCCAGGGGGGAGCGGGGAGCAGACGGTGACATTCATTCAGACACCTGCAAGGAGATTCCCCAAAGAAACCAGGGAGTGCAGAGGCTGGGCAGTCCAAAGTGACGCCACTGCCAGGGGACACCTGCCAAGCAGAAGTCTTGGTGTAGGAAAGAGGAAGCAGCCCTCGCCCAGTGTACTGGCTCTGGGGGTCTGGGGGAACGATCTCAGGCTCCTATAAGGCAAGCTGTGGGACCCCGAGCCCCGGGATCCTGGAAGCAGTGCTCAGGCGCGGCCCTCCGCTGAGGTCTCAGAACATCTCCAACGCTTCCAGACCCGCTTAGACACCTGCTCACCCTCTGTCCCATTCCTCTTTCTTTTTAAATCCTCATCTGAGCATGTGTTCTCATTGATTTTGAGAGACAGAGAGAGAGAGAAACATCAATGTGAGAAACAGCAATCAATTGCCTCCCAGTATTTGCCCCTACTGGGGATTGAACCCACAACCTAGGTATGTGCTCTGACTGGGAGTCGAACCTGCAACCTTTTGGTGCACCAGATGCTACTCCAGCCAACTGAGCCTCCTGCCAGGGCTGTCCTACTTCCTTTGAGCACCTTGTTCTTTTTGGCCCTTCCCTGAAGCCAACCAGCAACCCTCCAGGTGCCTGGTGGGTCGCCCAGGTGTTTTCACAGTCGTCCCTGCCTTCCTAGTGCACCGAGTGTGCAGGTGGCGGCAGCAGCGTGGGAGTGCCAGCAGCCGGAGCTAGGGAGGCCCCACGGCCTATACTTGGCCGGCCTGGTGGCCTCTTGCTGGAGAGCATGTGAGCGGCATCCGCGGTCAGGAGTGAGCAGGGGGAGGAAAGCACATTTCTTGGGTATCTATTTGCTACAGCAATGGCAGCATCACACGGACAGTTCTTGCACATTTACTCTGCCCGATAGTGTGCTAAGTGCCTACCATGCACCATCCCACCAAACCCTCACAGCAGCTCTGTGAGCTGAGCATCATCATCCCCATCCTCCAAAGAAGGTCAAAGTCAAACCACCCAGCGGTTGGCGGCAAAGCCAGGCTTCCGAACCGGGTTTGCCTGATTCCCATGCAGAATGCTCCTATAGGCAGATGCTCAGGCTGACCCCAGGGCTAGAGCCGGCAGGCTGGGCCAGACCACGCCAGTGGGGCCGCCATCCTGACAGCATCTTGGAGGAAGGGGGGATGGAGAGAGGAGACCCCAGATACTCTCCCTAGGGCCCTGCCCTCAGTGCGAGTCCGGGTGTCTGCGGAAAGCCTGTGCCCCACCCCAGGAAGGAAAGGCTGAAGGGATGGACTTGCAGACCTGCGTCAGGGGGCAGCCGGGATGTAAGTCATTTGGGACAAAGGCTTGAACTGGCTCTTCTCTGAGGCTCCTGGGGGGTGCCTGGGGCCCGGCTCCTCTTCCCCTGTCCACCCTGCCGCTGGCAGCCCCACCCCTAGGCAGGCTGCTTGCAGGAGGCCCCTGGGCACCTGCTTCACCCCACCTTCCGGGACCCACCCGTGTCTCTAGGCCTCGCTCCTCAAATCTGGACACCAGGGTGTAGCGTCCGCAAGTCTCTGAAGTAAATATGTCTGTTTTCTAATGGGACTGGGGCTGGGGTGGACAAAACCAAAATCCACACAAGTAAGTTGAGTGAAAGGCACAGGAGAACTAAGGCAGGAGCCGTCTCCGCACTGTGGCAGGGGCTCCCCAGGTCAGGGGCCAGTCCTGCTCACCTCAGCGGACCCCAGGGCGAGGCAGCAACAGTCTCAGGCTGCGGATGCCCAGAACAGTGCCGGGCACACTGGGGGCACTAAATATTTGTGAGTGAAGTGGAAGGAGTGGATTGCCTATTTTGTCTTCAGATAAAGTGTGACTTCTTTTTCCACTTTCCCCTTAGCACACTCGTCTCAGCACCCCTGCCCTCGCCACCGCGGTCTCATCTGCCCTGCACTGGAGTCCCCAGTGTCCCCTGCTGCCCTGTTAAGTTTTGCCAAGCTGTGTGGGCCAGACACCTATCTTCCAGCAACACAAGCAGTCACGCGGCACCCAGGCTGGGCTAGTTTCTTAGCAGTTTTATTGAGTAGCGAGAGGCAGCGTCATTTTCCACAGGACACGTGTCCTCAAGCTGGTAAGGGAATTGCTTTGGGACAGACCGACAGACAGGTGTCGGGGCGGGGCAGATGTCCGGGGCGGGGCAGATGTCCGGGGCGGGGCAGATGTCCGGGGCAGGGCAGATGTCCAGGGCAGGGCGTGGGCACCAAGGGCAGATCAGCCCCCCAGAGGCGCCTGCTCCTGGGTCTGCTCGGGGAGGGGGGGCGCCAGGGGCTGGTCCTGGCCCTCCTGCAGGGGCTGGTCCTGGCCCTCCTGCAGGGGCTGGTCCTGGCCCTCCTTCTGCAGGGAGCTGAAGAAGGAGTTCACCTTGTCCCTCAGATCCTTCTCCAGAAAGACCAGGTGGCCTTGCACGTCCCCCGACTGGGGGCCCAGCTTCTGCTTGAGCTCCTCCACCTGCTGCGCCAGGATCTTGTTGAAGGCTTCGCCGTGGGGCTCCACGCTGCGGCGGAACTCCTCCACTTTCCGGTCCAGCTGGCTGCCGAGCTGTGCCAGCGACTGCTGCAGCCCCGCCGCGCCGCCCCCCAGCTTGCCGCGCACGTCCTCGGCCAGCGGCTTGAGGCTGAGGCGCAGCTGCTCCGCGTCGGCCGAGAGCTTGTTCTTCAGCAGCTCCGCGTTCTTCTTCATCTGGAAGGCCAGGCCCTCCAGCTGGTGGTTGAGCTTCTCCTGGGCGTCCTGCGCGAAGGGGGTCAGGCTGCGGCGCAGCTCCTCCACGTTCTGATCGATCTTGAGCTTGAGGTCGTCGGCGTAGGGCGTGAGGCGCCCCTTGAGCTCCTCCACATTCCGGTCGATCAGGCCCTGGAGCTCGTCGGCCACGGGCGCCAGCGAGGCCTGCAGGTTGTCCTTCTGGTCGCGCAGCAGCGTCTCCATGCGCTGCGCGTAGGGGCTCAACTGGCTGCGCAGCTGCTCGGCCTGCGTGCGGACCTGGGTGCGCAGCTGCTCGGCGTACGGCCCCAGGCGCTGCTGCAGCTCGCGGGCGCTGTCCTCGATCCGCTGGCTCACGTCCTGGGCGTGCGGCTGCAGCCGCGCCCGCAGCTCCTCCAGCTCCTTCTGGATCTGCTCCTTCAGCTGCTCCGAGTCCTTGGTCAGGCGCTCGCCCAGCCCCGCGGCGAAGGGCACCAGCTTCTGCTGCAGGTCGCTCGCGTAGGCGTTCACGTCGTCCACTCGGTCCTGGAAGAGGGAGCTGCCCGGGAGCGCGGGTCGGGGTTAGCTTGGGCGTCGCCCGGACCTTCTTTCCCGACCTGGCACTCACCCTGCACACCCGGCCTCGCCCGCTTTTCCCGGCCTGTCCCTGTGTGGGTCCCAACTTGAGCGAAGGGCTGGCAGGCCAGGCTGCTGCCCTGAGTGTGTCTGACGGTCCCTCCGGCTGGTCGCCGCTGCGGGTGCCTGGAGCGCACTGCTTTCCGCTCCCTGGAGGGCCTTTCTCTCAAACCCCGTTCTCTCAGATGTTAGGTTCTGGATTCTTCCAGGGCCTTCTAGTATCACGGGGGCTGGTTTCCTAGCATGTGCCCACCCTCAGAGCCCCCAGCGTCCTTCCTCGGACTGGACTCCACGGGCCACCTCTTGGACTGCGTTAGAAGCCAGTGCAGGCCTACCCCGCCTGCTCCCCTGAGCCTCAGTGCTGAGCGGTGGCATTTGCCACACTCTGCAGTTCAGGCTGGAAGACACCTGAGGGGTTTCTCTGCGCAGCTGGCCTGTCTGTGCATGTGGGTTTCCGCCCGGGAGGCCTCCTGGTCACAGGAGCTGGTGGCAGGCATTGGCTCCGGGTCTGCACCCAGCTCAGCCCTGACCCAGACATTGCGCGGCCCACTTACTTGAGCTGCTGGGTGAGTTCAGACTTCTGGAGATGCTCCACTGCCTCCTTGGCATTGTCGCCCAGCTGCCTGAAATAGTTCCACACCACGGTGGCCACCTGGTCGGCATTGACCTCAGCCCGAGTACCTGGGCAGGAAGCAGATCAGCTCATGAGACCAGACTCGTTCCTTGTCTCTCCCCATCCACCTGCGCGGCGGCGGTGGCATGTGAAATCGTATGGCACCAAGGCCAGAGGGCTGCAACGATGGACGCACCGGGTCTCCCTGAGCCAGGTGGCTGCTGGGCAGCCCTCATGTCCGGCCAGGGCGACAGGCACTGGGCTGTCCCCTCACCTGGGCCTCCGACTTCGCCCTTCCCCGCATCCAAAGGCAGCTGCTACTCACCGGTGACAGCCACCAGGGCCAGCGTCAGCACCACGGCCTTCAGGGACATCCTGGGCTGCTCGCTGGCTGCAGAGCCTCCCACCACACTGGACCCTTCCTGGAATCGGAGCAAGAAGAGAGGCTCTCAAGTGGCTTTCCTTCGCTATCCAAACTGACAAGCCAGGGACGGCCAGACATTTAAACCCCAGGCCGCCCTCCCACGGCCCCTCCCTGTGGGACTCCACGCTGGAAGGTGACACATTCCCAGGAGGCCTCTTGGACTTTTGTGATCCTAAGATGACGTGGAAGCTGACAGCAGACTGGGGCTTGAGCAACAATCAGAAGCAGCTGTTCTTTGCTTGCGCCCCACCCAGTACTAAGGGAAGAGGGAGTGTGAGCTGTGGAGAGTGAGGCCCAGGAATGCCTGAGTCCAAGACAGGTGTCCCCAAGGCCCAGCTGGCAGCTTGGGGCCGGAGCGAGTCTTGGGGGACAAAGTTCATAATCCTCTGTCTAGCCCAGGGGTGAGAGCACCGCCACCTCCAAACGCCCCAATCTGACTCCATCTCACAGCACTGGACTCTAGACTGGGACACCCAGAGCCACAGTCAGGGCAGTGAGCTAAGATCCAGGTCCTGGTCAAGTGTGCCAAGGTGGATGGGCCTGGAGAGCCTGGGGCAAGCCCCTGTATGGAGGGATTAATTGTAAGTCTGCCTCCTGTCCCTTGCTGCCAAGCTGTGTCACCTTGGTCTAGTGATTCAACTTGGCCTAGCGCTGAGCCTGTGTGTCTGTGAAAATGGGTGTTGTCAGGTCTATTAAACGAGATGTTTCTTGTGAAGTAAGCAATACAGTGCCTGGCACAGACTAAGCACTAAAAAGCTGCTGATGTTAAACACATTGTTTTTCTGATTTGGACCAAAAAATGCTCACCCCTCCAGTGAGCGTGGCAGTGAGACTTGGCTCTCTGCAGGTTGCCAGGGGTTATGATGCAGGTGACAGGTAGGGCAGCCCAATGCTGGGTCCTGTTCACCTGCCCTGCTGCCCTCCCTGGACAGCAGTGGCCAGCTTCTGGTGAATCTCAGGACCTGAGGCTCTCAGGGGGCCTAATGTTATCTCCAAATGAGGTCTCACACAGATACCCGCCCTCTGGGAACGGAGCCGATGTCTGTCATATGGCGTGGCTGGCTCCCTGGGCTGGGTGCCGCGTGCTCCTGGCTAACTGCTGTCAGAACAGACCCCGCTGTGCGCACCCTGACCTGCCACCTCCATTCTTCCCATGCTAGAGTGGCCTGAGGTCTCTGGGAAAAGACAGCTGAAGGCCTGCTGCTCACAGCCCTTCTGCTGACCCCACGCCCCCCGCCAGCGTCAGGGCCCGGAGCTGTCCTGCAGTAATTGTTAAGGGTTCAGATTCTGGGGTCAGACCTCCTGGTTATACATCTGGGCTGCCCACTTACTGTCTGTGTCTGTGTGAACTTGGGCAAGTCTTTTAAGCCCCCCGAGCCTCAGCTGCCTCATGGGCTGAGGATTCCCTGAGAGAATCTGTGTGATGCTGGAACAAGGCCTGGTGCACGGTTGGTGCCCATTATGCAGCAGCCGTTGTTGCCCCTGAAAGACTGACTCATTGCTGCTCCGGAGGCAGTCGAGGTGGGTGGGCCCAAGCTGGTGCTTAGTGCCCTATCCCAAACCCTCCTCCCGGCCCAGAGACGAGGAGGGCAGTGAGTCACGAAGGATGCCTCAGCTGCAATTTGACCTCCTGGACTTACAGTCCCAGCAGCAGCATGTGGCAGGCTCAGAGTGCGTCCGCCTCCTCGCTGTGGAGTTTGCGCTGAGTGTGTGTGTCTGAGAGCGGCTGCAGGATGTGCACAGGCACCCATAGTATGTGTGTAGATGAGCAGGTTGTGGACAGACAGCTCAGGCCTGGCACAGCCTGGCACCTGCACCCACAGACATGCCTCCTGGCGTGTGGTGGATGGCATGCCATTAATGGTGCGTGTATTGCCTACTGCGGGCATATTTCTTCGGCTATGAATGGCTTAATGCTGGGCCAGACTTAGAGGCTGCAAGTGCTGATGGGTATCACAGTGTCTGCCTCTGCAGGCCTCGGGCTCCCTTTGGCCCTGGCGCTGTGAGTCTGGGGCCTGTGTGATGTTGGGCGAGTCTCATTTCTCTCTGAGCTCAGTCTCCTTGATGTACAACAGAAAGACCTAAAGGCTGGTGTAGTGACCAGGCTGATAGTCTAGCATCACCGATAGCCATCCTCCTGTCCACCAACTGGGGTCAAACCAGGAATCAGCCCAGAGACAGGAGTCGGGAGAGGACCCCCCAAGCCCAGTCAGGGACAGGCAAGTTACATGGACGAGTGTCCCCACATGTTCTCCATGTTGAACTTTGTCTCAGGGAGAACTAAGGGGGTCATCTCCTGTTGTAATAGGCAGGATCTGGGGAGAGAGTAGGAGGGACTTCTGGTGTGGAGAGGTGAGGTGAGCCAGGGCTTCTGCTGGTGGGCGGAATCAGGGCTGCCAGGTGAGCCTAGTGGCAGGGCAAGGATCACGGGGCTCCTGGACACAAGTGGAAGCAAAGAGAGTCAGCCCAACACTCCTCCCTGGCCTCTCCCCACCTTACCCTCGCAGGCATGCGCGCGTGCACACACACACACACACACACACACACACACACACACAAGCATACACATGCACACACGCCCTGGATACTCCCCAGAGCTGGTCTGTGGGCCAAAGTAATCTCTTTAATCTAGGGGAGCCTGGTAGGAGGGAGGGAGAGGGAAAAGGAGAGTGGGGCCTGAGAGGACCCTGCTCTGCACACTAAGACAGCCCCTCCCCTTCAGAGACCAGGCTCGAGCTGCTAGGCAGCACAAGCACTCACAGGTACCAAGCCCTAAGGAGGAGATGGATCCCAGGGGTCAGGTATGCGGTGACCAGCTGCATTGGCCCACGCATCTGCTTCTGCACCCAGCTCAGCACCACCTGCTGGATTGCTCTGCCCGCAGCTTCTCACCTGCTTGGTCTCAGCAGGCACTGACTGCCATGCAGGACAGAGAATAGACTCCTCACACACCATCCCACCTGGAGGTGGAATGGGAGGAAGTAGGGCTGTGGGATGCAGCCCTTCCATCTGAGCACACCCTGGGCTGACGTGTGGTGCCTCAGCCCCACCTGGACTCTGGTTTCCGCTGTGGCTCTCATTTCTTGGGATGAGGAATAGGCCAGAACAGAAGAGGGAGGTGGGCAAAATTGCCTGCTACCTCCCCAATGCCCAAATCTTTTGTTTGTTTGTTAATTCTCACCTGAGGATATTTTTCCATTGACTTATTTTTTTTAATTTAATAAATCTTTATTGTTCAGATTATTATAATTGTTCCTCCTCCCCGCCCCCCCCCCCCATAGCTCCTCTCTATCTGGTTTCCCACCCTCTGCCCTCACCTCCCCCACACTGTCCTCATCCATAGGTGTACGATTTTTGTCCAGTCTCTTGCCACACCTCCTTACTCCTTTCCCCCCTGAGAATTGTCAGTTCACTCCCTTTCTATGCCCCTGATTCTATTATATTCACCAGTTTATTCTGTTCATCAGATTTTTCATTACTTGATTTTTAGATTCACTCTTTGATAGATATGTATTTGTTGTTCATAATTTTTATCTTTACCTTTTTCTTCTTCTTCCTCTTCTTAAAGAATACCTTTCAGCATTTCATATTATCCTGATCTGGTGATGATGAACTCCTTTAGCTTTTTATTATCTGTGAAGCTCTTTATCTGACCTTCAATCTGAATGCTAGCTTTGTTGGGTAGAGTAATCTTGGTTGTAGGTTCTTGCTATTCATCACTTTGAATATTTCTTGCCACTCCCTTCTGGCCTGCATAGTTTCTGTTGAGAAATCAGCTGACAATTGTATGGTAACTACCCCTTGTAGGTAATTAACTGTTTTTCTCCTGCTGCTTTTAATATTCTCTGTCTTTTGCTCTTGGCATTTTAATTATGATGTGTCTTGGTGTGGTCCTCTTTGGATTCCTTTTGTTTGGGGTTCTGTTCACTTCCTGGACTTGTAAGTCTATTTTTTTCACCAAGTGGGGAAAGTTTTCAGTCATTATTTCTTCAAATAGATTTTCAGTATCTTGCTCTCTCTTTTCTTTTGGCACCCCCATAATTCTGATGTTGGTATGCTTGAGGTTGTCCCAGAGGCTCCTCACACTATTTTCAAATTTTTAGATTCTTTTTATTTTTCCAGCTGAGTGTTTTTTGCTTCTTTGTATTTCAAATCTTTGATTTGATTCTTGCTGTTCTCTAGTCTGCTGTTAGGTCTCTGTACAATATTTTTTTTATTTCAGTCAGTGTATATTTAATTTCTAGTTGGTCCTTTTTCATATCATGAGGCTCTCGCTAAATTTATCAGCCTTTTCTACAAAATTCTTGAAAAACATAATAACTGTGGTTTTGAACACTATCTCCAATTGTTTGCTTTCCTTCATTTCTTTCATTTGTGACCTGTTTCTTTGTCTCTGCATTTTTGCTGCTTCCCTGAGTTGGTAGAGTAGCTTTGTGTAGTAGGTGTCCTAAGGGCACAGTGGCTCAGCCTCCCAGTACTTGAGGTGCACATTCTTGGTGCACCCCTTTGTGGACTGTGTGCTCAGCCATGTTGTTAAGTCTTGATTGTTGTTGGTATCACTGGGAGTAATTGACCTCCAGGCCAATTAGCTGTGAGGATCACCTGTGTCTATGCTGGGAGATCTTCTGTGCTGGAGACACACTTATGAGATAAGACTTACAAAATTGCAAAAGCCTCTGTGCTCAGCTTGAATGAGGTGGAGTTTCAGGGCTGAGCAGACAGCCTTGGTTTTCCATCAGCCCTGCCCTATGAGGCCCCTGGGTCTCAGTGTCTCTCAGTAACTGCTGCAAGCACCTCCGAGAGAAAGCTGCCCTTGAATTTCGCCTGCTCCAGACAGTCCGGTTTCTTCCTGAATGAGTCTGGGTTCCCAGAAACTCACCTGGAACTGGTGTTCAGCGCAGTTGGGAGCTTTTGTCTCTCTCCTGCTTTAGAAAGCCAGCCATGCACTCACTCAACCTCCCGTGTTTTCAGCAGTCAGTCCTCTCTGTGTGCACGCGCCTCTGGGCCTCTGCCTTCTGTAGCTCCTGAGTCTCAGTGTGCTTTCTCTTTTCCTGACAGTCCAGATTCCCCCTGAATGAGTCTGATTTCCCAGAGTCTCACCTGGGACTGGAGTTCAATGCAGTCCGTCTCCATCCCACTTTAGAAAGCCAGCTGTGCACTCAGCCACCCATGCACTCAGCCGTCCATCCTCTCTGCACGCGCGTCTCCATACCTCAGCCTTTTGCAGCTTCTATGAGTCTCAATGTTCTTTCCTCTTTCCTTCTAGTTTTAGAATTTCCACTCAGCCAGCCTTCCTGTGGTTCTGGATGGTGTCTGTTTTGTCTTTTAGTTACAGTTTTGATATTGTTGTGCAAGGCTGCAGTTTAGGTGTTTACCTATGCCGCCATCTTGGTTTCTCCTCCATTGACTTATTTTATTTTATTTTTTTAGAGAGAGTGGAAGGGAGGTGGAGAGACAGAGAGAAAAACATCGATGTGAGAGAGACACATGGATTGGTTGCCTCCTGCACATGCCTCGATCAGGGCTAGGGATCAAGCCTGCAACCCAGGTATGTGCCCTTGACTGGAATCAAATCTGGGACCCTTCAGTCCAAGGGCTGATGCTCTATCTATCCACTGAGCTAAACCAGCTAGAGCTCAGTGACCTTCTAATCACCTTTCTCCCACCCCATCCCCAAATCCATCACCAATATCCGTGCTCAGAAAGAGACCTGCAATGAATTGAGGATGATGAGTGATTGATAAACCTCAAGGAGCTCACTTCTCCACTGCTTGGTACCAGCGAGGGTGTTTGAAGAACAGGTGGTGTTTCCCAGTGCTAGTGAGGGGCTATGCACTTGGTACGTCTCCACTCTTTTAGGGTCCTTACCCATAAAATGGGGTTAATCATGTCTACTACATGGAAATCTGAATAATTAAATTTTGATAGAAAACAAGGTCTAAGCCAGAGGAATGAGTGTCTAATAAGAACATTCCAAGCCTCAGCCATGGATAAAGAATTTTGCAGGTAGGGCCGGGCCACTTTCTCAGGGTCTGATTCCACACTGTGGGGCTAGTTACTTCCTGACAGGACGGCTCCCCAGTCTCCCTCGGAAGCACCCTGCCTCTGAGTGTGGTGTCGGGGGAGGGCAACGCATTGGGAGGGAGGGAGAGAGGTCAGGAGCCCCCTCATGGACCAGCACTTTGTACCTTCTCCTGTGCTCTTCACCAGGGCGCTGGCACATCAATATTCTGTTCCCATTTCACAGGAGAGAAAAGTGAGGCTCTGAAATGTTAGACCTCTGGGCCTGGGCCGTATGAGTGGATGCCAGAGACATATTTAAATCTAGGATTTCTTGGCTCTAAAGTCTTAGCAGCTAGAACTTCATGTCCCTGATCTTGCCATCCAGGGATGGCTCCCGCTGTGGGCCCTGGGGACACTGCCCCCAGCCCCTGACCCTGCAGAGCGTCTCGGTACCCTCTGCCCACCGGCCTGGCCTCTCCCAGACTTGCTTTCCACCAGGTGCCCATCAGCCAGTGCTGCCATTTCCAAGCTGAGGAACCTGTGGCAAGAGGTGCTCGGCACTGGAATTGATCCCAGCGGCCACTAGGTAGGGAGGGCCCAGCCAGGAGCCCAGCTGCTCTCCCGGGAATGTTATCAGTGGGTCTAGAGAGCAAGGCGAGTAGCGAGGAGGCGGGGTGGGGCAAAGGCCTTGGGCTCAGAGGCCAGAGTGGCCTTGGCCCTTCTCCTACCACCCCTTGCCCTGGGCCAGCACGGGGAGGCTTCTGGGTAAGCAGCACTGGGATTGAAGCCAGAGTAGGAGATGCTGGGGAGGGGGCTGTGTGAACTCAGCTGTGTCACCTCCACACACAAACCTTGCCCAGGCCTCTGTGATCCCCTCAGACACCCTATTCTAATGCTCTGAGTTGTTCTCAAGTTCATTGCCCTCTCACTCCCATCCACACCCCAGTCTGGGCTTTTATCAGGGTTTAGGAGTGGGGAAGGGAGGAGGACCAAGTATGAAGGGCAAAGGTGGACCCAGAGGCCCTTGGCTTATCCCTAAGCCCCTCTCCTCTTACTAGCCTCTTCCAGTGGAGCCAGGCTGCTAGGAAAATTGGGGTCTTTCCAGGCTCATACACCCCCAGTTCCTGAACCTACCTGGGCTATAGAAGTACTAGGAGAGTGGCATGGGCACCCAGAGCCTTCTAGAGATTTCCCAACTCTCCCAGTAGGCCTGGCTGCATCTGGCCGCCCTGCCTTAGGCCCTGGTCTAGACTGATCAGCAGGTGACCTTTGCCCAGCTCACCAGATCCTGGGCACCCACTGTCCCGGGGAGAATATAAAACAGGTCAGAACCCTCTGCTCTGCCTGTTCAATTCCTTCCCAGCAGCAGCTGTTCCAGGTAATCTCCTGGGCATGGGGGTGTATGGGGGTATGGGGGTGTGGACAGGAAAGCAGGATGAAAAGGGCAGAAGAGGGTCCCTGTTGCCCTGCCAGCAAAGTCTGAGAGGAGCCCAGAAAGACTGAGGGCTTAATGGAGGCCCCATCTCCAACTGCACACTGGGGGAAACTGAGGCCCACGGAGATGAAGTCACCTGCCCAGAGCTGGGGCTGGAGCTGGCTCTAGGTCTGCACACTTCCCTTGTCCACATGTTTGGGACTAGACACCCCAGTCCTATCCCAGACAGAAATCAGAGGCCCGGACAGGGCAGAGTCCACCCAAGGTCACCCAGTGTGTTAGCGGCAGAGACGGACCAGAACCCAGGTGTCCTGATTCCAGGTCTGGTGGGTTTTCCGCTCCACCCCACGCCTCCCTCCTCGGGCCGTGTCTGCTTTGGGAACCCTCGCCTCCTGTGTTTGCACGTTTGCGTGGGAGTAGCTCTCCACCTGGCTGGAGCCAGCTCGGTGCACTGAGTCACACCCCCGCAGGCCTAGAATTCTCATCACCAGACCTTCCCTGCAGGGACAAAGGCGGCATGCAGCCCCGCGCCCTCCTCGTTGTTGCCCTCCTGGCGCTCCTGGCCTCTGCCCGTAAGCCGCTCGTGGGGACTAGGGCTGGGGCCCAGTGGGACAGGTGTCTGCCAGAGGACCCTGGGGAGGTGGCTTGGTGATCTGGAAGCTGATGGGTGGCTGGGCAGGAGCCAGGGCTCCCAGTGCTGACTCACCCCACTCGGCCACTGTCCTCGCAGGAGCAGTGGAGCAGGACGAGGCTTCCCTCCTGGCATTCATGCAGGACTACGTGCAGCAGGCGAGCAGGACAGCCCAGGATGCCCTGACCAGCGTGCAGGAGCTCCAGGTGGCCCAGCAGGCCAGGTACGCAGGCCTGGCTCCCACCTGCCCCGCCCAGGACCTGTGCTCAGCCTCCTGCCTGGTCTATGCAACAGACCTGTGGCTGTGAGGAGAGAGGACAGGCCCTCTCCTCCGGGCCCCTCTCCCTCTGCTGCCTCTTTCCCCCTCAGCTGTGCTGTGTGGCTTTAAGGAAGGCCTCGCTCCCCTGTCCTTTCTGACAGCCTGGCTGGTAGCTTGGCTGTCCCTCTCCCCACTTCCGCAACACACCCCCATTTCAGCCCAGGGGGTGTGTATGTTTCAGTCTTGCTCCAAGCCCAGGGCCCCACAGGAAGTCTGTCCCTCCTCTACCATCTGCCCTGCCCCCATCCTCTCCCCTCCACCTGCGCTGCCCAGCACTGGAGTGTCCCTGGGCAGAAGCCCCACAGACATTTCAGTCCTCAGAACTGCCTGTGCAGTGGGGGTTCTTCTTTCCATTTCACTGATGAGAAAATCGTGGCTCAGAGAGATTGTGACCTGCCCAGATCACATAGCTGATAAACCAACCCTACGATGACTTTCCAAATGAGAGGTCTTTCTTCGCCCCCTCCCCCCACTCTGAGCCACCAGACTGTATAACTCTAGGGGCAGCAGTTGCCTAGAATAGAATGACAGGCCCCACCTGCACTCTTGTGCCTCATCATTGGGCCATAACATGTGCCCAGCCTGGAGAGGCAAGCAAAGGACTTGAGCTAGGGTCCCATCACCACCTTCTGTAGAGGTAGAGCTCTCGGGGACTCTGCCTGAGGTCTCAGGGGTGTTGCTGGGCAAGACTGAGGAGGGAGAGGCAGTGGGGAGGCGCAGGGGCCCCATGGTGGCCGCTGCTGCAGATGCACTCTGTCCTCAGTCTGCTGCTCTCCTGCCTCTCTCCGTGCAGGGGCTGGATGACGGACGGCTTCAGCTCACTGAAGGGCTACTGGAGCTCCCTCACGGACAAGCTCTCTGGTTTCTGGGACCTGGCCCCCGAGACCACCTCAGCTCCACCCATTTAAGCCACCTGAGACCTCAATGCCCCAAGCCTACCTGCCCATCCATCCTGCCGGCTCCTTGGGTCCTGCAGCCTCCAGGGCTGCCCCTGAAGTTCGCTCAAAAGGGGCAGCATTCCCAGTGTCCTCCCCTCCCACCCCCAGACCTGGCCCCAGGCGTGCTGTCTTCCCAATAAAGCTGCTGTGAGTGGGGCATCCCACATGTGCCATGTCGTGTCTGGGCTGGGCATGGGTGGGCTGCTCTGCAGGCGGCCTGGACCGAGCAGGCCTCGGGCTGGTGCCTTCCTACCTCTTCATGTCTGGGCCCGAGTTTCCTACATGTAAGGAAGGAATAACCCTGCCTGCCTCACGGGTTTGTGTGGAGGCGCAAACAGGATGCTAGTTTGACAATACTTCGATAAACTGCCAAGTGCTGTACAACATGCCTTGAATGAGTCCTCTTTCCAGGCACTGTGCCTGCACATGTATGTCCTCGTCAGAGTTGAGACTGTATTCACCCAAGTTAGGGAGCTACTGACATGTACCACCTGGGCCACTAGCCCTCTCAGCCACACCTGAGGGTAGGAGCCCCTGGGGGAGCTGTGGGGTAAGATACGACTAGGCTCTGACCTTGGCTCTACCAAAGTATATCAGCCTCAGTTTCGTATCTGTGAAGGGGCACAACAATGCCCCCTCCATTGTAGGTTTGTTGAATGAATGAATGAATGAATGAATGAATGAAAGGAGACAGTGCTTAGCACCTGGCACATCGAAGGTAACTGGCTGTCACAGTGGCTACAGTTTGAACTGATTGCCCCCTTGGGACCAGGATTGGAGGGAGAGGGCCAGTGTCCTGGGAATTAAGAAGAAACCCAAGGTCACCACCCACAGATGGTGCTTTGCTTAGATGCTCTCAACTGAGAGTTCTAGAACCACATTCTACTTGAGGGGTCTCCCATTCTTCCAGTGAAAATAAGGCTGAGAAAAGTGAAGGACTTGCTTGCCCATGTCAGTCAGCTTGCGCATGTCACAGCTTGCTCAATGGAAGAGCCAGACCTCCAGGCCAGGTCAGCCACCACATTCTGCTCAGCAGACACAGGGAGAAGCCTTCCCTCCTCCTATGCCAGCTGTGAAGGCTCCCTGACCAACCTGGGCGGGGCCTGTACACCTGGACCCACTTGGAGGCATCTGCGCCCCCCCCCCCCCCCCCCCCCCCCGAAATCTGCCGGGGCTTCTCTCTGGTCCAGTTGGGCCTGTGACCCTAGCACCACACGTGGGCAACGTTCTCACCTGGGCTGATACCTGCTGGTGCAGGCGGTTAGGAACCAAGATGGTTAGGAACTAAAAAGCCCGCTCCTTTACCCAAGAGCCCTTAAGACAAACTGGAGAGGGAGGGGGAATCCTCCAGCGGCCTGGCAGGGAAGCCCTGCGGGGGGGTGGGGGGGGGGTGGAGTGGAAGGCTGCCTGAAGGCGCTGCCACGGTCTTTGGCTGTGAAGAGGCTGGTGTGAACAGGGCCGAACACAGCGGGTGTGCGGACATGTGTATCCAGACAAACTCAGTGCTGGCCACACACGTGTTTTGTTAAATAGCCATGGATGCCCAGAGGCAAATGGGTCTGAAAAGGCCAACCTCTGCCACCCTCCTCTTCAACCTGGGGAGTGGCCTCCCGTCTTCAAGCTCCAGTCCCTCCTCTGTCTAGCCAGGACTTTGAGAGGGGTGCAGTAAGACAGTGGCATGAAAGCATCTGGAAATAAAACTGCTAACTCTCTGCAGCGGTGGGTTGTTTTTCTGACTCAGGCCAGAGCGGGCAGAGAGGGGTGGCAGGGATCGGAGCCCCCTCGGTGGGCCGGCTGGCTTCACAGCTGGGCCAAGGAGACAGTGGCTGCTTCTGGATAGGGTGGGAGGGAGGGAGGGCAGCTGCCCGTGTGAAAAAACAAAAGAAGCGCTTAAATGGTGTTTCATTAATAAAGGAGGAAGGAGCAAGGGCCACGCTCTTGGTTTGATTTTGCCCAGATTGTTCAAGTGTCTCTGCCCAAGGGAGGCCCTGGGGACCGGAACCGCTTCTCCCAGCAAAACAGCCCCGCCTCCCGCCCCCCCACCCCCAACCCCCCACCCCCGTGTAGACCCGCGGCTGCTGTCTTATCTGGGCTCCTTCAGGGCACTTGGCTTCGGATTATCTGTCGCTTTGCCTGCCCCGTTCCTTTCTGTTTGGTCCTTCTTAGGAAGGAACGCCCACCACCTACACCCGCTGCTCCGGGGCCAGGTGGGCGCAGGTCCGGCGCGGAGCTCCCCCTGCCCCGCCCCGCAGGGCTCCCCGCCGTGCGCTCCCCCCCCCCCCCACTCCACCCCCCGAGGCCCGCACCCCTTCCCTTCTCCCAAGAGAGAACTTTTTATTGTTTAAAAATCATCCTCGAAGCTTCAGAAAGCATCAAACCCAACACATGCGTCCCGCTGTGTAAACGTTTATTCTAAGAAACAGAGCGATGGGCAGGGACGGAGGGTGGGGCCGGGGAGCGCGGCGCCTCACTGGCCGCTCGGCTCCTCGGAGAGCTGGCCGAGGCCGAGCAGGAGGCCGACCTTGAGGCTCTCCCACAGCGGCAGCAGGCCCTGAGCTCAGGTCCTCCAGCACCGGCTCCGTCCTCTGGCGCAGCGCGCGCAGCTGCTCGCCCGCCTGGTCCCGCAGCTCCGCCAGCCCCACGCCGCCGCGGTCCCGCAGCGCCTGCAGCCGCGCGGCCAGGCGCTGGCGCAGCTTGTCGCTGTAGGGCTCCACGATCCCGCGCAGCGACTCCACGTGCGTGTGCGCGCGGTCCCGCACCTGCTCGCCCAGCGGGCCCAGCTTCTCCCGCAGCTGCTGCAGCCGCTCCTGCGCGCCCGCGCGCAGTTCCTGGCCCAGCGGCTCCACCTTCTGGCGGATGTCGTCCAGATAGGGCTTCATCTTCTCCTTCACCAGCTCCAGGTCCTTGTTCATCTCCTGGGTCAGCACCGCCGTCTCCTTCTCCAGGGTGTCCCAGAACTCCTGGGTCACTGGGGTGAACTGCTCGCGCAGCTTGGTGACCGTGGCGCTCAGGGTGTCCAAGTTGTCCAGGAGTTTTAGGCTGGGGGAAGGAGGGGTAGCAGGTCTCAGGGGAGACTTCCAGGCACCCTGGACAAATCAGAGCTGCAAACCCAGCGCCCAGCTTACGTGTGCAAACCATGTCCCTGCTTGTAGGGTAACGATGGCTCAGGCCTGGGCCTGGCTTCTCCCAGGCAGTGTCTCACCCAAGCTCCCCCCTCTTCTCCTCCTCCTCCCCTCCCCTCCCCCCCCCCCCCCCCCCCCCCCGCGGTCCACACTCTAAAGAGCTAGTGGGAGACAGTGCTGGGTTTGGAGATCAGTCTTGTCTGTCCCCCAAAAGCTAGACCATTTAAAGGTCTCATCTCTATACTTCAAGACCGTTATCCTCTGTCTCTGAAGACCGCCCTTCCTGCTGCTTGCCAGCGGCAGAGGGACTGGAGGAGGGTAAGGGGCACTGATGGAGGCACTGGTCTGCCCCCTGCTAGGAGGCTGTGACTCTGCTTGGAGATCCCATTCCTTTTTCTCCATCCAGGTATGAGGCCCATCAGGCAGCAGCTGGGAATGCAGCCGGTGTGGCTACATCTTCCTGCAGGCCTGGCACCCGCCCCTCAGGACCCTGCGCCACCCAGAGCCCGCGTGGGCTCCTTACTCCATCTGTTTTGCCATGTCAGAGGCTTCGATCTGGGCTATGTACTCTCTGCCACCGTCTTTCAATGTATCCATATACAGGGCAGCCAAATCCTTCACTCGATCCCATTGTGACTGGGAGTCGTCCTGCTGCAAGGCATGCCGAGCCTGGCTCCCTGGGGTGGAGGAAGACACCTCAGTCAGGCCAGTTCTGGGCCAGGGTCTGAGCAGAAAAGCCAGCTTGGGGCAGGAGAGAGGGGTCTTGGGAGAAGGCCTGCTCCCTGTGTCCAGAAGGGTAGACCACGGAGGTTAGGGAGAGGCCTTCCTGGTGCTGGTTCTAGGTTGGGGACACTTACCTGTGAGGAAGAGCACGGCCAAGGTGAGTACCACAGCCTTCATCTTGGGCGACCTGGAGGAGGAGAGGGGCCTGGCTGAGTGGGCGCCTGTGGCTGCAGGGCCTGTGCCTGTGCCCCACTCTCCAGGCGGAGCAGCCTCAGGTATCCAGAGCCCAGCACCTGGCAGAGCCTGGAGCCAAGATTCCAGAGCCTGAACTCAGGGCTGGGGAGCCAGAGGCTGGAGGAGGCAGCGACATACCTGGTGGGTGCTCAGCGTCTGAGCAGCAGCTTGCCGGGGCTATTTATGCCTCCAGCAGAGCCCGAGCCCGGCCCAAGCCTCACAGGCCCTAGCTGGAATCTGGAACTTAGAGTTCAAGGATCAGCTCTGTCCCTGGGGCTGGGCAAACAGAGTGGGCAAACAGGAAGCTGGGGGGCGGGGGAGCCTGCAGGGCCAGGGATCAAGGATTCAGGAGGCAGTGGGAAGGGGTGGCTGCAGGCTTACAGGTCTTCAGGGTCTGGTCCAGGTTTCCCACTATTGCCCATTGTGCCCCCGCAGCAGGGGAGAGGAGGGAAGGAAGAAGGTCCCAAGCTGGTCAGGAACAGCAGGAAGCCCCTGCGATTCCAGGGAGATGTGCCCGCAGCCCTCCTGCCCCTCCCCACAGACTCCCTCCTCTCAGCTGCAGCTTTTGCACCACTCTCTTCCAGCCTCTGGAGGCCTCCCAGGCCTAAGCAAGAGAACGTGGGGTGCTCAGAGCCGCCTGGGGGGGGGGGGGGGGGAGGGAGTGCTCAGTGGCCCCAGGCTTGGAGGTTTCAGAGACCTCTAGTATTTCCAAACAAATCCTAGAGACCAACAATAGAGTTGCCGACTTTTAATGATGTCATGTAAAAATCCTCTGACTGCGCCCCCAAACCCTGCCATCTACCATGACCAGCACTTCAGAACAGAAAATACTCTTTAAAAACATATTTTTATTGATTTCAGAGCAGAGGGGAGAGGGAGAGAGAGATAGAAACAATGATGAGGGAGAATCATTGATCAGCTGCCTCCTGCACGCCCCCCACTGGGGATCGAGCCTGCAACCCGGGCCTGTGCCCTTGGCTGGAACTGAACGCAGCACCCTTCAGTCTGCAGGCCAACGCTCTAGTCAGACTGGGTAGGGCAGAGAAGATTTTTAACACCAAAACAGCACAATCTCAGAATAAAAGACAGTCACATAAATGGAAAACGTAGATCTTTGTGTGGTTCATATTTCCATGGGTCACACACGGGTGAGAACGGATGGCAGCCCCCAGGACCACTGAGGTGGGCGGAAAGACCTCGGGTCCAGCGGCAGAACTGCTTTCTCATTTCATTTCCCCTTGCCTCCAACTTGCAAAGTCCTGAAGGCGCCTGGGGAGGCAGTTTTGTGATCTCTCTGAGCCTTTCTCTGATCAGCAAAATGGGGCAGGCTTGTGGGGCCCAGGAGCCTGACAGGTGAAGTGCAGTGCTTGCTGGTGTGCAGCGCCGTTTTCTGAGGCTTCTCTCCCAAGGCCTAGCACCTCTGCCCCAGGCCACGGACAGGCCCTGAGTCACAGGACCTCCGACTGTCCACGCCGAAAGGCACTTGGAGATCAGCTGTTGCAGCCTCTCTAGCACCTTGGAGACAAGGAAACTGAAGGCAGTGAATGGAATTTGCCTGATGCCTCTGGTCTCCCAGGGAGTTGGAAGAAGGACAGGACCTAGAGCCCAGGTCTCCGAACTTGGAAGCCCAGGCAGAAATGTGCCCTCCTCCTCCAAACGCCAGATCCTGGCTCGGAGGGGCTCTGGGCTGTTCTCACTGTAGCCAGTCTCATGCCTTTCGCCTCTGAGAAGAAAGCTGTGGAGCCCGGCAGCCTTGGGCTTGAATCCCAACTCTGCCACTCACTCTCTGCGTGCCGCTGGGCCGGTTACAGACCTTAGAGATCGGCGTTTACATAGCAAGGGTAGCACGTCTGGCAGGAAGAACAATGGTCCCCGTGTCCTGCTCCTCGGAACCGTGACTGTTCTCTTACACAGCAAAAGGACTTTGCATATGTTATCATAAGGACCTAGAGATGGTGTGGTCATCTCGGATCATCCTGGTGGGCCCAGTGCATCCCAAACCCCCTGAAATATATGCGAGGGAGGCAGGAGAGGTGGAGGCAGAGGAGGAGGCGAGAGGGTGAAGCAGAGGTGAGTGAAGTGATTGCTGGACGGGGCCAGGAGCCAAGGAGTGCAGGTGGCCTTGGAGGCTACAGAGGCAAAGGACCATGTCCCCTGGAGTCTCCAGGAGAAATACAGGTCAGCAGACACCGTGAGGTTAGCCTCGTGTGACCCCATGGCCCTGTGACCTGCAGAACTGTCCTGGAAGACCATACATTTTGTTGTTTTAAGCACCAAATTTGAATATG
This sequence comes from Antrozous pallidus, assembly GCA_027563665.1. NCBI lineage: Eukaryota > Metazoa > Chordata > Mammalia > Chiroptera > Vespertilionidae > Antrozous > Antrozous pallidus. Next base: position 84,505,838 of record CM050520.1, read on the forward strand.
TGTAGCAAAACTGAAAGGTCCCTGGCACCTTTCTGTGCCCCAGAATCCCAATTTTGGCACTTCATCCCCTTGCTCCCACTGACCACACGCGCTCAGACCAGAGCTGACCTGGTCTCAGGCAGCAGGCCTGGGGGCGGCGGGGTGCCCCTCTCTGTGTGGTCCTGACTTGCAGATGCTGAGCTGTGGGGTCTCTGTTCCGGGCTGACCCGGCCCCAGAGGCCTGTGGGAGCCTCGGTGGACATTTCCTGGGGCCAGCCCGGCTCTCTGCCTGTTTAGAGAGCGGGAGGGAGGGCAGCCCCCTGCTGGGTCAGCTCGCAGGGAGGTGTCTGAGGCCAAGGGGTTACTTTCTGGGGGTAGAACTCATCCCAGCCAGCATGTGGGGGCTCTCGGAAGCATCAGGTCGGACTCCAAGCCACTCGCCACTGCTTTACCTCCTCTTTGGCTTGTTTCTGAAGCGGTTACTGTGGCTGAACCCACTCTCGGGCACTCACATCGTCCCTCGTCGCCTTCCTGGTGACCCGAGCGGCCTGTCAGTGCCTGTGAGGCCAGCAGAGCTGCCAGGAGCGTCCTCCCAGCCGTGAGGATTCGGGTCTGGCAGGACTGGGACTTAGGCCTGGCTTCCAGCCCTGACGATTGCCTGATGGCCACCAGGCCCACCGCCCACAGCCCGTGCCCTCAGGATGCCCGCCCCCCACAGGCCGGGCACTTGGCGGCCTGGGCGGGAGATGGTCTGACAAATGCACTCGCTAGTGCGCCTGCTCCATCCCACGGTAGGTATTGGCTTAAGCCAGTCCACGCCCCGAGTGGCTCATACTTCGGAAAGAAAGGAATCTTTCTGGGTAGAGGCCAAAGGGAAACGCTGCTGATGACAGACTGGGTGCATCTCAGACTCAGATTTGGGGGCCAGCCTTTGTCAGAGGCACCAAGTGGCTCAGACTCGCTGTTTAGTGGGCGCAGGGTCCATCAGTGCAGGCCCTTTGTGCTACCCAGCTCTTCCCCCCACCTAAGGGGTCTCAGAGGGACTGCTTCGGACGTGGGTCCCTAGTGGCTGGCCCTGGACCCCCTGACTCATGTGGGGGTGCTGCCGTTAGCCAACTCCAGGAGTGGATTTTGCTCATTTCACAATTTATGTCCCAGTGTTATACTGGTCAGTCTATGCTGGGAGGACTCTGTCCCCTGCTAGGTCTGGCACGGAATAGACACTCAGCAAACATTTGCTCACTGGATGACATTGGCACACTGAAGGGTCACAGGACAACTAAGGGTCATCTGAAGGAACAGGCCTTGTTTGGGGGGGGGGGGGAGGGCACTCAAGAAATTCTGAGCACTCAGCCTGGATGATGAACCCCCTGAACGGCTAACCTGAGAGCACACGGGGTCAGGATGGGCCTGAGCAGGGGAGGGCACCCTGCCAATGGTTTCTATTTGGCAATTTTGTTGCAGCTTTTGGTGACAGAACCCCAATTTAGACCCCAGGGCCGGGCATTGTAACAGCCAAATGCAAGATTCTCTCGCCCCCTGCCCCCTCGGGACGGTGGCGACAGACTTCATCTGGGACCAGCAGGAGGGCGGGCTGGCTCAGGGGGCTCGGGTGGTGGAGCATCATCCTGTGCACCGAAAGGCTGCAGGTTTGAGTCCCAGTCAGGGCACGTGTCCAGGTTGTGGGCTGGGTCCCGGGTCCGGGCAGCTGATGTTTCTCTCTCTCCCTTTCTCTTCTTCTCTAAATCAATAAAAGAACCATGTCCTTGGATGAGGATTTAAAAGAGTTTGTGAGATGCTGGGAGGCACCTGAGGAAGTGCCTGCTTCAGACCCCCGCCCAGCTTTCCAGGCTCCGGCCTTTGGGAAGACCCCTCTCGAGGAGGCTTTGTTCCAGACGGTCCCACTGGACTTCCTGGTCTGCAAGGGACTCCAACACTTCCTGCCTCAGAACTTCTTCACCGACCTTCAGCCCTGCCGAGTGCTGCCTGCTCTTGCGAGTCTGGGTGTGGGAGGGGCGGCAGGAGAGTCCCCACGCTGCCCTAGCCCGCTGGCTGGGCCACACCTCACCGGTCGGGCCTGGAGGCCCCAGCTTCTGAGGCCCTTCGGCCGAAAGTCCCTCTCAAGGAGTTTTCCACCCGATTCAGCAAATCCAAGCGTGCCCCAGAGGGGCAGAGGCCACGCTGGGTCAGGCAGTGCGGAGCGGGCTCAGTGTCCACCCCGCACCTCTCGGGTGAGAGTGCACGCTCAGCTCCGCCCCGCGCGGCTGCTTCTCTGCCCCGCCTCCCCCACTCGCTGCTTCTCCCCACTAGACTCTGAACCATAAGGCAAACAACATGGCTCTGACCAGCTTGGCTCAGTGGATAGAGCGTCGGCCTTCAGACTGAAAGGTCCCGGGCTCGATTCCGGTCACAACCCCAGTGGGGGCTGTGCAGGAGGCAGCTGATCGATGTTCCTCTCTCATTGATGTTTCTAACTCTCTATCCCTCTCCCTTCCTCTCTGTAAAAAAATCAATAAAATATATTAAAAAAAAAAAAAAAAGGCAAACAACATGTCCACACGAGCTGGTAATCAGTTTTATTTTCACAATCCCCTGCTGCCCCATTAAGTCACTAAGCTGTGAGCGCCCACAGAAAGAGGTTAACGGTCTTACTGCAACTGGGATCTGGAGATTTTTTAAAATCTTTTTTTAGTTCAACATAAATGAGAAAGAAAAAATACTTCTGACATTTTCCAAGAACAGAATGAAGAAAGTATGTTAATATACATTCAACACATACTGCGCATATTGGTTACCATACAAAGCAATGATTTCTGAAAGTCTAGTTCGCAAGATGGCACGATGGGCAGGCCCACTGGCTTCCGTCCGGAGGGTGGGTCGGCTCTCAGTCAGTCCAGTTCCGCACACAGGACGGGGCAGTCAGGCACTGGAGTTCCAGGAACCCAGGAGCCAAACGGTAGCTGTTGGGGCCTCCTGGTGGCCTCCTTCTGGTGAGGAGGTGGAGGGTGGCGGGACCAGGGGAACAGAGACCCATCCAGAGAAAGGCTCTGGCACTGCGGAGTCCAGGAGGGAGGGCCGGGGGGAGCGGCAGGGCCCGTGAGGACCAGCAGCACGGATCCTGTCGGAACCCTGGATGGCCATGCTGGGCACCCGCTTTCTTCTGTGCAAATTCAGGGTGAAAGACTAGGAAGGGATTGGGGACCCTACTCTCCTTTTCCAGAAAAAAGGGACCAAGAGTCCGAACATTTAACACCTCTTCTTGCTGGATCGGCCAGCCAGCACCTGAGACTTTGGTTTCTAACGTGAGGAAGGAAGGCAGTGACACAAACAGCAGCTGCTGCCGTGCGCCCTCCCGGGGACAGCCCACACGGGAAGCTGCTCACGACGACGCTGACACACTGTGAGCCAAAGGGCAAGGCCACTTCAAACAGGACAGGCTCTGGTTACACATTTCTCTTAAACCAACGTTCCTTTTGTTTCTATTAATAACAACAACAACATCCACATTTACCAAAACAATTCCTACATGGTCAAGATTGAAGGTGAGGGGGGAGGATGCCCGGGTGAAGGAGCAGGGCCCGAGCAGCTCCTGGTCCTGCCTGTGACAGAGGCCGAAGGGAGTGTGTGTGGAATCTCCCTTTTCACAGCGAGCACAAGCTGACAAAGCAGGGGCCACGGCAGGGTTTCAGCCATGGGTGGAGCCAGCAGGATGGGAAGGCACCAACCTTCCAGGTTACAAGAGGGGAACCGAGTCACACATCAAAGAGGCTCACAGGGCCAGCACCTCGCAGCGCCAGGCACTCCGCCTCATGTGGACACCCCGACACCAGCCTGGCTGGGTCTGTGGTGGGCCCCGGCAGGTTCCAGGCCTGGGCTTCTCATTTTGCCCTCCCCCTTCTCTGGCCACTAAGATTCCAGAGGTGGTACCCTTTAGTGCTGCTCCTGCACAGAGCAACGCGGAGCCCTGCAGGGCGCTGGGAGGGGGGCTGGGGGCTCGGGGTCCACTAGGCTCTGTCCTCGGTTTGCTCTTCTCTTTCAAAAATGAAAAAGAGAGAAGCAAAAGTAAAAAAAGAAAATCACTTCCAAAAGAAACACACAAAAACCCAAAACCAAAGCCAAACCAATCCACCAACTGAAATCCACCAAATGCACTTTCACAAAAGGTGTGAACGTGATTTCCTGTTTATTTCCTGGGTGAGTGGGCCATACAAGCAAACATGGCAAAAGGCCCTGGAACAAAAGGTGCCAGGTCCCAATTCGAACAGGGAGCAGCACACGACGGAGCCAGTGCAGGAAGGAGCAAGCGCTCTGGGTGGAGAGAAGGGAGGGCAGGCTGGGTGCTGCTGGATGCTGCTGGTTGAGTCACACTCGACCCCTCTGTCCCGAGCTGCACACGGACCTGCAACAGAGCAGATGCAGGCATCAGTGTGACAGGGGGAATGTTCATTTGAGAACTTTTTGAAAAATTCAACTGTGGTGTAAGCATGATTTTTCCCTTTTGCAATGCAAGTACCCGGCAAGCTCCAGCTGTGGGCACCGCCTCCGAGACCCCGGAGAGAACTCTGGCAGCCAGGCCCTCCCCAGCCCGCTTTGTTTAGAGATCCTGATGGGTTTAGTAAGTCCACTTGAGCTCCTGGTCTGTCTTCTCTTCCTGAGCTTTAACTCCTGCTCCTGTGTGTTTTAAATTCACCATTGAAGAGGAGTCAGCAAAAGCTCAGGATGCATGCTGGACCCCAATAAAAGCAGAGCGCCAGGCCTGTTGCCTCTCTCTCCCCCCGCAACCTCTTGGGGTGTGGCCCCAAGCGTGCCTTGTCATTTCCAGTCTTTTTTATTTTTGTTATTTTTATTTTCAATTCTCACCTGAGGATATTTTTCCATTGATTTTTAGAGAGAGTGGAAGGGAAGGGGAGGCAGAGAAACATCTGAGAGAGACACACTGATTGGGGCCTCCCGCAAGCACCCCAACCAGCGCTGGGGATCAAGCCTTGCAACTGAGATACATGCCCTTGACTGGAATCAAACCGAGACCCTTCAGTCTTAGGCCAACGCTCTATCCACTGAGGCAAGAGCATTTCCGGGTCTTCAAGTAACAATCCTGCACCTGTTCAGTTTCCCGGGGGTAACTGCTAAAGAGCGTCTGGCCGTCCTATCAGAACCATGGTGCAGCCCAGCCGCGACCAGAAAACAGGAGCAGCTTCCCTTTAGCTCCAGCATCTCCGGGGTCTGCCATGTCGAGGCTCTAACGGGGATTTGCCAGGCGGCCGAACAGTCATCATGTCTTTTCTATCAGTCTCCAAAGAGCCCACACTACCTGCTGTGTTTGGTGAGGCATGGCCAGCTCGCCAGGTCACCCTTCACACGGGTCTCTGACCACCTGCTTCGCTGTCGAGCATATTCTGCCACTGCGACACAGCCATAAACACTGTGGCTGGACGTGTTTTCTTGCTGGGCTTCACCTTCCAGGACTGGACCTCCTTAACACTCTGGCCCAAGGTGCGCCCATCCTTCAACGCTCAATCGCTCCTGGTCTCTGTGGAGCTGCTACAGCCCCAACAATTACAACACCAGTGTCTCTCCCCATAATGGAACATGGAACTCTGGCCTGCACCTCTCCTGTCTGGTTCTGGCAGCACCCAAAAGGACCAGCATGGTGCTCAGGGAAAGCAGGGCGCTACGAAGGCCAGGAGGGAGCTCATTCAAATGTCTCCTGACCAGATGGGGCCAGGGCCATACGCACCGTGGGTTCCCGTTACACGCCCGCCTGCTCCATGCTGAAGGAGACCTCAGGGTGCTTGTAGCTGAGCAGGATGTCTGTTATGCATGTGGATGGGTAGCAAGAGCTCAAATGCTGGCTGTCAGTGAGGTTCAGGTGCTCATGGCCTAGCCTCTCCCCACATCCTGAGGACCAGAAAGAACAGGTGAGATTTGCAGGGCACTGGGGGGCCGGGAGGGGAGAGGGGAGGAGAGGGAGGGAGGTCTGAGCAGCTGCAACCTGACTCCCAGCCTGAACCGCAGCTCCCAGCAGCCTGCAGTGTGCTCAGAGTCTGCAGCCTCCTGTCCTGTCCCTGCAGAGCCCTGTCCCTGCTGCCATGTGGGGGAGGCAGAGCACTGCTCCTTCAGTGAGAGCCTCCTCTGTCAGGGGAGACCCTGGTGCGGCAGACACTGGTCACTGGGCGCTCTACGCTCCGAGGACAGAGGGCTCACCACAGTCTAGGACACAGGTCCAGTGTTCCTGACTCAGGGCAGAGGGGGCAAGGCAGCCTGTAAAGGCGAGGCGGAACTAACTGCAGGCCCGTCCACTCCAGGCCTTTGCGTCTGCTATGATCCCTCCCCCGCCAGCCCCTCCGGCTGCTTCTAAGGAGCGGCAGACACACTCCATTCGCACACAGCCGCTGCCGGAACCAGAAGAGCAGGTGTGGCAGGAGCATCCTGACAGCGTCGGGAAGGGGCTGTGGCACCTGCACTCACTCAGCCAGGAGACACACTCCTTCATGCTCGGGAGTGGGCATGGAGCATGGGGCGTGGGAAGGCATCGTGTCCAGAACCCTCTGGGTCCCAGGAACCCAGTGCAGAAGAGGGGAGGGTCACTGGGCAGATGGCACCGCACGTGCCAGATCCTTACCCTCATCCTCCGGGGCTGGGAGCTGCTGGCTCCCCGTGAGCGAGGCCTGGCTGAGGACGGCATCGGACATACGGGCAGAACTCAGCGCTTTCCCAGCCACAAGGCTCATCCCGGGCAAGTCATCCAGCTGCACCTGCAGGAGCAACAGCAAAAGAGTAAGGATGCCATTCACAGTGGCCCTCAGGGAGCCCAGGGGAGGGGTTGGGGGAGGCCAGGACCCCCACACCTACATGGCCTTCCCAAACCAGGTTTCGGCCTATCATCATCACCACCACCACTACCACCACCTCCACCGCAGTCTGACTCAGGACAGCCCTGTCCAACAGCATGGAGGCGGACGTCCCGCTACACCGTCCAGCACCGGCTCCAGCCCCAGGGCCACCAAGCCCCCGAGGTGACTGCAGTGACAGAGGAACTAGGTTTAACTTCATTGGAATCACATCTGACTGGGCATGGCTGCAGGCAGTTGCTCCTGCACTACGTGCTGCCGCGCATTCTCTCAGTGAGAACCCAGCTCACTGAGCCGGGGGCGCCTGGAGGAGTGAGTTCGTGGCGGCCAGCAAGCCAGCCAGGAGCCTTGGGACTCATCTGCTGGGCCTGAGTTTAGCCTGTTTGGGGAGAAGTTTAATAACCAAGGCCAGGGAACAGATGGCAGCTACTGATTCCTCAGCAGGAAGCTGGAATGCAGATTCTTCTGGCTGTTGGGGGGATTCAGAGACCAGCTTCCCTGGTGCAGAGGTGGCCTCTGGGCGGAAGCGGAGGAGGGGGTGCGCCCACAGAACTAAAGGGCGCACAGATGCCCGTTTTCGAGGTGGCATCAGTTGGGGACCAACTTACATAGGCATCGTCGCTGTTCTGGATCGTGTGGTGTCTCTGCAGCGTCCGCGGCCTGTGGTGCTCACTGGCCGAGGGGCGTGCTGGGTACCCCAGCCCATCATGACCTGGCAGCTCCATGGCTGGTCCTGGAGAGCTTCCCTCCATGCAGTTCCCTAAGACAGACTCTGAGGAGACAGAGTGAAACGGGGTGAGCAGGCCTAGTGTTCCCCCAGCACTGGAACGCCTGTCAAACGCCCTGCAGGTACCTGGGCAGCCTGAGGACCATGTGCACTGACTACTCTCCTCGCCCCGGGCCTGGCGCTGGGAGGAGCCGGGAGCAGCCTGAGGACCATGTGCTCTGACTACTCTCCTCGCCCCGGGCCTGGCGCTGGGAGGAGCCGGGAGCAGCCTGCCCACCTGGCCCCACGGCCAGCACGGGCCTCGGTACGAAGGTTCACCCCGAGGAGAAAACCCACACTGACGTTCACTCACACAGAACCTTCTCTTTTTCTTCATTTCCATTGACAGTGCTGTTCTCAAACCTAGATGCATGTCAGAGCATTCCTGGAGCCTCTAGGACCTCTTGCCAGGGAGCAGGGCCATTCTGTGGGTGCCTTCTCCTCTTCGCTTCGCTGGCTCCCCCTCAATGCACACCCTACCCTGTCCTCTCCTCTGCTTCTCAAACTGCCGCTCCCAATTCTTAGATCGCTCCTCCACTCCTATCCTTGATCCACACTCACTTTGCAATATCATCTATTTTCACAGCTTCAACGGGCGCTGCCTCTGTGCTAGGAACCACTGATGCTCCTCAGGCGCCGAAGCCACAGCTTCAACCACTTCCTGGACATCTAGCAAACTCCTCACACTTCCATGTCTAATCCCAAGCTTAGCAGCGCCCCACAGCCCACTCCCCTTTCAGAGGTCTGTGTTCTGCCTGTTTTCCTAATCTGGGGGTGAGTTCCCTGCTTCCTCACTCCTGGTCCCACAGCGGCCCCCTTCTTCCCAATCACGGCTTCCTTCACAGCCCTCCTGCCTGTGTTAGACGACAGCCTCTTGGCCACCCTCGGCCACTCCCTACAAAGATGACTAAGGGCGGCCGGACACCGCATTTTCACGCCTCCCGCCTATCTCCCAGCGAGCACACTGCTCTCCCTCACGCAAGTGCAGTCACATGGCTCCACCTCACAATCCCCACCCGTCACAACTCCACCCACCTGCTCCTGCTGCTCCCCTCCCTGGAATGCTGGGTTCCCCCACTTCCGTCCCTGCCATCCAAATCAACTGCTCTCCTAGCTAGTCCGTCTCAACTGTTGGCATCTCTATGAAACCGTCCCTTTCAAATAGAGTTGACCTTCCATTCCTTTACGTCTCAGAAGACTACTAATTTGGATGACTCTAACCAGGTTCAGCTGTGACTTGCTTAATCACTTAAGTCCTTAAGTCCTCTGAGGACGAGAACTGTATGTTATGCACGCTGGGAGCCTCCTGGGCTCCACACCTGTTGCCACCCAGTAGGTAATGATTTCCTCCTTGGCTGGCATTCATAGATGCTCTTAACCTGGGTGATGGTCCCGTCAGGTCATAGACCCAATGAACTGGGAAAGGAAGAGGAGATCAGGAGGCATACTCCTTCGTGTCCAGGGACGCGCAAGGCGAGCACCAGGGCCAGTGAAGGTGATAGGCCTTCCTGGTTGTACTCTTGGCTCCATCCTAAGGGTCTGGCACTGGAACATGTTTTGATCGCTTGCTTGTTTTCTTTGGGTTAAAGCTCTGTGGCGCGTACGGGCCTAGCTCCTGATTAGCTGGACCCTGGCAAGACCAGGTTTTAAAAAGTTTTAAATAGGAAAACAGCCCTAATGCTATCTGTACCATTCCATTAGTCACTCAAATAATGAAAGTGAAAAGTGATGTTAAGTGCTGGGTGAAGGGCCAGGTCTCTATACTGGAATGGTCTCCAATGGAGATCAGGGTCAGGCGTGGGCTTAGGGGCTCAGGCAGAATGGGAAGGGAGGGGAGCTGACTGACATGCACATGGATGGTAACACAAAAGATTCTGAACAAAAACGAGAGGAGGGCGAGCTTCTCAATCACCAAAGGCGAGAACAAGCGAGAAACCTGTGGAAAGTTCTGAGAGCAAAGAGATCAGAGGAACAGCCGGAAGTCAGCTCTCTCACTACTGAAAGCAGAAAGCCAGCAGAGGAAGATGAAGCAGCCTACACCAAGTCTCGCTCTGTGGGGTCAGCTCCCCATCCTCCCACCAGTCCAATTCCTCAGGGGGCACAGCTCACGTGCTGGCCCCAGGGCCAAACGAAAACCACGGGCAGGAAGTGGTGCAGCGGTGGCTAGTGGAGCGAGGGACTGGCTTTCTGGTCTGTCCTGCCAAGAAACAACAGACACTGCTTCTTCCTTTTCAAGACAGTTTCTTTTTTCTTGGTTAATCCTCACGAAGGACATTTGTTTCACTGGTTTTTAGAGAGAGTGGAAGGGGGGTGGGAATAAGGAGAGAGGGGGAGAGAAACATTGATGTGAGACACATCTATCAGTTGCCTCCTACCTGCACCCCTACTAGGGCCGGGGATTGAACCTGCAATCTAGGTTCACGCCCTTGACCGGGAACTGACCCACAACCCTTTGGTTCTCGGCCCAACTCCCACTGGCCAGAGCTCAAACTATTTTCTAATGCCTGTATTCTCATCTTTGATAGCTAGCACCATCCATTCAATTCCTCGGAGTCTTTTCGCTGAATTATACAATTGAATGCAAATCTCATCTGTTGCATCTCCTCGTCCCCACAAAGACAAGCACAAGAGCTCTCTTTTAAAGATCATGGAAGGATCCTTGTCAAACATGAGGAAATATGTAAGCCCTGCTTCTTGATATTCAGCTTCCCAGCTTCCAGAGGCCTCTGACCTGTTTGCTAAGTCTCCCCTCTCCCCTCTCCCTGTTTAAAAATTTATTCTTATTCCTGAAAATAAGGTTTCTGCAAACCCAGGTATGCACCCGCCTGTTGGCCCTGTCTTTGGAAGACCACATGGACCCTTACCTCCTTGTCTGCTGTCTTCCTAGCATTCAGGTCTGGCGCCAACATACCTGAGTGCCACCAGGACAGAACTGGTGCCTGGCGGAGCAGGTGACGAGCCTTCCTAACCCCCAGCCCAGAGCTCATGAGCACATGCCCTGGGTCCAGAAGCCGGGCTGGAGCCCTGCCTTCCCTGGGTCCTGAGTTGTGCTGCCTGTAAACCTGCACTCACTCCCCAGGCAGTAAGGGCAGGGCCGGGCCGCGGTGAAGACTGGGATACTCATCTTCATTTCAAAGCGTTAGTTCTGAGGGAACAAGGGCTTACTGCGCCAGCTGACAAAAACAAAGAAACTGATTCATCAATTATGGAGACTATTTCCCCATATGTAAGTGAACAAATGAGTTAATGAAACCTTAATTTCCAGAGAAGGAGCTTCTGGTTTAGGAGACAAACTTAAGTTAAAAACTAGATGGAACCGGAGTTGGGCTAACACACCAGGGTATTGTCGGCTCGCGTTTCGATCTAACCCACAGGTGGGTGGTCTGGAAGGCCTGGCGTCTACTGCCTGGCAGGGGTGCCTAGACAGCGTAGATTGGGAGGTGGGAGGCATGAGGGAGAGGTCAGGCTGGGAGTCAGAAAACTTAAAGTCAGGATCTAGCTCCATCACCAACAGGACAGACAAGACTGGGCAGGCCGTTTGCTCTCTAGCTTCAGCTTCTCTGTTTCACACACGGCAGCTGTTTGGGCTCAGAAGAGATCACATGTGAAAGGTCGTTGTCACTTCACACAGGACCACCCAGTAGAGTATGACTTCGAGTGCGAGCGCCGGGTCCTGCGTCTAGAGGTCCTCTGATATTCTAGGAGGAGACCCGCTGAGCAGCTGGGGCAAGGCACAAAGAGTGACCCACTGACCAAGAGACTCAAGACTCAGGCTCAGAGCGTTGGCATCCTCCATGCCACCTCAGCACCGAGAGCTGTCAAGCTCACCCAAGGATCTAGATACTGGGCAAGAGGCCATCTGAGAGCAGCATTCTCAGGTGTTTGCCCAGTGAGGCTGCGAGTACAGGTGAGACTCGCACCTGCTTATGCAGAGAAAGCACGCACGGGCGCAGCGCACACGCCGCCGCTCGGGGCTCCGCGGCTTGCACAAGGCTACCGAACCTCCCATGTTGACTGTCCTGACTCACTGACTGGTTGTGAGAAAAGAGAGGAATGGCATGTCTGCATGTCCTTAAAGAATCCGAGGTGGCCGTGTACGGACACTGCGAAGCTGGCTGGGCAGAAGAGGATGTGGTTTTCCCTGAGTTCAAGTGGGTAAGCGCATTGTGTAAAGTGCTGTACTGTTTGTTTATTTGCAAAGGAAAGAAAAAAAATCAAGTAAAAGATAAGCCTACATTCTATTTCTGAACGGCAGTTAGAGAGTCTATGGGCAGCATGGGGCATTCAAACCAACCTTCCGCCCGCTGCTGCTCGGTGCCCTGGCAGAGCCTGGCTTCACACTGACTGGCAGCAAGCAGGCACAGAGGAAACAGGTGCCCACAAACACTGACAGGAGGGCATTTAATCTTCCTTGACTACTCAGGGATCCCTGTTCACCCACGCTTCAGACTTGTTTTAGAAAGATCACCCTCGATCTACTTTATTAAAATCCTGGTCATGCATTGCTTAACAAGGGGAACACATTCTGAGAAGCCTGTCGGTAGATGATTTTGTCATGGGAACATCATCGAGTGCACTTACACCAACCCAGATTGCACAGCCTCCCATACACCTGGACTGTCTGGTACAGCCCGCTGCTCCGAGGCTGCCACCTGCCCAGCATGTTACTGTACTGCATTTGTAATGCACTGTATAGGACATTATGATAGCGATGCCCTGACTGGGCAATAAGGATTTTTCGGCTCCACTATAATCTAATGGGACCACCGTCATGTAAGTAGACCACCACTGACCAAAACGCCAGCATGTGACGCATGCCTGACTGTGCACCTCTGACAGCTCGCTCGGTGGCACTGCATGTGGATGCTGTTTGGAAGCTGTCTTCTACCCCCTCCCCCCCCCCCCCGCCCCCCCCCCCCCCCCCCCCCCGTCCCGGCAGGTTTAAGCTCCCGAAGGCAGGCTCGTTAGCTTTTCACCCCTGCCTCCTACACAGCACCCACAGCCCGTGTATGCAGCCCGTTATTCTAGTCTTGCTGAATTTGCTCTTCCAGGAGTTTGGGGACGAGTAACTAGGCAGAGGCTGAGGTATCAGGAAAGGAAACAGCAAGCACTTCTCCTGTGCAAAATGTGCACAGTTCAAGTGTGAGCTTCCCTCCTGGCCGAGAGGTGGTGGAGGGACAGGTCACCACCCTTTCTTGACAGAAGTGACAGCAGTGTGTCTACCGATTCTTGGTGATGTGAAACTGAGCTCTTGTGTCTTTAAAAGGATAGAAGGAATCATGTCAGCTTGAAGCAGGGAGATTGTGGAGCCTCAGCAGTCCTGTTGTCAGAGGAAACATCGCATGCATCCCAGGTGGTTGTGAAAAGACATGAGTACCTGAGGTGGAAGCCCGGAGCAGACCCGCTACAAACACAATCCCAGTCTCCTTCTCTGGGATGTTTAGCTGAACATCCCTAACTATACAGATGAGGGCCGGAAGGAGAGGTCCATTCTCAGAGTGAGCTCATGCTGTTCACAGTAAGAACAATGGGGACTTCCAGGATCAGCCTTTGTTTTTAAACTCACGACAAGCATCTCCCAAGGGGTGTTAACTCCGAAGCAGACCAGGCTTCTCTAGCGTGTTACCTACTATGCAGAATTCCAATGCACACAGCAATAACCTGTGGCTTTATTCGTTGGAGATCACTGCATATGTGGTTCCAAAAGTCACAAACCAGGAGATGTCAGAAAAGCGACTAGAATTCAAGCAAAAAAAGGCACAGTCTGTGGCTGCATTAAACAGTAAGTGGGCAAGCCCTAACCGGTTTGGCTCAGTGGATAGAGTGTCAGCCTGCGGATTAAAGGGTCCCCGGTTCGATTCAGGTCAGGGTCATGTACCTTGGTTGCGGGAACATCCCCAGTAGGGGGTGTGCGGGAGGCAGCTGATCGATGTTTCGCTCTCGTTGATATATCTAACTCTCTATCCTTTTCCCTTCCTCTCTGTAAAAAATCAATAAAATATATATATTTTAAAAAAGAGTAAGTGTGTAGAAAGAAGGAAGAACAACCCCTATAATCCATAGGCAGAAGTTAAGACTGCAGCTTCTAGAAAACCTCACACTTTCAAAGATCGGGAAAAAAATATGAGACAAAAGAGGGATTGGGGAGGGGGGGCAGAGATTCTTGCAGAGCGGCCTATGAGATACCGAGGACAGGGGCGTGCTGAGCTGAAACCTGCCGGAACACATTCACCACTGGGCCCTCCTCTCTCCCAGAAACAGGAGAGGCAGAGGCGTTTGTGGGGATATTGGTGGAGATGGGGCAGACGTGAGGCGACAGGGAGGGGCGGTGGGAGAGGTGGTGAGTGACTCACCAGGAAAAGGAGATGGAGTGATCTGTCACAAGAATTACAAAGCCTGGAGCTCAGGCCTTAGATCTGGAGGAAGGGGTGACTGATGGCGGCTGGTTTAAATGGGCAGGAGAACGAAGCACTACACCACCCCTTCCTGGCACACTGCACTGGACCTGGGCCCCACTCTGGATTTTGGGAAGCTTCTGCCTTAGTCTCTGCAAGTTCCTTCATGTACACTACACTTCAAGATATCCTGAAACACACTCACACTGGCCTTTCCTCATGCTTTGCCCTCCAATCCAAATGGCAAGGCCATCTTCACCCATCAAACCCAGTTTGAATGCCGCTTACTCCGGCTGAGAACTAATTCCTCTGGCTGGGAACTACTCTGCCCCTCCTAGGATGCCCACACTTGCACCTGGTACCAAACGCAGTCAGTGCCTTGTACTAACCAGATCAGCAAGCCCAGGGAGGGTTCCTCTGACAATCATGGGGCATAGGTGAATCCAAGCCCCTAGCTTTTCTGTACAGAGGAGTCAGACCAGAGGGAAAATGAAGAAAATTAGAATTTTTGAACAAAAAAAATCTCAAAAGTGTTTAATATGTGGCAATGCAGGGTGGGGAGTGGGTGTGCACACGATTGGCTCCAGCTTTGCTCTCCCGGGCCCTGCTCAGCGAGCTGATGACGCCTGGGTTCAGATGCCACCTATTAGCTGCTGGCCTTGGAGCAAACTACCTGACCTGCGCCTCAGTTGCCTCATTGATAAAATGGGAGTGATCAGAGTTATTACCATACAGGGTTATTGGGAGGTTAAATAAATTTACATGTGAGTAGCCCTTGGTGCCGGGCACACGGAAAACCCTATAGAGAATTCCTCGTTTACAACTACAGCGTGTTCAGCTTTCCCTCACACAGAAAGCCTTTCTGCAGCACCCTCACGACACCGGCCCTGCCAGAACACTCCCAGTGACAGGAAGCTCCCGGCTGCTGAGGCGAGAAGGTTCTTATACAATCTTCCAGGGAGTTAACATTCGCTGTGACTTCCCGTAATATGAACCCAGAAAAGTCAAATCCCTTCTTCCGCCTGAGAGTCTGATCACTCTCCTTAGCTTATTTTCCCCATTACTGAACACCCCCAGCTGTGTCAGCCATTCCACATACGGCCTGCTGAAAACCTTCCACCACCCCACATACAGCAGCCACCGGCTGGGGCGCACCTCTAGGCGGGATGCCATCAGACTGTTCAGAGGCCCAGGGTTTACCTGGTGCTTTACCAAACCACGTGTCCCTCTCTACTGATGCATAATGAGCCCACCTGAGGGCACCACGCCTTCTCACACACAACAATTTGGAGCAAGGTCTTCCCCCTGCCATGTGCCATGGACCTAATTCCTCTATGGGCTGAATTGTATGCTAACTTTAAAAGACAGAGCAGGAGAAGCAGGCAACTCCAAGAAGGGAAGGATATAAAAAATGGGCAAACTCATTTTTCATGATCTGTGATGGATGCAATGGATATTGGTCCAGAATTTGTTTAGGATATTATGTTGCTAATAGAATAACATTTTCTGAGCATAACCTACTGATGGTAATATTAATCTCCCTCAGAATAAAAACGAATGCACACTCATTATACAGTGAGACAAAATGAGATGACCTGGTCCCTTAAGATGCTGTAAAAGTCTGCATTAATTAATGAAACGAGGGGCCTGGTGCACGAAATCCGTGCACTGGGTGGGAGGTCCCTCAGCCCCCTGTCCCCTCTCACACACTGGGCGCCCTCGGGGGTGTCCCAGCCTGTTCAAAGCAAAGCCTCCGGCAGAGGCTTTCGTCCTTGCACAGGGCACCTCAGCTATCTGTCGCCCTGCGATACAGGGGACCCCAGCTATCTGTCGCCCTGCGATACAGCTGATCTCTGGTTGTCCCCAACCTTGCTCCAGCCCCATCCCCAGCCCAAGCCCGCCCCAAGGACGGGAGAGGGGATGGAGGGAGCCCCGGCTAGGGACGCGGACACAGCACTCGTGGCCCCAGCCGGCCAGCACCACCCATTCCCTCCTTCCGCAGTTCCCTCCTTCCAATAAGCCAGCCTGCATCGCCATTCCCTTCCTCCACCCAGCTGGCCCCCGCCGCCGTTCCCTCCCTCTGAGCGGCCCCAGCTGGGGACACTGACACTGCGCTTGCAGCCCCGGCTGGGCCCGGTCTCTCAGTGGCCGCAGCCATCTTGGTTGTGGTTTACTTTCTCCTACTTGGCTTGTGGGCATGGCTTGTGGGTATAGCGGAGGTACGGTCAATTTGCATGTTACTCTTTTTATTAGATAGGATGATTGGAGTAATAATGCCTCCCCCCTCTCACAAACACACACACACACACACACACACACACACACACACACACACATGCATGCATGTTTTAATCTTCCCAAATACTTGGCAAAGCCACTGTTCCCCTTGCCTTTTTCACAGGTGAGTGTGAGTGACAAGGCCGTGGCATTCATGACAGAGGCGAGTCCAGAGCTGAGATGCTTTGACTTCTGGTACAGTGCTATGTATACTGACTCCTATTTCCTTACCACTGGCTGACTTTTTCTGTTGTAGAATTTAAAGTTGGCTAGTTGGAAGAAAGTCAAGAAATTCTAAAAGCTAAAAAACATGGTATGAATATGGGAAATAGATAACATATCTTATTGACTATATTACCTAATTATTAATTTTCTACCACTATCTTATTTTGAAAATGACTCCTTACCCACCAATACCCACTTCCTACATGTTTCTCCCTCAAAACGTCCTGAGGGTCTTCTCAGGAATTCTTTTTCTCTTAGGAACACAGAGTGCTAGCTGAAAAAAGACAACATTACGAAGTTAACTGAATTGGGGCAGATTAGCCCAGAGCTTTTACTTTGGAGGGACTCTTACCTCGGCTGGACACCTGATTTCTACTGAATGCAGCAGTTGGCTGATATCGGTATGGATGGATCCCCAATTCCTGTGCGTGGCTCACAGTTCCTAGTAAAGACTCAGGGTCCCCAGGTCCGCCAGTACTCAAGAGTAGAGAGCTGTTGTGGCAACCTTTGGTCAATGCACTTGAACTCTGCCTGTCTGGAAAGCCATCCTTAGCCGCCACACAGGAGCACTCCTCCTCCATGCTCTCAGGGTGCTGGAGTGCCGCCTGCTGAGCATAGCCCTGGGGCGGGCTGTTTGAGGAAACCTGGGAGATACATTCTTGAGCTCTGATCTGCAGAAGATGCTGTGGGCTGGTATGCTGGCGGTGATACGAGTCAGCATTTTGATACGGTAAAGCTTGGTGCTCTGTCATACTCTGTCCTGCAAGATTGGGAGCCAGGCTCCCAGCATCCCCCTGGTTCATATGCCTAAACAATTCTTGATACTCCTGCTGCTGCTGCTGCCGCTGCTGTTGCTGCCTTTTAATGAGCTGTGCAAACTCTGCTGGGGGCAGCCGAATGTCCGAGTGGCCAGCAAGTGAATGCCGGGGGGAGAGCAGTCCTTGAAGGATGTGGGGTACCTGCTGGTGTCTCGTGTAGTCTGGCGGCGTGGGGGACAGCAGGGCCTGCTGTAGTGCTGATGTCGGATAGGGGGATGGCTGCTGATGTCCACTGGGAGGCAAGGTGGGGAACTGGTCAAGTGGAGGGATTTTCAGGGCGTGGGCTGGAGGGAACCCCACTCCTGCTGAAGGGCTGTAGCTGCTGGGGGAACCCCTGGACTGGTCCGAAAACAGATGAGGGTGTAAATGCGCCTGGTCGTAGTTAGCAGGGGAGAACCGATTCAAGTTCAAGCTGCAGACACAAAAGCGAGTGAGTACCAGGCATCCATGTAACAGGAGCACTATACTCCCCGGAGAACGGCGAACGGCGCCTCTGTCAGGAGGGAGCACACTGACAGAGAGCTGTGGAGTGGCAGGGAAGGGGGTGCAGCACCTCACCCCTGCACTCATCACCCGTTGGCTCCAAGGACTTGGGGCACTGTGTATGAGACACTCCAGCTCTAGGCTGAAGGGAGCAACTACACTACATCACTGGAGCTCCTAAGAAGCACCAATCTTTGAGAATATGACAGACGGAGAGGGAAGGAACCCTCAGGGAACAGGCAAGGGAAACGGCCACTTTTTCCTTGCAGACAAACAGTAAGGTAGCTTTGTCAATTTCCTCCACTATCTCATTAGCATTTTGAGTCCCTATTTGGCCAATAAATAGGTTTCAAGTTCATCCCCAAATCACCGCCCTGATTTAGAGAGAGTGGAAGGAGCATGACTACCAGACTCCTCCCTTCTCCCTCTTCCCTCCTCCCTCCTTGGTCACCTGGATGGTTCCCGGTGTGACCTAGGCAGCCTTACCTGTGGGCTTCTGCACTGTCAGCACTCAGCTGCTTGGACAAGGGCCGATGCCCGTAGCTGAAGGTGGCCAGCAGGTTGGCACGGTGCTGCATCTGGATTTGACTGGCACTGGGGCTGATGGAGGTGCCCCGCCCCACGGAGCCAGCAGCTGCCCCTGGCATGTTGCTGAGCACGCTGACAGGCTCCTGCAGTTGGATGGCCACCTGCCCTGGCTGGGTGGGCTGCTGCATGCTCAGGCAGGTGAGCGCCATGCTGGGAGGGGGAGAGCAGTTCTCAGGCTGCTGCTGGAAGACTGCACTGCGGGAGGGTAGGCCCTGGAACTGGGAGGGAGATGCAGCACCTAGAGAAAGAGGAGCCTCAGTGACCAAATGCCCAAGTGGCCTGCCGGCTGCAGATGACCAAACGCCACCCACAGCTTTGCTCCTCAGACTTCACTGTGCATTAGGCTCATCTGGGGGACTTGTTCAGGCTCCTGGGCCCCACCCACAGCAACCTGATTCAGCAGGTTGGGGAGGGGGCCCATGGGACTGTATTTCTAATAAGTTGCTCTGAAACTTGGTCCATCGCCTGGCTAGTGTTGCTCAGTGTTAAAGCACTGACCTAGGAACCAGGAGATCGGGGTTTGATTCCTGGTCAGGGCACATGCCTAGGCTGCAGGCTTGATTGCCAGTGTAGGGCGTGCAGGAGGCAGCCTATCAATGATTCTCTCTCATTACTGATGTTTCTATTTCTCTCAATTCCCCTCTGAAATCAATAAATATCTATTTAAAAAAAAGTTGGTCCATGGATTGTTCTTTGAGTAGCTCTGATTGAGAGCAGTGCTTCTCAAATTCTAATGTGCACAGCAATGGCCTGGGAGTCTTGCTAAAGTGCAGATGCTGATTTGGCGTCTGGGCTGGGGCACTGGATGCTGCCTCTCCTGCCGAGGTGGCTGCTCAGGGGACCCCGCTCTGAGTAGGAAGAATAGAGACCAGTTCAGACTCCTCAGGGGATCCAGACTGCGTGGCACTCCTGAAGAGATTGCCAGTTTGGAATACTTACTCCTCACAGTGTTGGTCTCCAAAGAGGTTGGGGTGCACTCGTCTTCACCTCGTCTAAACACCCACGAGAGGGTCCCCATGTATGAGGAGAACCCCACATGCCCGGCAACAAGGAAGGCTCGGGCAGCATCTTTTTAGTTGATAGAGTTGGAGGGTGTTTTATTAAAAATATTAATAGTTATAACCTTTACCAAGAGCTATGTAGCGCCAGGCTGTTCCCGTGCATATGTTTGTTCATTAAATACTAGTAGTAACCCTATTTTCCATTTGAGAAAGCCCAGGTAAGCTGAAGTTAAGTGACTTGACTCAGGTTTCACCACTAAGGATTCGAACCAAGGCAGGCTGGATCTAGAGCCCACACCTTAAATGCTGCTATTCTGCCATTCAAGTCAACAGCGTGTGGCATTCACAACTGGGATCCATTTGTTCCACGCGGCACACCGGCTCAGACTGGCTGCCTGCACTCACCATGAGGCTGGCCCACGCTCATCGGGGGAGGACTGCTACTGGGCTGTCTGAAGAGATGGTTGTTGGGGTGGTTGGGAGGTGGGCTTGAAGGCTGAATCCTTAACCTTAAAAAACAACCAAACCAGGTAAATCAATTCCCTGAAGTGCCACCAGAACCTTGAAGTTAGCATCAGCCATAGGATGGATACACCTCAGCAGAAACTATTTTTTTTAGTGCTAATAAGCCTCCAGGCTAGAAAACATACATGACCCGCCCACCATATATGTTTTCTAGCCTGGAGGCTCCTCATAATCTATCCATGAACTACTTTACTGGACTTTCCAGACAAAGAGGCAGAGGCCTGAGGCCTGTGTCTGGGCTCCTGTATTAGATGTCACATTACATGGTTCATGTGGCTGAGACAGTGAAGTGGCACAGGAAGTCAGGATGCCGGGAGGCTGATGGGATTTAAAGTGGTTTCTCTGCTCTTCAGATAAGTTTCTTCCAAGACGTAAATTAAAGTCAGTCAGAATCTCCCCTAGGAGTCACACCCAGGACACTGAGCTAAGAGACAATGGCTTAGGCATGAAACAAAGCGGTGCCTACCTCTGCAGCTGGTGTGTGAGGAGGGCTGGCTGGCTTTCACATGCGACCTGAAGAGGCGGGGAGGGCTGAGGAGGGCAGATGGAATCCTAAAACACACGGGGAATGCAGTGAGCCTGAAGATTAACGTGAGCTATTCTCGGGAAGGAAACAGAGAAGTACCTATCCCTGAGACTTAGGCTTTTGTGGTTCATGGAAAAGTTTGATTACCTTTACCCCAACATGTCAACCATAAACAGAACTCAACTCCATTTTGCCCTGCATGATCTCCTCCAAAATTCATAGGCAAACCAGTCATGCTGAGAGCACACTCCGAGCCGGGGGGGGGGGGGGGGGGGGAGGAGCGCGCAGGGAGGCCTACTTGAATCTGCTGCTGGAGAAGCTGGTGGTGCTGCTCCTGCTGGTACAGCATGTGCTGCTGCTGGGTCTTCTCCAGAGCTCTCTCATCAATCTGCCCCCCGTACAGCTTCCGCAGCTGCTCACACTCCTGAAGAGAAAGCAGTTCATGCGGGCGGGATGTAGCCATGCAGTGACGTCAGCAGGAGCACATCTGCCCAAAGGTCTCAGGGCAGAAAGAGCCAGGTGAGAGCAGTGCCCTCGAGCGCTCACCCCGTCCCCTAGGTATTTATGTGCTAAACATACATATATATATTCACACTCTGTTCTGCATGAACCAATGG
Source organism: Antrozous pallidus (assembly GCA_027563665.1). Taxonomy (NCBI): domain Eukaryota; kingdom Metazoa; phylum Chordata; class Mammalia; order Chiroptera; family Vespertilionidae; genus Antrozous; species Antrozous pallidus. The sequence goes on from CM050520.1 coordinate 84,526,889, forward strand.
AAACACCAAGGATGTGCTGTGCACAAGTGCAAGTGTCCAGTGTGAAATCTGTGTACAAAGAACATGCCACTCCAAGTGTGATCATCAGAAGGCAGAAAGGAAACTGGCCTGTGGAAGCCTGGAGGTACCCTTCCTTCCTCTGAGAGCACCATTCTGTACCCATCGGAGAGTGTGCCCGGTGGCAGCCATGCCGAGCAAGCTCCCACAAGACCCAGTGCCCATTCCAAGAGGAATGCCAGGGCTGCTTTACAAGTACTTTCCCTGGTGCTTCCCACTGACGCCCACGCCCAGAAGAAATTCCTTCTCGTGACCTTCAGGGACAGGAGGGGCATACAGCCCCTTTGTGGGGCACGTGAGTCTAATGCTGGGGATGCTGCACATAACAAGCAAGCACAGAGCAGAGACTATGGCTCTGAACCTGTCAGACAACAGTACTGCTGCAGGAGGGCAGAAGTGGTCCCTGCTGCCATGCTTCTCCAGAGATGTCCACATCTCTCCATTACCTGCTGCAACTGTTTGATGCTGCTGCTGTTGCCCATTTTTTCCAGGTGGGCTTTAAAGGCCTGGATGCTGGCAGCCCCATCTGAGAACCGGCGTACAGGGGAGAACCGCTCCGTAGGGAGGTGCAGGGTGTTGGAGTCCTTGTAGGTGGAGCTGAACATAGGGGAAGAGAAGGTCAAGGCTAGGACCCAGGGTTCTGAGCAAATCAGCTAGGGATGTGTTCCCGACGACGAGCACAAAGCTGCTGCTGCCATGTGGGCCCCCAGCCTGCTCCCTTTCCAGGGTCCAGGTCCGAGTCTTTCATTCCCACTTACCGTAGGCTGGCATCACTGCCAGCCTGGGGAGGCCCTATCCTGGGATCAAATACACCCAGTTCTTGTCACTATGCCAGGAAGGAGAGAAGAGCTGCGAGTGATCCCTCAGGCCAAGCTGCAAAGGAACTCTTCTGGTTTAGCATCACATCTCTGTCTAGTGCCTTTAGAGACCTATTTTACTGTTTGATCAAAGCTTCCCCTGAGCAGTAAGCTCTGTACAACTGGAAGGAAACTACAGTCAGCTTTGTGGTCAAGGGGCAGCCCTGGAAACCATAAGTTCTGCGTTATAAAATGGGGGGCAGTAGGGACTTCTCCCCAGATGGAAATAGCACATTTTTAAGGAATGTGGCCCAAAAGGATGCACATACCTGGCCAGCGCATACAAGGCTAGCCACTGTGAAATGCTCACAGCAACCACACCTTCCCGCCTCCTAAGGAAAGAGCATCCATGTGGATTACCTTAAAAATCCACTGATCGATCAGCACACAGCCAGAACCTTACAGAAAGAACAGCTATTGATAAGGGTTGCCTGAGACAGCACCAGGGCTAGAAGCTAACACCTGTACCTGTTACCTAACCAGAAAGTGATGTTGGTGGGGAAGCAGATAAAAGACTGCTCAAGCAGCATTCCAGCAGCCATGGAAGGGCCAGGGTTCATGTCCAGGGCAGGGATGGCAGCACAGCGAACTCGGGGTGAAATGAGCACCTGGCCAGGCACTCATTCTGGACGGAAGCAGAATCCAGGCTAAGGAAGCAGGCTAACGAGCGAGTTCAAAATGCAGTGTCACGGGGGGGGGGGGGGGGGGGGGGGGGGGGGTGGGGGAGTCCAGTGACAATGCAGAGAGGTCTGGAGTTCTGGAGCAGGTGAACCCCCTGGACCCCCTCTGGCCAGGACTTCTGTTTGGGACTCAGCAGTGTGCTAATGAAACGAGCATGCACGCACATTTGTTTCAGTAACACAAAGATAAATTTTGGGCAGACGGCTGCTTTCAGGGGCATTCCCTCCATCCTTCCCAATTCTGTTTCTACTTCAGGTGTTTGGAGTTAAAGCAAGCAAATACTATTTCCTCCTAAAATGTTATTCTTATGCGTTCAATATTACTGATAATAGACATGTTTCTGATTCACTGAGAAAGCTGTGTTCTTCGGTCAATCTGCACAACCCCGTTATCTCCATCGAAGCCACCTCCCTGGCCAGGCAGTTCCTGGCTCTTCCAGAAGCACAGGCTGTGGGCGCCAATGCGGGTCAGCCCAGCAGAGATGCCAGGGAAGCAGCTCAAATAGGACCAACCGCACTTTATTTTTATCAGCACTCTTATTCAAACCCATGCCGCTTCCCTCAGGCTGTTCCCACCACAATGCCAAACCAGGACTGGTTCACGCTCTGCATGACATCCAGCTTGTGCCGAGTTTTAAAAAAGAATTACACTCAAGGCATAGGGAAAGAAGAATCCTACATTTAAAAAATTCTAAATTACACACTTCCAAGTTAAAAAAGGTTGATCAGACTCCTCTTTTGTCTCAATGTGGGTTTTCATCTATTATACCCCAGAAGAAAAAGATGCTGTTCTTGAGTGATTTCCTCCAGAAGAATAAGAGAAATTCAATAAACGTATCTAGGCCACCCATTCTAAGTGTTTTATGCCCTTGAAAAGCTTCTATTTTCCCTTGAAAATTAATTTCAGTCTCTTGTGTTGCCATATTTTCACAGTATCCCCATCAAGGCATGCTGAGTTTGCATAAATGTCCCACCTCACACAATCTGCCACTCATAAAGCACTTATTTCAATTCAGACTGGCTTAACCACAGGAAACCTGACGGCAGGCAGATCCCAGCAGGGAGGCCTATGTGGTCTTCCTTTGTAACAAAGGTAAACAGGACCCAGTCTATGAAAAAGGTAACTATGGAGGTGTGCCAATCTTCATGTTTCTCTGATAACAGTACCTCCAGAGGAGCACTTCAAATTAAATAAGGATGGCAAAGGGCTCAGCTAGACAACAGACCCAGACGAGGCTGCAGAGTTAACTGCCAGGCAGGGAGGAGGGGAAGACAGAAACAAGCAGAAACAAAGTGGCGGATGTCTGTTAGGTTAAGTGTAGAAGAAATCATAGGAAATGTATGGGGTGGAAAGGCAACTCTCCAATAATCACTCAAAGTACCAACGTAGGTCCTGAGAGATTTTCCTTAGGAAAATACTTTTTGTGTCATCAGAGTTTTATTTGAGAACGATGATTCCTGTTATTCCTAACAGACTATTTTTTTTTTACTAAGCTATTCGCAGTCATTTGCAAAAGCTTATCTCCCTTCTTTCAGAGTTCCAACGTGGCATAATCACGCTTCAGGCTGCCCAGAGTTCACCTGTCTCTGCTGATGACATCAATGCCCAATGGGGAATGAGTCACAATAAAAACACGGTCCAGCTTGCCAGTGTGACTGGTTGCAACATTTAAGCAGCACCGTTATAAACTGAATTCCCTTGAAATCTGACTGCTTTTCAACCTTCCCAAGTAAGAATGCTTTTCATTGTCCTCTCAAAAAGATTATAATAAAATAAGCTCTAGGAATTTAAGGTAGCTTTGAGAGTGTAATCCATGAGTTTGAGTATGTTTTCAGAATGCGCATAGCTAAGGTTTTTAGCCACCAAGTTAGTCACAGAAGATAATCATCCTAGTCAAGTGGTATTTCTCTTCTTCCAGGCTTACGTGGATTCAATTCGGTCAGGTTTTCTTGGCCAGCTACGGTTAAATTTCTTTTTATTTTTTCAAGAGAACGAGCTATCCAGGTGACAGAGCCCCGTGAAAGAACTTGCCATCAGAATGCTGCTTGAACGGCTGCTTGAAGAGGATGCCGTGCCTGCGCTACCACTCACAAAGGGTCGTGTGTTCCTCCACATCCTGGCTCACTGCTCAGTGATAACATGATAAGAAATGCTAATTCTTTTGAGGGCAATGTGTTATTAAAGGTCATCTATTAATATGGCCACGCATCCTCTTATATCCAATTGGCCCTCTGAGAGCTTCACCTTCTTGCAGGTTTCAAGTTCAATTTCATCTCTGAGTCAATATGTAGAATCACAAGAATCAATGCAGATAATACTTGAGCCTACAAGGCAATGGGAAAGAAGAATCCTACATTGCTCTGTGCACTGCTTGGTGCATGGAGCTGAGAAGACACAGTTCAGGATGCTATTTAAAGCCTTGATGCTAGTAGTCACCAACACTAGCCAGAAGGGTGTCTGTCCGATGAGCCTCAAGGAGCTCACATAGCTCATGTGGCTACTCACCGATGCTGATCAGGTACCAGGTGAGGGGGCCAGACCCGGGAACGAAAAGGCTGCTGTCCTAGCTGCCGCTGTAGGTCCGGTGGGATTTCGGCCGTAGGGTTGGTCATGGCCAGTGTATGCCTTTTGGACCTATTTGCCAAGTACCTGCAACAAGCAGGAGCACATTTCATAGTAAAAAAAAAACCAGCCAGGACTGTTCCTCAGCAAGAAGCATTAGAAGTTAATGTACAGCACTCTGAATGGAATTGTGCTGGAGCTCCAAAGGCAAGCAGATCCCTGCTGGATGCGTGAGGCCTGTCCACCGCCAGTAGAAGCGGCTTACCACTGGCGTGGCGGACCTGGGGCCTGCGAGTAGCCATGGGAGAGGAGAGCAGAGGCAACTACAGAGAAGAATGATCCTTTCCTTCCACTCGACAGAGGAATCTTTTCCCTACTTATTCTTCTTCTTTTCCCTCCAAGTTTCAAAACAATGTAAGAAAAAATAAGCTCAAAGGACCATTCCTAGAGATGAGCCAAGGTAGATATTCACAGATATTCACGAAGTCCCCATGTCTCTGACCCCAGGTCCCCAGGTTTTAAGTCGGACCTCACTGCAAGTCTCGGAAAATACAGCTTTCCACTCAGGGAGAGCCAACCCAAACCTCCCTTCCCCCGGCTCCTGACTGCAAGTGAGCCATCAGAGAAGACAGACTGATACTGCTCCCTGGGATCAACTTCTCTAGAGGACAAGAAGTAAAATCACAAGAAACGCTTAGAATTAACTTTGTTGGGGGGGGGGGGGGGAATGAAAGACAAGAAAACAGAAGTTTCAAAAGCTGAAGAGTTGATGAGCTGCTGCCTTTAATCTGAAGATACTGGTTCCCCTTCAATCTAGTTAAGCATTATTCCTTTTTGTCTCAAAACGAACAGGTGGTCTAAAGAAGAAAAAAAGGTGGTCTAAAGAAGAAAAAAAGGTGGGACACAAGGAAGTGAGTCCAAGAGGAAGACGATAAAATGAAACCCTGCTGTCTAATTAAAGCAGCGAGCCAGTTTCCTAGTTTCTCTTACAACACCAGCAGGACTCATTACAGTTTCATATACTGTTATCAGTAAACTGCAGAAACATCAGCATCAAGAGGAAAAAAATTACAATTGTTCTTCTACTGGCTACGCTGTGTGAGGAGCTGACCCGCTTGCTCACACCTCTGTTCGCCCCTCTTCTTCCCACAGGGACCGGCCTCTGTTAGAACAGCAGCTCTCACGGAGCACCTGGGGCAGGAAGTGTGCTGGCCAGCAACGGTCCGGGTCTTAAAAAGTGCTCGTTTCATTCCTAACTACTTTGCCCATTTAAGATAAAACAGTTAACAGACTATAGAGCATTAATGGTATGTAAACTCGGAAAAGAGTAAGCCATTAGTGGTTTATTATCCATTTGATAAAGATACCCGAAGTTCCCCCAAGAGCCCATGAAAACTATTTTTTTATTTCAACTTCCCTCAAAGAAAAAACATATAATCTTGAGGAACACCTGTATTTCTGGGAAAATACATGCTGAATTCTGCTCAAACCCTGCTCCCCGGAAAATAAGAATGGCAACTCCCACAGGGGGCGTGGGTAGAGCTGAGGGCCATGGCTAACGGAACTGAGGTAAAATGAACAGCAGTGTGCCGATGGTCACTGCTGTTTTCTGTGGATTAGCACTGCTCAACAAGATTCCGCAAACCACAGATATCTGCAACTGTCACTGGCCCGAACCGCATATTCTTTTCAAGCGAACAGCACCAGAGTATTCACTCTCCCAGGAAGGAGGAGTCCGTGCCAGAGGTCCATGGCTAGCCTAGCTAGGATCACTGCCATCCCAAATCTCCAAATTCCTGTTCAGTAAACAGTCCTTGGCAGGTAGGAGCAGGCGTAGTGCCTTGTGAATACTATGAGCTGCAATATGAAGGCAGGGGACAAGGAAGGTCAGAGGGAGAAGAGGAGTGTTCTTATGGTTCTTGCTGTCAATCAGAGGACTTCCAATGGCGTTTACATATATGAAATTTTCTGGGAGTCTTCTGTTCCTTCAAGGTGGAAGGAACATGCCATCTGGCTTGAGGAGAGACCACACAAATGCTGCAGCTGCACTGTACCCTCCTTGGGCAGAGGCGACCTTTTGCTGGCTGCAGGTGAGCCTGCCGACACCACATTACCTCTGCACAGCTTCCTGATCAGGCTCCCCATCCGAGCTCTCCTCGTCCACAGGGGTAACTGCTGGCACTGCCTGACAGAGACAGAAAGGACAGGCTCAAGCTCTGCTGCTTCTACAATAGCTCTCATTCTGGAAACTGCCTAGGGAGTAGGTCTTCCCCTTCGTTTTCTTATTCACACAGTGTTCCGTAAGGACCCCTGGCCTACACACACCTTTCAGATACCTAAACTCTGTTCCATTTTTACCTTGTTCAGGTGATTTTAATTTGTTTTTTCCCTCTGATTCATCTTTATTCATTCATTCATTCATTCATTCACCCAACAAATAGCTGAATACCTAATACGTTCCAGGATAAAATGAAGGTCTGGCCCTCCTTTTACAGTCTAGTGCAGGACAGAGAGATGTACACAGACAATTTCAAAACAGCAAGACCAAGTCCTCCTTAGGGCACGTGGGAGCAGAGGAAGGTGTCTTGGAGGAGGTGACACATGAGACCTGACACATGAACAGGAGCTAGTCAAGGAAAGGGGGAAGAAGTCACAAGCCTTCAAGGTCCTAGGCTCAGAGAACAGAGAAGGCCTGTGGGTGCTTGGGAACCTGAGAATACAGCAGAAGCTGGTTCCCTGGGCTAAGAAGTGACCTGGGGTGCCGATTCGTGCTACTTCCAGAGTTTAGGTATCTTAAACTGCAGAAAGGCATGAGCGTTCTTAAAAACTGTATCTTAGTACATACATGTAATAGTGCAGTTGCAATTCAATGCTTTTTTAAAAAAATCTTCATCCAAGGATATGTTTTTATTGATTTAAAAGAGAGAGGAAGAGAGAGAGAGAAACACTGATTGATCAGTTGCCTGCCATACATGCCTCAACAAGGATCAAACCCGCAACCTAGGTATGTGCTGACTGGGAATTGAACCTGCAACCTTTTGGTGCATGGAAAGAGGCTCCAATCAACTAAGCGACTTGGCCAGGGCCAGGATTCCATGCTTTAAAATATCGGTGACCCACCACCACGTGTAAGTGAAATGAGAACCTTCACCAAGCATGCATTCCTGTGGCTCTCCCACTGCTATGGACTGGACACCATGCCTTCTTGGCAGCTATGCAGAGGGCTCACATAGTCAGCAGGCCTCAGGCACTAGAGCAAAAATCACAAATTATACAAAGGAGCGTTTTATGAATTGGATAATTATAAACTAAAACAAAAAATCTTTGGAGTAATTCCATTGATTAAATGCTTCTAGGGTTTCCAGGTCCCTTTTTACAAGTCTATAAAGGCCTGGAGTAACAGCACTGAGAGGTGGCGGCTATGGGGGGTGCAGGAGAGGAGCACCAAGGCCAATGATTCCTTGGGACATGATGTTCCAAGATCTGTATTTTAGAAATCTCATGTACGTTAGCCGCAGAGTGAAAAGTGCTGGTAGCAGGCCAGTTAGGAGAACACTGTATTAATTTAGACAAAGGATGACAGTGGTTTAAGGAAGATCAGTGAAGATGGACAGAAATAAGATATTTAATTTATAGGCACGGAGTGAATAATCTGATATGGGAAATAAGGGAGAGGAAGATTTAAAGATAAAACCCACATTCCTGGCTTGTTGAATCAGGAGATGACAGTGCTTTCACAGTTTAATAGGCAAGCCAAGTTCATTTGGGGACATGCTGGATTAAAGCTGTGAGTGCCTGTGGACACCAACTAAATATGTGCAGTAGGCAGGCATCTATACCAATAAAAGCGTAATATGCTAATTAGACCAGGACAAACAAACATCTTCCAGTCATCCTGCCTTCCTTCCAGACAAAGCCACAGTGGTGGGGCCAAGGCAGAGGCAGTTAGTTAAGGGTGATCAGGCTGGCAGGGGGAGCAGTTGGGGATGATCAGGCTGGCAAGGGAGGGCAGGTGGGGGTGACTGGACTGGCAGGGGAGAGCAGTTGAGGGTGATCGGGCTGGCAGGGGAAGGCAGTTGGAGCTGATAAGGCCAACAGAGGAGGGCAGTTAGGCAGCGATCAGGCAGACAGGCAAGTGAGAGGTTAAGAGCCAGTGGTCCCGGATTATGAGAGGAATGTATGACTGCCGGCTTAGGCCCAATTCCTAAACCAGCAGCCGAGCATACCCCAAGGGGTCCCACTGGAGAGGATACAGGCTGGGCTGTGATAACACATCCTGCCCTCCTGCACAAATTTCGTGCACCGGGCCTCTAGTATATATATATATATATATATATATATATATATATATATATATATATATATATTAGTGTGTATATATATATATATATATATATATTAGTGTGTGTGTGTATATATATATATATATATATATATATATATATATATATATATTAGAGGCCCGGTGCACGAAATTTGTGCATGGTGGAGGGCAGGGGATGTCCCTTAGCCCAGCCTGCACCCTCTCCAATCTGGGACCCCTCAAGGGATGTCCGACTGCCCGTTTAGGCCCGATCCCAGTAGGATCGGGCCTAAACGGGCAGTCGGATATCCTTCTCAAAATCCAGGACTGCTGGCTCCAAACTCACCTGCCTGCCTCCCTGATTGCCCCTAACTGCTTCTGCCTGCCAGCCTGATCACCCACTAACCACTACCCTGCCAGCCTAATTCATGTCTAACTGCTCCCCTGCTAGCCTGTTTGCCCCCAACTTCCCTCCTCTGCCGGCCTGGTCACCCCTAACTGCCCTCCCCTGCTGGCCTCGCAGGGCCTGGAACCTCCCAAAGGCTCTCCCCTGCTGGCCATCTTGTGGCAGCCTTCTTGTGTCCACATGGGGGCAGGATCTTTGACCACATGGGGGTAGTCCTCTTGTGTGTTGGAGTGATGGTCAATTTGCAAATTACTCTTTTATTAGATAGGATATAGATATACTAGAGATCCATTGTATGATATTCATGCAAGAACAGGCCTTCCTTCCCCTGGCTTCCCTCCTGGCTGCCTGAGAACCACTAAGTCCCCACTCCTGGGCCACCTGGGGACCAGCAAGTCCTCGATCCCACCTGGAACACTGCTTCTGTAGCTCTCTCTGTCCCCTCTCCCCCTCATAGCAGGCATCCCACCCTGCCTGGCCATGCCACACCTGCATATGCAAATTAACCTGCCATCTTTGTTGGGTTAAGTTGCATACTCACTCCTGATTGGCTGTGGGCCTAGTGGAGGTACATGTTTGCCTATTATTAGGTAAGATATATATCTCCAAAAGAGCATGCAGGGCTGCAGAATCACTTGGTAACAAAAATTATGGGAGTGGGCAAAACCACCCAGACAGAGTATGTAAAAAGAAATGGAAATAGGGCCTAAGATAAAAGTCTCCAACTTTAAGAACAAGCACAAAGGAAAACTGAAAAGAACCAAAGAAAATATTTCAAAGAGAAAATGGTCAATAGTGACCAACACAGATGGGATCAGAAAGACAAAAGTTAAAACTGTCCACGGGATTTACCAACAAAAATTTGTTACTGATCACTGCCAGAACAAAGCAAGTCCCTCCACCTCCCTCAGAGCTGTCCTGGCCCTCACAGCCGTCCTGCCCCTGCTCTCTCCGAGTTCGTCTGCTGCCTACCAGTCCCGTTACTCCCCCTGGCCCTTAATCACATCCGCCTTACACTATTCCAATGGTGCTGCGAGGCTAGGAACTGTAAACATGATTCTTTCCTTTTCCAGACCTGGGCCAAGCCACACACTTATGGTACTAAACCATGATGAGGTAAGCATAGAAACTGAGTAAGATTTTAAAAATCTTAAAAAAAAAGAAAGTAATGTTTTAAAGAGTTATTGGATATAATCAATATCCAATCTTATGGTACTATGAGATTGAACGAACAAATGAATAAGTGAATGAGTTTACCCATGACAGGAAAATAACTTGAAATAAACAACCCAGAGTGAGGAGTAAGGGTAACAATCATATAACAGAGATGGGACTGAGGGACACCAACTGACTAGGCTAGAACTTGTGAAAGCCAATCAAGTGGTCCAGGTGGCACCCAAAACACAAGGCAGTGCTAGTCAAAGGAGAAATGGTGGATAGAGGTAATTTTGGAAACCAACCTAAAGAGTAACTTATTACAGAGAAAACTGTTGGCGTGTGTTGCCCTCTGGCTGAGAGCAGTTGCCTGTGGGAAGGCCGAGCTGGGAGACTGCCCCGCCTCAACTGAGCGGGGGGGGGGGGGGGGGGGGCACTGGCACTTAACTAGGTGGCAGTGGTCTGCGAGGATGAGGCTCTCTGGGAGCAGGCTTCAGTGTAGAAATTATTTGGTAAAGAAAAGAAGTCAGCCAAAAAATAAGACCGGAAAAGTTTACTAGCCTAAGGAAAATGTGATTATATTGAACACCCTAAGTTTAGAGAAAGAGGAAATTCAGACGTTTAGGTTGGAAAGCCTCTTTTCCCACCTTATGCTCACAACCTCTTTATCAAAAGTCTCAGAGAGAGTAAGCTGGACTCTGTACTCACTGGTGTCATGGTGACAAGTGGGGAGGGTCCCCGTGGGCGCTTTAGCAGCTGCTGGGCATGCAGTTGGATGTTGGCTCCTCCATCTGAAGCCCTTCGGCCAAGGGGACCCATTCCATTTAGCAGCTGGAGGGGAGGCGGCTGTAACAGGGACTGCTCCTGTTGGGAGTGGAATGGGAAGGACAGATTGATGAGGCAGGGGCAGAGGAGGAGAGAAAACAGAAGTACTCTCATCCACTGATCTTAAGGAACCCTTGGCTATAATGGAGACTAGAGAAATCTTCCCTTGCACCCAGATGCTTTCCTTCTCTACAAAGACACCCTTAAATCCTGGAAGGCCTCTCAGTCTCTTAAAGGAGTTAAAATGTGTTTCTTTTGGACAAGCCCTCCCCCATATCCAGGTACCTTGTACTCAAGCTGCCCAGTTGGTTGCAAATTTTGCATGGGCAACAGGTTGTGCATGAAGTTCATGTTAGGGGCCACCTGTAGGAATGGAGCCTGTGGGTTGGCTCCAGAAAGCCAGGTAGGAGCTTCTGCAGATCGTCCATAACTTCCATGCTAGAAGAAACAGGATGACAGAGAAGTCCGGTTAATATTATTTTATTTTAAGGTTTTTAAAAAATATTCATTAAGAGTATCTCAGATGCCTTCCTTTTATTCCCCCAATGAACCCTTCTACCTGGTTCCTGCCCTGCCCAGGCCTTCACCACCCTATTGTCTATGTCCATAGGTAATGCATATATGCATAGTAAGATCTTCAGTTAATCTCTTCCCATACCTCTCTCACCTCTCCCCTCTGAGATTTGTCAGTCTGTTCCATGTTTCCATTCCTCTTGATCAATTTATTTTGTTCATTAGATTTTTTGTTTGTTTTTATATGCAATTATTAATAGATATGTATTTATTGCCATTTTATTGCTCATATTTTTTTTTCTTTTTCATCCTTTTCATAAAGAATACTCTTCAACACTTCCTGTAATACTGGTTTGGTTTGTGAAGATTTTTATTGGACCTTCAATTCTACTAGTAAATGATAACTTTGCTGGGTAATCTTGGTTGTAAGTCCTTACTATTCATCACTTTGAATATTTCTTGCCACTCCCTTCTGACCTGCAAAATTTCTGTTGAGAAATCAGCTGACGGTTGTATGGGTGCTCCCTTGTAGGCAACTAACTGCTTTTTTCTTGCTGCTTTTAAGAGTCTCTCTTTGTCTTTAGTCCATGGCATTTTAATTATGATGTGTCTTGCTGTGGGCCTCTTTGGGTTCCTCGTGTTTAGGACTCTGCGCTTCCTGGACTTATAAGTCTATTTCTTTCACCAGGTAGGGGAAGTTTTCTATCATTATTTCCATCTTGTTCTCTCTCTTCTCCTTCTGGCGCCCCCATAATGCAAATGTTGGTTCACTATAAGTTATCTCAGAGGCTCCATATACTATCTTCATATTTTTGGATTCCTTTTCTTCTGGTTGGGTGTTTTTTGCTTCCTCATATTCAAATCATTGATTTGATTCTCAGAATCCTCTACTGTTGAATCCCTGTAAATTATTCTTTATTTCAGTTAGTGTATGCTTAATGTCTGACTGGTCCTTTTTCATGTCTTTGACATTTTCACTAAGATCCTTGGAAGTTTCATTAAATTCCTTGAAGCTCTCATTAAGATCCTTGAGCAACCTTATAACTATTATTTTGAACTCTGTATCCAGTAGTTTGCTTGCTTCCATTTGTGACATTTGTCTCTGCATGTTGGCTGCTTCCCTGTGACTGTTTCTGTATATTAGGTAGAGTTGTTATGTCTCCTGGATTTGGTAGAGTGGCCTTGTGTGTAGTAGGTGTCCTGTAGGACCCCATGGCTCAGTCTCCCCAGTCGCCTGAGCTGGGCACTCTAGGTGCACCTATGTGGGCTGTGTGCACTGTCCTGTTGTAACTGAGCTTTTTTTTTGCTATTGGCATCACCTCCAGGCCAATTGGCTGTGAGGACCAGCTGTGACTAAGTGGAAGAGCTGCTGTGCAGGAGACACCCCTATGGAGAAGGACTTGCTTCAGTGGGGCATTTGTGCTCACTAAGTCTGCTCCTTGAGTGTGTTGCTTGTGGATGTTTATAGCTGTAATCTGGTATGGTCTGAAGCAGTCCACTGTAAGGTGCACTGCCTCTGGGGCTCCCAGGAGGTGCAAAGTCAGCCATTGCCTGGGGCCACCTAGCAAGAGCTACAGAGGGATGTGCAGAGTTTTCCTATTTATATTGGGTTTAGAAGTGTCTGGGCAAGGCCCAGCTATGAAGGAAGGCAGGCTGGTGATAGTGCTAGGTCTTGGGTCTCTTATTGATAGGTATGGAGCATGCTGACACCAACTGCTGCTTTTTTGAGAAATTTTAGCAAAGTCTGAAGCTTGAGCCAAGACAGGCCATTCATATGGAAAAGCTGCTGCAAACAGCTTGGATGGGGTGTCAAACTGGATGGGGCTGGGTCTTAGAGAATCATCAGGGTAGAGTGAACAGTGTCGACCACACTGATGGAAACTGACATAAGACTGCTAACAGGGAAGGTCCCAGCACAGCAACAATGACACCTGAGAACATCTTGGTCTGAGAGAAAGCCTCTCCTGAGTTCCTGCCCTAATAGCAGACAGTCCAATTCCTTCTCCTATGTCCCTGGATTCCCCCAAAGCTGCCACCAGTGGTGGAGCTCAGAGGAAGCGAGACCTTGTAAGTCAGTGCTCGGGCTCTTTAAGAGGAACTGCTGGGTCTCCAGCAGCCTGTGTTACTCAGCCACAATCCTGGCTGGTTTTTACAGCCCAAAGTTAGGGAGCTTTCTCTGCCCAGCTCTGGAACTGTGGGCTGGGGGTTTGGTGTGGGGCTGGGACTACCTGCTTCTTACAGGCGGCCTTGGTGATTTCTCCCAATTAAAAAAAATGCCACACGCTGTTCAGCACCTCTGTCCCCACACCAGTCTTGATGTACTTTCTTCTTTACTTCTCTAGTTGTAGGACTTCCATTCAGCTGCTTTGAATAATGATTGTTCTTTAGTTTAATTGTAATTTTGATGTGGTTGTGGGAGGTGGTGAATACTGGTGTTTACCTATGCTGCCATCTTCTCTGGTTAATATTCTTACTCAAAAGTGCTATATCCCAAAACTCATGAAACTGATAAGTTCAGTATATTTTATTATATATTTTTCACTTTCCCTGCAAATTTGTATTTCTAAGATCCCAATGCAAGTAGAAGCCCAATGTGTGGAACCTGGCTGCCTGCCACTTTACTATTTGGAACTGGGGACTGCTATTCTTTATTGACCACTCATGTGAAACCAACAGTTCTGAGCCTCAAGGAAATACTGGCACCAGTCCAGTTTGAGCCTGCACAGTCTGGAGGTGAACAGCACATTTCTGGAGGACATAGGCCACTCACTAAAACCTGGCTACCGGAATAGCAACTCATTCACCACAACTCATTCACCAGGGAAAGAAGGCAATTCCTCCTGTCAGTGGTGGCAGCACAGACACGCCGTGATGGGCTGTGAGGTCTGTGAGGCTCTTGCAGTGGGATTCACAGCTTACTTTAAACCCAGAAGTCTTTCCACTAGCAGAGTAATACTGTGGACACAGCCTTTGGAGCCAGAATGTTCCCCTGTTGCCTGTGTGAATGTAGGCCAAGAACGAGAAACCTAAAACAAGCAAATCGGCAGGCCTGGGGATCTTTTTTTTCTGGAAAAAGAGGTATTTTCAGAGAAAAGAGGTATTTATTTAAAAACAAAAACAACTAGCTTTAGATCTAGTTGAACTCTCTGACACAACCTTCTCTTCTCTATGCAGTAAAGGAAGTACCCAGAAAAGATGTAAGGGCTTTTTAATGTTGTCTCCAAATGTAGAACAAAAAAGGAGAGAGCCGGCCTTTAGGACATCTCTCCGGCGGGAGAGCATCAGGAACAGACAGAAGGACTATTTTGGGAAAACACTTTGGAAAACTATTACTTATTCAGTAGGATTTTCGATTTTTATTTCCTTAATTTAATTTGTAATACAGATCAACCACACCATATCCTTTATCCTCACTTCCAAGATGAGTCTTACATTAGAACATGATGTAGCCTCCATCTCTTGAAGCTGTCAGACAAACTTTGAGAGGCACTTTCACATGACTTTGATCAGAAGACCTCAACCTTTGTCGACACATAGACTATCACACTCTTGACCAAAATGTTGTGATTAATTGGTGTGATGGTGACTACTGGCCCACCATCCACTAGGGGCAGCTCTGTAATATTTTTAGCAAATCAAATCTGGTCTACTGTAGACCCTGAGCTGGGTTACAAACATGTCTTGGCCATAGGATTAGTTTTCATCTGGGAGATAAAATGAAGTAGGAAAAATGCACTGGTGGCAATTCAGTCAGGTGGGACTTCTTGGCCCTGAGGTAAATTAGAGCTCAGATACTCACCGGGGGTCAGCCACGCCCACTGTGTGCCTCCTCATGGACAAATAGCGAACCAATGCTTCAGGGGAAGGCTCTTCACCCTCATCACTGTCCAAGTTCACTGTCCCATCCGGCTGAGGTGAAAGAAAACACAATCGAATTAGACATGAGAAATAATTAGAAATAACAGGAAAGGAAGCAAGAACCTGGGAAAGATTTCAACTGGCAACGATCAGAGATCGCCACTTGCCTCCACAATCTGGTTCTCTGGGTTGATCAGCTGCACCTGTGGAACGCTGATGTTCATAGTGGTACCAGCCTGCTCCGCCTGGAAAGAAGTACATTCAGACACACACATACTGTAAACACTAGAGGGAAATGACAGTCTTTCAAAGTGTTCTTTTTATTTTTAATCCTCAGCAAAGAAAAGGTTTTATTGATTTTAAGGAGAGAGGAAGGAAGAGAGAAGCATGTGAGAGAGGAACATCGATTGGTTGCTGTCCATACACACCCCAGTCCAGGGATCAAATTCTCAATCTAGGTATGTGCCCTGACTGGGAATTGAACTCACAACCTTTTGGATGATGCTCCAACCAACTGAGTCACCCAGTCAGGGCTCAAAGTAGTCTTGATTGCTAAAGTCTATGTTTCTACCTCTGACTTAGTTTCTTAGAAGCTATATTAAGAGAGGTTTGTTGTTGTTTTAGAAACAACAGTCTCAATGATTTGCTGCTTTAAAAAAACAACCACCACACACACTGTAACTACTGTCTACCTCAAGTCCATGAATACCCTTCCATCCTCTCTAAGAAAGTTCCAATCTTTGCTTAATCTCTGGACTTAAGGATTCCTGAGCAGTGGCTAACCACCCTCCATCCCGCCTGCCCCCCTAAATGTTACTTGTCCTGAATT
This sequence comes from Antrozous pallidus, assembly GCA_027563665.1. Taxonomy (NCBI): domain Eukaryota; kingdom Metazoa; phylum Chordata; class Mammalia; order Chiroptera; family Vespertilionidae; genus Antrozous; species Antrozous pallidus. The sequence goes on from CM050520.1 coordinate 84,542,935, forward strand.
AAGTCACAGGAATCATTGCCCACCTGGATACTGACTGGTGCTTGAAAGGCCATAGCTCTGGGCACGCTGGGAGGTACTCCGACATGCAGGGTTTTATGTTTCTTATGTCGATCACACAGCAGATGGTAGATTGCACCATAGTGATCATAGGCATCTGTACTTAATGACTACCAAGAGAGAAAGGGAAAGAGTCAAATGGCATCTCAATAACCAAACGCTTTCAACAGTAACATTACAAGACCAAAGCATCTCTGTTCCGAGATCTGGAGAGGGGCAGAGAAAGAAGGGGGTGGGGGGAGACACAAAAAGATCCAAGTTCCTGCTGCCCGCCAGATGGGAAGGGTGGATGAAAAGGAGGTGGGAGTAAGAAGCAAAAATTGGTGGTTATAAAATAGTCATGGAAATGCAAAGCACAGCATAGGGTAGACAGTCAACAACATGGTATAAGACGGGCATTAGATTTACTAGAGTAATTACTTCGTAAGTTGTATAAATGTCTTATCTCAGTGGTCGGCAAACTCATTAGTCAACAGAGCCAAATAAATACCAACAGGACAACGATTGAAATTTCTTTTGAGAGCCAAATTTTTTAAACTTAAACTTCTTCTAACACCACTTCTTCAAAATAGATTCGCCCAGGCCATGGTATTTTGTGGAAGAGCCACACTCATGAGGCCAAAGAGCCGCAAGTGCCTCTCGAGCCGCAGTTTGCTGACCACTGTCTTATCTCTATGTTATACACCTGTAACTAATATAATATTGTATATCAACTATAATTGAAAAATTTTTAAAATTATTTAAATAAAAAAGACCCAAGTTCCCAGAAGGAGAAAACATTTAAAAAGGCAGGCCAGAGGGAGTATGGCTACATCTCCCTTTGTTCTCCATTCCTTTAGAGATACCTGTAGTGTTCGCTCTCTGTCCAGTCCAATGTCCTCCATGGCCAAAAGGACATCTTCATTCAAACCATCTACCTGTCTTTCTTCTTTCAGTTGTCGGCATTCAGCTATTAACTGTAACATTAAAAAAAAAGGTAAGCCATCAAACCCCAAATTAGCTATGCTAAGATGACATATCACTTATGCATATCACCACACATCAAGCTGTTCCAGGCCCCTAGCTTGGGATATTTTTGGCCTCAGACAAAGCCCAAGCAATAAAGCCCCAGGGTATGTAGCTGTGAGAAGACAAGAGCCCCATTTTCATGAGCAACTTTGGGGTACCTGAGATGGCAACATGGTTTAAATAAAGGTAAGCTACAGGAGCCCCTGAGCTAGCGCACTAGGACAAGAGGAGGAGATGTCCCCATGGCGGGTAAGCTGCAGAGCTGTGGGCTGTACTGTCTCAAAAGCCAAGAGACTGGGACTTGGGGATATGTCTACGGGTCTCACTGTTGTCCATCAGCTGCTGATTTAAAAGTCCTGCTTTCACTCCTGCTGAGTATTGTCCAATAGCTTGCTCCCAGGGCTGCCTTTTCATGTCCTGGCCTGATTACAATCTCATGCAAGAGAGGTTTCAGTAGTTGTGAAAAGAGTTCCCTAAGGCAAGTGGTGTTCACTCACCCTGTCAAAGTTGGGGTCGTTGTCCCCTAACTTCATCCACTTGTGTTTGCATATCTGCTCCATTGAGAGGCGCTTACTCGGGTCCAACACCAGCATGTGGCGGATCAAGTGCTCACATTCTGCAATAAAGAGCCTGCGTTTAACCCCGTGACGGCGGTGGCAGTGGTGCCCTCAGCAAGGCAAGGTGAGTAGGGAGATTTTCAAGTTCCTTGCTTCTCATTTGTCTCTCTTGCTCCTTGATTCTTACCTATGTCATTGCTTACTCCAGAGGGACTGGCAAAGGCGGAAAGAGGTGGAGAAAAGAGAAATTCAAATCTGGTAGGCTGGTTAATACCTTCACTAAAAGTCTGATTAGAAAAAGTCTCAGGATAATCCATAGATTTCATTTATTTATATTATGTGTGGCCCCATTTAACATAATTAATGAGGTGATGAATGTCCCTGAAAGAGACTCAGTGTACTATAAGGTCCTCAGAATAGTGAGTTCTTTCCTCCCACATGTATTGTTATGTGCACACTCATGCTCTGACTTTAGGAGACCAAACCTCTCTTCAAACTCAGGGAATTAGACTTTCTAATGGTTTAAGAAGCATAGGGGAGCGGCACACACCAGATGTCTCCCTAGCACAGTAGTTGGCAAACTCATTAGTCAACAGAGCCAAATACCAACAGTACAACAATTGAAGTTTCTTTTGAGAGCCAAATTTTTTACTTAAACTTCTTCTAACACCACTTCTTCAAAACAGAATCGCCCAGGCCATGGTATTTTGTGGAAGAGCCACACTCAAGGGGCCAAAGAGCTGCATGTGGCTCGTGAGCCGCAGTTTGCCGACCACTGCCCTAGCACGCACCAGGACTCCCTGTGAGCTCTGCACTTTTCTCAATGGTGTTTTAACATTCACAGGTGCACACAACTGGACTCTGAGCTAGAGATTCACATCAACAGCTATTTTGCTCTGGGAGCTCAGACTACATCACATATTGCTCAAAGAATAATAGATTCAAAATCAAGAAGCTTATATTTCTATTTCAAAACCATCCTCTAAGTTTTCTCATCTGTAAGTTGAGGGTGCTGAGGATGATGTGGGAGTAGTGCCTGTGATAAAGGTGGTAATGGTGATGATGATGATAAAAATAGTGTTAACACTTCTGAGCACTTTACAATTGTGATTTTCTCATTTAATCCTGATAGCAATCCTAGGAGGAAGGTATTATAGCCATTTCCATTTCAGAGATGGTAAAAATCAGGCACAGAGAAGCTAATAAACTTGTCCAGGCTCACATGGTAAGTCAGATTTCAAACCATATTGCCTCTGTCCTACAGAGCTGCAGGAAGGACCCAAACGTCTGAACCATTCTTTCAACATCTTTATACAAGATACCAACATCTCTCACTTAGACTACTGCAAAAGTTTCCTATATGGTTTTCCTGCTTCCATTCTTGCTCCATTGAAAAGCTATTTCTAAAACATAAATCTGAGCACATTACTACCTTGCCTACAATTCCCCAAACTCTTCCTATAACCCTCAGAATAAATTATTAAGTCCTGGGCCTACAGTCTCGAGTCTTTGTCTCTGACCTCATCCCCTGCCATCTCCCCTTGGTGCACGGAGCTCCGTCCAGCTGCACTGGCATGCTTCCTAGTCTGTGCGCATGCTTAACACACTGCACCGCAGGCCTCTGCCCTCGCCGTTTCCCTTAGCTGCAACGACTGCCCCTCTGACCTTCACATGGTTGGCTCCTTATCATTTGGGTGAGAGCTCAAATGTCTCTTGCTCAAAAGCTCTTTCCTGGCCACCTAAACTAGGCCTCCAGTCACTATCTATGATATCACACTAGTTCTCTTCACACCAATGACTTCTTTGTGAAATAATATTATTTATTTACTTGTCTATTGTCGAACTCTGTAAGGTCCACGTCTTTCCTATGCTGTTTCCAGTACCAACCCTATAAAAGCAACCATGGTTATTTGCCTGAATACATAGTTACTGACTATATGAACAAATAAACATGTATTGACTACTTACTCTAACCAAAGAAAACTGTATTTGTGAAAATGTTTTTTAACTATAAAAGTCTATAAGATATAGGTTAAAAATCTTTTTGTTTCTATTTCATTATAACTGTCTGAAAACAAAAATGGCCAGTGATACTGACAATAATAAACTACTGCTAATTTTAAAAGAGTTTTTATATATAAGGTACTATGATTACTAACTGTATTTCATTTAATCTTCACAACAACTTTAAATTAGATACTATTATCAGCACCTTTTATAAACAAAGAAGAAACTAGTTAACAAACTCAACACTGCAAAGTAATGGCAAAGCTGGGACTTGAGAGTTATTCTTGACTTCCCTGTTAGACATCTTTACATGGATATAAATTCTGCTTGTCTATTTTTTCAGAGTGAATTAAACTCCGCAACCCCACAATTTCTACAACATTTGGCAAACACTATTCTATATAACCATCTTGAAAGGAATACAAAGAGTAATTAAAGCAAATTGCTCTTAATTTTTAATTTAGTCTAACTTAGAAAATACAACGAAGTAAAATCCCTATATTAAAATGATTTTTAGCAGGCATTAATTTGGTCTTCCTCTGTTACTGAAAGTATATTCAAATTCAATGCAGATTCTAAAGCCTGAAGTTCCTACAGTGCTAAGAAATAGAGGAAATGCTATCTACAACATAATCTTCTATTAAAATTATGTTCCAAAGTAGCAAGAATAGACCCCACAATTGTAGCATCTGAATAGGTTATAAATATCACCGACACACACCTTTATGGTCTGCAATTACTTGAGGAAAAGCAATGTCCATAATTTAGAAAGTTACTAAAGCTAAAGACCCTGTGCAGGGAGAAGGCCTGGGCCTGATTCCAAATATGTGAAACTTGTTAGGGCCTCTAGGTGGCGCTCTTCCGTTTCCTTTTGTTTTTTGTGCAGCATTTCATGCATAAAAGGTCACCACGTTGCTCCTGATTCAAAGACCACGGCAGAATGACATTTAATTATAAGCTTGATTTAAAACAAATACATATATATATGTTTGTTGTTGTTAATCCTCACCTAAGGATCTTTTTCCATTGGTTTTCAGAAAGAGTGGGAGAGAGCGACAGAGAAAGAGAAACATTGATGAGAGAGACACATCAACTGGCTGCCTTCCCAGGTGCCCCAACAAGGATTGAGCCTACAACCAAGGTACATGTCCTTGACGGGAATTGAACCTGGGACCCTTCAGTCCATAAGCAGATGCTCTATCCACTGAGCCAGGCCAGTTAGGCCTAAAACAAAATTTTAATGACAATTTCTTTCAATATAAAATAAATCAACATCACCATAATATGTCCTGATTAGAAAACATATCTAGTTCAATTGCAGGATCTTGTCATCTGTATCCACATTTTTGGTCTCAGATGCCTTGAAAAATCTCCAGAAAAATGTAAACAAGAATTTATACACAAAAATGAAAATATAACTTTAGGCTATTCAAGGAGCCCAGGAGACATGCTACAGATAGTCTTCAGCTTTACAAGTCCCAGGTTAAGAGTCCTGGTTGCAGTAGCAATACCGAAAGACAACAGCTTCTACCTTGTCTGCCCTACAAAATATCCAGCATGTAAAGGGACAAAAGCTACGCCCTTTCATATGTTGCACAGATGGAAAAATATGACAAAATGCAGAAAGCTCAATATTTATTATCAACTCTTACTTCCTAAGTGTCATACATAGTTCATGAAATTAAATTCAAACTAGATTTGAATGTACCATTCTACATAAAACATGGGAAGAAAGTGAAAACAAAGGAAATAAAATGCTCACAATCCTAACAGAATCAACCAAATGATCAACTTTTCCAGAAGCCAAGAAGTTCTCTATTTTAATGTCAAAAATGGCTCTATCACTTGTTCCCGCCCAAGAGGCAGTGCCTTTGGTATGAACGAGGAGGAAGCACGCTGGGCAATGCAGGAATATGCTGCTCAGCTTGTGCATGCCAGAAGGGCAGTTCCTGAGAGCCCAGCATCTCTCACCTCTTGGGGAGAAATCCCTGTGGGCGGTGAAAGCTGATCCACCCCAGGCCAGGCATGCAAACCAGGGGATGCGGCGCAGGCCTGCCCTGCTCTGCCCGTGTGCTCCCAGACACCAGGATGACTGAGAGAGCTGCTGTGTGTGCATTAAAAAGTCTTCCACTTCTTTTTTCTCTCTTTTGACCTTCATAATAAACAACTTTCTCTATATTTGGACTGAGGGGGATGGGGAAAGGGAATTGAAAACCAACTTCAAATTCTCCTAAGATACAAGTCTGTTTCCAGTGTCCAGGCTAGAAGAAGTAGCATCACTTAAAGGATTCCCAGACTAAGACCGTAAAATCACGCCCCTGCAGGAAGATGCCAGACGGTGAGTGAGGCTGAGTCAGCTTGAGAAGAGGTGCAGGCAGGAGGAGGCGTGTTCGCTCCCCAAGCCTCTGGAGTTTTATGAAAGAGACAAAGTGGCCCTGGCTGGCTTGGCTCAGTGGACGGAGCATCAGCCTGAAGGGTCCTGGGTTCAATTCCCGTCAAAAGCACATGCCCGGGTTGTAGGTTCGACCCTCAGGAGGAGACATGCAGGAGGCAGTGGATCAATGGTTCTCTCTCATCATTGATGTTTCTCTCTCTCTCTCACTCTCTTTTCCTATCTGAAATCAATACAAATATAGTTTTTTAAAGAGAGAGACAAAGTGGATTGACACTGTGCTGCTGCTCCAGGGGCCTGAACCTGGAATAATTAGGAAGTAACAAGTTCAAATAAGGAAATGTCTTTCTAATTATTAGAATTGATCCGAACAACTAGGCCAGGATCCTAAGTAAGGATCTGAGTGGTCATCTTAAGGAAGGACAGAGGGTGGTCGAGTGGGCAGGGCCACACCTGGAGAACAGCTAATCGCATCCATTTCCCAGACAGGTGTTCTGAGCAAGATTTCACATGAAAAACCGAGTCCAGAAACAACTGGATAGAATGAACTCCAACTACACAAACCACGTGAAAAGGGAGTGATTTATCCTGTGAAACAGCATGCTTATTACCACTGGAAATATTTGATCCCAAGTTGGCATTTGTCACAGAAGGCCTTCTAGCATTAGGTGAGAGGAGAAATGGGAGTCCTTCAAGATTGGAGACTTTCACTGAGCTGTCTATCCCGGGGCCTACTATGAGACCTGGGGGGTAGCAGGCCCTCAACATGCCAGTTAAAAGAATACAGAACTAGATGATGACTGCTACAATTCCTTCAAACAACTTTAATAATCAAAGTATAAGAATCTGCCACTGAATAAGCATTCTCCATGCTTTAAGCTAGAAAAGGCAGATAACTATCATTTCACAGGAGACTGAAATGAGGCACTTTTTTTTTAGGAGGAAAGCTGGATCAGATGATTCCCAAGGCTTTAGAATTCTTTGTCTCGTACAGAGGAGACTTCCTTAGTAATCTTTGCTGAGGCTACATAGAATAGTCTGTCAATCAGATTACCACTTGAGGAGGCAGCTGGATATGGGCATAGCTAGAGCATCAAGGCTAGGAAACAATAAACCAAGACGTTCGGCAGGTAAGTATTCTATATAAATCCTGTGGATTTAACTGAAAGTCTTAATAATACATCTTTATTATGTTAATAATACATCTTAGCATGTTAAGAGAGTAAGAGTGAAAGACACATAGAAAAAAATAAAAAGAAACAGGGAAGGAGGGGATGAAAGATTAAAAGAACAATTCTTCAAATATATTATTTAATAATTCTTAATATTTATTGAACACTTATATGCTAGACAGAGCGCTAAACTTTTTTTTTTTTTTAAGATTTTAAAAGTTGACTTTTAGAGAAAGAGGAAGGGAGAGCAAGGGAAGGAGAGAGGGAGAGAGAGAGAAACATGATGTGAGAGCAAAACATTGATGGCTGCCTCCTGTAAGCTCCCTACTGGACATGTGCTCTGACTGGAAATTGTACTGGCGACCTTTCGGTGTGAAACTTTTAAAGTTCATTTAATTTAAGCATTTACTTCATATACCAACTCCTATAATTCATTGTATCAATTTTATAGAAAAATAAAAATAAGAGAAGTGAAAAAACTTGGCCAGGATATAAATTCTGGTCAGTCTTATGCGTTCTTAACCCATCTACTGCCTAAAATAAGTTAATTATTGATGTTTTAAGTAGTAGCCAGCATCCTATATAATAAAAGCCTAATATGCAAATCAACCGACCAGCGCAAAGAGCAGCGCTATGATGCACACTGACCATCAGGAGGAAAGATGCTCAATGCAAGAGCCTGCAGGCCCCAGGCCAGCCAAGGTGGGTGCCAGCAGCGGCCTCCCGATCACCCTGCTGGGGCCTCCACAGATTGGCCTGATCACTGGCCAGGCCTATGGACCCTACCCATGCATGAATTTTGTGCACATGAATTTTATTTGTTCTTATCTTAATAAGAACAAATAAAATCAATTTCATTCCTCTTCTAACAGATCAAGTGCCATGTAATCTCCACAGGTTTCATCATGGTAGAGTCACCTACAAGCCAAATTAATTAAAAAAAAAAAAGCTGTATGCAAAGTGTGAACTAGCTGGAAGACATGTGAAGGGAAGATGGCAAGTTGGACTAAGATAGACAGAGAAGGCAGGAACACAATGGGGAGAACTAAATGCACTACAAAAGAGAACACTTTGCTTCGCACTCGGCGTGCTGCATGGTGAGGAAGGCTGAAAACAGGCTTCCCAATCAAGGAGTCACAGACAAGGGGAAGCGCTAAGTGAAAATTCCAGGAAGCGGGTCATCAGAGTCTTCAGGCTGATCCTCTAACGGAGGGAATGCCAACTGTCCCTTTAGCCCTTCACGTAATACCTAAGTATGGGACATAGCAAAGCAGTCATTTCCAGCTCTGTGGGCAGAGGAGTGGTCTGAAAGAAGTGGAGTCACAGATTCTTTCTGACCACATAAAACTGCTAGGGAAACAGAAGACATCTATAGCCAGGCGACATGGGAAGAATGCAAGCAAGAAGCAATCAACCAGGCTTCTCACAGGTACCTGGAGGAAAGTGTATTCATTCTAATAAATACTAGGTGTTCAAAGGTAATTCCAAACACTTCACCCAAGAATTGTTTATTTTCAATAATTTTAACAAACTTCTTAATATGGTTAATTCTCCAGAGCAATTCAAATTTCAAAGAGGACTCTATTTTTCTCAAATCTCAAAATCCAAAAAGAAAAATAAACTGGCTATTAAATCTCTAAAATAGCCAAAACCGGTTTGGCTCAGTGGATAGAGCGTTGGCCTGCAGACTGAAAGGTCCCAGGTTTGATTCCAGTCAAGGGCATGTCCCTTTGTTGTGGGTACATCCTGGGTGGGGGGTGTGCAGAAGGCAGCTGATCAATGTTTCTCTCTCATCGATGTTTCTGACTTTCTATCCCTATCCCTTCCTCCCTGTAAAAAATCAATAAAATATATTTTTTTAAAATATGTTTCCCTGGAAAATGAGCAATTAAAAAAAAAGATAAATGGAACTAAAGTCTTAGACTTTGCAGAACAAGGACACTGTGTGATAAACTGCTTGAATCTCTTATCCATTCATTTTATCCAGCTCAAGTACCAGTCTGGGGAGAACTGATACTAGTTAGCAGACACATAGAACAAGACTGATACATGGTTGCAATGATGTAGCAACATAGCTTTTGTAAGAGTGTATGCACTTCCTTTATATGTTCTGGACTTACAAATGTTTGTGACCCAGAGTTCCTCTTTAATGCTATCTGCCTTTTCCAAAAAGAAAAACCATGCACAAACATGCTGTTTTTATTAATGCAAAGAAAATAAAGTTTGTCATAATGGACAGATCCTGTCATAACATGGTTAAAATAGTGTGACTATTTTGTCATCATCCCTATATAAAAAAATGAAAAAGTAAATCAATAAGAAATGTGCTCTGAACTGGCAAGATACCTTCTTTTGGTAAGAAGCGGGCCAAAGTTAGAATCCTCACTCTGCTGTGAACTGAGCCCTTAAAATGACATTTTAATATGCCCAAGGAAACCCTGTCATTGTCAGCTGTCAGCTGAGGTCAAACCTATTTTATACAGTGACTATTTTAAAACCTAAATAACACAGACCAATGATCTTGAAATAAGACATTTCTATGTATAAATAACACACACTGAATGTGCTATCCTGTAGATGAATTCAGAGATTGCATAAATGTTAAATACAAAAATATATAAAATACCAGGGGTTTTCTTCATTGCTGTTAACAATAAAAATTTTGTTATGTTGAATATTGTTAGAACAATGGTGTTGTGGAGATTAGATGATTTTTACTCTGTGAATTAAATTTGATACATGATGGACACACTGGAACTATATTAAGCATTTCTAACTTGCAAGTTAAGGGACTTTATTTGCAGTAATAATCAATACTACAGCTTCACCTAAACAAAGAAAATACACAATCTGGGAATTAATTGTAATGGAACTTAATCCATAATAGTGCTGGTTACAGTAAAATGTGACCCATAAAATAAGCACATCTAACTATATCAGTTCCTCTAACACAATGGCACTGAGGAATAAAATGCCTCATTTTGAAACCTTTTGCTTTCAGTTCTTTGGGGAAAGAATGGGAGGCCCAGGACTGAAGTACTCAGTAAAATTCCTAGAAGGATAATCAGCAAGAGATCAGACAAGAAAACGGAGATTTTTTAATTTAAATACAAATCCCAAGACCACCATTTCCTGCAAATTGTTATCAGAATGTTCTGGAATAGAAATAAAATTTCTTGTAACTACGTCTTGTGAGCCATTTTCTGTGGATGAACAGAAGCCAAAGGGAGATGGTGTGGCACAACTTAGCAAATGAAGGGGGAGCTGCTAAGAAAAGCTTCTATTAGGAATCAATAAACAGGCTGAGGGTCTCGCTCTTTGGTTTTCACAGTGTATCCACCTGAGACAGACTGAGGAGAAAACAAATGTTTGATTCATGTATCTCAATATATTAGAAAATAACACCTATTTATTGAACTTTCCTAATTTTTAACAGTTTTTCTAGGTGGCTGTAGTGCTGTCAGAATTATGACCCAAAGTTAGGAGATGCTGGCTGAAATGCTAGTGCTGTCAGTATTTACCTCTACACCGAGCCACACTGTTACACCTGTTACAGGCTTCCAATTTGCAGCTCACATTTTTTAAAATAAAAGCTTGTTGCATATTCTATCATACCATTATTCAAATATATTTTTAAGTCCTAATTTCAAATGAACAAAATTCTGGCTCAGTTTTACTAAATACTAATTTTTTTCAAGATATAATCCGGAAAAAAAGCTGGGAAGAGGAAAAGCTGCTCGCCTTCTTGCCTGTCCGTGGTTTCTTGGAGGCTGTGTCTGACACCAAAACAGCTGGGCCCAGCTATCTGGTGGGAGAGTGAGTGGCCATGCCACCCTCATCCCGGTGCATCGCCAGCGTACCTACCCCTGCAGGAGATAAACTGCACTCTGCTGAGTCTACAAGACTGAGAGAAGTTGGAGTGATTTGAAGTTGACTCGCTGTAAAGGTTTAGTGAAGTCAAAATGTCTCAAAAAATCTATGATGGTGCAGTGGTGGAGATGCAAGGAGATGCTATGACACGAACCATTTGGAAGTTGATTAAAGAAAAACTCATTTCTCCTTGTGGAACAGGACCTGCACAGCTGTGACTGAGGCAAAGAGTCGGGAGGCCACCAGGACCAGGTCACCAAGGGGGCCGCAGAAGCTGTGACGTATAATGCTGGTGTCCAGTGTGGCACCATCATCCGATGGGAAGAGGGTTGAAGAGTGCAAGATGAAACAAATATGGAAGTCGCCAAATGGTACCACCGAAATATTCTGGGAATGTTTTCAGGGAAGCTATTATCTGCAAAAATATCCCCCTTGTTTGTGAGCAGATGGTAAAATCCATCATTATAGGCCATCATGCATATGGGGGTCAGTACAGGGCAACTGATTTTGTTGTTCCTGGGCCTTCAAAAGTAGAGGTAACCTACACACTAAGTGATAGATCCAAAAAAACACACATACCTGGGTCATAATGTTGAAGAGGGGGGTGGTGTTGCCACGGGAATGTCTAATCAAGATAAATCAATCCAAGAGTCCACACACAGTTCTTTCCAGATGGCACTAAGAGTGGGCCTTTGTAGCTGGGCACCAAAAACACTATTCTGAAGAAATATGACGGGCGTTTTAAAGACATCTTTCAGGGGATCTATGACAAGCAGTTCAAATTGCAGTGTGAGGACACAAACTGCAGAGAGGACACAAATCGCAGTGCAAAGTCAGAGGGAGGCTTCATCTGGGCCTATAAAAACTATAATGGTGCTGTACAGTCCGATTCCATGGCCCAAGGTTATGGCTCTCTTGGCATGAAGACCAGCTGATCTGTTCAGATGGCAAGACAGCAGAAGCAGAGGCTGCCCATGGTCACTTCCGCATGTACCAGAACGGACAAGAGACATCTACCAATCCCATTGCTCCCATTTCTGCCCACAAGCTAAGCTTGATACCAGCAAAGAGCTCGGCTTCTTTGCCAAGACTTTGGAAGACGTCTGTATTGAGACCATCGAGGCCAGCTTCACGGCCAAAGACTTGGCTGCATTATAGGTTCACCCAATGTTTTGACTCGAATACGTTTCAGTTCGAGGACAAACTCAGAGAAAACTTGAAGATAAAAGTAGCTCAGGCCGAACTTTAAGGTCGCTCCTTGGCTTCAGAGGACAGGTGTGTTTTGGTAACTAGGTCCACTGGTTTACATTTTTCTGTTTAACACTCAAGGGAAGGGCAAAATCAATTTTTTTTAAAGAAGTCAAGAGTTTATCTTTTCTATAAGTTTACAGCCTTTTTCTTATACATACAGTTATAGCTACTCCAAGAATGTGGCTGGGACTTTTAAAATTTAAATTGTATTTTCCACTAGTAGCTTAGGAATTACTTTAATGCTGATTTGTATCCTGTCACTTTTGCTCATGTTCCAATATAAACGACCAAAATGAAGAGTGCTTGAAGGGTAAACTACGGTCACAGTTTTAGTCCCTGAAATTGTGTAAAGTAGAAATTCACTTCCTTCCCTACTCTCTGTGGCCTGGGCTCTGGGTGCTGTTGATGTAACAGGTGTCCCATCATGTGAGATCCAGGTACATCTTAAACTTGCACAAGGACTGAAACGAAGAGTGAGGGTATGACTGAAACATGTTAAAGACACAGCAGTCCCTAACGGAATGTTTCAAAATGTTTAATGTGTCTGAGGCCACTGGAGAGCTTGGGGCCCAGGAATACCCCCTGGGGCTGGTCCTGGGCTTGTCTCCTCCTCTGAGCCTGTGGGCCTATGTGTTATGCTGCCCCAAATGCACATTTTATTCAAGTGCAATAATATGAGCTGCACCTTTTTTTGGATTTATGGCCTGTTTTATTTCCTTTATATAAATGTGATTTTTCAGAAGTTAATTTTAAACACTATTCTAGTCTGTTCTTCATCTGTACTATTACTTTTAAGTAAAATTAAGTGCTAATGACTGAAAAGAAAAGAAATAATCCAGCTGTAGATGCACAAAATGTCTATTCCAAGACTCTTTTGATAATTGTAATAACTTGGCAGGTGTTTATTTATTGAGAATCCTATCTAATAAAAGAGTAATATGCAAATTGACTGTACCTCCGATCAAGCCACGCCCACAAGCCAATCAGGAGCTGGGGCGGAGCCAGCTGGCGAGCACACAGCCCCTAGGGTCGGGCGCACACTGGCCGAGGTGAAGGCCTGAGCTGGGGGGCGGGGCCTAGGGGGGCTAAGGCTGGGGCTAGAGCTGGGAGGCGGGGCTAGGGCAGAGCCAGCCATCCACCCCATTGCAGGGCCATGGCTGGGTGCCCGAGGCCTAAAGCCCAAGCCTCGGCCAGAGGCTTTAGGCCTTGGGCAGGCCGGGGATGAGCAGTCAGTAGGACATTCCCTGAGGGCTCCCAGTATGTGTGAGGGGGCAGGTTGGGCTGAGGGATCACCCACCCCCAGTGCACAAATTTCGTGCACCAGGCCCCTAGTTAAATTATAATCAAAGACAGGTAAGTTTCTGAAGCCAGACTGCCAGGATTCGAATCTCAGCTCTGCCGATGTTCTTGTCTATCAGCTCATAAGAGCAGCCTGCCTCATAGGGTGGTTTTGGATATTAAGTAAGTTAATGCAACAGTTCTCTATGAAGTGTTAAATAAATGTGAGCTATTGCCCAAATCTCTAGAGTCCTTCCACTCAGAACTTCTTCGTTTTCTCTATTTTCCTCTATAAGGTAGGATACACTTTACTTGAAAGGAGTAATAATAAATAGGGCAGTACCAGTATTTACGCACTGGTTTTCTATTATACTAGTGGCCCGGTGCACAGAATTCGTGCACGGAGGGAGAGGGGGAGTGGGTCCCTCAGCCCAACCTGCCCCCTCTCACATACTGGGAGCCCTTAGGGGATGTCCAACTGATGGCTCACCCCCAGCCTCCCCAAGGCCTAAAGCCTCACCAGAGACTTTAGGCCTTGGGCACTCAGCCATCTCCCTGCTCAGCTCAGCTCCAGCTGCCTGTGACCATCCGGCCCCAGGGGCTGGGTGCTCACCTCTGCTCCTGCGCCCCGGCCGCTTGCTCCACCCCCTGGTTGTGGCCCGGGTGCCGTGGCACTCCTGTGCTCGCCACCCCCTGCCCCCCTGCCTGCCTCCAAGCTCGGGCGACCAGGGCACCTTGGCGCTCGCCGACAGTACCGCTTTGTCTCCACCCCCAGGGCCCCCCTCGCTCTGCTCAGCCCTGCCCCCTGCTCCTGATTGGCTGGTAGCATAGCCAATCAGGGGCCAAGGTACGGTTACATTTGCATGTTACTCTTTTATTAGATAGGATAAGGTAAAATCATGGAGTTGGTAAGGGGAAGTCTGCTTACCTCTGACCTACATAGATCCAGCCTCTTTGCTGACATCGTTTGTGATTTCTGCATTCATTGACATGAAAGCACCACACAGATTTTCTCCTGCAGTACAGTATGCCTCATAGAGGAATGTGAGAAATGCTTTGAAGACTCTGAGCCCCTTAGGAGAAGAAGACTGGTGGGTGAGCTGCTGTAATCTCCTGTCCCACTCTCTCTAAACAAAATGCTTTTAGCCAGGCAAGATGCTTCGAGGTTCTTGATGAGTAAGCCAATCAGGGCCCAGTTGTCCAAGTCTAAACAGAAGCGTTTGGCAGGAGCTGCAAAGCATAGTCTCCATCAGAAGCATCTGTAAGTCTGGGCCTTCCATTCCCAGTGATAAAGTGCTGTGCAGCATTACAACTCATTAAGTCACAATGAAGTCTAGTCAATAAGGACCCCAAAATATTGTCCCGTGAGAAATTTCTATGTGCTCACTGTCACTGCAGTTTTTCCACTGTAAATTAATTTCCCTTCAGTTAAATAAATGACTGATTTTACTACATTTGCTAGCAGTATGAATAGTGAATAAGAGAAAGTAGGCTTTAAGAAGTAGGCCTCCATTGGTTTTTAAAAATGTATCAGGAGTGAATAAGTCTGGTGCTCAAAAAGTATAAGTTGTTGGTTCTCCTCAGTGGGAGGGGACAGAGAAAGCATATGCTGCCACAGAGCCAGGCACCTCTCATTTTCAGCAACAGCTCAATGAACAGCAGCTTCCAGCTTTTACTCCTTCTATAATTCAGGCTCAGTGTTAAACCTGAATACTTTCTGGGATGCTCTGAGAAATTTAATCCAAAAGCACTAGTCAAGTAAAATACATTTATAGTAGATCAAAAAGAAAGTCTATCATAGATCAAAACCTTTTTAAAACTAGAAGTCTCTTGACCTGGTCATTTACATACCACCTACACAACAAATGCGCATAAAACCAATTAATAACTCAGATAATCAGTGAGCCACCTAACTTTTTGATAATAATAAACTACTGGGGACTGGTGTAAAAGTCTATAAGTAATTGATGATGATGCAGTCTGTCATTAAAAAATATTTACTGAATGTTTATACTACACCAGGCACCGTTGGGTTTATGGAAGATGATGTGTGCAACACAGTTCTGATGTAAAAGAGTGACATTCTAGGGTAAAAGGAGGAAGACATATACTTAACTATAAAACTAGGTGGTTTAAAGTCAATTCACCCCTGAGTAAGTCCTCTTTGAAATTTATAGCATCATCATTCCAGTGCATGTCTTTGGCATATGTCAAGATGCCCACGAAGGGAAGCTTGTATCAAACAAAGAAGAACCACGCATAGAGATACCCACTAAGTGTGAGGGCACTTCATTCCGTACATCACTGACAATAAAGGGATGCTTAGAATTCTTGAACTAACTATGTCCATTTGTACTGGGTGGGCCTCCTGCACAGCTGTAGAAACTCTGGAATTCAACTCTCTAGAAGAAGCTAGACTCTGGGGCCTTCCCCACATTGCCTCCCAAACGCTAACTTAGAAAATGATACCACCTCTGCTGGAGTTTCTATATTTTTTTTTTGGCAGAAAAATAGGTGAACTCAGCTCCTGTGACAACAGCCTAAGAGAGATGGGAAAGGGTGATGGGGCAGTCAGGAAAGGCTAATATGCACAGTGTCCCCTTGGGAATTTGACCGGGAGCTCGATCACTCACTATGATGTGCATTGACCACCAGGGGGTAGTGTGGAACATGGTGGGCAACCAGCGGTGGTGACAGGGCACTGAGGGAGCGAGGAAAGGAGAAGGAAAGGAGGAGGCAAGGAAGCAAGGGGAAAGAGGGGAGGCAGGAACTGCACAGTGGGAGCACACAGGTGGCAAGGGAAGGAGGAAGTGGGGAGGTGCGAAGGTGGGGACGTGGGGAGGTGGGGAACCTGATCAGCCCTGATCACCAGCCAGGCCTAGGGACCATACTGTGCACTAATTTCATGCATTGGACCTCTAGTATAGATGATAAATGTGCATGTAAAACTGCTCATCATCATATGTCACTAGAGAATTGCAAAATAAAATAAAATACTGCCACATATCTATTAAAATATCAAAAATTTATTTAATATATTTTATTAATTTTTTTTTTTTTTTTACAGAGCAGAAGGGAGAGGGATAGAAAGTCAGAAACACCGATGAGAGAGAAACATCGATCAGCTGCCTCTTGCACACCCCCCACTGGGGATGTGCCCGCAGCCAAGGTACATGCCCCTGACCGGAATCGAACCCGGGACCCTTCAGTCCGCAGTCCGATGCTCTATCCACTGAGCCAAACCGGTCTCGGAAAAATATCAAAAATTTAAAGCACTGATAACATCAAATTCTGGTGAGAATGTGCAACAGCAGGCCCTCTCCTTCACTGCTGGTGGGAATGTTGCTTTCTCAGTGAAGGGGATCTCTGGCTGTACTTTCTAAAATAATCTACTGCTTCTGTCCCTAACCTCCTTCCCTATTTACCTTTCTCAAAGCACTTATCATTATCTGACAAGCTATTTATAAATCATTAGCTCTAAGGAACACAGTCAATTACTCTAAAATGTAATTTCCATGTGCCTCTATTTTGTCCAACCCAAATGGATGTACACTCTGTATGTTATTCCTCAAAATTAAGTCATAATTAAGCAAAACTAAGTAGATTCTTTACTTTTTAGCATTGTTGCTAAAATGTTATTTTCTTATGTGCACATTAATGGTGATTAAAAAAACTGGGTTTGGATGTCTGGTATCTCTTTTCAGTGTTAAATTTTTCTAAGAGCTACTAACTCTACTAAGCACTCATTTAAAAAAATACTTGAAGAGAACCAAGATGGCGGCATAGGTAAAACACCTATCTTGCCACCAGACACAGCAATTTTAAAACTACAACTTAACAAAAGAACAAACACCATCCAGAATCACCGGAAAGCTGGCTGAGTGAAAATTCCACAAATAAAAGTGAAGATAAGACACTGTGACTCGGAGGAGCAGCGGCGGACAGCGCTGAAGATACACGTGGAGTCAGAGGTTTGGAGGAGCGCGTGCCAGCGGATAGGGCAGGCGGCTGAAAACCGGCCAGTTTTCTTGAACGAGGGAGACAAAGACGTCCCACTGGACTGATTCTCCTGCTCTGGGCGAAGTCCAGGGAACCCACAATCATACGGGGTAAAAACTGGACAGTGGGAGGGCACGCCAAAGCTCGGGTGCTGCAGGGGTCGGCGGGCTTGTGGACAAGGCGAGCTTGTGCAGAGTGCGCATGCGCTTGGGAACAGCACAGCTGCCTGACGGCGCAGAGTGCGCTCGTGACTTGCTCTTTCATTCGGGAAACCGTCAGACTGCATTGTTTTGCGACCTTGGGTGAGACACTGGGTGTGCAGACTCATTTGGGGAGAGTCTAAATTCTCCGGCAGCCGGTGGAACTTGACAGCTGCTCTCTCTCAGAGACCCTGGGGCCGCATAGGGCAGAGCTGACGCTGTGTGCTTGGCCCGGAGACTCTGCCCATCCAACCTGAGCACAGCTGAACTTCACAGACAATTGGCCTGGAGGTCAACCCCTCCAAGTGCTAACAACGATTAACCTGAGCTTAACTTCAACAAGACTATGCAGCCCATATCCACCTCAGGTAACTGGGGAGGCTGAGCCACTGTTCCTTGTGGGACGTCTACCACACAAAGCTAATTGACCAACTCAGGAAAGCAGCCACCATGCAGAGACATGGAAAGAAATCAGATGTGAAAGAAATGGAGGGAAAAAAACGACTGGACCTGGAATTCAAAACCACTGTTATAGGGCTTTTCAAGAGGCTCCTAGAAAAGGTTGAGACCTATGAGGAAATAAGCAAGACCTATAAGGAAATGAACGAGACCCTCAAGGATATGAATGAGACCTCCAAGAAATGAATAAGACCAACATGGAAATGAATGAGTCCTACAAGGAAATGAACAAGACCTACAAGGATATGAATAAGACTCTCAAGGATATGAAAAAGGACCAACCAGAAATTAAGCATACACTGACTGAAATAAAAAATATTATACAAAGACCTAAAAGTACTCTAGAGCACCCCAAGAACCAAGTTAAAGATTTGAAATACAGAGAGGTAAAATCCACTCAGCTAAAAAAGCAAGAAACCAAAAGTATCCAAAAAATTGAAGATAGTGTAAGGGGCCTCTGGGACAACCTCAAGCATACCAACATCTGAATTATAGGGGTGCAAGAAAAGAGAGAGAGCAAGACAATGAAAACCTATTTAAAGAAATAGTGACCGAAAACTTCCCACACCTGGTGAAAGAAATTGACTTAGGAGTCCAAGAAGCGCACCGAACCCCAATATATAGGAACCCTAAGAGGACCACACCAAGGCACATCATAATTAAAATGCCAAGAGCAAAAGACAAAGAGAGAATATTAAAAGCAGCAAGAGAAAAACAGTTAGTTACCTATAAGGGAGCACCCATACGATTGTCAGCGGATTTCTCAACAGAAACGATGCAGGCCAGACGGGAGTGGCAAGAAATATTCAAAGTGATGAATAGCAAGAATCTACAACTAAGATTACTCTATGCAGCAAAGCTATCATTCAGAATTGAAGGTCAGATAGAGTGCTTCGCAGATAAGAAAAAGCTAAAGGAGTTCATCACCACCAAACCAATATTATATGAAATGCTGAAAGATATTCTTTAAGAAGAGGATGAAGAAAAAGATAAAAGTGTAAATTATGAACAACAAATACACATCTATCAACAAATGAATCTAAAAATCAAGTGAATTAATAATCTGACGAACAGGATAAACTGGTGAATGTAACAGAATCACAGACATAGAGAGGGAATGGACTGACAATTCTTGGGGAGAAAAGGGGTGTGGGAAGTGCCAGCAAAAGACTGAACAAAAATCATGCAACTATGAGAGAGGACAGTGGAGGGGGTGAGGGCGGAGGGTGGGATGGGTGCCAGATTGAGGGGAGCTATAAGGGGGAAAAAGGGAACAATGTAATTAGTAAACTGAACAATAAAGATTAAAAAAAAGAAAAAGAAAAAAAAATACTTGATACACAAGGCAAAAACATACAATGGGGTGAAGATAACCTATTCAATAAATGGTGCTGGGAAAATTGTACAGATATCTCCAAAAAATGAAACCAGACCACTTCATTACACCACACAAAAGAATAAAGACTAATGGATTAAAGACTTAAATGTTAGACACAAAACCATAAAAATCCTAAAAGAAAACATAGGCAGTAAAATATCAGACATCTATCATAGCAATATTTTTTGTGATATACCTCCTCAAGCAAGGAAAACAAAAGGAAAATAAACTAATGGGACTATATCAAACTAAAAAGTTTTTGGTCACCAAAGCAAACCATCAACCCACTGAATGGGAGAATATATTCACTAACGATATATCTGATAAAAGGTTAATATCCAAAATTTATTTAAAAAACTTACAAAATTAGATACAAAAAACCCCAACAAATTTAAAAATAAGCATAGGACCTAAATATTGACACTTCTCCAAAGAGGACATACAGTTAGCCAAGAGACATATGAAAAAACTAGAGGCCCAGTGCACATTTGTGGACTGTGGGGGAGGGTTCCTCAGCCTGGCCTGCGCCCTCTTGCCGTTGGGACCCCTTAGGGGATGTCTGACTGACAGCTTAGGCCCACTCCCTGGAGAAAGTGGGTCTAAGCCGTCAGTTAGACATCCTTAGCACTGCCACAGAGGCGGGAGAAGCTAATGCCACTGCTGATGCACTCACCAGCCATCAGCCCAGCTTCTGGCTGAGCAGCACTCCCTCTTGTGGGAGCACACTGACCACCATGGGGCAGCTCCTGCATTGAGCATCTGCCCCTTAGTGGTCAGTGTGCACCACAGCTACTGGTCGTTGGTCGATTTGCATATTAGGATTTTATTACATAGGTTGCTCAGAGAGATGCAAATTAAAACGATAATAAGTTCTCACCTCACACCTGTCAGAATGGCTACCATCAATGAATCAACAAATAACAATTGCCGGTGAGGATGTGGAGAAGAGGAAACCCTAGCGCACTGTTGGTGGGAATACAGACTGGTGCAGCCACTGTGGAGAACACTATGGAGTTTCCTCACAAAGTTAAATATGGCACTGCCACTGATGCCACTGATGTGCCAGTGGTGCCACTTCTAGGAATATATTCTAAGAAACCTGAAAAGTCAATCAGAAAGGATGATGCACCCCTATGTTTATAGCAGCACAATTTACCATAGCTAAGATCTGGAAATAGCCCAGCTAATGTTGAGGAGTGGATTAAAAAGCTGTGGTCCATTTACACCACGGAATACTATGCATCAGTAAGAAAGAAGGGTCTCTTACCCTTAAGACAGCATGGAGGGGCCCGGAGAGTATCATACTAAGCGAAATAAGCCAGTCAGAGAAAGACAAGTATCACATGATCTCACTCATATGTGGAATCTAAGGAACAAAATAAATTGATGGAGTAGATCTAGAGACATGAAAGCATGGAACAGTGTGGAACCTCAGAGGGAAGGCAGGGGAGGGAGGCTGGGTGAGAAGTAATCAACCAAAGACCTTGTATTAATATATTCATAACCTATGGACACACACAATAGGGTGATGAAGGTCTGAAACTGCCTGCAGGAGGTCAATGGGGGAAAAAGAAGAACATATGTAATACTTTTAACAACAAAGATTCAAAAAATAAATTAATTAAATTATATTTAAGAATAAACATAAATAAAGCTCAGAAGATTCAGTAATTTGCCACATAACACTAGTTGCTATATGCAGAACCCAGAGCCAAAATCAGACAACCTAGCAGGTCTCTCCGATACTGAAGCCTGCACATGGCTCCTACCCAACCTTCCCTCCAGAGGGGACTGATTCAGCAAACTGGAGCTAAGAAAGGTTAAATGGGCCCTTTATGCTCCATCACTCAATTCCTAGGATAACATGTCTAACTTTTCATGAAACCAGTCATAGCTGCATGTTGGTAACACCCTTACCTGTGGACATGAAAAATGGGATGCGGAACTTCCCACTCAACACTCGGGCCCGCAGATTCTGCAGTGTGCTCCCATCAAACGGCAGGGCACCACACACAAGCACGTAGAGGACGACTCCAAGGCTCTGCATCCCAAACAGAGAGTGCATGCAATTAATCGCATCAGAAGAAACAAAGAGGCCATTATAGCATTTGTCTGAAGAATATGTGAGTCACACACAAGATAATGGAACAAACGTCCTCCTTTTTTTATTTATGAGAAATAACATGGGGCATTGTCAAGGCCAACCATCTTTAGAATCATTAACATTCTTCTTTGCTTCTAGACACTAGCTGGGGATGTGCAGGAGCAATCTAGAACTGTGTTCAGTATTCATCCTCTAGAAAGACAGCAAGAGCGACAACAGAAAGAATCTGTTCTTGGCAAGGGCACCCACCCAACTGCCCTGGGTTTTTTCTTCTTGCACTGGCAAAGGGGGAGTTTGAAATCTGTGGCTCAATCCCTAAGACAACTGCTGGGGGAAAGATTGCATAAAGAACTGGGAATTCAGCCCTGGCTGGTTTGGCTCAGTGGATACAGCACTAGCCTGCGGGCTAAAGGGTCCTAGGTTCGATTCTGGTCAAGGACACATGGCCAGATTGTGAGCTTGATTCCCAGTAGTGGAGTGCAGGAGGCAGCTGATCAATGATTCTCTCATCGTTGATGTTTCTATCTCCCTCTCTCTCTTCCTCTCCAAAATCAGTAAAATTATATATATACTAGTGGCCCGGTGCATGAAATTTGTGCACATTAAAGGGGGATTAATTAGAGCAAATAATTTAATATTGCTATTTGCCCTTTCTCTATAATAGAAGTCTCAGAGATGAAAGAAAATTAGTAAAATGTATACGAAAACTTTCCTCCTGTCGGCACACCACGGGACACAGAGTCAAGTCCCTGCCCACCCACATTCACCTCAAAATCGCATGAAATCCAGACCCAGCTGCCCACCCCCACATTGGGCTAGATCCAGACCTGGCCATTCCAACTCTTGTCAAGTCCTGCCAGGCAGGAGGTGTAGTCTCAGGTCCCCGGACCCAGCACCAGGACAGGGGCATGGCCTGAGGTCCCCCAGCCCAGGGCAGGGCAGGGGGCATGCCTTGAGGTCCCCTGTCAAGCCCTGCTGGGTGGGGGGCATGGCATGAGGTCCCCCATCAAGCCCTGTCAAGCAGGGGTGTGCAGCCTAAGGTCCCTGACCTGGCACCAGAAAAGGGGCACAGCCTCAGTTCCCTGACAAGCCCTACCAGCAGGGGGTTGCAGCCTCAGGTCCCCCGTCAAACCCCGCTGGGTGGGGAGCATGGCCTGAGGTCCCCTGTCAAGCCCTGCCAGGCAGGCGGGTGCAGCTTCAGGTCCCCTGGCCCAGTGCTGGGGCAGAGGGTACAGCCTGAGGTCCCCTGGCCGGGTGCTGGGGTGGGGGGTAAGGCCTAAAGTCCCCTGTCAAGCCCCACCTGGTGGGGAGCACAGTCTGAAGTCCCCTAGGCCAGCACCAGGATAGGAAGCACACCTAGAGGTCCCCCATCAATCCCTGTCGGGCGGGTGTGTGTGGCCTCAGGTCCACTGGCCTGGTGCCAAGGCGGGGGGCATGGCCTGAGGTCCCCTGTCAACCCCTGCTGATTGGGGGGTACAGTCTGTGGTTCCCTAGCTCATCACCAGGAAGGGAAGCACACCTTGAGGTCCCCTGTAAAGCCCCAGGTCGGGAGGGCATAGCCTCTAGCTCCCTACTGATTGCTTGTTAAGACTCCTTAGGGGAACTTGGCCTCAGCTGTGGGTGTAACCATCTTTTGTGATGAGTGATTGTTAATTAGCATATTCCCTCTTTGTTAGATGGGATACTAAGAGCCCAGTGCACAAAATTCGTGCACTGGGGGAGGGTTTCTCAGTCCAGCCTGCCTCCTCTCACATATTGGGAGGCCTCAGGAGATGTCCTTCTGATGGCTTAGGCCCGCTCCCTTTGTGGGAGGAGACTGGGCTGTTCAGGGGAAGGCACCAGCCGCATCACCCCACTGCTGTAGCCACTGCCAGTCACCAGAACCACCAAGGTGTTTTCATCAACACAGACTCCTGTCCATTCACCATGAAAAAATTACAACTTTCTTTAGGTATTTTCAAGATGTGTCTTTCATAGGATATTTTCTTTCTTTCTTTCTTTCTTCCTTCTTCCTTCCTTCCTTCCTTCCTTCCTTCCTTCCTTCCTTCCTTCCTTCCTTCCTTCCTTCCTTCCTTCCTTCCTTCCTTCTTTCTTTCTTTCTTTCTTTCTTTCTTTCTTTCTTCATCTGTGAATATATTTCATTGATTTTTAGAGAATGTGGAAGAGAAAGGGAGACAGAGAAACATCAAAGTGAGAGGGACACTTTGATTGGTTGCCTCCTGCATGAGCCCTGACCCGGGGATCGGCCAGGGAGGAGCCTGCAATCTAGGTACATGCCTTTGATCAAAACTGAACTCAGACTCTGCAGTCAGCAGGCTAAAGCATTATCCACTGAGCCAAACTGGCTAGGGCAGGATATCTTAGCCCTCCAGCAGCAGACCTTCATTTTTTTCTCTAGGAGTGTGGTGGAAAAACCTTAGATCACCTTTTTGGATTCTTATTACCCAAGTTACTAAGAATATTACCAGTGGCAAACAGGGAGCTTAGCCAGAGTGGTCAGAAAAGGTGTTTCCTCTAGTTCACACTGATCCCCTAGGCCTGGACAGGGGCCCCTCAGCTCCCTCTGATGTCTGGCTCCTGCTCCCTCAGATGGCTGGCCCCCTCTCCCTCCGATAGCTGACTCCCTCTCCCTCTGATCGCTGGCTTCTGCTCCCTCAGATCACTGGCTCCCTCTCCCTCTGTTCGCTGTCTCCCTCTCCCTCTGATGGCTGGCTACCACTCCCTCCGATGGCTCCCTCTGATCACTGGTCTTGGAGCCTGGGCCCTGCAAACCCCCCTCCCGGCCCCTGCTCCCTCCTATCACTGGATTAGTCCCTGGCCAGGCAGGGACCCACTTGGGTCCAATGGCAGGCTTCGCTCTGCCCAGGAGTCCCCCTGGCTAGACCCTGGGCACCTACATATGCAAATTAACCACCATTTTTATTGGGTTAATTTGCATACTCACTATGATTCGCTGTGGGCTTAGAGGTATGGTCAATTTGTATGTTTCTCTTTTATTAGATAGGATATATTTTTTAAATATATTCTATTAATATTTTACAGAGGAAGGGAGAGGGAGAGAGAACCAGAAACATTGATGAGAGAGAACACATCTATCAGCTGCTTCCTGCATACCCCCTCCTGGGAATGCGCCCACAACCAAGATACATGTCCTTGACCAGAATCAAACCTGGGAGCCTTGAGTCTGCAGGCCGATGCTCTATTCACTGAGCCAAACCAGTTAGAGCAATAAAATTATATATTTTTAGAAATAAATAATTCTTAAAAAAAAAAAAGAACTCGGAATTCAAAGAGAGGTGAGCAAGATCTGAATTCTCATGCAGCATTTTGTGTCTCCTGGGATGAAGACAGTTGTCATTAGTCCAGGGTAGTTAATGTTATGGGCATAAGAAAAGGTAGTCACATACCCAGATATCCACTTTGGGCCCATCATACTCCTTTCCTTCAAAGAGTTCAGGTGCAGCATAGGGAGGACTACCACACCAGGTCTTCAGCAGCTGCCCAGGAGTGAAAAGGTTACTGAAGCCAAAATCTAGAAAGGCAAATGAACATAACTCATGTTATCTTAACCTAGCAAACACTAGCTTCTAATCACTGGAATAAAGGTTCTGAGTCCTTAAGTTTGAATATTCAGTGTGAAAAGAGAACATTCAGAAATTATATAACCAGGCACTTAATCTTAAAATAACAGAGCTATAGATGAGCTGGAATGCAAAAGTTATCTGGGTAACTAACAGTATCATTGGTTTATGTCAGAAAAATAAGCACTGTTCCCTTCAAAAATATAGGCTGAGCGAGGCAAGTGTACTTGATCCTCTAAGGACAAAAATGAAATTGGATAATGATGGATGATAACACCACATAAGAACCATCCTATCTAATAAAAGAGTAATATGCTAATTTGACCATGCCTTCGCTACACTACCAGCCAATCAGGAGTGGGGGGGCGGAGCTAAGGTATGTGTGAGGCGAGGGGCCCTGCCCCTCGCGTCCCTTCCGCTGCTCCGTAGGCCTGTGGAGGGACGGGGATGCAAGGGGTGGGAGGAGCGGGCCCATTCATGGATGAGTATGCAAGGGGCAAGACGGGCGGGGCCCACGGAGGGACAGGGATGCAAGGGGTGGGAGGGGTGGGCCCATTCGCAGAGGGACGGGGAAGCAAGGGGCGGGAGAGGCAGGCCCATTCGCAGAGGGATGGGGAAGCAAGGGGAGGGAGGGGCGGTGCCGTCACAGCCCCATAGTCGGAGACAGAGACTGCAAAGCAGCTCCTGAGCCCCCGGGCACCCGGCCAGCTCCCCACTGGCTGCACTCTGGGCCCCTCAGCTCCCCACCGGCTGCACTGTGGGCACAGGGGCCCCTGGGCCTCATCTTGCTGCTCCAGCATCACCCCCTCCCCCCTTCCCGGGCCGGGCCGGCACAGAGGGCACCGCAGCCCAGTGCCAGGCTCTCCCCCTCAGAGGCAGTGGCACATGTCCTGACACCAGCTTCCTGGGCCGCCCTCACCTCCTAGGACCTGGGGGGGCCACCAGGTGTAACAAGGTTGAGTCCGAGGCCAGTGTTGTCCCGAACTGTCTGCTCTTCTCCAATGAAATGACAGGTGGGCCCCGTGGGCTGCCGAGTGGGGTGATGGGCGTGCCTGCTGCACGGGGGGTGGGGGGGGTGGGGGGGCCGGCTTCCACACCAGGCCTTGTCCAGAGCCCTGCCTGGCTACAGGCTGGATGGTGCCACTGCCCCTCAGGCCCTGCCCTACTCGGCAGCCCGCCAGCAGCTCAGTTGGTTGAGCGTCATCCCCGTCGAGATGGGCCAGACATGCCAGACATGCCCTGGAGCCCTCCCGAGGCCCCTCCCCAGCTGGCCAACCTCCCACGTCCCTCCCCGGCCCTTACTGTGCCCTGGTGGGGACCCTTTGCCTGAGGAGACCCCCCACGCACAAATTTCGTGCACCGGGCCCCTAGTAAATACATATAAGCCTACTCAACTGGAACCAAACTGTCCTATGACTTTTACTTCCCATGTCAAATACACTTAGACACTGACTTTAAAAATCAGACAAAGTGACATTATTATTATTGCTAGAGGCCCAGTGCACAGATTCATGCATGGGGAGGGGGTCCCCTCATCCCAGTCACACCCTTTCCAATCTGGAACCCCTTGGGGAATGTCTATCTGCCTCTCACAATCCAGAACCACTGGCTCCTAACCGTTTGCCTACCTGCTTGCCTAATTGCTCCTAACTGCTCCCCTACTGGCCTGACTGCCCCTAACCCCCTGCTGGCCTGGTCACCCCTAACTGCCTTTGCCTTGGCCCACACCCAGGACCCAGGATTCCCTCCTCCAGCTGGTCACAGGCACCCAGGACCGGGGCCGGCTTTAGCTGGGCCGGCTGAAGCCGCAGGGGACCATGAGGTGGGCAGCTTGTCTCTCTCCCAGGCCAGGCTGCAGGGACAGGTGCAGGTGCAGCCACTGGTGCCTGGGACCACAGGGCGTGTAGCTTGTCCCTCTCTCGGAATGCAGGTGCAGCCGCTGGCACCCGGGACCATGGAGCAGGTGGCTTGACCCTCTCCTGGGCCGCAGCCTGGCAGGTCCCCATTCCTTTCTTGCGAGCTCATGTGTGCCTGGTTGGTCCCCATTCCACTCTCCCCAGTGTTGAGTGTCTGAGCAGTTACAACGTGAGGGTGTGACATTAGGCTGTGATGACCATTTGCATATTAGCTCTTTACTAGTGGCCCGGTACACGAAATTCATGAACATTAAAAGGGAATTAATTAGAAGGAATATTTTAATATTGCTATCTGCTCTTTCTCTATAATAGAAGTATCAGAGATAAAATAAATTTAATAAGTTTATATGAAAATCTCCCTCCTGCCAGAGTCTGGGGCGCACTGCGGGACCCAGAGTGAAGTCCTCTCTCAACCATGTGCATCTCAAAATCGTGCAGCCAGCCCCACCCCACCAAGTACCACCAAGTAGGGGTAGGGGGGGGCGCAGCCTCAGGTCCTCCGTCAAGCCCCACAGGGCAGGCAGTGCAGCCTCAAAACCCCCGACCAGGTGCTGGGGTGGGGTGCATGGCCACAGGTCCCCCGGTCCCAGCATGGGGTACCCAGGCTCAGGTCCCCTGGCTCTGGTGCTGGATGGGGGTATGGCCTCAGGTCCCCCAGCCCTGGGGTGGGAGCATGACCTCAGGTCCCCTGTCCCCAGCATGAGGGCATGATGGTGTGACAACCATTTGCATATTAGCTCTTTATTATATAGCATTATATAGAACTAGAGGTTCAGTGCATGAAATTTGTGCATGGGGGTTGGGGATTCCTCAAACTGCCTGCACCCTCTCTAATCCAGGACCCCTTGGGGGATGTCCGACTGCCTCTCCCAATCTAGGACTACTGACTCCTTACTGCTTATCTGCCTGCCTGATCTCCCCTAACCCCTCTGCCTGCCTGCATGATCTTCCATAACCACCTCTACCTGCCTGCTGATCCCCCTCTCAACCACCTCAGCCTGCCTACCTGATCGTCCCTAACTGCTCTCCTACTGGCCTGATCACCCATAACTACCTCTGCCTTACCCTGCACCCAGAACCCAGGATTCCCTCCTCTGGCCAGTCACAGGCACTTGGGACCCGGGCTTCCCTCCCTTTGGTTGGCTGCAGGCACTCAGAACCTAGGTCAGCTTTGGGCAAATGGCTTCGCCTGGACCACAGCCCCAGAGATCCAGAACTGCGGGGTGGGTCACTTGTCCCTCTCCTGGGCCACAGCCTGGCTGGTCCCCATTCCTCTCTCGCGAGCTCATTTTTGCCTGACTGGTCCCCATTCCTCTCTCCTCAGTATTGAGTGTCTGAGCTGTTACAGTTGATGGCATGAGGGCGTGATAACCATTTGCATATTAGCTCTTTATTATATAGAACTAGTGTCCCGGTGGACGAAATTCGTGCACAGGGGGAGGGGAGGTCCTCTCAGCCCAACCTGCCCCCTCTCACATACTGGGAGCCCTTAAGGGATGTCTAACTGATGGCTCACCCCCAGCCTACCCAAGGGCACTCAGCCATCTCCCTGCTCAGCTCAGCTCCAGCTGCCTGTGACCACCCGGCCCCAGGGGCTGGGCGCTCACCTCTGCTCCCGTGCCCCGGCTGCTTGCCCCACCCCCTGGCCACCTCCCATGCTCGCCCCGCCCCGCTCCCCAGCTGCCTCCAAGCTTGGGTGGCCAGGGCACCGTGGCCAGACCTCATGCCGCTCGGCCCCGCCCCTCACCCCCATCCCTTCTCCTGATTGGCTGGTAGCATAGCCAATCAGGAGCCAAGGTATGGTCACATTTGCATATTACTCTTTTATTAGATAAGATATTATATAGGACTAGAGGATCGGTGCATGAAATTCATGAATGGGGGGTGGGGTTCCCCAGCCTGCACCCTTTCCAATCCCGGACCCCTTGGAAGATGTCCAACTGCCAGTTTAGGCCCAATCCCCTAAACTGACAGTCAGACAACCCTCTCACAATCCTGGACCGCAGGCTCCTAATTGCTCACTTGCCTGCCTGCCTGGCTGGTCGCCCCTAACTGCCCCTCCTGCCAGCCTGGTTGCCCCCAACTGCCCTCCTCTGCTGGTCTGGTCACCCAAACTGCTCCCCCACTGCCCCTGCTAACCTGGCCTCCTGCAACTCTTCCTCCTGCCAGCCTGGTCGCCCCACGCAGGCTGCTAGTTCAGTTGTTTCGTTGTCCCTCGCTAACCCCCTGCTGGCCTAGTTGCCCCACGCAGCCTGCTTGTTCAGTCATTTGGTCGTCCCTCACTATCCCCCTTGCCAGCCTATTCACTCTACACAGCCTGTTTTTTCCGTCATTTGGTTGTCCCTCACTAACCTCTGCCAGCCTGGTTGTAGGCAGCCATCTTGTGAGGGCATGAGGTTCAATTTGCATATTAGCTCTTTATTTAATAGGATTATTAAAGCTGTTTATTCAAAATAAAGAATATGCAACTTGTTTATAAACTAGAGGCCCAGTGCACAAAATTTGTGCATAGGTAGGGTCCCTTGGCCTGGATGGTGATCAGGGCCAATTGGGGCCTTCTGGCTGCTGGCTGGGGTCTCCCTTCCCCAGCTGCTTTCCTTAATTCTGCACCACCCTCTGGTGGTCAGCGCACATCATAGCGAGCAATTGAACTCCCGGTCTCCTGAGGGGACACTTTGCATATCAGCCTTTTATATATGTACTAGAGGCCTGGTGCATGAAATTCATGCACGGGGTGGGGGTGTCCTTCAGCCCAGACTGCACCCTCTCCAATCTGGGACCCCTCAGGGATGTCCGACTGCCCATTTAGGCCCGATCCTACTGGGATCGGGCCTAAATGGGCAGTCAGACATCCTTCTCACAATCCAGGACTGCTGGCTTCCAACTACTTGCCTGCCTGCCTTCCTAATTACCCCTTACCCCTTCTGCCTGCCAGCCTGATCACCCCCTGGCTGCCAGGGGTTCAGAGTAGGGAGGGATGAATAGGTGGGCCACAGGTGATCTTTAGGGCAATGAAACTGTTCTGTCTGATACTACATTAATGGTACATTTGTCAAGACCATAAGATGTTCAACACAAAGAATGAACCCTAATGTAAACTGCAGATTTTACTTTTGTTAATAATGTGTTGATAAAGGCTTATCAATTGTAATAAATGTATCACATTAATTTAAGATGCTAATAATAAAAGCTTTAATGTGGTGTGGCTGGGCCTGGGGGCGGCGGCGCGGGTCCAGACCCCCTGCTGGGTCCGGGGCGGCCATCAGGACCTCCACTGCCACCCCAGGTTTGCCGAGGCCGGGCCTCGGGGCGGTGGCATGGGTCCGGACCCTCTGCTGGCTCTGAGGCTGCAATTGGACCCCACCGGCCCAGAGACCACCTTGGCCTGCTGGTGCTGCAGTGGCCCTGCCCCTTGCCTCACACGTGCCTCGGCCCCACCCCCTCTCCTGATTGGCTGGTAGTGTAGTGAAGGTACAAATTTGCATATCACTCTTTTATTAGATAGGTTATTGAACAAAAAATGGTTTCATTTTAGCTTCAATTTCCCTCCTTCTTTTCTCCACCTCCCACTGTTTAAACAGAGAGGAGAGCCCTAGCCAGTTTGGTTCAGTGGATAGAGGGCTGGCCTGCAGAATGAAGGGTCCTGGGTTCAATTCCAGTCAAGGGCACATGCCTGGGTTGTGGGCTCAATTCCCCAGTAAAGGACATGCAGGAAGCAGCCAATTAGTGATTCTCTATCATCATTGAGCAAGAAGGTAATGATATGATTTGTGTAACATTCTCTCTCTCTCACCCTCTCCTGAAATTATATATATATAAGATATATATATATATATATATATATATATATATATATATATCTCACATATATATATATATATAAGATAGCAGATAGAAGGAATGAAGTTTGGGGAGGAATACTAAGAAAATGAACAAGCATGACAGACTTATAAGCAAACAAGTCACTGATTTATAAGTACTTTTATGTTTATCACTATTTATACGAACAACTCTTATGTATACCACATTGGAATTCCTGCCTGCCACAGGCCTCCCATATTCCCTGAGGTCACAGCATCTGAAAGTCTTCTCCTTCCTAGTTTTACTCTCATTAACAACCCCAACCCCTTTGCTGTCTGGTTTTCTTCTTTCTCCCACCTACAGAATGTGAGCTCTATCTCAAGAGGCAGGTGCTGACTCTGTTCCGGCTTGGGATTAACTCTTCTGGTGCCATCGTTCCTACTCTCATTTGTTTGGTAATAACCCTAGATTTGTATCTCTGACTCAAGTTGCAACTCTTAAGTTCTTGGCATGAACTTCTAATCCTTGCCTAGAAAGAAACACCTCAAACTCATCCAGCTCGTCATTTTCCAAAATCAAGCCTGCTCTTCGAGTGATGTCCCCATGGTCATCGATGGCATTCCCAACCCAGTTAGTCACCACCTTTCTTCCCTTCCTCACTGCCTAGTTTAAACTGGTAAAACTCAACTTCACCTACCCCTAACTGTGCCCTGAATCCATCTCCTCCTTTCTCTTTAGATCCCCACCATCTCAGTTCATATTATGATCATCTCTGACACAGACTGATGCTATTGCTTATTTTCTGTGCCTATTAGTTCTCTCTAAGCCAACCATTCATTGCACAATGAATGTTACACAAATCATATTGTTACCTACTTCTCAAAAACATTTGGTGGCTCCATTCTGCTTACAGATTAGTTGAAACCTCTCAGCACTGTCATTTAAGGTCCTTCATCATCCAATTCGACCTTACCTTTCCCACTTATACCTGGTCATTCTAGTATTAATAGCCTACTTATATCCTGTGTTCATGTGCCTTACTTTTGCTATTTCCTTTCTGGGCCTTGCCCCTTTCTTTCCTTTCCCCATTTGAAATGTCACTCTGTTTCAAGGCCCAGTGAAGTGTTACTTCCTGTATGAAGCCTTAACTGAGGTCCACCATAAATACCAGGCCAATGGCTTCCTCCTCTGTGCCTCCACGTCCTTTGTTTATACCTCTACATCCCTTATATCACACTCAGTTATATTATTGTGTTTATTCCCTCGAAGAGTCAGTAAGTGGGAGAAACATTTCCATTTGTCCTAACCTTCATAGTTTCCATACACAACAGGGTCTCGAGAAAAGGCCACTAAACTCAACTGCAATAGAGTCACTGGGCCGATCCTCTCACCACCACCTCATACCGATAATGGCAGCTGGTCAGCTCGGAGCCACTACGTCCTTGCAATCTCTCCTAAGGTTCTAAAATTAACCGAATGATACAAGGGGGTAGAGGTGAGGGCCATTATTAGAATCCCATTCTAGTTACTTCTTTGAGAAATCAAAAACTCTCATTCCTTAATGGAAAATAAGTGTCTCTTTGGTTAAAAGGAGGTCAAGCAATACATTAAAACCAGTTGACTTGAAAATATACAGGAAACTTCTCACTTGAATCACAAATGCTCTATGTGTAAATAATAACCTTTCTATCTTTCCATGCTGCTGGGCAGGGGAGGCACAAAGTTAACGGCATGAGTTTGTTTATTATATCTACCAAACAGGAAATCTTTGCAAAGGAGGTGATATCAAAGGGAACACTATCTTCAGCTATGGCTACAGGCTAAGATCGTCATTAGGTGTTTATATGAGAAATGAATGCACAAGAATGAATGATATGATTACACCCTGAC
This sequence comes from Antrozous pallidus, assembly GCA_027563665.1. Classification (NCBI taxonomy): domain Eukaryota; kingdom Metazoa; phylum Chordata; class Mammalia; order Chiroptera; family Vespertilionidae; genus Antrozous; species Antrozous pallidus. The sequence goes on from CM050520.1 coordinate 84,575,855, forward strand.
AATTAGAGAGGCCACATCCAAGGAAGCACCTGCTTCCACAGCATGTCATAGACAAAAGCTGGTTTCCACAGCTAGGCCCAATGACCAACAGCAAGATTCATCCACAAAGCCCCATCCATTTGCTCTTATTTCCTACTAGAGGCCCGGTGCACAAAATTCGTGCATGGGTAGGGTCCTTAGGCCTGGCTGGTTATCAGGGCCAATCAGGGCCTTCCTTCCACTGCTGGACAGGGCCTTCCTTGTTCTGTGCTTGGTGGTCAGCATATGTCACAGCAAGTGATAGAACTCCCAGTCTCCTGGTTGAATTCCCACAAGGACAGATTACATATTAGGACAAATTATACACACACACACACACACACACACACACACACACACACTCACATACTCTAGTGGCCCGGTGCACGAAATTCATGCACATTAAAAGGGTATTAATTAGAGAAAATAATTTAATATTGCTATTTGCTCTTTCTCTATAATAGAAGTATCACAGATTTTTTAAAAATAGTAAAATGTATATGAAAACCTTCCTCCTGTCAGAGTCTGGGGCACACTATGGGACCCAGAGTCAAGTCCCCAGTCACTCACATGTGCCTCAAAATCACATGAGACCCAGATCCAGCCGCCCTCCCTCCCCCGCATTGGGATAGATCCAGACCCAGCCAGTCCCACCCTTGTCAAGCCCCACAGGGCACGGGGCATCTTTGGGCCCCCTGGCCCAGCACCAGGATGGGGGCGCAGGCTCAGGTCTCATGTGAAGCCCTGCTGGGTGGGGGGCACAGCCTGAGATCCCCTGTCAAGCCCAGCCAGGCAGAAAGGGCACAGCTTCAGGTCCCCTGGCCTGGTGCTGGGGCAGAGGGTATGGCCTGAGGTCCCCCAGTCTAGTGCCAGGGTGGGGGTGTGCCTTGAAATCCCCTGTCAAGCCCTGCCAGATGGGGGGCGTGGCCTGTGGTCCCATCAAGCTCTGCCGGGCAGGGGGAGCAGCCAGAGGTCCCCTAGCCCAGCACCAGGATGGGAAGTACACTGGGTGGAGGGCATGGCCTGAGGTCCCCTGGCCTGGTGCCGGGGTAGGGGTTGAGGCCTGAGGTCCCGTCAAGCCCCTCTGGATTGGAAGAGGGTATAGCCTCAGGTCCCTGCGGATTGCTCTTTCACCCTCCCGCGCGCCATGCTCGGCCCCACCCCCTGCTCCCCTGCCGCGCTCGGCCCCGACCCCCGCTCCTGGTTGGTTGGTAGCGTAGCGAAGGTATGGTCAAATTTGCATATGACTATTTTATTAGATAGGAGAACTAGAGGCCCAGTGCACATTTGTGCACGGGGTAGGGGGTTGTCCCTCAGCCCAGCCTGCACCTTCTCCAATCTGGACTCATCGAGGGATGTCCAACTGTCCATTTAGGACTGAGGGATCGGGCCTAAATGGGCAGTCTGACATCCCTCTCACAATCCAAGACTGCTGGCTCCCAACTGCTCGCCTGCCTGCCTTCCTGATTGCCCCTAACCACTTCTGCCTGTGAGCCTGAGCACCACTTCATGATACCCTGGACTTCTTTTTTGGTTGAACAAGGAGCAATCCAAAACAGATGGAAACATATTAGGCAGAGCCTGCAGCCAGTTCCAATGTTCACAGTCACTGTTAAGGTCATATAGTACTGCTACAACTGACGGTCAATCCCTCCCACAGTAATCTGAGCTTCACTTCATTGTTATAAGTAAACTAGAGGCCCAGTGCACGAAATTCGTGCACAGGGGGTGGGAAGTGTAGAGGGGGGGTGGTGTCCCTCAGCCCAGCCTGCAAAGATGCCAGCATCCTTCACCCTGGCCTCTAGTCAGAGGTCCCTCTCCTCCTTCTGCACAGCCTCTGGGGAGATGCTTGTCCTGGGGCCTCCTCGGGGCCCCGGCACATGACACCCTGTTGAGTACTTGGGAGCTTGGGCTTTCAGGTCTGGCTTCCCCACCTGGCATGGTGCGCATTTGCTGCCATGGGAACAGCGGCTCAGGAGTCACCCCCTTGGACCATACTACTTGCGAATGGGGGGGCGGCTTTGGCGGCAGTGAATTGATGCCTGTAGTGTGCCCGCCGGACATCCCCCTACCACGGGCCATGCTGGTTGCGTCTGAACTGCGGGCTGCAGGTGGAGGATGCTAGCACCCATAGGGCTCCATCAGCATCAGGAACTGGAAAGACCCATTTTTCTGGTTCTTCCCCTCCCTCCACACAGCTGGCCCGTTCCCTCTCTCTGACCCCTCGCAGCCTGGCTGGTGGGGCATGGATGCTGCACGCACTCGTGGCCCTGGCTGGCCCCTTTCCTCCCTCCCTGCAGGCAGTCCAGTGAAGTGCAGACGCTGAGCTTGCTGTCCTGGCCTGTTCTCTCCTTCTGCACGGCCAGGCGGGCCGGTGAGGCATGGATGCAGAGCTCACTGTCCCGGCAGGCCCATTCTCTCAGTGGCTGTAGCCATCTTGGCTGGGATTTATTTGCTCCTGATTGGCTGATGGGCATGGCTTGATCAGAGGTAGGGTCAATTTGCATATTACTCTTTTATTAGACAGAATAGCTTATAAGTAGGGATAGAAAAAAAAGTGAAGTGGGAAAATACTTATTTATCCTATATAAAAAAGTAATATGTAAATTAACCATCACTCTGCTATACCAAGTCATGCCCACCAGCCAATCAGGAGTGAATATGCAAATTAACCCAACCAAGATGGCTGCAGCCACAGAGCAAGCAGGAGGCTTGGGTTTCCCTGGCAATGGAGGAAGCCAAGCTTTCCACACACCTTGGCTGGCCCAGGCCAAGTTTCAATTATAGAAGGTAAATAAATCCCAACAAAAATGGCAGCAGCCAAGAAGCTGAAGAGAGCAAGAGGTTTGAGTTGTCCCTGGTGATGGAGAAAGCCAAGCTTCCACAGCCCTGGCCTGCCTTGGCCTTCGCTCAAGGCCACAAAGTTTCAATTATAGAAGATAAATAAATTCCAACAAAAATGGCTACAGCCACAGAGCAAGCATGAGGTTTGGCTCCACTCAAGGCTGCAAAGTTTCAATTACAGAAGATAAATATCCCAGATACCAGGGCCTCCTCTTTGGTTTCCGGGGGGCGTGGTCGGCCTGCAAGCCATCACAGGCCTCTCGCCCAGGCCGCCCCATGCCCCAAGGGAACCCCCACCCTGATCTGGGACATCCTTCAGGGCAAACCAGCTGGCCCCCACCCATGCACCAGGCCTCTATCCTTCCTATCTAATAAAAGAGTAATATGAAAATTGACCATCACTCCAACACACAAGATGGCTGCCCCCATGTACACACAAGATGGCCGCCACAAAATGGCCAGCAGGGGAGGGCAGTTGGGAGGGACCAGGCCTGCAAGAGAGGTCAGTTGGGGGCGATCGAGCCTGCAGGAGAGGGCATTTAGGGGTGATCAGGCCAGTGGAGGAGGAAGTTGGGAGTGACTGGGCCTGCAGGGAAGGGCGGTTAGAGGGCTGGGGGTCAGGCCTTCAAGGGAGAGCAGTTAGGGGTGATCAGGCCTGCAGGGGAGGGCAATTAGGGGCAAACAGGCTGGCAGAGGAGCAGTGAGGCATCTATCAGTTTGGCAGGGGAGTGGTTAAGGGATGATCAAGCTGGCAGGCAGAAGCAGTTAAGGGCAATTAGGAAGGCAGGCAGGTGAGCAGTTGGGAGCCAGCAGTCCTGGATTGTGAGAGGGATCCCAGATTGGAGAAGGTGCAGGCTAGGCTGAGAGACACCCCCTCCCTTGCACGAATTTTGTGCACCAAGCCTCTACTCCTAAATAAACAACCTCACCAGGAAACACTGTGACAAGATCCTTCACATTTTAAAATCTGAAAACTTCTGAGGACTCATATCCCCAATATTGCACTTGCAATTAGAGATAAAGACCAAATATAGAAATAATTTTGATGCTTGGTTCATTTCTCAATGGACTAAGGCAGGGGAGTGGAGGGGTACATGCTGTCAGGTAATGGTGCCAAGTGGAACTTGAAATAACTTAAAAACACACACACACACACACACACACAAATATCAGTACCCATGTAAGAACACTATATAAATAGGACGTAGACTGGTACTTACAGGGACTGTTAAAATGGAACATGACACATAGGAACTAATCTTCCTTTTTCTATACAATAGGACTTAATCTGGAAATCATGTGACACAAAAGCTTTATTTGGAATTGAACAAAACAAGAGTCTACTGTGTGGGTTTCAAAATAATACTTGTAATGAAGGATGAGTTTCAAAGTTCCCAGGAGTCATTTATTATTCACTCTTAAAAATGGGTACTGGGAAGTCCTCTCTGTGTTTAGCAATCACTCCAACCCCTGGCTGAACTTCCTGACAGGGAGCTAATAGAGAAGTAATGCCAAAAACCACCGACTCACAGTCTGAGCATTCATACACAAGAGGAAATTCCTTATGAGAAAAAAAAATCAAGTAATCAGCATAATGAGGAGTGGTTGGTTTAGTTTAAGACAACAGATTGGAGAAGGGGAGAGGGCAATATGCATGAGACTGAAAGAACACATGTACCTTTCTGGAAAGGTATGGGAAAGTGCTACACTACTATTTTGTTGCAGCTGCTGCTCACACACCGTGATGGGCTGCTCCACATCTGTCACTTAATCTCCGCCACCTGCTGGCCCTCTCCGGTCCCGGAGCACCGTATATCTAACAGTGTGACCACTATCTCTGTAGAAATAAAAGTTTAGAAACAAAAATCGGGCCAGCATTACATTGGTATTTTCAATTTCAACGAAAGATGTCCTTTTCCAAAAGCTGTGAAGTACTTGAGCAGTTAGGATCACTGAACTCAGCTGTTTTTAAATGAGGTAGTAAACCAATCTCTTCCACTCTATTACAGACTAGAGGCCGTGCAGGCCTAAGCCTAAGTCTGGCCTCCCTCTGCTGGAGGCAACTAGGCTGATCAGGGGAAAGCGCCAACCCCATCACCCACTGCTGCTGCCAGTGCTGGCCTCGGCAGCCGCCAAGGTGTTTTCATCAACATGGACTCCAATCTCTTCCCCACGAAAAAATGACAACTTTCTTTAGGCATTTTCAAGATATCTCTCATAGGATATGATCTTTCTCCCTCCCTCCCTCCCTCCCTCCCTCCCTCCCTCCCTCCCTCCCTCCTTCTTTCTTTCTTTCCTCACCTAAGGATATTTTCCCATTGATTTTTAGAGTGTGGAGAGAGAGGGAAAGACAGAGAGAAACATCAATGTGAGAGGGACACTTCAATTGGTTGCCTCCTGCAGGAAAGCCCGACCTGGACTCCAGCCCTGGACGTGCCCTGGACCAGAATCAAACCCAGACCCTGCAGTCAGCAGGCAGAGGCTCTATCCATTGAGCTAAACAGACTAGGGCAGGATATGACATTTCTCAGCCCCTGCAGCAGCGGACCTTTGTTTTTTCCTCCAGGAGTGAGGTAGAAAAATACCTAGATCACCTTCTTGGATTCTTATTACCCAAGTTACCAAGAACACTGAGAATGGTGTATGGGGAGCTTAGCCAATGAGCGGTCAGAAAAGGTGTTTCCTCTGCAGCTCACGGCACAGAGGCAGGACTGCCGGCATGCACGGCTGGCTGGCAGGCTCTGTTCTCCCCGGGCCTTCGCCACCCGCGGCTTGCCTCACCTCGAACGCAGTCCCCTGCCGTCCACCTGTGCGCGAGCCCCCTCCTGAGCGGTCGTGATGTTATGGCGACCCAGCTAATTTGCTATTACCTTTTTACATATAGATAGATAGCACTACTCCAACCTTTCTCAAAAAACAAAAGTTCTCCCCAACACAGGAGAGGTTAGAGAAAGAGTGATAATGATACATTTTCTATAACACCTGCAAGCAATATTCATAGGAATTCTCAAAAACATTAATACATTCTATTATAGTCACGGTTCTAAATAATATGTTAGAATAATACAAATCCAATCACTTAACCATGGAAATTTCTGATATTGATAGGTGATAATCCAGGGTCCTGGATTGCAAGAGGGCGCAGGCCAGGCTGAGGGACTGGCCAGACAGGGAGCGACGCAGGAGGTTGACCAGTAGGGGAGAAACCACAGGAGGGCTCCAGGACATATCTGGCCCATTTCACTCAGTTCTGATCAGCCATATCCCAACAGCAAGCTAACCTACCTGTCGGAGCTTCTACCCCCTTGTGGTCAGTGCATGTCACAGCAACTGGCCGACCAGTCAACTCTCTGCCCCCTGGTGGTCGGTGCATTCACAGTGAGCGGTTGAGCAGCCTTAGCATATCATTAGCATATTATGCTTTGATTGGTTGACAGCAGACTGGATGACCAGACACAGCATATTAGGCTTTTATTCTATAGGATATCACATCATTATGCTGTATGCTGAAACTAATATATCTTGAAATCCAAAAGTTGTGGATACACTAAAAAAGAAACTAGTCTCTCTTTTTGACATCTCCTTCATTTGAACAGTTTCTATTCCACTTCACACAACACACCAGGAACTTACTCAGAACCTGTGTGCACAGTACTCTGGACGATTTTTTAGTCTCTCTCCAACACAAACTTGCAGGTGAGGAACTTTAAGACCCTCGTTTTTTTCAGTAATTAGAGCATCGGCCCATGGACCAAAAGGTCTCCAGTTCGATTCCTGCTTAAGGGCACGAAACCTTGATTGCAAGTTTTATCCCCAGCCCAGTTGGGGCACATGCGGGAGGCAAACAATCGATGCCTTTAATCAAATGTTGTGCCCAACATGTTCCCAAACACAAAGAGCAATTTGAAATTTTGAGATGCTCTGATAGGTCCAAAACACATGCCATCTAGCCCTGTATCACTCAGCTCAGCTCCTTCTCCTGCAGATGAAAGCAGGCAGCTTGAAGGCTCAGCTTTCCTTGGCCACAGCTCTCTTCTTTTCCCCCCAGTCTCAAGGCAAAAGCTTCCATTTCTTTTCAGCCTCCTGCTTTCCTCTTTTTACCTATTGTCAAACCTCCAACTCCTTCCCCTACAAAAGCCCCCCAAAATAGAAAATCTACAATTAACTGGGCCTGGCATGGAAAGCCTGAAGGTTGAGAAAAGTGATAGAGGAGTCACTGTGCACACACTAGAGTGATGTGTGAGGGGAGCCTGTGGCTGGGTAAGAACGCTCTAGCCTCAGTCCTATTGATGTATGTTTATATATCCTCAGGCATAATGCTGCAGTGTGCCAGAGTCATGTGATATTACAAGTTAAATAAAATATACCTTCCTGAAATATCCATTTTTTCTATGTTAAATAGTTGAATAATTTTAATATTAAAACAAATATAAACATTGTACCAAGAACACAAAATGTGCATGGATTTAAAAGATAAAGTATGGCTGTGGTTGAGCATCAACCTATGAACCAGGAGGTCATGGTTAGATTCCGGTCAGGGCACATGCCCAGGTTGTGCACTCAAACCCCAGTGGGGAATATGCAGGAGGCAGCCAATCAATGATTCTCTTCATCATTGATATTTCTATCTCTTTCTCCCTCTCCCTTCCTCTCTGAAATCAATACAAATATATAAAAATAAAAATAAAGGGAGTCATTTGTGAGCAGCAATACCCCCGCTTCCTCCCGCCCCCCCCCCCCCCCCGCCCAACCCCCTGCCACTGCCCCATTTGAGATCCTTTGGTAGAGCAGCTAATTGCAAGCTAAAAACAGAAAATTGTTCTTGATGCCAGCAAGGTACAATCACTTTTCAAGATGAATAAGATCTTACTTATAATCTAGAACCAAGAATGACAATAAACCTGCTCATTTGAATTTTAGGTTTTTTTCATACAAAGTCAGTCAACTTCATTATGAAATGCCTTTGAATGGATGTACATTAATTTCTCATTTGTAAAACTCCAGTCTTAAGAATAGAATTCAAGAAACAAGTTTACAAATTTTATTTTCCCCAGGGGCAACATATTGTACATTAAATTTGCTTATCACCTTCTTCGTGAAGGCCACCCACCATTTCGGGGTGAGAACATGTACTGACAGTATGACTCCCAGGCTCTACTGTGATGACCTGGATTCAGGAAAGTCACATGCCTCTGTGGGTCTCAATTTACTGACCTGTCAACCAGAGAGGTGTACTGAGTGGTTACCTAAATGAAAGGTGTTAGGATTATGGCATAAACATTTGCGACTGATACAATGAATATTGTATAACTACTTTCTGTGACCAGTCAGTGACATTCTTAATTCCCAACCTCTGGAAGTGTTTACTGTCTATCTCCCCCCAGAAGCACCTTATTAGTACTCAGGTTTCCAACCTTCATTCCTTATATGAGTGTATCTTAGTATATTTATACTTAAGGTCAATGGACTTACAAGCTTTTTTAGTTTCTCACTTTGAGAAACTGATCTCACTACATCAAGGTCAAATATTTCCACAGTACCTTAAATAAATGCACTCTGGAAATTCTTTCCAAAATCCTGGCTTTGCTGTCGAACTTCAGATCTTTACTGTCTACAGATTGCCAACTAAAACAATAACATCGGACTGGCAACTATCTCATGGACACCATTCTGGGAGTCGACATTTAAAGAGAAAAGTTTCCAACTTCCTTAGGTTGAAAAAAAAGTTTCCACAATTTCCAAAACACTCTCAAAACATCTTAGTATTTCAAATAAATATGTTGCTTCAGGGAGAAAGCCAGCTACATTTAAGGTTTTTCTTGAGCAATCTTTATTAAATATAGGATTTTCTCTATTTAATCTGTGGGAACAAGAATTAAAATGACTTTCAAACAGCAATGCATCAACAAAAATAAGACACCACCATTTTTCTTTGATAGGTTAATATTCCATCAGTAAGAAAATCTGATTTCTCTATTTCTAAACAAATATTTAATAAGAAGTTTCTCTCTCTCTCTCCTCGCCTTTTTTCCTTTCCATGTCTTTTATCAGACCCTGATGCAGGGTCCACACCCTTATGCAGGATTTTACCATTTCACAACCTTTAACTGATCCTCCTATTGCCTTCCTGTCCCTTCCCCCAATTCCCACCCTTTTTTCTTATCCATCCTGTACCTGATTTATTGAGCCTGGTATTCAAATAATTTCACAATTTTGTATCAATACATACCTCTCCCGCCTTCTCAGACATGACTCCCCTACCTAGGCCTCCCCTCCAGCCAGTGCTTTACCTTATCTGCAAACATGCCATGTGTGTTCTGTTGCTGCTCATGCATCTCCAACTCAGCTTCTCTGTTGTGATCAAAACAAAATCCCAAATCCTCACCATGTCCATATAGACCCTCCATGTGTGAACTGGCCTTGCTGGCTCCCTCACACCATGTCCTTCCACTTCTCCCCTTTTTTATTATCTCCAGCCATGCTAACCTTTCTGCAACCACCTCAAATATGCTAAATCCATCTGTCAGCCAGGTCTTACCACTGCTCTTCTTCTGCTTGGAGGACCTGACTAACCTGGTTAAAATCAGTATCTCTCCCACAAGTCATTCTATCACTTTATTCAATTTTGTCATTTTTATAGCCCTATTTGTTTATGTGTTCACTCTCTATCTCCCCCCGATAAGAACCTTAGTTCTAATGGGCTATTTTATCTGCTGCTGTATCTCAGTGCCTAGACTTGGTAACTTTGCCTTTCAGAAGTAAAAAAAAAATTTTTTTCTGAAAATGACTGATGCTTATTCTTGATTACTAATGCCAGAAACACACACACACATACATGTATTTTTTTTTTAAATCTTCAGCTGAAAATATTTTTCCCACTGCTTTTCAGAGAGAGTAGAAGGGAAGAGAGAAACTGGTTGCCTCCTGCACGCACCCCAACCTGCTGTCAATCGGGAATCAAACCCGCAATTCTCAGTGGACAGGGAGATGCTCTAACCATTGGGTAACACTGGCCTGGGCAGAAACATCTTTAAATAATTCTATGGAAGACAGGTTTGTTACTGCCTAGATTGGTGTTTGCACACAGCAGATGCTTTCTTAACATTTGCTGATTGACTAATCCTAATCCTACTGAAATTTTCTCCCCTACCTTCAAGAATCCCTACTCATCCTTTAAAACTCACCCCCAATATGATGTCCTTAGTAGTGTGTTTATTTCCTACCACCACTGTCTAAGGTTCAGATCAATTAAGCTACTGAGCACCTACTATAGAACAGGTACCTGCTAGACAGTGGTGGCAAAATAATCAAAAGTCCTTGTGGCATTTACAATCTAATGAAATTTTATAAACTGAAGTGGTTTCTTCATCATTTGATCTCCTGTGGTAATTAGACTGTACAGTTAATGTGATAATAAGTCACGATGTGCCTTGCAGCATTTCTCCTGTTGTACATGCTGTTACCCAGGAATGCAGACTGTGTGCTGAGAGCCATGCCGGTCTTCACCCGCTCTTCTGTGGACCCTCACGCACCTGACACATGAGCAGTAAAAGGATAGAGGCCAAGAACCCTATTCTTTCCCCAAAGTTGGACTCTATATGAAAGAAATTTACACGAGTGCTCTTTATAAGAAAATTCAAATTTGGAATGTTAAAAGTGTGTGTTTTGATAATTGTAATGTTTTCTGAATAAGCTATACTTCCATGCCAAATATGATGAAATAAAATGATATATATGAAAATGCTTTGCAAAGTACTTTATGTGTGTAAAACATAATTCCTGAGTTATTTCAGTTTAAAGTTCTAAGCATTTGCTACCCAAATAGACTAAATTTTTGAGGTTAGGAGTCACTTCTTACATTTCTTTTTTCTCTTCCAATACACCTGAGAAAATAACCTTTGTTAACAACAGTTAAGATTTCAGTTAGCTACTATAAATTCTTAGACTCGGTAACTTTGCCTTTCAGAAATAACATTTTTTATTCTGAAAACAATTGATGCTTATTCTGGCTTACTAATGTTAGACATCATTTAAATAATTTGAAAGAAGATAGGTTTGCTACTGTCATTAATAAGAGTGTTTTAAGACTAAAACCGTAAAGAAAACCAAATTATTTACCTCGATTTTATTCTCTCTAGAAATAGCAAAAGAACAAAAATTTACAGAGAAGAATTTAAGCATAAAAATTCTTAAACCATAGAATGATGCTGGATTTTTTTAAAAAATTATTTTTATATTTTTTTATTGATTTCAGAGAGGAAATGAAAAGGAAAGATAGATGGAAACATTAATGACAAGAGAGAATCGTTAATTGGCTGCCTCCTACACAAACCCCTCCTGGGGACTGAGCCCACACCGGGGCATGTGCCCTTGACTGGGATGGAACCTAGGATCCTTCCATCCGCAGGCTGACACTGTATTCGCTGGGCCAAACCAGCTAGGGCGATGCTGGATCTCAATTTATTTCCCATGTCCCGAAACACATTCTCTTGAAGGAGCTGTTATAACAGCCCCAGTGCTTTGTAGTATCAAGTATTAAATGTAAACTGCCATATTAATTCATATGAAAAGTAAAAATAAATTAATGTAAACTCAACATCCCCAGAACAGCTTATTCATCTTCTGCATTTGAACAGGATGCATAATCTTTTCACCAAAACCACTTAGAAAAGTTGGCATAAAGAAAAATGTATTCCTTACATTTTCTAATCGGAATTTTTATTAATCCATATCAATCTGCCACTATAACATATGTTAATGATTTTTTAAAAGTTAGGTGCTTTAAAAAAAATAAAGAAAAAATAAAAATGAGGTGCCTAAGGCCCAGCTGGTGTGGCTCAGTGGCTGAGTGTCGACTATGAACCAGGAGGTACAGTCTGATTCCCGGTCAGGGCACGTGCCCGGGTTTCAGGCTCGATTCCCAGTGAGGGGTGTCCAGGCAGCAGCACATCAATGATTCTCTCTCATCATTGATGTTTCTCTCTTTCTCTCTCCCTCTCCCTTCCTCTTTCAAATCATTAAAAATATTTTTTTTGAAAAAATGAGGTGCTTAAGACATAGTATTTTAAATAAACAAAAATCTATTTTCTCTTTCATGTGTTTCTTTCATAAGTAGTGGCTTCTTCTCATTCTGATCTGTAATAGTTCATTGATAAGCTCACTGAAAAGATCAGGGATCTAGAAGTTACTTTTAGCTTTTAGAATAAAAAGTTGATTTCATTACTTATCTGATCATATCTTGCCAGAACCATCCAACCTAGCTCTCCAAAATTAGTCAGCTGTAGTCAGCTTCACTGAAAAGTGCTTCTCCCGCTGGTCCATTAAGTTCAAAGAAGACTTGCCAGATGACAATGGGAATTCTAGCTAGAATTTATTTATGTGTAAGAAAGAAAGTTCGGGCAATGATTAAGAAACTGAGTAATGGTGGCATGTAGGAAGGAATGCATAAGCAAAGGTAACGTTAGATATTACAGCAGGGCACAAAACTAGAGGCATTCCTTTATTTTTTGCTTTTCTCAAAAAACAAATAATTAAAATACAGGCTTTACATCAATGATTTTAAAAATCTTGCCAAAGTATATGTGCTAACTCAGAGAAGGCCAGGACAGCTGCTGGGAACCCCAGGACTATGTAATCTACACATCAGCAGGCAGATACTTACTGTGACCGCATGGGCTTAACTATTAACAAAGAAAGGCATTTATTTTATTTTTTTTAAATATATTTTATTGATTTTTTTACAGAGCGGAAAAGAGAGGGATAGAAAGTCAGAAACATCGATGAGAGAGAGACATCGATCAGCTGCCTCTTGCACACCCCCTCCTGGGGATGTGCCCGCAGCCAAGGTACATGCCCTTGCCGGAATCGAACCCGGGACCCTTTAGTCCCCAGTCCGAAGCTCTACCCACTGAGCCAAACCGGTCTCGGCAACAAAGAAAGGCATTTAAAAGTCTCTGCCCAAATACTGGTCAGCAGAGTGCCTAAGTTCAGTTATCACTGACTAGTGCCTTTTACATTTGCTTTCTCAATGCAAAAACCAAAAGTTACACAAAGTTCCCTAAACCAAAATGGTTCTAAATTCAAAATCAAGAACCAAGGAAGCATCAAAAATTTTTAACCTTTTATCGCTGGAGAGAGACTAAAACTGTAGAAGGAATAGAGGGCCTTCTTTTTAACTCACTACTCTAATCAGGAATCCAAAGACTCCTATAACACTGGGCCGGCTAACTAACAGTCTCCCCCCCCACTCGCCAAGCACCCATGCCCTAAATCCATAGTCGGCAAACTACTGCTCGTGAGCCACATGCAGCTCTTTGGCCCCTTGAGTGTGGCTCTTCCACAAAATACCATGACCTGGCGAGTCTATTTTGAAGAAGTGGCATTAGAAGAAGTTTAAAAAATTTGACTCTCAAAAGAAATTTCAATCATACTGTTGGTATTTGGCTCTGTTGACTAATGAGTTTGGCGACCACTGCCCTAACCCATGGAATTGTGAATGAGTGTGTTACTTACGGGGACTTCTGCAGACATGATTACTTTAAGGATCTTGAGACAGGGAGGCAGCCTGGATTATTCAGGAGGGCCCAATGGAATCAGGAACAGTGGGAGGATCAGATTAGGCATGGGAAATGTGACACTGGAAGCAAGAGGTGGAGTGAGGTGTGAAAGGGGCTAAAGCCAAGGGATGCAGGCTCTAAGAGATGAAAAGGCAAATAGTCTCCAGAGCCCCAGAATGAGCCAGACTGCCAGCACCTCAGCTTTAGCCTCGAAGACATTTCAGAAATCCGACCTCCAAAACAGTAAGATAGTACATTTGTGTTTTTCAAGCCACTAAGTCTGTTGTAATTTGTTATAGCAACAATGGGAAATTACTATGAATAATTACCATAAAAAGGCTTGAAACTGCCAGGCCTTCCCATGCTACCTACCTCTGTGGGAACTATCAGCACCTGGAGAGCTTTGGAGAAGACAGATTTAGGGCAAAGGAAAACATGACCTTACGTAAGATAAAGAGAGCATCAATTCCTACTGACGATGTACTGAGCAAGTGCAGGCCTCAGAGAACCTGGCGTTGGTGAAAGCTCTTAACAAGACTGCACCGTCAGCCTGACAGACAAATACAGAGCGAAGGTGCTCCAGTGATGTGAAAGGAGAGCCTGGAAGGGAACAGATGCATGAAAGAAACTGTTGAAGAATCGCCAACTGCGAGGATACATGCGGGCACTCTGACCTGCAATAGAGGTCGTAAATCTGAGCTCTCACTCCTGCCCTGCCGTCGGGGGGAACTCTGCAGAACTGCTCTCCGCCACCGGGGATTTCAAGGCTACTGCACTCTAGCTACACTCCAGTGTTCCATGTGACTCCCTGAGACTGGGAGGGGGTGAGGAGGAAGGGGGAGAGACACTATGCAATACTAAAAACCGTCAGAAAACAAAAACTTTATTTTCACATTTATAGTTCCTATTTGTCATCTGCAGTCACTTCCTCCCATCAGCAGGGCGTGGACTGGTTAGCACATGCTGCGTCCTTACTGAAGCTGAAGACTACATAGACAGAGGCAGGGAAGAGTGCTTCTGAGGCTCTGCCAGATGAGCAGATGCGTGAAATCAGAGGAACCATGGACTGCCTTTAAACCACAGCGTGATCAGTTCTCCCTGAACTGCCATGAAACGCCATCTTTAGGGTAGGCATGCTCTGTATCAGCAGCACCATGAATCCACCTTCTCAGGAAACTGAGAGGCACAAAATTTCAGCAGTTTTTCTTCCTATCGTTCTACATTTTATTCCCTATTATTTAAAAGGGACTAGTCAACCAAAATAAAATTTTAAATACAACTCCTTTCCTTCTTTCCTCCCAGCAAATAACATAAATGTATTTTGAAAATTTATCATTTTTCAAGTCATACACACAAAACCACTTCATTTTCATAATACTTCTTTCTGAATGGATGGAAGTAGATAATCCCTTGCTTTAAGAATCTTGAAGGAAAAGCTCTTTTGTCCTCAGCATGCCTCTCACCTGCTATTTTGATATTCAGATTGGCATCCAGAAGCAAATTCTCAGCTTTTAGATCACGATGAACGATGTTCCTACAGTGACAAAAAAAGACAGCGGCGACAATCTGCTTGAACTTCCGACGGGCCTCCTTCTCCGCCATTCTGCCGTGGGCCACCAGGTGGTCTGGGTGAGGAAGAACAGAGTCAGTTCTCAGTGGGCTCTGGGACCATTCCAAAGGGCAGATGTAAGGAGCCCAGCAAACAAATGAGCTGAAAGAAGTAAAATAACAAAACAGAAAACAGTCCTGATTTGTATCTATAAAAAAATCATTAATAATCAGTACCCAAACTATTTTAAGTAGAAATCCTGTTACATCATATGCCTAAGAATACACTTGTTTTAACACACACACACATACAGAGTTCTGAGAGACATAGTATTTTTCAAGGATCATAGCACTTAACACCTTCTTTTTCTTATCTCCACTACAGAAGTTTATACATACACAGCCATTGTACACTTGAAGATAAGTATCAGCAATATTTCCTGTGCTAAAGAATGAGTCAAAATGCAGAGTTCAATAAACTTTAAGCTAATATCTCTTCTGCTTTCTCAAAGTTTTACAATTTGACATAAAAAATATATTTATTTGGTGACTATATTCTGTAATGCGTAAGATGCCTGCATCTTTACTATGCTTAGCAAATATTTTTAAAACTATATTATTAATTTTTACAGATAACATCAATAAAAAAGTGCATTTTCTACCACTTTAAATGAAATAATTTCATTGGCTATGTTGCTAACTAGGTATATATAGCAAAAGAATTTATGTTATAAACTTTATAGCACTATAAATCAGGATATCTTCAATATTTAAAATTAAGTTTTTAAGTTCTTTTTCTAGTAGTGGCAGTAGGCTTATATTAAAGCAATGACATACCTATTCTTAACCCAGCTCTTCATGTAACCAGAAAGATACACGGGTCATGACAACTGATGGGATCAGAAGTATTAGCAATGATATAATTTTCTCAGTTTTAAATTTCTAATAGTTTTAGCAGCACTAAAGTTTTATCCAACTGATCTAGCTGGAAAAAGGACACATTTGCCACCATAAGCATCTTGACATAGTGGAAAAGTAAAAAATTAAACAATATAAATAAAGGTATTGTTTATCAGTAGTTATTTTAGTAATACTACCAAATTGTTTTGGTGCTATTGCAGTCACCAATAGGACCAATCAGGCATATCTTTTCTTCATCACCAAGAGGAAGTTTGAGGTAAAACATATATACCAATAATACTGATAAGACTAAGAGTTAAGGACAAGAAATTAGAAAAGAGCATGAAGAAGGGGAGCTAAATAACAATTCATCTACATAGCAAATTTTCAAATAATTTAAATTCTGGTTACAAAGACCATAAAATTTTGGGCCAAAAATATAGTAGTTTTAATAATATTACCTTACAGATCATGTAAATTATTAAGAAAACCCCTTGAAAGGAATCGTTATAATTATTATGAATGACCCACACAGAAGATCTTTGAAGCATTTCCCTCAAAAACAATCATTATTACGGCCAAGATTACCAATTGAGTAAAGAAAGGAGAATATACAAAGTCCTCAGCCTAGCAGCTCAGAGGACTTGAATGAAGATGTTTTGGGGAGTTAGAGTGCTGATAACTGAGCTCACACTCCAGTGTTTTGATTTCTGGTGAGACTTGTCATATGAATTTTAAAACACAAAAGTTGTTACCTAACTAGGGATAGTAACTTAACATAAATTGCTAAAGACTTGGACACCCATCAGATGTACAGCACTGTGTTTATTTCAAAAGACTATTCTCTAACTGTACCTGCTCCATTGACCCCCCCCCATTTCTCTTAATACAAGACCTAATTATTCTAATAATATGTTTTAGCTGCTAAACTTTGTCTAATTAAAGAGCTTTGAAGAGACAGCTATTCTTGAGAAACATAAAAATAAACCCTTATGAAGGTTTACCATCAGAAGCTCATTTGGCCAAGCCAACCATTAATTAAAATGCCCAAGAGACATTCGTCTGGCAGTAAATACTAATTACCAGACACATCAAAGAGCTTCTTAAATACAACAGAATGATTTAGTAATTTCCAAAATAAGTGATTTTCTTTATTAAAAAACACACAACCTTTTTGTATTTTCTAAGTACTTTGTTTTCTTTTTCTTTTAAGTACTTGGTTTTTTAAAAAATGATTGGAAAGCTCTCAAAATTGTACACAGGCCAGGAGCTGGTGGAATGCAGCCTAGTTTTATCTCTACAGTGACACACTGGTTGTCCTTGGGCAAATCATTTATACTGCCAATATCCCTACCTCTTGATCTGCCAAATAGAAATACATTCTGTTACATGCTAGGGACAAAGAAAAGATAGTGTATTTGGGTATAAACATGTACTGTGATTACGAGTTATCATGTATATAAATGACATAACTTTAAAGACATTTAAAAAGCTATTTTTTAAATCTTTATCATGAAAATATTTCATTCCCCCCCCCCCTTTCTTCCCCATTATCCCCTTCTAGCACGCCCCTGCCCCAGCCCAGACCTTCACCACACTACTGTCTGTGTCCATGGGTTATGGATATATGCATACAAGTTCTTTGGTTGATCTCTTCCCACCCACTCACCCACCCCTACCTTCCCTCTGAGATTTGACGGTGTGTTCCATGCTCTTTTGTAAAGGTCTGGGGCAAAACTATACAGAGAATATTTAAGAATTTGATTAAGAGATCACAAGGTTCTTCAGGATTCTGTAGTGTTTGAAGGTGATTATTAGGTACATACATCATTTTTCACTGTAACACGACCCTGGTAAAAGTATTTATGATAGCACACTGGGTAAAGCAGCTTAAACTATGTAGTATTTTTCCTAAAGGTACCTACAGAATTCCTACAGTTATAAATAAAAAGAAAATATACAAAACACTTTAAAAAGGTGTTGACTGCAAACACTAGACGTTTTCTCCTAGCCATTGTATTTATTCCTGAGTTTTCTCCTCCTTGGGAGCACTGTGCTCTTTCCCCAATATAGTATCATCTTAACAGCTTAACATCATTCAGATTTTAGCCTCTGCATTTAGTTTTGCCCATCTTATGACCACCCCACCCCCACCTCTTGTCCCCTGGGTTGGCTCTCAGCAGAAACTGCGGGCCTTGGGTGTGCCAGGAAGCCAGCGGCCTGCGTGGTTTTCAGTCCCTGCAGAAACCGCCTCTCAGCCGCCTGTGGACAAATGGCTGCTTATTTCATGTGTGCTGCACAGGTAGTGAGCAAAAATTCTTCCATATCAAACAGGCTATTTTACCTTCAGCGAAGAAACCCAGAGCAGAAGCTCAGACTGCATTTAGCACAGTCTCAGCGTTTGAATAAATACTGGGGTAATTTCAGAAAGGCAAATGAAACAAAATGGCTCCTGACTCACGCAATATTTAAAGTATATTCTGAATCTTGTCAGGATAAACCCCAGCTGCAAGGAACTCTAAAGAGCTGTTCTGCTTCTAGGCAGCTCAGTGAGCCCTCTCTCCTAGCACTGGGTGAAGTGCCACCCACATCTTCAGTCCCCAACACCTCACATGACCCTGGTTGGCTCCTGTACACATTCCTCCACCCTGGTCCAGAATCTTCAACTACATATACTCTGCTGAATAAACTCCCTCACAGTTCTTTTTCACTATCAATCAACTACTTATCTATTTAGTTGCCACTAAAAGTCTCAGGCAAATTTAAAGTTTTTCTCTATCACAACTTCATTCCAAACATTTCATCCCAGACCTGGATGAAGTAACTCTCAGATAAAAGCAGAAAAAGCTCTCCTATATTAAACTCTTATCAAAAGCAAGAAGTCTAAGTTCTCTTTCTCACTTTCCAATCGCCACAAACCACTGGGCACTAGATTTCTTAATTCATTTTTAATCTGCTCTTCCTCACGAAATGAAGAGAGGTGAGTGACACTAAGGGACTTCTCTAATGAGGAATATTATTAGAAAGGGAGGAAACAAATTCTGAAGTTTCAAAAGTATTAGCGCACAGCAAGTATAGAGTTTGCTTCAGAATTCACTGTTTGTTATTTTGTCCCAATCTGACTCAGGAAGAAAGAGCTTGTGGTACATAGATTCTAACCTTTCAAAGAGCAAAACTGCACATCAGGCAGTCCTGCCTTCCCCCCCAGCTCTGGCGTGTCAGAGGCCGCCACTGATGGGGTAGTGGCGGGGAGCCAGCCCAGCTCGAAGTCACTTTTCCACTATAAACAGACAGTGTCTCCATTTGTCTGCTGTCTACAACTCAGGACTGATCAAAAACACCAGTTTAAAATAAAAATACCCTGACAACTTTTTACCATGAAGAAATAACCTCGTCTAGCATAAATAAAAGGCGACACATGTGCTAAGCTTAGGTAGCTACCTGAAAATGTCTGCCAATTCCAGCTAACCACAGCTAGTACTTCTCTGCTTTGCTATTCTGTTCTGTCATTTCTTCTTTTTACACCATGGAGACAAATTCCTGTTTATCACACAAATGCTTTTTTCCAAAAGGGTCAGGGCAAGACCAAGATAACTCCGATGCCTGGGAGCAGGTTAAAAAGAGTGCTCTCACTTTCGTATCATGCAGCCCTGAGCCCCTGCAGGCCCCAAGCTGCCACTGACTAGAGGAAGAGGGTTTGTTATTTTGTGTTCCATGCCAAGCATCCAATGACCTCACGCCAGGCTTCTACCAGCTGCTGCTTCTTATTACTATGTATTTTCTTCATTCTTCCAGGTATCCAGGTAAAAAATCTTGGTGTCCTCATTCTCTTTCTCCCAAACCACACCTTATCTTTCAGCAAATTTTATTAACTCTACCTTCAGAACAGATCCAGATTTCTCCTATTCCTCACCCCTACCTCCAACTCTACTACAGTGCCCCCAAGTCTAGTCCAAGAGCCATTATCTTCCTCCTGGATGATTATAATGGCCTCCTAATATTAATATCTAGTTTCTGCTCTTGGCCTCCTGCAATCTACTCTCAAAACAACAGCAAACCCCAGTCCATGTGGCTCAGTCGGCTGAGTGCCATCCTGTGCCCTGAAAGGTCACTAATTCAATTCCCAGTCAAGGGATATGACTGGGTTTCGGGTTCAAGCTCTGATAAAGCATTCATGGAAGGCAACCAATCGATGTTTCTCACACCTATGTTTTTTTTCTCTCTCTCTCTCCCTCCCACTCTTTAAGTACATCCTCAAGTGAGGACTTAAAAAAATACCCCAAAACAATAACCAGAGATGGATCTACGATGGCAATAGACTAGGTGGAAGTTATACTCAACTCCTCCCGGCACCAAACTGGAATTAGAACTAAATTATAGAGTAATCTTCCTAAATAATCAGCTGAACAGGACCCAATAAACTGGAAAGAAGCCACATAACCAAGCATTTTCAGAAGGAGCCATGTTGAGACTGGAAGAAGTACAGAGGTATAAAAGGGCTGGCTGGGCTCTCATATACAGCAGCTGAAGTTCTGGAGGGATAGCTCGGCTGCAGTACCTTCCCCCCAAGAAATGTGGGGTCTAAATCCCAAGTTGGGCTCCCCAGCCTAGAGCCCCAGAACTAAGAAAGGTGCCCATATAACATCCGGTTATGAAAAGCAGTGTTGTCTCTGTCCACTAAGGAGAGACATTTAGAAGGCTAGAGACACAGACACTTTCTTAAGGGCCAATGCACAAAATTTTATTCACAGCCACTCACCCTGAGTTTCAGTGAAGGGGGAGTAGAGTGGACTAGAGCAATGTGAGGGAAGTCTGGGGTGGATGGCTCTGGGGAGAGAGCTGAAGGTTCAGCCACCAGCATCCATGTGTTGAGTCATTCCCCCATACTGCAGAAACCATCATTCTCAGGCAGGCCATTCCCTTCTCAGAGACATCAACCTGTGGGGAATAGCCTCACCTACTAGAATCTCTCATGCCCGACCCTGTGGAGCTTACACCCTGCTGAGGAGTACAGTGAGGCTCTTCAGTGACTAAGCCTAACAGGCAGCCTGCATGCAAGCAGAGATGGTCTCATGTGCTTTGAGACATTTGCTGACTTGCCCCCAGACCCAGTACTGGTAAAAGCAGACCTTGGCACACAGATTGTCCCTCTTCTCACACACTCAGGCACAGCAGAGGGAGCCACAGCTGTGGATCATGGATAGCTCCTAACGTATTGTCCAGAGACAGTCACAGGCAGCGTTTGACATTGGCCTGCACAAGAATCCCTCTAAAGAGACCCCGCACCAATACAGCCAGTGGCCAAATTCAGAGAACAGAACAGGACCCAATAAGCTGCACAAACAGTACATCCATTGGGAGAGCTCAGCAGGCACTGTAACCTGCTGAGTGAACTCTGCTTCGTGTGATCAACACCTGCACAGAAGCCTGAATGCTGTATTGCGGGCTGAGCCATACAGTTAGCCAGCATGAGGGTTAATTCCACGCAGGAATGGGCCAACAGCAATCAAGACTCAAATATGATAGAAAGGCTCACATAATGCTCACAAGGGAAATCCTTACAGCACCCAGCTCAGGTAATCAGGGAGACAACACTATGTTCCACAGGATGCTTACTATATAAGGCCACCCTACCTAGACTAGGAGTCATAGCAGATCCACCTCATACACAGAAACATACATAAAAAGGCAATCAAAATGGGGAGGTAAAAAAAACAGACTCCAAATGAAAGAACAAAAGCATTTCCCAAGAGCTAAACGAAATGG
This sequence comes from Antrozous pallidus, assembly GCA_027563665.1. Taxonomy (NCBI): domain Eukaryota; kingdom Metazoa; phylum Chordata; class Mammalia; order Chiroptera; family Vespertilionidae; genus Antrozous; species Antrozous pallidus. The sequence goes on from CM050520.1 coordinate 84,597,487, forward strand.
AGGCAAGCAATTTATCAGATATAGGGTTCAAAGTCATGATTATAAGGATGCTAAACATCATGAAAAAGGACACAGAAGCCATAAAAATGGACTATTCAGAAATGAAGAAAGCAATATCTGAAATAAATAATACACTAGAAGGAATAAACAGTAGGTCAAATGAAGCAAAGAATCAAATTAGCAAATTGTAACACAAGGAAGAAAAAAACACGCAATTAGAGCAGCAAAAAGATAAAAAAATTTTAAATGACAGTGTAAGGAACCTTTGGGATAACATGAAACATCTGCATCCAAGGGTACCAGAAGGAGAATAAAGAGAGCAAAGAATGGAGAACTTATTTGAAGAAATAATTATCAAAAATTTCCCTAATTGGTGAGGGAAAATGACACAAAAGTCCAGGAAGCACAAAGTCCCAAAGAAGATAGACCCAAGACACATAATAATTAAAATGGCAGGTGTTAAAGACAAAGAGAGAATCTTAAAAGTTGCAAGAGAAAGGCAGTTATCTACAAGGGAGCTCCCATAATATTGTCAGCTGATTTCTCAACAAACATTTCAGGCCAGAAGGTACTGGCATGATATATTCAGGGATAAAAAGCAAGGACCTACAACCAAAGCCACTTTACCCAGCAAGAGTACCATTTAAAACTGAAGGGAAAATAAAAAGACAAGAAAAAGGTAAAGGAGCATATTACCACCAAAATAATATTAAAAGAAATGTTAAAGGGCAAAGAAGAAGGAGGAAAGAGAACGGAGAAAGGAGGAAGAAGAAAAGGAAGGAGAAGGAGAACGAGAACAACAAGAAGAAGAAGAACAAGAACAAGAACAAGAAGAACAAGAACTATCACCACCACCATCAATATATAATCAATGTAAATGGCTTAAATTCTCCAATCAAAAGGCATAGAGTAGCTAAATGGATAAGGAAACAACACCCACAAATATGCTATCTTTAAGAGACCCAACACAGAATAAAAGATACACACAGACCATAAGTAAAAGGATAAAAGAAGATAGTTGATGCAAATGAAAGGAAAATAGAACTGGAGTAACAATACCTATATCTGACAGAATAGACTTTAAAACAAAGGCTTATAGTAACAGTCAAGAAGACCCACTACATAATGATAAAGGAAGCAATCCAACAGGAGGATATAACCCTCGTAAACACAAAAGCACCTAAATATGTAAAGAAAATCTTGATGGATACAAAGGGACAGATTTCCAGTAATACAGTCATAGTAGAGGTTTTTAACACCCACTGACAAAAAATGTTGACAAAGATGTGCAGAGGGTAGAACTCTTGTGCATTGTTGGTGGGAATGCAGACTGATGCAGCCACTTAGACAGCAATTTGGAGTTACCTCAAAAATTTTTCAGTAGTTGGAATATCAGCCTGAGCAACAAATGGTCATGAGTTCAATCCAAGAGTATGTACCTTGGCTGTAGATTCATTTCCCAGGTGTGCAGGAGGCAAACAACTGATGTGTCTCTCTCGCATTGATATTTCTCTCTCTTTCCCACCTTGCCTTCCTTCCCTCCCTCCCTCCCTTCCTTCATCCATCCCTCTCTGCCTCACTTCCTCCTTCCTCTCTCTCTGAAAACGCAATGAAAAAAATATCCTCAGGTGATGATTACAAAAAAAAAAAAAGAAAAAGTCCCACTACACCGATTCCCCAGTTCTGAGCGAAGTCCAGGGAACCCACAATCATAGGGGTAAAAACTGGACAGTGGGGAGGCACGCTGAAACTCGGGCACCACAAGGGTCTGCAAGCTTGTGGAGAGGGCGAGCTTGTGCAGAGTGCACGTGAACTTGGGAACAGCACAGCTATGTGACCGCGCAGAGAGGACTCGTGGCTTACTCTCTTGTTCGGGAAACCACCAGACTGCATTGTTTTACGACCCTGGGTGAGACATTGGGTGTTCAGACTCATTTGGGGAGAGGCTGATTTGTCCAGCAGTGGGTGGAGTTCGGCGGCAGCTTTCTCTCAGAGGTGCCGGCAGCCATTGCCCCCAGCACAGAGTCCCTGGGGCCACATAGGGCGGAGCTGACGCTGCCTGCTTGGCCGGGAGACTCTGCCCATCCAACCTGAGCACAGCTGAACCTCATAGCCAATTGGCCTGAAGGTCAAACCCTCCTAGTGTTAACAACAATAATCAAGGCTTAACTTCAACAAGACGGTGCAACCCATACCCACCTCAGGTAACTGGGGAGGCTGAGCCACTGACCCTTAGAGGACATTTACCACACAAAGCTAATTGACCAACTCAGAAAATCAGCCACCATGCAGAGACATGGAAAGAAATCAGATGTGAAAGAAATGGAGGGGGGAAAAAACAACTGGACATAGAATTCAAAACCACGGTTATAAGGTTTTTCAAGAGGCTCATAGAAAAGGCCGAGACCTACAAGGAAATGAACAAGATCTACGAGGAAATGAATGAGACCTACAAAGAAATGAACGAGACCTATAAGGATATGAATGAGACCCTCAAGGATATGAAAAAGGGCCAATTAGAAATTAAGCATACACTGACTGAAATAAAAAAATATTATACAAAGACCTAAAAGTACTCTAGAGGACTGCAAGAACCAAGTTAAAGATTTGAAATACAAAGAGGTAAAATCCACTCAGCTGGAAAAGCAAGAAGCCAAAAAAATCCAAAAAATTGAAGATAGTGTAAGGGGCTTCTGGGACAACCTCCAGCATACCAACATCCGAATTATAGGGGTGCCAGAAAAAGAGAGGGAGCAAGACAACAAAAACCTATTTGAAGAAATAGTGACCGAAAACTTCCCACACCTGGTGAAAGAAATTGACTTAGAGGAGTCCAAGAAGCGCACCGAACCCCAATATATAGGAACCCTAAGAGGACCACACCAAGGCACATCATAATTAAAATGCCAAGAGCAAAAAACAAAGAGAGAATATTAAAAGCCGCAAGAGAAAAACAGTTAGCTACCTATAAGGGAGCACCCATACGACTGTTATCGGATTTCTTAACAGAAACTATGCAGGCCAGACGGGAGTGGCAAGAAATATTCAAAGTGATGAATAGCAAGAATCTACAACCAAGATTACTCTATCCAGCAAAGCTATCATTCAGAATTGAAGGTCAGATAAAGTGCTTCATAGATAAGAAAAAGCTAAAGGAGTTTCATCACCACCTAGCCAATATTATATGAAATGCTGAAAGGTATTTTTTAAGAAGAGGAAGAAGAAAAAGGTAAAAATAAAAATTATGAACAACAAATACACATCTATCAACAAATGAATCTAAAAATCAAGTGAATTAAAAATCTGATGAACAGCCGAGACCGGTTTGGCTCAGTGAATAGAGCATCGGAATGCGGACTGAAGGGTCCCGGGTTCGATTCCGGTCAAGGGCATGTACCTTGGCTGCGGGCACATCCCAAGTAGGGGGCGTGCAAGAGGCAGCTGATCAATATTTCTCTCTCATCGATGTTTCTGACTTTCTATCCCTCTCCCTTCCACTCTGTAAAAAATCAATAAAATATATTTTAAAAATAAAAAATAAATAAATTAAAATCTGATGAACAGGATAAACTGGTGAATATAACAGAATCGTGGGCATAGAGAGAGAATGGACTGACAATTCTTGGGGAGAAAAGGGGTGTGGGAGGTACAGCAAGAGACTAGACAAAAATCATGCACCTATGGGAGAGAATAGTGGGGGGGGGGGGTGAGGGTGGAGGTTGGGATGGGTACCGGGTGGTGGGGAACTATAGGGGGAAAGAAAAGGGGGAACAATGTAATTAATAAAGTGAACAATAAAGATTAAAATATTAAAAAAAGAAAGACTATTGGCTTTTTATATTTGGATTAACTCATATTAAAGAAGTCTCACAGAGAAATCAATATGGCAGCATAAGATATACACCTACACGTGCTGCCTCTCACAACCACACCAAAACTACAAGTAAAAGACAAAACGTCCATGATCCAGAACCACAGAAAAGCTGGCTGAGCAGAAGTTTTACAACTAGAAGGAAAGAGAAAAGAGCATTGAGTTGTGCACAAACGCAGAAAAGCTGAGGTATATAGGCGTGCGAATCGGGCTGGCGGTTTGCAACTCGGTGCATTTTTTCTTTCAATCTGAAGAGAGACACCGCTCTCCATTATTCTGACCTCCAGTTTCCAGTGAGATTATGGGGACCCAGACCTGTATGGGGAGAAGCTGGACTGTCTGCCACCAGGACAGAAAGTGAGGGTAGCTTTCTTGCAGAGCTGCACACAGGAATCATTGTTTACTGTGCTGGGTCATGGAATTCAGGGACTTGGAAATGAGGAGATACAGAGAAGTTTGACTGGCAGCCATCGCTGGTTGCCCCGCCCAGTTTACAAACCTGCCAGAGCTGTGCACAGCAGCATCCTATCTAATAAAAGAGCAACATGCAAATTGACCGTACCTCAGCTACAATACCAGCCAATCAAAAGCAGAGGGCAGGGCCAAGCGGCGCGAGGTCTGGGCCCCAGGGGTGAAGATGAAGCAGTGGCAGCAGCACTGCAGCACCCCGGCCGCCCGAGCATGGAGGTGGCCAGGGCGCGGGGCATGGATCATGGCGAGCGTGGGAGCGCCCCGGCCACCCCAGCCTGAGGCAGCCGAGGAGCTGGGCAAGTGGCCGGGCACAGGAGTGGCAGTGAGCGCCCAGCCCCTGGAGTCAGGTCGTCTCAGGCAGCTGAGGCTGAGCTGAGCAGGAAGATGGCTGAGTGTCCAAGGCGAGGCTTTAGGCCTTGGGCAGGCTGGGGGTGAGCCATCAGTTGGACATCCCCTAGGGGCTCCCAGTATGTGAGAGGGGGCAGGTTGGGCTGAGGGACCACCCACCGCCCCGTGCACAAATTTTGTGCACCGGTCCACTAGTTTGCATATAAATGGGCTGCCATTTTCAGTTTAACCTAAAGTACAGCTCTAGTCAGACCAGGAGGAATCTGCAGACCTTGCTGTAGCTCCTGCTGGGTGGCCCAGACAGTAGCTGACCTACACACCATTGAAGATCCAGAAGCTAGTATACCTAGTGGTCAGTGTGAGACAACACCAGAATTCAACTTCTCACATCTATAAGTGACATATTCAAGAGGCGGACTCAGTGAACACCAAAGCCCCACTGAAGCAAGTCCTGCCCCATAAAGGTGTCTCCAGCACAGCAGTTCTTCCATTATAGACACAGTGGGTCCTAATAGCCAATTGGCCTGGAGATCAATTCCTCCCAGTGATACCAACAACAATCAAGACTTAACTACAACAAGGCTGTGTACACAGTCCACAAAGGGGTGCACCAAGAGTGTCCACCTCATGTAACTGGGGAGGCTGAGACACTGGACACCTACCACACAAAGCTACCCTACCAGCTCAGGGAAGCAGTGAAAATGCAGACAAAGAAACAGATCACAAATGAAAGAAATGGAGGAACGCAAACAACTGGATAATGAGTTCAAAACCACGGTTATAAGGTTTTGCAAGAATTTCCTAGAAAAGGTCTATAAATTTAGTGAAACCATCAAAGATATGAAAAAGGACCAACTAGAAATTAAACATACACTGAAGGAAATAAAAAATATTATACAGAGACCCATCAGCAGACTAGAGGAATGCAAGAATCAAGTCAAAGATTTGAAATACAAAGAAGCAAAAAACACTCAACAGGAAAAGCAAAAAGGAAAAAGAATCCAAAAATTTGAAAATAATGTAAGCAGCCTCTGGGACAACTTCAAGCATACCAATATCAGAATTATAGGGATGCCAGAAAAAGAGAGAGAGCAAGATAATGAAAACCTATTTGAAGAAATAATGACTGAAAACTTCCCACACCTGGTGAAAGAAATAGACTTAGAAGCCCAGGAAGCGCACAGAACCCCAAACAAAAGGAATCCAAAGAGCACCACACCAAGACACATCATAATTAAAATGCCAAGAGCAAAAGACAAAGAGAAAATATTAAAAGCAGCAAGAGAAAAACACTTAATTATTTACAAGGGAGCACCCATACGATTGTCAGCTGATTTCTCAACAGAAACTATGCAGGCCAGATGGGAGTGGCAAGAAATATTCAAAGTGATGAATAGCAAGAGCCTACAACCAAGATTACTCTACCCAGCAAAGCTATCATTCAGAATTGAAGGTCAGATAAAGAGCTTCACAGATAAGGAAAAGCTAAAGGAGTTCATCAACACCAAACCAGTATTATATGAAATGCTGAAAGGTATTCTTTAAGAAGAGGAAGAAGAAGCAAAAGATAAAGATAAAAACTATGAACAACAAATACATGTCTATTAACAAGTGAATCTAAGAATCAAGTGAATTAAAAATCTGATGAAGAGAATAAACAGGTGAATATAATAGAATCAGGGGCATAGAGAGGGAGTGCACTGATAATTCTCAGGGGGAAAGCGGTGGGGAGGATGCGGGAAGAGACTGGACAAAAATCGTACACCTGTGGATGAGGACAGTGGTGGGGAGGCAAGGGCAGAGGGAGGGGTGAGAACCGGGTGGAGGGGAGCTATGGGGGGAAAAAAAGAAACAATTGCAGTAATCTGAACAATAAAGATTTAATACATTTTTTTTAAAAAGGAGTCTCACATTGTTGCAACAATTTTTCAATGGATTCCCTTGAGTTCTCCAGGTTAGAAATCAAATCACCTGTGAATTATAATCATTTACGTGACATATTTATAAAAACACCACCCATAGCAAGAGTAATAATTATTTTTTAATTTTTATTTAACAATAATTCCAAATTCACAGGAAGTTGCAATGGTAGTAGAGAGAGATCCCATGTGAGTACACTTTTCTCCAAAATCTTACAAAATTATCAAACAATATCAAAACGCAGATTGTTATAGGGACATAATGTGTGAGTACTTGTATGTAATTTTATCACATGGAAATATCTGTGCAATTACCACTGCAATCAAGATACAGATTTATTTGGAGTACTCATTACTGAGTATTCCTGCAAGTATCCTAATATATAAAAACCCTAGCTCCATCTCATTCACAATGACCAGAGACTCAAACTAATGCCCAGGCTGCATAAGCAGCAAGCTCTGGTGGGTGGGGACTTGTGGCAGCATAGACAGGGACAGGGGAGATTGGGCTAGCATTCACACTCACTCACAACCGCAAACATGCACAGACACACAAAACGCCCACCAGCTCACACCTTTTTCCCCTTTTCTTTCCCTCGCTCTCAGAGCCTCTCTCAGAAGGAGGAAACAAAACAGACTGGACCTGAAGAGGCCTGGATGGAAGGGAGGGTGGGCAGAGGGTGGAGCAGCCCCCAATGGCCCCGCCCCCTCCCAGATGGGAAAGAGGAGGAAGGAGATAGGGAGGCACGGGAGCATGGAGGACTGCTGAGAAAAACAGAGACAGAGACTGGCCGAGATCAAGCTGGCAGGGGAGGGCAGTTGGGGTCAACAGGCTAGCAGGGGAGAGGAGTTGGGGGAGAGGAGTTGGGGGCGAGATTAGGCCAGCAGTGGAGGGCAGTTAGGAATGATCAGGCAGGCAGGCAGAGAGGTTAGGGGCAATCAGGTGAGTACTTTAGGAGCCAGCGGTCCCAGATTGCAAGAGGGATGTCCAATTAGAGAGGGTGCAGGCTGGGCTGAGGGAACGTTCCTGCCCCCTGGGCACAAATTTTGTGCACCGGGCCACTAGTACATATTGTAAAAGAGCACACTATATTTTCTTGTCTATTAAAAAAAAAAAGTAAATTCTTTCCTTTGCAAAAACACAATTTCTTGTAAAATACTTAGTCACAAAATATGCTTTAGTTCTGACTTCTCCAATGTAGTGCAAATGTTTCTCATGCTATACCTATATACTAGTAGCAAAAGTGAGCTGGCTAACTTTGTAATACAGAGGATCTTTTCTGAATCCTACCATAATTGACTGGCTCCAATCAAGCTCATTCATTTAAAAAAATATATTTTTATTGATTTCAAAGGGGAAGATAGAAACATCAATGATGAGAGAAAATCACTGATCAGCTGCCTCCTACACATGCCACACTGAAGATTGAGCCTACAACCCTGGCATGTGACCTGACCAGAAATTGTTGAACCCAGGACTCTTCAGTCTGCAGGCTGACGCTTTATTCATTGAGCCAAACCGGCTAGGGCTCAAGCTCCTTCTTAACAATCCAACTTAAAGGCCATTTCTCTGAAACGTTCCCTAATCTACTCACCTACCCTAGAACTAACTGTTCCATAACTTATGTTGAATGGCATTTCGTCTATACACCCCTACATCATCAGTGAACAATTGTACTACAACGATTTCTTAACATGTGCGCCTTCCCTTGTAGACCAAGGATTCTTTTTCTTTTTTAATATGTTTTTTATTGATTTCAGAGAAAAGGGAGAAGGACAGAGGGATAGAAACCATTCATGATGAGAGAGAATCATTGATCGGCTGCCTCCTGCAACTCGGGCATGTGCCCTTGACCCAAATCCAACCTGGGACCTTTCAGTCTGCAGGCTGATGCTCTATCCACTGAGCAAAACTGGCTAGGCCTTTGTTTTCTTTTTTTTAACTGAATTTATTGGGGTGACAATGGTTAATAAAATTACATAGGTTGGAAATAATTTTTAAAATGACAATAAAACACAGGCCCTGACCAGTTTGGCTTGGTGGATAGAGCACTGGCTTGCAGACTAAAGGGCCATAGGGTCGATTCCAGTCAAGGCATGCACCTGCAAGAGGCAGCTGATTGATGTTTCTCTCTCATCAATGTTTCTAACTCTCTATCCCTCTCCCTTCATCTCTGTAAAAACACAATAAAGTATATTTAAAAAATAAATAAATAAGACAAAGTATTTTTTTATGCATCTTTAGTGGGATATAGCCTAAGGACAAAAAGAAGCAGTCTCCTAAATATCTCTAGTAATATTAGTATTACTTTGAACCAATCTCGCCGTGACTCTCCATATCAAGTATGTAATTATGTTAACGTCATTTGGAACACAGTTTTCAGCAAGAGGAAAAAGATATAAATCCAGGGAGGGGAAAAGTAGTTTTACAGTTGCGAGCATGTGAAACGAGTTTATTCTTGGGTTATTACTCTCACAAACAACTGTAAACCTACTTTTGCTCCACTTTATATATCATATTTGAGAAGATAAGTAAAAGCGCTGGAATCTTAAAGTTCAGTTGGAATTTTAGTACAAACTCGTCTTTATTTTTCTTTCTCCATAAGAATATGTATTTCTTACGTCTGTGCCCTAAAAAAAAAGCCTCTAAGCAACAACAACGCAGTAGCATCAAAAGCATAATTAATCAGTGGACTGAAACACATTGAAAGGATTAAAATTCTTAAGTTCATCATGATATCCTATCTAATAAAGAGGGAATATGCTAACTGACCCTCACACCATTGCAAAGATGGTGATGCCCACAGCTAATGAGGGAATATGCTAATTGACCACTCTGCCCTCAAAGATGGCAGCGTTCAAAGCCAATAAGGAGGGAATATACTAATTGACTGCCCCACCCTCAAAGATGGCAGCACCCACAGCCACAAGATAGTGGTGCCAAGCCCCTTTAGCTCCACTGGGGTGGCAGGCATGCGGCAAGCAGGCCCAATTGCTATGCGCCTGCCTCCAAGGTCCTCCAGTCTGCTCAACCCCCAAGCCGCCCAGGGCTGGCCCAAGGCACAGGCAAGCCTCAGATGTCAGCTGCCTAGCTGCCCAGGGCCACCTGAGGCTCAGGTAACCAGGGCCAGCCAAGGCTTGCACTGTCAGCAGTGGTAGCAGCAGAGGTGTGATGGGGTGTCGCCTTCCCCTGATTGCCAGGTCGCTTCCCGTTCCTGAGGGCTCCCGGACTGTGAGAGGCGTCAGGCCGGGCTGAGGGATCCTCCCCCCTCCAGTGCATGAATTTTCATGCACCAGGCCTCTAATTACAAAATAGACAAAATCAACCTCAGAAGTCACCATTGAAGATCGATGGGCATGAATTTATTATTCTGAAATTTAATAAATGAAAGAAAATAATCAAGCATTTATTTTGCCTTTATTATAATTTGTCAGTTTATAGGCAAAGTTCTTTACAGAAGATTCATAGCTAATAAATGCAGAAAAATGAGAGAATTAGGCCTAGCTGGTTTGGCTCAGTGGATAGAGTATCGGCCTCCAGACTGAAGGGTCCCAGGTTAGATTCTGGTCAAGGGCACATACCCAATTGAGGGCTCCATCCCCAATAGTGGGGCGTGAAGGAAGCAGCTGATCAATGATTCTCTCTCATCACTGATGTTTTTATCTCTCTGCCCCTCACCCTTCCTCTCTGATATCAATAAAAATATTTTCTAATGAGGAATAAGATAATCACCATTTTGCAACTGCTAATGAAATAATGTATCTAGGCAACTAAGTAATCAGAGTGGCTAAAACATTAGGTCAAGTGTTGATAGAAAACTTTATTAAGAACTTTATAAAGTAAAAAAAAAGAACTTTATAAAAGCTTTATACATCACTAGAAGTGGAGAAATCAGGTATTATATAACAGTCTAAAAACTGTGAAGTATTCCTGCCTCCACCCTGCCCAACGTGACGTATTTAACCTAACCACTTTAACAGAGTAATAGTGAGTTAGAGAAATATGTTTGAGAGAAACACAATAGGGATCTAAATCTGGAATGTGAGAAGTTTCTAAGCTGATCCAGTTTCTTAAATAAATGGCATAGGAAAAAAGTGTGTTTGCAGAAGAAAAGGGTTGTTACAAATTATAAAAAATTTAAGCCACTAATCAACTCAACAGAAGAATGCACTTTGTTGCATCATGACTTAAACTATAAAAAGATGTTTTTAGACAATTGGAGAAAGGTAAACATGCCCTGTCTTTCAGTAAAAAAGAAATACTTTGTAGAATATAAGAATGGCATTGTCAACTTTAATTTTATTTATGAAACAGTAACAAATACTGGATTTACTCTCCCACTTTAACTATAAAAGTTATAGTTTGCAAACATTGGACAATACCCAAAACAGGGCTATGATTCTTCAGAGAAAGAAAGCACAAGAGGTGAGCCCCATATTCACCCAACCACAACCTTGGGAAACAACCCTAGCAACAAGAAGTAGGTCAGGGTGGTGGAAACAGATCAGAGTTAGGGGTTACAAAGGAAGCCAAACTTTGGGTGGCAAGATAGCAGAGAAAGGAAGAAGCAGAGAAGGAACATCAAGATTCAGCACAGAAATTCCACTTAAGTCCTTGGCCAACTCCCATACTGAAAATGTACAAAGCAAGACTATGGGAGGCTTAGCAGAAAAGATTTCTAGGAAGATGAAAGCTAAAAAGAAATTTTGAGAAGTTACACAGTGCTCATGAGATGCTAAAGTTCTGATTCAGTTTACAACAAAAGACCTGGGTGAATAGCCTAGACACTAAGTTGACACTCCAAAAGATCAGACACTAGGAGTGAGGGCTGTGCCATTGAAGGGCCAAACTAAAAGAGAACCACCCAACCAAAGCCTAAGTCAAGCTTCAATATGATGAGTTGATTCGGAACAATCCCAACACTACAGAAAATAGCATAGTGCAGAGTCTCTAAAACATGTTACACTTAATATCCAGCACACAATGAAAAATTACGAGGCATGGGAAGAAGTAGGAAAATTGACCATAATCTAGAGATTAAAGTCGACAGAAGCAAAACCAGAGATGACTGAGATATTAGAGTTAGAAAGCATGGACTATTAAATGACTGATACTAATACATTAAAGAAAACACAGTAAAAGGTCTACAAAAAGCATGCAAAAATAGAATATGACAAAGGAAAATCAGAATCTCTAAAATATATATGATCTATAAATCTATATTCTAAAATGGCAAAATACCTGAAATTGAGAATTTATTGGATAGATTTAGCATATGAAAAAGCAATAGACAGGACTAATGACCTTGAGATAGGTATTATGGTTAAGTTTTTAACTCCTTATTTATAAGAGAAATTTTTAAATATTTATAAATGAAATACGACTTCCTGAATTTATTCTATTTTTATTGAGTTTATTGGGAAGACTTTGGTTAATAAAATCATAGTTGAATTTCCTTTAAAATACTTTAAAAAAGGAAAGTTGAGGAAAGGATAAAAAAAACAGGGTGATGAAAGTTGAATAGTGCTAATAGGGCAAAGGAGGATAACAGGGCTTTTGTATATCATGTCCTGATACTTACTATCACCTTTTCAATTCCTCTGAGACTAACCATTCCTTTTTTAAGCCTTTTCAAGACTTATACAACAGTATCCCATAAGGGATTAGGAATTAACGCAGACTCTTCTAACTTCCCACTAGCTTCACACCACAACGGTACATTAGGGAACCTGGCCAACCCCTTTTTGCCTTTCTTACCTTCACATTTCTCAAAGACACTGAAATGCAGTTTGTCATCTGCTGTTCCAGACAGATTCTGCCAGTCACTCAGGCAATATCAACACACATAAGGGTAACCTGTTTGACAATTTAACCTCATAATAGTTCCTTGAATCTTCTGTATCTCCAGTGAGTGACCTATAACTCCATCAAAGTTCAGCAATTAATCCTATGACCACATCTTGGACTTACTTCGCTTTATATTTTTCTGCTTTTGAAATTTTAAACTCTAATAGTACACTCTCATTTCTCTTAACATAATCTTTTAGATCAGCAATGTTGAATAGAAATAAGATGCAAGCCATTTATATAATTTAATATTTTCTAGTAGTCACACTAAAAAGTAAAAACAAAACAAAAACAACCCACACCCTTATACCTACAGAGAACATTTTTGATAGTTGCCAAGTGGGAGGAAGGTGGGGAGAGGGGAGAGAAAAAAATGGGTAAGGAATTAAGAAGTCCAAATTTGGCCCTAGCCAGTTTGACTCAATGGATAGAGAGCCTCAGCCTACGGACTGAAATGTGCCAGGTTCAATTCCAGTCAATGGCACATGCCCAGGTTGTGGGCTCAATCCCCAGTAGGGGGCATGTAGGAGGCAGCCGATCAATTATTCTCTTTCACCATTGATGTTTCTCTCTCCCTTTCTAAAATAAATTATATATATATATATATTTTTTTTTAAGTACAAATTTGCAGTTATAAAAACAACCCTGGGGATGTTAAGTACAGCATAGGGAATATAGTCAATAATATTGTAATAACTGTGTGTGGTGTCAGATGGGTACTAGACTTACTGAGTGATCACTTTGTAAGTTATGTAAATGTCTAATCACAGTTGTACACCAGAAACTAACATAATATTGTATGTCAACTGTAATTGAAAAATAAAGAAACTTAAAATAAATAAATAAATTGAAAAGCTTTTTGGGGGAGAGTAAAAAAATCACTCATTTTGAAATAAATTTTATTTGTTTTTTACTAAGAAAAAGAATGTTTTATTATTATGATTTGACCACTAATTATAATTATCGTTTATTAAGGTTACATAATACAGGCTAATAAACTCTACAGTCTCAAATAGCCAAATATAAATAAAACACACAAAAAAATTCAATCAAAATGACAATGCGGTACCATTTCACACCTGTCAGAATGGCTATCATCAACAAATCAACAAACGACAAGCGCTGATGAGGATGCGGAGAAAAAGGAACCCTCATGCACTGCTGGGGGGAATGCAGACTGGTACAGCCACTGTGGAGAACAGTATGGAGGTTCCTCAAAAAACTAAACATGGAGCTCCCATTAGACCCAGTGATCCCACTTCTAGGAATATACCCCAAGAAACTAGAAACATGAATCAGAAAGGATATATGCACCCCTATATTCATAGCAGCACAATTTACCATAGCTACGATTTGGAAACAGCCTAGGTGCCCATCAGCAGATGAGTGCATTAAAAAACTGTGGTACATCTACACAATGGGATACTACGCTGTGGTAAAAAAGAATGAATTCTTACCATTTGCAACAGCATGGATGGAACTGGAGAGCATTATGCTAAGAGAAATAAGCCAGTGAGAGAAAGATAAAATCACATGACCTCACTCATTTGTGACATATAATGAACAATATAAACTGATGAACAAAAATAGATCCAGAGACAGAGAGAAGCATCGATCAGACCAGCAAACCTCAGAGAGAAGGTAGGGGATAAGGGGGAGAAATCAACCAAAGGACTTGTATGCATGCATATAAGCCTAATCAATGGACATAGACACAAGGAGAGTGAGGGCATGAGTGTGTGTGTAGGGGGGTGTTTAAATAGTGGGGATAAGGACACGTATGTAATACCTTAATCAACAACAACAAAAAATCACATTAAATAAGTAAAATAAATAAAATCAATTGAAAAAAGTACTGACATAATTCTTCTAATGATATGTAAAATTCTTCATTATCAGAAGTAATATTAAATGTAATATAAAAGATGTTTTGTCTTAGTATAAATTTAAATGTATGGTATCTATAATAGATCAGAGCAAAAGTATACTGGTAATTTCTAACAGAAGAAATAAATTAGTTTGCAAACATCCTGTACTCTTCAATGAAATAAGAAAGCAGATGAAGAATAAAATGTCTTATCAAGCAGGCTATCTTTTAAATAAAATTTCCAGGGTAGCTAAAATGAGCAATGATAAAGCTCTACAAGTACAACTAAACTGTTTGTTCTACTTGAGCCAGTACAGCTGACCCTTGAACTACACGGGGGTTAGGGGTTCCGACCCCTTGAGCAGTCAAAAACCCACATGTAACTTTAGTCGGTCCTCTGCATTCTCAGATCCCCAATCTCTAAAATTAATTTTATTAATATATTTTATTTATTCCAATACATAAAAATATAATCAATGAAACATGTAATCAATATAAATACTAGCAATGAGATATTTTCTTTTTTTTCATACTTAGTCTTCAAACTCCACAGTCTTTTATATGTACAGCTTAGCACACTAAATTGTCTGTAGTCAAGGTAAAATGTAATTTTACCAAAATAAGTGTGTTGTGTTTACTGCATGTAGTAAAGAATTTGTGCTTGACCAAAGTAAAGGTCTGTTCATTTCCCCTGGTTTGTAGGAGGTAACCTCTGGCCCCTGGAATAAATACTATGCCTGGGAACTTTGGGTCATGCCTAATAATCTGATAATATGATTTATCATGGGACCGGCCATACCCATCCAGTCTTAGGATAAAGTCTGGCTACATGAGAAAGACCAACAATGTGACTTAGGGTGAGAGCTTTGGGTCATGCATTATCAGTTGACCTAGAGACAGAAATCAACCACGGAGTCAATCAATCAATCAATCAAGCCTATGTAAAACCAAATCTCAGCTGAGGTTCTGTACTGGCAATACTCTGTGCATGTTGTCACACATCAATATCAGGAGAGTAACACAGCCTGACTCCACAGGGAGAGAAAAATAAAAACTGTGTTTGGTGCTTCTCATAGACTAGGCACTTTTTCCCTTGGCTGATTTTAATCTGCATCCTTTCCAGTAATGAAGTACAACTGTGAGCTTTATAGCTTTCAGTGACTTGTGAGACCTTTTTAGCAAAGTCCCAAAGGTGGGGTGGCTTTAAGAAGTCTCTAGCTTCTAGTTGGTGTCAGCAGTGAGGGTGGCCTTGGAGACCATGCTCTAACCTTGCAGTCATCTAACGCTCTCAGTTGACTAAAACTTTTGCACACTGTCTCGGTTTTTAAATATAAATATAAATTAAAATTCTGTTCCTCAGTTGATTACATACATTTCAAATGCACAATAGCAACATGTGACCAGTGACTACTTGACTGGGTATTGCAGGTTTAGACTTTTATCATTCTAATTGCTTATGTCCAACACATTTGTTTTTCAACTTTATCTAAATGTCCAGCTTCTTATATTCCTCCTATTAGAGGCCCGGTGCATGAAATTTGTGCACAGGGGGCAAGGGTGTCGCTCAGTCCCAGCCTGAACCCTCTCCAATCTGGGACCTCTTGAGGGATGTCTGACTGCCTGTATAGGCCTGATCCTAGGACAGTCGGACATCCCTCTCACAATCCAGGATGCTGGCTCCCAAATGCTCGCCCGTCTGCCTTCCTGAATGCCCCTAACTGCTTCTGCCTGCCAGCCTGATCATCCCCTAACCACTTCCTGCCAGCCTGTTTGCTTCTAACTGCCCTCCCCTGCAGGCCTGGTCCCCCCCCCCCGCCCAACTGCTCTCCCCTGCAGGTTTGGGTCCCCCCAACTGCCCTTCCCTGCAGGCCCAGTTGTTCCCAACTTCCCTCTTCTGCCAGCTTGGTCCCTCCCATCTGCCCTCCCTGCTGGCCATATTGTGGTGGCCATCTTGTGTCCACATGGGGGCAGCCATCTTGTGTGTTGGGGTGATGGTCAATCTGCATATTACTTTTATTAGATAGGATAGAGGCCTGGTGCACGGGTGGGGCTGGCTGGTTTGCCCTGAAGGGTGTCCCAGATCAGGGTGGGGATCCCTTGGGGTGTGGGGCGGCCTGGGCGAGGGGCCTGTGGTGGTTTTCAGGCTGGTCATGCCCCCCAGCAACCCAAGCAAAGGCCCTGGTATCTGGGATTTATTTATCCTCTATAATTGAAACTTTGTAGCTTGGAGCGGAGCCAAGCCTCCTGCTCACTCCGTGGCCACAGCCATTTCTGTTGGGATGTATTTATCTTCTATAATTGAAACTTTGTAGCCTTAAGCAGAGGCCAAAGCAGGCCAGGGCTGCGGAAAGCTTGGCTTTCTCCATCACCCAGGGAAACCCTAGCCTCCTGCTCTCTCCAGTTCCATGGCTGCTGCCATTTTTGTTGGGATTTATTGATCTTCTATCATTGAAATTTTGTAGCATTGAGTGGAGGCCTGGGCTGGCCAGGGTGTGCGGAAAGCTTGGCTTCCTCCATCGTCAGGGAAACCCAAGCCTCCCTCCTGCTCTCAATGGCTGCAGCCATCTTGGTTGGGGTTAATTTGCATACTCACTCCTGACTGGCTGGTGGGCGTGGCTTGTGGGTATAGCAGAGGTACAGGCAATTTTCATATTGCTCTTTTATGAGATGGGATTTAACATCATTTATCTTGCCCTCACTTGCCCTCTCCACCTCTCAGCCTAAGCCCCATGGCTCACACATTAATTACTTTATTGTTAGTGACCTCAATTCCTTTGCCTATTGAGGGGGTAAAATCAATCTGTATAATCTATAATAATAAAAATACAACATGCAAATCGACCACATAACCTAACAGTAGAATGGCTGTCCAGATGACCTTCCAGTCAACCACACTATGACACCCACTGGAGCCAGGCCAGCCAAGGCAGGTGTGATGCGATTGGTCGGGCGCCCGGCCATCGCCCCATGATCGCCCTGCAGAGGGAGGCCCAGGCCACCAGCAGGCAGGGCTGTCGATCAATCGGGAGGCTCCATGATCGCCTCAAAGAGGGAGGCCGAGGCCACCGACCAGCAGGCTGCGCAGGTGGGTGGGGCCTCCCTCTATGGAGATGATCCGTCATGAAGCCCTGGCCGGGTGGGCAGGGCCTATCTCTTTGGGGCAATCACTCGCAGGGTTCCCAGACTGAGAGGGTACAGGCTGGGCTCAGGAACACCCCCCGACACACACAAGTGCACAAATTTCATGCATCAGGCCTCTAGTAAAATAATAACAACATTCCTTGGACCTTTTTTAAAATATATATTTTTTATTGACTTTTTTTTTTTTTTACAGAGAGGAAGGGAAAGGGATAGAGAGTTAGAAACATCAATGAGAGAGAGACATCGATCAACTGCCTCCTGCACATCCTGTACTGGGATGTGCCCGCAACAAAGATATATGCCTCTGACCAGAATTGAACCTGGAACCCTTCAGTCCATAGTCCGAAGCTCTATCCACTGAGCCAAACTGGTTAGGGCAATTTCTTGGACCTTTAATCAACTATTTTAGCTGTGGTTGATCATTCCCTCTCTCACTCCCCCAAGCAGCTAATTTCACTTTCTCCACCCTTATCCATGTCCCTGATGATCATCTAGCCCCCTCCTACAAATAGAAAATTAGACAAAATGCATGAAGTACTTTACTTCACATTCTTTTAACCAAGAAATTACCTACAGCCACTCTATCCTTTACACCTTCTTCTATCCTTCTTGTGCAAGAACAATTTCTAATAACTATATTGCTCATACTCAATCATCTCTTCCTCATAGACCTGGCTATACAGGTTATCTTTTTCTATAACAATCATAGTCAACTCATTTTGCTCACTATTATATTCTCAAACTCACCCTCCAATCAAGCCTCATCCTATCTAATAAAAGAGAAACATGCAAATTGACGGTACCTCTGCTACACCACAAGCCACGCCCACCAGCCAATCAGGGGCAAATTAACCCAACCAAGATGGTGGTTAATTTGCATATCTGCAGAGCGAAGATTGAAGATAGCATAGAAGGAAACCAAGTGCTGCAAAAGGAATCGAAGCTTCTGAGAAGCAAGCTTTGGAAAAGGCAGGGAGCAGACAGGAAGGTGGAGACCACCACAGGAAGTCCTATTGCAAGAATCTTCCTGCAACAGGCCAGGCCTCTAGTATTTAAATAAAACAAAACTCCCTCTTGTTCTTTGTTAACTGTGAGAAGATCTGAGATTTTACCTTGCTTGCAAGCTAACAATTCAGTATAACACAACTGCACGAATGCTGACAGAAGACATGAGACCCCAGGTAAGAGACCAAAGACTTTGGTATTCAGAGTAGAACAAGCAGCATAAGCACCCTCTGAGGTGAAGGTGATATGAAGAGGGACAGGTGACATCTGCCCATACACCAAGGTGCATCTAGGAAAGAAACCTGAGCTCAGGGAATCCAAATCCTTTATGAAAGGAAATAATCTGATTGATCCATTAGCTCCAGAGGGAGAAGTCCTCTCTATCTTCCAAAGCTGTTCACTATATGAAGATGCTTAAGAGGCAGTTTGGAACAAACACAGTCAGTACCTTGGTTTGTAAGACATGAAGAAATGCGACACCCATAAAGAATGCTCTTCCAACTCCATTTCCTGCTCTAGCTACTGTCTTACCCAATTTGCCTCCACTTCGTTAACAGACTGTAATCTGGCTTCCTTCTCATTCATTCCATTGATATTTCCCTTGGTAAAGTCATAAACAATGTCCTAGTTGCCTTTTTGGAGCATCTTAACCTTTTGATCATTTCCTTCCAAACTCTCTCCTATGGCTTCCATGAAGCATTCTACTTTTTATTCTCCCCCTATTGTTGTGATTGGGCCTCCTTTCTCTGACTGATCTTTAAATACTGATTTTTTTCACCCCACTTTTCTCTATATTTAATCTGAATGACACCTATCCCCAACCTGTTTTTAAAGGCTATCTATCCTATATAATAAAAGAGAAACATGCAAATTTGACCGTACCTTGACTCCTGATTGGCTATGCTACCAGCCAATCAGGAGCGGGGGTAGGGCCAAGTGGCACGAGCGCTGGGCCCTTGGGGTGGAGATGAAACAACAGTGGTCATGAGCACCCAGCCCCCGGGCACTGTGTGGGCAAGCAGCAGCAGCGGTGGTGGCAGAGGCAGGGAGCTCCCCCGGGCACTGTGAGCAGAAGTGGCAGTGAGCAGCCAGCCCCTGGGGCAGGGTAGCCGCAGGCAGCCGGGGCTGAGCTGAGCAGGGCAATGGCTTGGGCAGGCTGGGGGTGAGCCATCAGTTGGACATCCCCTGAGGGCTCCCAGTATGTGAGAGGGGGCAGGTTGGGTTGAGGGACCACCCGCCCCCAGTGCACGAATTTTGTGCACTGGGCCCCTAGTATGTTAATAACTACCAAAGTTTTATATTCAGCCAAAACTAGACAAACTCCAATATTTCCTTTATATCTTTAGATGGATATACCGCACACTTAAAATGCCTTATGCCTTTCTTGTTCCCTATTTACACTCCCCATACAAATAAGTAATATCCTATCTTTAAAGCTGTTGTTCCTTCTTTAATTTCCTACCTATATTGGCAGTACTAGGATCAGTCCAATAAACCAAGTCATAAAGTTGAGACTTACCCTAGATCAAACCTGGGCAAATTAGCCCTGGGCCACATCCAGCCTACTGCCTCATATACTTTTTCTTTTAAAAATATTTTTATTGATTTCAAAAGAGAAAGGGAGAGGAAGAGAGAGACAGAAACATCAATGATGAGAAGGAATCATCAATCGGCTGCCTCCTGCAGGGATTGAGCCCGCAACCTAGGCATGTGCCCTGACCAGGAATGGAACTGTGACCTCCTGGTTCATAGGTTGATGCTCAACCACTGAGCCACACTGGCCGAGCTAATGTTTCTTTTTAATCCTCATCTGAGAATATGTTATTGATTTTACGGAGAGGAAGAGGGTGGAGAGGGAGAGAGAGAGAAACATCAGTGTAAGAGAGAAATATGGATGGGTTGACTCCCATATGTGCTCATTCAGGGTCTGAACCTACAACCTAGGTATGTGCCCTGACCAGGAATCAAACCCACAAATTTTGCCCTTCGGGATGACACTCCAACCAACTGAGCCACCAGGCTAGGGCCTGATGAATTTTTTCAATAGCACCTTCATTTAGATATAATTCACATGCCAGAAAGTTCGCCATTTTCAAAGGTAGAATGCAGTGCTTCTTGGTGTTTTCCTGGAACACCACCACGCCATTCATTTGCATGCTGCCTACGGCTGCTTTCAGTGCAATACAAAAGCAAAGTGAGAAGCTCTGCACAGAGACCATACGCCTTGTAAAGCCTAAAATATTTACTATTTTGGCTTTTACGGAAAAAATACTTGTTAACTTCTATCCTGGATTGCTTGCTCTCTCTCAACTCCCATATTCAATCTGTTACTAAATCCTGTAGCAGTATACTTCCTAAATAATAGTGAGAGCTTATTATAACTACTCTAAACACTTATTTTTTAAAAGACTTTTTAAAAATTGAAGCACAGTGAACATGGCATTAAATTAAAAATTTTACAATGTACATTTCAGTAGTTTCAATATATTCACTGTTGTGCACTATATAATTCTAGAATATTTCCAAAAAGAAGCTCTGTACCAATAAGCAGTTATTCCTTGTTCTCCCTGCCCCCTTTCCCTGTCAACCACAAATCTACCTTCTTTCTCTACAGATTTTTTGCTGGACATTTCATGTAAATGGAATCATACTATGTGGTCTTCTCTGTCTGACTTCTTTTTCTAAATATATTTTTATTTATTTCAGAGAAGAAGGGAGAGGGAAAAGAGATAGAAACATCAATGATGAGAGAGAAGCACTGATGGGTTGCCTCCTGCATGTCCCACACAGGGCATCGAGCCCACAACCCAGACATGTGCCCTGACTGGGCCGATGTCTTGGTTCACAGGTGGACACTCAAGCAACTGAGCCACACCCACCAGGCCTGTCTAACTTCTTTTACATAATATGTTTTCCAGCCTCATCCATGCTGTGACATGTATCAATACTTCATCCCTTTCAATCACAGAATAATATATCCCATTTGTTTATCCATTCATCAGTTGATAAACATTTGGCTTGTTTCAACTTTTTACCTATGATGAATAATGCTGCTAATGAGCATGCTATACAAATTTTTGCATGGACTAAGCATTTTACAAACATAATCCTTTCAACAATCCTTTGAGATAACTAATATTATCATCATTATTACTATTACTATGATTATCTTAATCTTAAGGATGAGAACACTAAGGCAGTGGGAATTAAAAACTTACCCAGGTCACAAAGGTAATGAGTGGAGATTTGAATCACAGAAGTCTGACTGTCCATAGTCTTAGCTACTAAGAAAGCTGCCTTAACTATACCGATAATCCTTTTCTCTGTCCCCCTTACAACTACTTATCAGAAATCTCCTCAGCTCTCATAGATTTTAATGCAGTAGGCTTTCAACTGCTCTCCCAGACTCTAGTCTCATGTCCTTGAATATCCTCAAATTGCCACCAAAGTATCCTTTTAAAATCCAAAGTCGCACTGTGTCCTGGCCTTCATAAAAGCCCTCTATGGCTCCCTATCATCTAACAGTGGATCAAACTTTCAGTGGCCACACATTAATTTATTTTTTATTTTTAAAAATTCTTTATTGTTTAAAATAGCACATATGTCTCCCTTCCCCCCTTGACTTCTTGGCCACTCCCAAACCCCCCGTATATGCCCTCACTCTGCTACTATCTGTGAACATGGATTATGCTCATATGCATGCATACAAGTCCTTTGGTTGATCTCTTACCCCACCCCATCCTGCCTTCCCTCTGAGGTTGGACGGTCGGTTCAATGCTTTTATATCTCTGGATCTATTTTTGTTCATCAGCTTATGTTGGTCATTATACTCCACAAATGAGTGACACTGTGTGGTATTTATATTTTTTCACTTAGCATAAGGCTCTGCAGGTCCATCCATGCTGGTGAAAATGGTAGGAGTTCCTTCTTCGTTAGAGCAGTGTAGTATTCCATTATGTAAATGTACTACCGTTTTCTAATCCACTCCTCTGCTGATGGGCACTTAGATTGTTTCCAAATCTTAGCTATGGTGACTTGTGCTGCTGTGTACATAGGGGTGCATACATCCTTTCTGATTGGTGTTTCCAGTTTCTTGAGATATATTCCTAGAAGTAGAATTACTGGGTCAAATGGGAGTTCCATTTTTAGTTTTTGAGGAAACTTTATACTGTTTTCCACAGTGACTGCACTAGTCTGCATTCCCACCAGCAGTGTACGACGGTTCCTTTTTCTCCACATCCTTACCAGCACTTGTCATTTGTTGATGACAGGTAAGTGGTACCTCCTTGTTTTGATTTGCATCTCTTAGATGATTGGTGACTTTGAGCATGTTTTCATATGTCTCTTGGCTTTCTGTATGTCCTCTTTGGAGAAGTGTCTATTTAGGTCTTTTGCCCATTTTTTAATTGGATTTTTTATCTTCCTTTTGTTAAGTTGTATGATTTCTGAATAAATTTTAGAAATTAAACCTTATCGGATATAACAATGGCAAATGCATTCTCCCATGCAGTGAGCTCTCTTGTTGTTTTGTTGATGTTTTATTTTGCTGTGCAGCAGCTTTTTATGTTAATGTAGTCCCATTTGTTTATTTTCTCCTTAGTTTCCATTGCCCTAGGAACTGTATCGGTAAAGATATTACTACAAGAGATGTCTGATATTTTGCTATCTATGGATTCTTCCAAGATTTTTATGGTTTCCTGTCTTATGTTTAAGTCCTTTATCCATTTTGAGTTTATTTTTGTGTATGGTATAAGTTTGTGGTATAGTTTCATTTTTTGGCATGTATCTTTCCAATTTTCCCAACATTATTTATTGAAGAGACTGTCTTGACTCCATTACAATGCTCTTGCCTCCTTTGTCAAATATTAATTCAATATAATGGTTTTGGTCAATTTCTGGGTTCTCGGTTCTGTTCCACTGATCTATATGTCTGTTCTTGTGCCAGTACCAGGTAGTTTTGCAAATAGTGACTTTGTAATATAGTTTCATATCTGGTATTGTGATCCCTCCTACTTTGTTCTTCTTTCTCAGGATTGCTGCAACTATTTGGGGTCTTTTTTCATTCCATATGAATTTTTTGGAGAGGTTATTCTAGATCTGTGAAATAGGCCATTGGTATTTTAATGGGGATTGTGTTGAGTCTATAGATTGTTTTGGGTAGTACTGACATTTTAATGATGTTGATTCTACCAACCCAATAACATGGTATATTTTTCCATTTGTTTATGTCTTCCTCTATCTCTTTTTTCAATGTCCTATAGTTTTCCTAGTACAGGTCTTTTACCTTCTTAGTTAAATTTATTTCTAGGTATCTTAATTTTTTTGTTGCAGTCATAAATGGGATTTTTTTGTTTGTTTCTCTTTCTGAGATCATTTCTGGGTGTTAATTTTGTATCCTGCTAACATTGCCGAATTCATTTATTAAGTCTAGTAGTTTTTGACGGAGTCTTTAGGGTTTCCTATATATAATATCACGTCATCTTTGAATAAT
The DNA here is from genome assembly GCA_027563665.1 of Antrozous pallidus. Lineage (NCBI taxonomy): Eukaryota > Metazoa > Chordata > Mammalia > Chiroptera > Vespertilionidae > Antrozous > Antrozous pallidus. The sequence goes on from CM050520.1 coordinate 84,621,448, forward strand.
GACAGTTTTACTTCTTTTCCAGTTTGGATGCATTTTATTTCTTTTTCTCACCTGATCGCTATAGCTAATACTTCCAGTAAGTACTATGTCAAACAGGAGTGGAGAAAGTGAACATCCCTGTCTTATTTCTGTTCTTGGAGAAAATGGTTTGTTTTTGCCCCTTTAGTGTGATGTTGGCTGTGGGTATGTCATTTAAAGGTTTTATTATGTTGAGATATGATCCCTCTATTCCCACTTTGCTGAGAGTTTTTATAAAGAAAGAGTGTTGGATTTTGTCAAAAGCTTTTTCTGCATTGATTGACATGATCGTGTGATTTTTATCTCTCAGTTTGTTTATGTGATGTATAACATTTATTGATTTGTAAATATTGCACCAGCCTTGCATCCCCAGAATAAATCCCACCTGGTCATGGTATATGATCTCTCTAATGTAATGCAAATCCAATTTGCTAGAATTTTATTGAGGATTTTAGCATCTGTGTTCATCAGAGATACTGGCCTGTAATTCTCTTTCTTTGTAGTGTCTTTATCTGGTTTTGGGATTAGGGTAATGCTGGCTTCATAGGAAGTTTATAAGTGTGCCTTCCTCTTGAATTTTTAAAAATAGTCTGAAAAGAGTAGGTTTTAGTTCTTCTTTGAATGTTTGGTAAAACTCCCCTGTGAAGCTGTCCGGACCAGGGCATTTGTTTTCTGGAAGGTTTTGTTTTTTTTTTTTTTTAATATAGTTTTTTATTGATTTTTTACAGAGCAGAAGGGAGAGGGATAGAAAGTCAGAAACATCGATGAGAGAGAGACATCGATCAGCTGCCTCTTGCACGCCCCCCACTGGGGATGTGCCCGCAGCCAAGGTACATGCCCTTGCCGGAATCGAACCCGGGACCTTTCAGTCCGCAGTCCGACGCTCTATCCACTGAGCCAAACCGGTCTCGGCTGGAAGTTTTTTTTATTACTGCTTCAATTTCATTGGTATTTATCAGCCTATTCAGGTTTTTTAATTCTTCCTGATTAAGTTTTGGAAGATTGCATTTTTCTAGGAATGTGTCCATTTCATCTAGGGTCATCCAGTTTGTTGGAGTAGAGTTGTTCATAGTATTTATTACAATCCTTTGCATGTCTGTGAGGTCAGTTGTTACTTTACCTCTTTCATTTCTGATTTTAGTTCATTTGGGGCCACTCTCTTTGTTTCTTGATGAGCCTGGCTAGAGGTTCATCAATCTTGTTTATCCTTTCAAAGAACCAGCTCTTGGTTTTATTGATCTTTTGCTTTTTTTTTTTTTTTTTGTCTCTATGTCCTTTATTTTGGCTCTAATCTTTATTATTTCCTTCCTTCTGCTTACTCTGAGCTTTTCTTGTTGCTCTCTTTCTAATTCTTTAAGTTTTAGGGTTAGATAATTTATTACCACTTTTTATTGTTTTTTGAGGTTGATCTGTAGAGCTATGAACTTCCCTCTCAGGACTGCTTTCACTGTGCCCCACAGATTTTAGATTGCTGTGTTTTCATTGTCATTTGTTTCCAAGATGTTTTTCCTTTCTTCTTTATCTCTTTGGTAACCCAGTAATTGTTTAATAGCATGCTAGTTAGCCTCCAAGTCTTTGATTTTTTTTCATTGTTCTTATTGTAGTTGATTTCTAATTTTATGCCATTATGATCTGAGAAGATGCTTAATATGATTTTTTATCTTCTTAAATTTGAAGTGATTTTGCCTGTGGTCTATCTTACACATTCATTTATTTAAATGAAATCTTACATGGAACTCCACTAGATGAAAAAGCAGAGATCTTCTTGTTGAACAGGAGGGGGGAAAGTGCAGCTGACTGAATGCATTTGTAAGGCAAATAATCTCTTAGCTTTGCTTCATATACCTGCCTCATAAAGAAGGCACTTTATACATTTCCAAAGAACCCTGAGAACACTTGCAATGATCTGAGAAACCACCAGCCCATCACTTAGTCCTCTAAGAAACTCATTCTAGTTCCCTGAATACAGTGAGTTATTTCGACGCTTTATATAGTATTCACATGTTTCCCCTCTGGAACACTCACTTCCACTCGGCAAACTTATCATAATTAAAAACTTTGTTCAAACATTTATTCCTTTATAAAGCCTTCCCAACCCACTCCTTTTTTCAAGAACTGCAAATATTGCTCACCAACTTTAGCACATTCCAAGACTGTTCATGTACTTTGTAAAATATAGTGTTCAAAACCGAAGGTAATATTCTAGGCATGATGTGATTGCCACAAAGGGTCAGACTCCAATTCCTGCAGCAAATCTGAAACTGAACTTGGAATCAAGCAGCCAATTAGTAACCAATGCAGTTTTGTGTCTTAATCAAACAATACTAGTAACCTTTACAGCTGGAGAAAAAACTTTCAAGCACCATAATTTATCACTTTGACTAACCTTGTAAAACTCTGCATCAAACCTACCATCTATATCCTTCATTATTGCACCTAAACTGCCAAGTACTGCTAACAAATGACCTATAAAATAAGCCACAAGTGAAGTGTCAACAAAATTAAGATATCAAATCGCTAGCCTATCACTACTGCCTATCAGTCCTTCAACTTGTCCCCTATCACCAACTTCTTTCATCCTTAAGCTGCTATTGCAAGATCTCATCTCAGCATGCAAGCTGTTTCCCTACTTCTCAAATTTTAGTATATTAGGTAGATAGACTCTCAACTTTAATCTCTCAAACATCAATCTCACACAAATACTTCTGCAAGCATATTAGTCTTCAACTATATCCCTACCTTCTTCCTATCTCACCCAAGACATACCCTCCATTTTGCTACGCACTCTAATGTATCCCTCATGTCCACATTCCCTCTGTACTACTGGCTCTTTTCCCTCAACATAAATTATAGGCTTAAATCAAAAACATAATAAAAAGACCACACACATTCAACCAATGCCTCTTCTGGTTATTTCTTCCCATCATAGTAAATTTTCTCAAGAGCATTTATACCACTGGCTTTCAAATTTCAAAGTAGAGTGCTAATTTTTATCTTAAGTGTTCCGCCAAAGATTATAATATTTACCTTAATACCACAATCTACTTCAAATTAATACTGATTGTTTTTGGTAAAATACACAGTAACTTTATTCCAACATAATTCCATTTCCTCAACCTTCCTTTATAAACTTAAATTACATCAATATATGTTAGAAATCCAGAAATAAAGTGCTATATTTACTTTAAGCCATTTTATGTCTTTTAAATACATTAAGGGATGAAAAGAAAAATATATATATACTTATGTAGACTTTTATTTCCTACATATTAAACTTTTCTGATTTTCTTCATTTCCTCCAGTGGATATGACTTACCATTTGGTGTGATTAGTGCTCAGCCTGACACAAATGGAGTTTCATTCCTTTAGAATGTCTTGTACAGCAGGTCTGGCTATAGGAAATTCTCTCAGGCTTTAGTTATCTGGGAATATCTTTATTTTTCCTTCACTTTGAATGACAGTTTTGCTAGATACAGAATTTATGGTTCACAGTTCTTTTATTTCAGTGTCAACCCACTGTCCTCTGGTCTCCATTTTTTTTTTAAGATAAAAACCTAGCTATTAATCATAGTTACCTTTATATTTATAATGAGTAATTTTTCTCTTGCTCCTTTCAAACTTTTCTCATGTCTTTGTCTTTAGCAAATGACAATGATGTGTCCATATGTGAACCTCTTTGTATTTACCCTACTTAGATTTGTTGAGCTTCTTGAAAATGTAAATGTTTCATGATGTATTTTGGAAGTTCTTTGTCCTTTCTTCAAGTTTTTTTTTGTCCATTTTTCTTTCCCCTCTCTTTCTGGAATTCCCATTACAAAATGCGTTAGTATTTCTGATATTGTCCTACAGGTCTCTGTTTTTTGGATTGAAACATTTTTATTGACATTTCCTCAAGTTTGCTGGTTCTTTCTTTGGCTATTTCAAATTTGCTAGTGAGCTCATCTAGTGACTTTGTTTTTAATTTTAGTTATTCTACTTTTCAACTTTAGAATTTAATGTTCTTTTTTATAGTTTCCATTTCGCTACTGCACAGACTTATTTGAACAAGCTTACATTAACTGCCATGAAGATTTTGCTAAAAACATCATCTAGAGGAGGAACCAAGATGGCAGCATAGGTAAACATCTATACTGCTGCCACGCACAACAATTTCAAAACTACAACTGAAAGACAAAACGGACATCATCCAGAACCACCAGAAAGCTGGCTGAGTGGAAATTCCACAAACAGAAGGAAAGACAAAAGGATACTGTGACTCAGAGGAGCTGTGGAGGGCAGAGTTGCGGAGACATGGAGACAGAGAGCCGCACACAAGCAGAAAGGGCAGCTGGCTGAATACCCGGCTGGTTTTCTTGAACAGGGAGGGAGACAAAGGCTCCCACTGTACTGATTCCCCAGTTTTTGGCTAGTCTCAGGGAAACCAGACTCATACGGGGTAAAACTGGACTGTAAGGAGGAAGCACACTGAGATTAGGGGGCTGCAGAGGTGCACTAGCTCGCGGAGAGGACACATGGCTGGCTCTTTCATTCGAGAGGGGAAAAAATCACACTGGACTGCATTGTATTCGAGTTGCGGGTGAGACTTTGGGTATGCAGACTCATTTGGGGAGAAAGTGGACTGTCTGTCAGTGGGCAGAGTTCAGGGGCTGCTTTCTCTCAGAGGTGCATGCAGCCGTTACTGCGGGACATGGAGACCCAGGTGCCACTTAGGGCAGGGCTGACAGGAAACCAAGGCTGACTGCTCAGCCTGGAGACACCGCCTACCCAGGCTGAGCACAAAAGCTCTCCCAGCTTAGAGACAGCCGATTCTTACAACCATTTGGCCTAGAAGTAAACCCCTCCCAGTGATACCAACAACAATCTAGGCTTACCTAAAACAAGACTATGCAGCCCATAAAGGGGTACACCAAAAGTATCCACCTCAGGTAACGGGGGAGGCTGAGCCATTGTCCCTTAGAGGACACCTACCACACAAAGCTAAGCGGCCAACTCAGGGAAGCAGCCAAAATACAGAGATAAGAAAACAAATCACATTTCAAAGAAATGGAAGGGGGGAAAAACGACTAGACATAGAATTCAAAACCATGGTTATAAGGTTTTTCAAAAGGTTCCTAGAAAAGGCCGATAAATTTAATGAGACCCTCAAGTACATGAGCAAGACCCTTGAGGATATGAAAAAGGACCAACTAGAAATTAAGCATATACTGACTGAAATAAAAAATATTATACATGAGGAACCAAGATGGTGGCATAGGTAAACACCTATCCTGCTGCCCCACACAACAATTTCAAAACTACAACTAAACGATAGAACGGATGTATCCAGAACCACTAGAAAGCTGGCTGAGTAGACATTGCACAAATAGAAGGAAAGATAAAAGGACACTGTGACTCAGAGGAGCTGCAGAGGGCAGAGTTGCAGACATGCGTGGAGTCAGAGGTTTGGAGCTGCGTGCGAGCGAAAAGAGCAGGTGGTTGCAAACACGGCTGGTTTTCTTGAACTGGGTAAAAGACAAAGGCGTCCCACTGTACTGATTCCCCAGTTCCGGGCGAAGTCCAGGGAACCCACACTTATACGGGTAGAAAATGGACAGTAAGGAGGAAGCACACTGAAACTCGGGCACTGCAGAGGTCCTCGAGCTTTGCACAGAGGGCGCGTAAACTTGGGAACTGCAGAAGCGCTCGAGCGCGCAGAGAGGACTTGTGACTTGCTCTCTCACTCAGGAGGAAAAAAAAAAAGAAAGAAGGAAAACCACCAGTCTGCATTGTTTTACAACCCTGGGTGAGATTTTGGGTGTGCAGACTCATTTGGGGAGAGGCTGAATTGTCCGGCAGCAGGTAGAGTTCGGCGACAGCTTTCTCTCAGATGTGCGCGCAGCCATTACCGCCAGGCACAGAAACCCAGGTGCCGCATAGGGAGCAGCTGACGGGAAATCAAAGCTGCCTGCTCAGCCTGGAGATTCCACCCATCCAACCTGAGCACAATGGTTCTCACAGCATAAACACAGCTGATCCTCACAACCAATTGGCCTGGAGGTCAAACTCTCCTAGTGCTACCAACAATAATCTAGGCTTAACTACAACAAGACTGTGCAACCCATAATGGGCTGCAGCAAGAGTATTCACCTCAGGTAACTGAGGAGACTGAGCCACTGTCCCCTAGAGGACATCTACCACACAAAGCTAATCGACCAACTCAGGGAAGCAGCCAAAATGAAGAGACATGGAAAGAAATCACATTTGAAAGAAAAGGAAGGGAAAAAATGACTGGACATAGAGTTCAAAACCACGGTTATAAGGTGTTTTCAAGAGGCTCCTAGAAAAGGCCGATGAACTTAATGAGATCTTCAAGGATATGAACGAGACCTACGAGGATATGAGAAAGGACCAACTAGAAATTAAGCATACACTGACTTAAGTAAAAAATATTATACAAAGACCTAAAAGCAGTCTAGAGGACCAAGAGAATCAAGTCAAAGATTTGAAATACAAAAAAGCAAAATACACTCATCCAGAAAAGCAAGAAGCAAAAACAACCCAAAAAATTGAAGATAGTGTAAGAAGCCTCTGGGACAACTTTAATCATATCAACATCCGAATTATAGGGTTGCCAGAAAAAGAGAGAGAGCAAGGTAATGAAAACCTATTTGAAGAAATAGTGACCGAAAACTTCCCCCACCTGGTGAATGAAATTGACTTAAAAGTCCAGGAAGCGCACAGAACCCCAAACTATAGGAATCCAAAGAGGACCACACCAAGAAACATCATAATTAAAACGCCAAGAGCATGCCGAGACCGGTTTGGCTCAGTGGATAGAGTGTTGGACTGCGGACTCAAGGGTCCCGGGTTCGATTCCGGCAAGGGCATGTACCTTGGCTGCGGGCACATCCCCAGTAGGGGGCGTGCAAGAGGCAGCTGATCGATGTCTCTCTCTCGATGTTTCTGACTTTCTATCCCTCTCCCTTCTGCTCTGTAAAAAATCAATAAAATATATTTTTTAAAATAAATAAATAAATAAATAAATGCCAAGAGCAAAAGACAAAGAGAGAATATTAAAAGCAGCCAGAGAAAAAAAGTTAAGTTACCTACAAGGGAGCACCCATACAACTGTCAGGGGATTTCTCAACAGAAACGATGCAGGCCAGACGGGAGTGGCAAGAAATAATCAAATCCCGAGACCGGTTTGGCTCAGTGGATAGAGCGTTGGACTGTGGACTGAAGGATCCCGGGTTCGATTCTGGTCAAGGGCATGTACCTTGGCTGTGGGCACATCCCCAGTAGGGGGCGTGCAAGAGGCAGATGATCGATGTTTCTCTCTCATCGATGTTTCTGACTTTCTATCCCCTCTCCCTTCCACTCTGTAAAAAATCAATAAAGTATATTTTAAAAAAATCTTTAAAAAAAAAAAAGAAATATTCAAAGTGATGAATAGCAAGAATCTACAACCAAGATTACTCTACCCAGCAAAGCTATCATACAGAATTGAAGGTCATATAAAGTGCTTCGCAGATAAGAAAAAGCTAAAGGAGTTCACCACCACCAAATCAGTATTATATAAAATGCTCAAAAGTATTCTTTAAGAAGAGGGAAAAAACGGTAAAGATGAAAATTATGAACAACAAATACATGTCTATCAACAAGTGAATCTAAGAATCAAGTGAATTAAAAATCTGATGAACAGAATAAACTGGTGAATATAATAGAATCATGGACATAGAAAGGGAATGGACTGACAATTCTTTGGGGGAAAGGGGTGTGGGAGATGCAGAAAGAGACTGGACAAAAATCGTACACCTATGGATGAGGACAGTGGGGTGGGGGGGGTAAGGGCAGAGGGTGGAATGGGCACCGGGTGGAGGGGTGCTATGGGGGGAGGGAGAGGAAGAGTGTAATAATCTGGACAATAAAGACTTATTAAATTAAAAATAATAATAATAATAATAATAATAATAATAATAATAATAAAATAAAAACATCATCATCCAGACTCACTCACGAGAAAGTTTTTATTGATTAATTTTCTTCCTGAGTATGGATCACATGTTTCCAGATTTTTTCCTTTAACAACCTGTAGGGTTCTTTTTATAAAATTGGGTATTATAGATAATATGTTAAAACAATTCTATATTATGATTCCACCTCCCCACCCAGGACTACTGTTGTTCTTCTTCTGTTTTGTTCTGGTTTGTAGTGAACCTCTTGGAAATAATTTGAGAATCTGTCTCCCTGTGGTATGTAGCCATTGATTTCTCTGCTAAATATTTTTTAAATTCTTATTTTTCTCTTTTAGCCTGATTTCCTTAAGGTCATCCCTATGTCTACATCAGTTAGTGGTTAAGCCAATAGCGGGTGCCCTCTGCTGATAAGTCTGTTGGTGGGTTGAAGAGTGCATTCAAAGTTCACAAGTTTCAAAGTCTGCCTCAGAATCTCTTTGCTGGGTTCTCTCAGGACTTCCTAATTGATGGCAGTACCCTAGGAAGGCAGAGATGTATAGAGAACTTACATTATTCTGTAGCAGTTCTCTCATTAACAGGACCTCACTACAAAGTTTCTGGCTAGTCAACCATTCTGTTGCTTGTCCCTACCAAAACCACCACTTCTAGTTATCAGGGCTATAAACCTTCCACATTAGTTTCCTTACAAACTTGCTACCAAACTAACTTGCATGACTGGGCATTGGGTCTTCCCTTCAAAGCACGTCTGCTACCTCTGGCAACAAAGCTGCTGGTTTAAGGCTAGCCAACCTTGATTACATTATGATTCCCCTTGGGAAGGCGAGGGGAAGGGAATAGGGGCTCCAGCAAGAAGGCCAAAGACTCCCACTGTTCTTATCACACAAAGATTTTCATAAATTTGCCGAATGGTATGGCTCAGTGGTCAGAGCATACGCCTAGGCACCACGGTATCATAGGTTTGATTCCTGGTCAAGGGTCCATACCTCAGTTTCAGGTTCCATCCCAGCCCAGTCATGCAGAAGGCAACCAACTGATGTGTCTCCCTCACATCAATGTTACTCTCTTCCCTCCCTCTCTCTCTCCCTCTCTCTCTCTCTCTTTCCCTTCCTCCCTCCCACTCTCTCTAAAAATTAATGGGAAAAATATCCTTGAATGAGGACTAATCAAAAAAATATTTTTATGCATTAAAGCTTCCCAATTTAATGTTTGCCATTGATTCATTTTCTAAGCTCTAAATTATCATTTTTGACAATTTTGTCCAGTTCTATATTTGCTCTTAAGGAGAAGATTGTCAACTGCTTTCCTCTGTTATTGTCAGAAGTCCTGTCACTTCTTTTTATCTTATTTTCAATTTCTACATTTGTATGTACTTTAGAATACAGTTGTTATATCATAGTTAAATAATATTTATTTATATAAATGTATCTGGATAAGTTGGAATAAGCAAATTAAAATGTAGTTAATATTTTACATGATGAAGTTTAGAAAACACTGGTAACATCTGTTTCCTCTTCCTCACTATGCACTCACAACTCAGCCACTGCATGTGACTATTTTTGTTACACCAGTAAGATAGTCCCTTGAAGAGCACTGAGAACGGCTTCGTCACAAAGACGGTGGCTCCCTTTCAGTCCTTATTATATTTGACTTTTCCAGAGCACTTACCCCTGCTCCATTTTGAAATTACTATTTTCCTTTATCGCAATCTTACTTTATCAACAGCAAGTTTTTCATATACTTCATGGCCTCACTTACAATTTAATTACTTATAGTACTAAGGGTTTCATCTTTAAACCTATTTTCCTCATTATCCCATTCTGATGGCCACATCTGCTGATGGAAACAGAATGCTAGGCCCTATCTTATTCCTAATTTTGGAATTAAGACAGCCAATTACTTAATAGACAACTTTTACCTAACTGGTGCCTCAAACTTAATTATGTCAAAAACAACACAGTTTTTAACCCAGTGTGCTCTATCTCAGTAAACCACACTACCACTCATACCAATAACAGGGTCAGAGATCTAAAAATCATCTTCATACCCTCTTACTCATTTTCTCCTTTAACTAGTACTATAACTTTCAAAAAAGTTTAGCAAACCACTGATATGCTTAATTATCTAAAATTTTAGTAAAATTGGCCAATTCTTTTCCATAAACAATGATGCAATAAAAAGCTTTGAGAGGAAAAGCTGGAGTCTTCACTATATAGGAAGAGAAAATGGAAATTTCTAACTATTAGTTCTGTAATCAATCCATTGTCTGTGCTTCCATCGCATAGTAGTAACAACTCTTCCAAGAACATCTGTCTCACCTTCTCTTTCATTTTGTTGTTATTGTTAATCCTCACTCAAGGATATTTTCCACTGATTTTTAGAGAGTAGAAGGGAGAGAGGAAGAGACAAAGAGAAACATAGATTGATTGCCTCCTGAACACCTCCTGACCAGGGTCAGGGATCGAGCCTACAACCGACATGTGCCCTTAAACAGAACTGAACCCAGGACCCTTCAGTCCGCAGGTAGATGCTCTATTCACTGAGCCAAACTGGCTAGGGCTCAATCAACATCTCTTTCAGTGGGGGGTTATTAATAGGAGGGTAAAAATAGTTCAGTTTAAGATTGTTTCACTGCTATGTCCATGACCTAAATTTCCAAAGCAGGAACTTGTCTCATATTTATATCAAAAGTCCTCCCAGAAACACTGACTTGAAGTCTTTTTATATGGAAGAACAGAATAGTGAACAGGAAAGAAGCTCTGGAGCTGGATAGTCCTTGGGTTAAATCTCAGCTCCATCACTGATTAATTACACAACCTTAGACAAATTATTTAGCCTCCTTGAACCTCAGTTTCTTTGTAAAATGATGATAAAAATACCTATAATACAAGATTACTGTGAAATTAAAATGAAATAGATGAAGGCCCCACTTTACTTCAATATCTCATCATTCTCTTGTGCTGGAGAACACACAATACAATATACAGCTGATGTCGTACAGAGCTGTACACCTGAAACCTAGATAATTTTATTAACCAATGTCACCCAATAAGCTCAATAAAGTTTTAAAAAGAGTCTGAAAGAAAAACAATAAACCTCATCATTCTCAAATTTTACTAGACAGTTTCCTAACTAGTCTTGGTATGTTTTATAACAATTCTTCCTCATACAGCAATCTTATCTTATAAAGAAGGAATATGCTAATAGGCCATCACAAAAATGGCGGCAACTACAGCCAATAAGACGTGAATATGCTGACTGCCATGCCCTCAAAGATGGCAGTGCCCACAGACACAAGATGGTGGCACCCAGTCCCCTCAGCCCCACAGGGGGGCGTCAGGTACGCGGCAAGGCCAGGCCTAGCCCAGGTGGGCCTGGCCGCTCCTCATGCCTGCCTCTGGAGTCCCCCAGTCTCCTCAGCCTACCAGCCGCCCAAGGCCAGCCAAGGTGTAGGCAAGCTTCAGATGGCAGCTGCTCAGCCAACCAGGGCCACCCAAGGCTCAGGTAACCAGGGCCAGCCAAGGCTTGTGGTGCCAGCAGTGGCAGCAACAAAGATGTGATGGGGGCATTGCCTTCCCCTGATTGCTGGGTCACCTCCCGCCCCTAAGGGCTCCCAGACTGTGAGAGGGGGCAGGCCAGGCTGAGGGACCCCCCTCCAGTGCATGAATTTTTATGCACCAAGCCTCTAGTGCTTAAGATAAAATCCAATTCTTTTACACAGTTCACTCATTTATTCACTCATTTATTCAACTAACAGTTACTCATCATTTCCCTCAGTAAATATTTGAATACACAGTATAAACTGGAGAACAAGAAGAGAAATAGGGATATAATGGTGAGCAAAAGCAAACATGATTCCTAAACCTGCTGAGTTTGTTGTCTGGTGGCAGAGAGAGCTCATTAAATAATCTTACCTAATAATAGACAAACATGTAAATTGACCATACCTCCAATATGCCCACCAACCAATCAGGAGTGACATGCAAATTAGCCCAACAGAGATGGTGGTTGATTTGCATACACAGGTACTGAGTGACCATGGGCAGGTGAGACGCTTGTGTCATTGCTATGGTGACGACGCATGCATTCTGCCCCACCCCCAGTCTCTCAGGGGCTCTGGGCAGCATGGGAAGGGGGCCAGAGCAGAAAGAGGCGGCTCCAGGGCTGGAATATAAAGGCAGTGCTGGCAGCCAGGAAAGGAAGGCTCATTCTAGCACAAATCTTCGTGCATCAGGCTTCTATTCCTATGTTATCAAGGGCTGATATGCAAATGGTTGTTACGCCCTCGCCCCTTAACAGCTCAACCACTCAATACTGGGTGAGAGGAATGAAGACCAGCCAGGCACAAATAAGCTCGCAAGAGAGGAATAGGGACCAGCCAGCCTGCGGCTTGGGAGAGGAGCAAGCCACCCGCCCCACAGTCCCGGGTGTCAGCAGCTGCACCTATGCCTGAGGCCCGGGAGAGGGATAAGCCACACACCCCGCGGTCCTGGGTGCCAGTGACTGCGCCTGCAGCCGTGGAGAAGGACAAGCCACCTGCCCCTGAGTCCTGGGCACCAGCAGCTGGGGCTGTGGCCTGGGAGAAGAACAAGTCACCCGTCCCATGATTCTGGGCACTTGCCCATGTGCCTGTGGCCTGGGAGAGGAACAAGCCGCCCACCCCACAGTACCAGGCACCTGTGGCTGTGGCCCATGGTCAAAGCCTCCTGCCCTCCCCTGCAGCTATAGCTGGCCCGGATGAAGCTGGCCTGGGTTCTGGGTGCCTGCAGCCAGGCAGAGGGAACGAAGACTGGGTCTCATGCCCGTGACCAGCCGGAGGAGGGAATCCTGGGTCCCAGGTACAGGGCAAGGCAGAGGCAGTTAGGGGCAATCAGGCAGGCAGGCAGAGGTGGTTAGGGTTGATCAGGCAGGCAGAGGGGGTTGGGAGCGATCAGGCAGTCAGGCAGGCAGGCAGAGGGATTGGGGCAACCAAGCAGGCAGGCAGGTGAGTGTTCAGAAGACAGCGGTCCTAGATTGCAAAAGGCAGTTGGCTATCCCCCAAGGGGTCCCAGATTGAAGAGGGTGCAGGCCAGGCTGAGGGCCTCCCCAATTCACGAATTTTGTGCACTGGGCCTCTAGTCCTACATAATAAAATACTAATATGCTAAGTGTCCGACCATTCAACCAGTTGCTATGACTCACATTGACCAACAGGGAGCAGACGCTCCCAACTGATAGATTAGCTTGCTGCTGGGGTCCAACCAATCAGGATTGGGCAAGATGGACTGGATACACACCCTTGAGCCCTCCCGCAGTCCCTCTCTGACCACAATTGTGCACCGGTGGGGTCCCTTGGCCTGGTCTGCACCCTCTCACCATCTGAGACTCCTCAGGGGATATAGAAGAGCCGATTTTGGCCCAATCCCTGCAGGCCAGGCTGAGGGACTGTACCAGTGCACAAATCTGTGCACCAGGCCTCTAGTTACAAAAATAAATGTAAAACCACAATGATGTAAGTACTATTAAGAAAGAATAAAGTACAATGACAGAATGTGATAGGGAATTTGGCAAAGTCAGAAAACTCACACCAAGCTCTTCACTACTGAGCCTTTCCTATCTTAGCCTCATTTCTGGCCATTTTCTCACATAAAGCCTATATTTAAACCATACTAAACAAACAAATCAAGAAAATGAAATACACCATACTCTCTCTCATCTTCCAATCTTGTGAAAATGCCACAACATTTCAGAAATACCGTGTTGCCCCCTACTTACTACCAGCAAATATTCCATGATTGTAGTTATTTGCATTACTTCCTTAAATCCTTCACCTCACTGCCAATTCCTCCCCCTGTTAACTTATTTTCCCCTTGTACATGATACTGAGATGATGCCAGAATCCTGTCCTCATCTGTATTAGTTTCTTAGGGCTGCCCAAACAAATGGCCACAAAGTAGGTAGCTAAAAACAAGTATAATTTACTTACTCACAGTCTCAAAGCAAGAACTCCAGAATCAAGGCATAGGCAGGGCCCTGCTCTATCTGGAGATCTAGGGAAGAATCTTGTCTATGACTCTTCCAGCTTCTGGTGTCTTTCAGTTTTCCTCGACTTGTAGCTGCATCACTCTGATACTTTGTTCTTTTCCAAGACTCTCTTGCTTGTACCCAGACATTGGCATGTCAGGAAAATATTCTAATCAGCTGAGCTACCCAGCCAGTGTTCAGCTGACACTATCATGGGAGCTCTCTTGTAGGTAACTAACTGCTTTTTCCTTGCTGCTTTTAAGAGTTTCTCTTTGTCTTTATCTCTTGGCATTTTAATTATGATGTGTTGGTGCAGGCCTCTTTGCGTTCTTCTTGTTGGGGACTTTCTGTGCTTCCTGGACTTGTAAATCTATTTCCTTCACCACGTTAGGGAAGACTTCTGTCATTTTCTCAAAGAGCTTTTCAATTTCTAACTCTCTCTTTTCTGCCTCAGGCACCCCCATGATGAAAATGAAGGTAGGTTTGAAGTTGTCCCAGAGGCTCCTTATATTACCCTCATTTTTTAAAAATTTTCTTAATTGATGTTCTAACTGGATGCTTTTGGCTTCCTTATATTCCAAATCGCTGATTTGATTCTTGGTTTCCTCTACTCCCCTATAAATTATTCTTCTTTTCAACTAGTGTATCCTTCATTTCAACTGGTCCTTTGTATACTGTTCTAAGTTTCATGAGCATCTTTATAAACAGTGTTTTGAACTCTGCATCTGGTAAAAGACTGCTTGTCTCCTATGTTTTTTTTCTGACATTAGATCTGTTCTTTCAATTGGGACATGTTCTTTGCTTCTCATTCTGGAAGCTTCTGTTTGTTTCTATGTATTAGGTAGAACTGCTATGTCTCCCAGGCAAGGGCCCTTTAAGAGGAACTGCCTGGAGAACCAGCTGTCTCCATCTCATTCGGCTACAATCCTTGTTGGTCTTTACAGCAAGAAGTTATGGGGGCTTCTCTTCCTGGCACTGGAACATATGAGGGTGGAACCCCTCACTCTTCAGGCGAGAACTCTGCAGGCAAGATATATCTGCCACAGTGGGGTGGGACCAGGAGAGAACTCTACAGGCAAGGTATATCTGACACGGTGGGTGTGGGACCAGATTTCCCACATCTCTGACCCCCACCAGCCTCAATGTGGCTTCTTTAATTCATTAATTGTAGGACTTCCATTCAACCAGACTTTAGGCAGTTCAGATTGATGATTGTTCTGTAAACAATCATTTTTTTAAATATGTTTTTATTGATTTCATAGAAACATCAATGACGAGCTGAACCCATTTGGATAGAGCATCGGCCTGTGGGCAAATCCCCAGCAGGGGGTGTGCAAGTGGCAGCTGACCAACGTTTCTCTCTCATCGATGTTTCTGACTTTCTATCCCTCTCCCTTACTTTCTGTAAAAAATAAAAAAAAACATATTAAAAAAAAAAAAGAAACATCAATGACGAGAAATAATCATCAATCAACTGCCTCCTGCAAGCCTCACATTGGGGATCAAGCACACAACCCAGGCATGTGCCCTGACCAAGAATCAAACCATGACCCACATTTGTGGGTTGACATTCCACCACTGAGCCACACCAGCTTGTTAGTTGCAGTTTTGATGTGATTGTGGGAGAGGGTAGTACTACACTTACTTATGCTGCTATCTTGACCAGAAGCCTGCATTTCAATTTTTTAAAATTTTATTTACAATATAACTTATATTTAATAGTAGTACATATGTTTTCCTCCCCACCCCCCAATTCAATTTTTTTTTTTTAATTCTCACCTGAGGATATTTTTCCATTGATTTTTTTTTAGAGAAAGTGGAAAAGAGAGAAAAAGATAGAGAGAAACAGCAATGTGAGAAATATACTGATTGGTTGCCTCCTTCCTTGACCAGGGCCCAGGGAGGAGTCTGTAATCCAGATATGTGCCCTTAAACAGAATGAAACCAGGAACCTTAGGTCCACAGACCAATGTCTAATCATGACCCACATTCATGGGATGACATAGGATTTTGGTTAACAGGTTTTATTTTGGGGAAGAAGCGGGGAGACTCTGAGCTCTTTACAAGTTTATCCTATTGCCTTCTGGCCTTTGTTTTTTCTGCTGAAAAATATGCTGTTAATCTTAATAGGTGACACATCTTTTAAATGACATATCATTATTCTCTTGACACTTTCAATACTTTCTCCTTGTTTCTTACTTTCACTATTCATACTATGTTTCTGTTTGTGGATTTCTTGGTGGTTAATCCTACTTGGACTTTGTTGAGCTTCCTAGGCATGTAGGTTATTGTTTATCAATAAATCTGTGAAGTTTTTCTACCTTTGTCTCTCTCTCGTTTATCTGAGGCTCTGTTCATTGTTCTTAATTTTTTTCTCTTTGATCTTCAATTTGAATAATGTCTATCAATCTTCCTATAAATTCACTTCTTTCAGTTCAAATCTATAGTTAAGCCTCTTTAATGAATATTTTTATTACTTTACTTTTCAATTCTAATTTCCATTTTGGAGATTCCAAGATGGCAGCAGATTAAATGAAAGGTACACTGACATTCTTCCAGGACCAAACTGGAATTATAATAAAATAAAGAAAAATCATCCTGAATAACCAACTTAAGACCAGCTGGAAAGAACCCTAATAAGCAAGGACATAAAGATGAGCACACATTGAAAAGGATAGGAAGTGCAGAGGTGTGAGAGGGCAAGCCAGACTCCCACCGGCAGCAGCCAAAGTTCCAGAGAGATATCTCAGCTGGATGCCCTGAGAAGGCTGGGGTCTAAATCCCAAGCTGGGCTACCCAGACTAAAGCACCAAAACTGGGAAAGGTGCTCACATAACAACTGGCTGTGAAAAGCAGCAGAGTTTCTGTCCACAAGGACAGATGGCTGGAAATATAGGCACCCTCTTAAAAAGCCAATGTATAAAATTTCATGTTCAGCCATTTACCTTGAGCAGAGGGCAGACAGGGTGGACTAGAGCTGTGTGAGGAGAATCAGGGAATTGGTGACTCTGGGGGTAGAGCTCAGAGGACAGCAGCCTGGATCCCTGTGCTAAGTTATTTCCCCATACTGCAGAGGACATCTTTCCCATCCAAGCAGCTTTGGCTGGAGATTGGGGAGTGAGGGGGAAGCATGCAAATGTCCCACCCACTGGGAAACCTCTGGCACAACCCTGTGGAGTTTACTCCCTGCTGGGGTCTACAGCCTGTGGCTCAAGAGACTGAGAATAACAATTAGCCTGCTGGCAGAGGTGCTTTGACTCTTTGCCTGATCTGGTTCTGGACCGGAGGCTAGGAAGAGCAGACCTTGGTCCTTTCCACAGGCACCCAGACCCAACAGAGGGAGCTACAAGGTGTGGAGCACTGATAGCTATAAACAGGGGACTCAGGGCCAGTCACAGAGTCTGACATTGGCCTGCACAAAAGACTCTCCAAAAGACTGGGGGTTGTAGTAGGTCTACTTAATGCATAAAAAGAAACCCAAACAGGCAATGAAACAACTCCTATCTAATAAAAGAATAACATGCAAATGTGACCGTACCTTGGCTCCTGATTGGCTATGCTACCAGCCAATCAGGAGCAGGGGGTGGGGCCAAGGGGCGGGGCCAAGTGGCAGGAGAGGGCAGGCCTGCAGCGGGAGAGGGTGGCCCGCAGCGCCCCTAGCCAGCATGGCAGGAGAGGGTGAGCCTGCAGCGGGAGAAGGCGGCCTTCAGCACCCCTGGCTGGCATGGCAGCAGAGGGCGGGCTGTCTGCGCCCCCAGCCAACCCGGCAGCCCGCTGTCTCCCTCCACGAGAGGCAGGAGAGGGCAGGCCGTGCGCAACGGGAGAGGACAGGCTGTCCATGCCCCTGGCGGGAGTGGCGGGAGTGGCGGGAGTGGTGGGAGTGGCGGGAGAGGGCAGGACTAGAGCGGGAGAGGGTGGTCCTGCAGCGGGAGAGGGCGGGCCTGCGGTGGGAGAGGACAGCCTTCGGCAGGGGCCAGAGCAGCGGGAGAGGGCGGCCCTCAGGGCCCCTAGCTGGCATGGTGGGAGAGGGCGGGCCTGCGGTGCGAGAGGGCAGACTGCGCCCCCAGCCGGTCCGCCGGTCCGCCTTATCCCACCGCAAGGCGGGAGAGAGCGGGCCATGCACAGTGGGAGAGGGCGGGCCTGCAGTGGAAGAGGGCAGCCTTCACCACCCCTGGCTGGCACAGTGGGAGAGGGAGGCACTCAGCGCCCCTGGCTGGCATGGTGGGAGAGGGCGGGCTGTCTGAGCCCCAGGCCGACCCAGCACCCAGCCTCTCCCACCGCCTGGAGGGAGAGAACAGGCCCGGAGCAGCAAATTTGCACTATGCCAGGCGGGGAAGCCAGATCTGAAAGCCAAGCCCCCAAGTACCCAACAGGGCTTCGTGTGCCGGGGTCCTGAGGAGGCCCCAGGACAAGCATCTCCCTAGAGGCTGTGCGGGAGAAGGAGAGGAACCTCTGGATGAGGGACACCCCCCCCCATGCACAAATTTTGTGCACGGGGCCTCTAGTCTAAAATGAAAGAATAAGAGAATTCTCCAGAGAAGAGCTAAATGAAATGGAGATAAGCAATTTACCAGCAATAGAGTTCAGAGTAATGATTATAAGGATGTTCAACACCATGAATAAAGATAAAAAGCTATGAAATACCAGTCAGAAATGAAGAAATACAAGAGAGATTTAAAAAAATACACTGAAAAGAATATAAAGCAGATTAGAGAAAGGCAAGAATCAGATCAGCAAATGAGAAGACAGGGTAGAAAAAAGATTTTAAAAATCAGAGAACAACAACAACAAAAACAGGACAATTTAAGGAAGTGTGGGGTACCATGAAATGTAACAAACATCCTAGGAATGCAAGAAAGTGAGCAAGGGATGAAGAAATAATGACAGTAAACTTCCCTAACCTGGTGAAAGAAAAAGGCACACTAGTTCAGAAAGCACAGCTCCAGCAAAAAGAGGCCCACACCAAGACACATTACAATTAAAATGCTATAAATTAAAGGCAAAGAGAGAATTTTCAAAGCAGCAAGAGAAAAGCTACAAAGGACCTCCCATAAGGCTATCAGCTGATTTTCCATCTGAAATACTACTGGCAAGAAGGGAATGGCATGAAGTATTCAAGGTAATGAAAAGCAAGGGTCTGAAACCAAAACTACTCCATCCAGCAAGGCTATCATTCAAAATAGATGGTAAGCTCGACAGGTCTGGCTCAGTGGCTGAGCCATGACCTATGAAGTCATGGTTCAATTCCTGGTCGGGCACATGCCCAGGTTGCGGGCTCAGGCCCTGGTGGGGCGTGCAGGAAACGGGTGGCCACTGATTCTCTCTCATCACTGATGTTTCTCTCTCTCTTCCTCTCCCTTCCTGTTTGAAATCAACTTAAAAATATATATTTAAAAAATACATGGTAAAATAAAAGGCTTCCCAGACAAAAAAGGCTAAAAGAGTTTATCACCACAAACTACCATTATAAGAAATGTTAATATGACTGCTGTAATACAAAGAAATAGAGAAACATAGGCATAAAAAATAAAAATGACAATAAATAATTTCTATCAATAATAACCTTAAATGTAAATGATTAAATGTTTAATCAAAAGACAAAGGGTAGCTAGCTGAATAGGTCATTTCCACTTGGTTTTTTAAAAATAATTTCTATATCTTCATTAATATCCTCTATTTTATATGACAGTCATATAACATTATTTACTACTTTGTGAGATTCTCTGTTTCTGTGAACATATCAGAATGGCTACTTTAAAGTCTTTCTCTGATAAATCTGATAGCTGGTCTCTCTCTTAAAGGCAGTTTCTGTGACATGCCTTTTGTCTAATGCATGAGTCACACTTTCATGTTTGTGTGCATGCCTGGTAGCTTTTTTTATTATCCTATCTAATAAAACAGTAATATGCAAATTTGACCGGACCTTCACAAAACCCACAAGCCACGCCTAGAGCCACACCCACCAGAAAATCAGGAGCAGCTTATGCAAATAAACCCCAACCAAGGTGGCTGCCGCCACTGAGAGCAGGAGGAAGGCTTGGGTTTCTCTGGCAACAGAGCAAGCCAAGCCGGCCTAGGCCTCCACTCAATGCTACAAAGTTTCAATTATAAAAGATACAGAAATGGCAGCAACCACTGAGCTGGAGAGAACAGAGGTTTGAGTTTCCCTGGCAATTGAGGAAGGCAAGCTTTCCACCTGCTGTTGCCGACCTAGGCTTCCACTCTAGGCTACAAAGTTTCAAAAAGAAATGGCTGCCGCCACAGAGTGAGCAGAAGCCTTGGCTCCGCTCCAGGCTACAAAGTTTCAATTGTAGACATAAATTAGTCCCAGAACCCAGGGCCTCTGCTTGTGTCGCTGGGGGGCATGGCCAGCCTGCAAACCTCCACAGGCCCCTCGCCCAGGCCACCCCTCACCCCAAGGGAACCCCCACCTTGATCTGGGACACTCTTCAGGGCAAACCACCTGGCCCCCACCCATGCACCAGGCCTCTATCCTATCTAATAAAAGAGTAATTTGCAGATGGACCATCACTCCGACATATAAGAGGGCTGCCACCATGTGGTCAAAGACCCTGCCCCCATGTGGACACAAGAGGGCCACCACAAAATGGCTAGCAGGGGAAGGCCGTTGGGAGGTTCCAGGCCTGCAAGGGAGGGCAGTTGTAGGCGATCAGGCCAGCAGGGAAGGGCAGTTGAGAGGGACCAGGCCTGCAAGGGAGGGCAGTTGGGGGCGATCAAGCCTGCAGGGGAGGGCAGTTAAGGGTGACCAGTCAGCAGAGGAGGGAAGTTGGAGGCAAACAGGCTGGCAGGGGAGCGGTTAGACATCAATTAGGCTGCAGGGAGTGGTTAGTGGGTGATCAGGCTGGCAGGCAGAAGTGGTTAGGGGCAATTAGGGAGGCAGGCAAGTGAGCAGTTTGGAGCCAGCAGTCCTGGATTGTGAGAAGGATGTCCAACTGGCCGTTTAGGACCGATCCCTCAAGGAATCCCAGTTTGGAGAGGGTGCAAGCTGGGCTAAGGGACTTCCCCCTTCCCCCTTGCACGAATTTCGTGCACTAGGCCTCTGTTTCAGATAATACATTGGAGCACCTCTGGGTACTGGCACACCTATAATCTTCTGGACATGTTATTGCTATAGCTTGTTTGTTTAGTGACTGGTTGTGTTTTAGTGAAGTTTATTCCCACATACATAAGTGTTCATCTTATGATGCTGTCCCTCAGGAAGACACAGCTTTGGTGTATCCAGTTACCCTCAGATCACTGGATCACCATGATTTGGATAGGGCTCTCTTCCTGTCTTTCCTTGACTACACCCAACTGTTAAACATCAATAATTGCTGGCTGGGTGCTCTATTGTTTCCAACAAGGCCCTGGAATGTAAACTGTTCTACAAACAATCCACTCAAATGCAGGTGCCTTTGAAACAATGACTTCTGAAATCAGTGTTTGATTTGTGTTCTGACATCAGTAAGGCTCTATGCTTCTCTGATTCTCTCCTGCAAACTAGCTGGCCTACAGTGTAGCCTGCCTCTTGAAAATGCTCTGAAATGCCTTTTACCACAATCTCCAATCTTCTTGTGAGGGTCTTCAAGCTTGAGCTTCATTCTTTTTAACAAATAAAATCACTTCCTTGAAGAAATTAGGAGCTGTTTTACAATCTGTTTCTCCTCTGGCAAATTCTGAGCCCAGGTCTGAAGCTAGATGTGAGGACAGTGGTAAAGTCCTCTGAGTGACACTCACTAAAGGAGCTCAGTGCTCAACAGAGGAAGAAAGGATGCAGCCTGAGAACTTCTCAGCTTTTCTCTATTAGGATGGAGCCACTGATTTACAACTTGAGACAAGAGTGATCTGGGCCCCATAGCACACCACAACCAAACTCCGTAAGTAAGGGCTGGGTGGAAAAAGGGAGTCCCCATACTTCAGTTGCATTCACCCAGGATTTATTAGCAGCAGCAACAGGTAGCTAGCTGGGGGAAGGATGAGAAATGCTGATATCCTAGTCCTCTGGGAAGAAAGCTGTTAGTCTTAAATTGGAGGAGTGGGAGTGGGAATGGGGGATTATACTCTAACTACAGTAGCCTTCAGTGGCATCTCTGTCTTGCTGAGTTGAGGAAGGGAGAGAGTGAGCAGTGCTGATGAAAACCCAGGCTCTTGCCTTGGCCCTGTGGCTCAGCCGGTGGGGGCACTGTCCCGTGCCTAAGAGGATGCACAGTCAGTTACCAGTCAGGGCACAGAAGAGAGGGCAGCCGAGAGATGTTTCTCTCTTCCCCCGTCTCTCTCTCTCTCAAATGAATTTTTTAAAAAATATCCTCAGGTGAAGATTAAAATACCCAGACTCTCTCACTGCTTGACAAATTTTTACAGATGTTCTTGAATAGTTTCTTCATTTGCTGCTCATCCTTATGACCGTTTCTAGAGACTTTAAAGGGCTAGGTCTTCTTCTTTTTTTAAGAAATCATCTTCACTGGGAGCAGGTCAGCAGAGCTCCTCCTGTTATCACGCTAGAAGCCAACTTCCCGTTTGTTCTCCGACATGGATGTAAAGGAAGCAAAGTGCTCGGGCTCTACATATGCTGTCTCATTTCACCTTCACACTGTGAAGCAGGGACTACAGATCTTATGTTTATAGAAAATGATACTAAGTCCCAGACTCATTTAGTAATTTGATTCAGAAGTGGGTCTAACTACCTCCACAGCTCACGTACTTGAAAAGTCAGATTTCCCCGTAACAAATTCTCCGGCTTAATTCTGTTGTTGTGCTAACTGTGAGTGGAAGAAAATAGCTACTAAAGACAGAGCCTCCAAAATTACAAGAATCATGAAGGAAACTGTTGAACAAATGGTAAGGAGTATAGTTACATGTCCTATTTCTTAAAAGTTTGAAGAATACATTAGGATGAGATTGCTTGCTCCAAGTGCCTCTTTCTCACACGACAGAGGCCCACACGTGTGGGAGTTCTGTCACTCTTGGTCACCCCATTAGACTGTGGCAATAGGAAAGGTTCTGGGTCACATGCTCAGAGGAATGTTTGTTCTTAGAGATCTTTAATCTCAGCTGGCAATGCCTGACTGAAATAAATAAAACATGTTTGCTAAGGAAATGAAGGTGAAGAGACTTAAATAGGTGAATCAAAAATCATTAAAATTACTTGGTTGATCGGAAATGACAGCACTCAGGATCAGCAACCAGTGACAGCTGCTCAACTGACCAAGGCATGGAGCAGCTATTTTAGGTTTGACACAGTATGCTCAATGGCTGTTTAAAGAATGCAATAAATGTACTTACCAAATATTTCCCCTCCACTAGCATATTCTGTCACCAGATATATCATCCGTTCTGTCTCCATAACCTGATGCAAAGGCAGGAAAGTAACAGACAGTGACACAAATGACAGGCTGACATCACAGCAAGAGAAACTAAAGACTCCTCTTTTGTCATTTGAAATATTAATAGCCATTACTGCTTAAAGAAAGCTAAAACATTGGTGGGAGTGGACAGATATAAATGCTAAGAAGAAAGGGGAAAAATAGGTATTCCTCCAAGTTCTTAAAAGTAGAAAATATTTAGTGCTTGGAAGACAGTTTTGTTGTCCCATGAAGCCTCTGTAATCTCTTATATGCCACAAAACAGAGAAGCAAAAAAGCTTCTGAACCCAAAAGGTCAACTGTAACATTGATCACTTGAAACTCAAAATGCCCCCCCCCCAAAACCTAATTAAAACAAAACAAAAGCCTTAGGAAAAACAATGGGAATCACTCACGAACGGCACAGAAATCACATATGGATATTTTTTTAAAATAGAAATGACAACTTTCCTTCCCACTGCCTATTTATCAATAATGTAAGTATCCACGACTTCAAGTAACATA
The DNA here is from genome assembly GCA_027563665.1 of Antrozous pallidus. Classification (NCBI taxonomy): domain Eukaryota; kingdom Metazoa; phylum Chordata; class Mammalia; order Chiroptera; family Vespertilionidae; genus Antrozous; species Antrozous pallidus. The sequence continues at coordinate 84,645,287 of CM050520.1, forward strand.
AGCTACTCATTTTTGTATTTTGTCTTTGTCTCTATTTTGCTAATATCTATTTATATATAGTTAAAAAAATTTAATCCTTACCCAAGGATATGTTTTTATTGATTTTAGAAAGAGGAAGGTGGCAGGAAGGAGAGAGAAACATCAATCAGTTACCTCCAGAATGCACCCCAACCTGGAATGAAGCCTGCAACCTTTTGGGGTATGGGACTACCTCCAACCACCTGAAATAGCCAGGCTATAAATAGCTTTTACATATTTATATATTTGATATATTGTAACTATTATTAGATAAGCATGTAATGTAAGTATAACATAATGAATAATAATTATTGTATATATTTTGCTAATATTTGTTACTTTTTAAATTAGTTGTAGTGTATTATTAGTCTTTTCTCCTTTTTACCTTTTTCATTAAATATTTTTAAAGCAAGATAGAAATATATACTCTTATTATAAACATCTTAAATACCTAGTATATAAACAAAGACCAAAGGCTTTCCTCTTTCCAAAAACCTCGCATTTTATTCTCCAGAGGAAACACTGTGAATACCTTATTCTATTTCATTCTAGAGAAGTGCTGTCCAATAGAAATATGAGCACTACATGACTTAACTTTCTAATAACCACATTAAAATATTTTTAAAAGACGAAATTAATTCTAATAATATATTTTATTTACCCCAATATGTCCAAAATCATTTTAAAAGTTTTTAAAACTGTAAACTACTTCAGTTTTTACATTCACATTGATTTTTAAAAAACTAGAAATTCAGTTCCACATTTGTTCTAGTCACATTTTAATATTCAATAGCCACACGGGCGTTCTAGACTTTCACTACACTTCACAGGTAATAATCTTGTTAAATTATTTCCCACTTACTTTATCTTTTGACGCCTTTACACATTAATACTATATAATGTACTATGCATTATATTACAACTAGAGGCTCGATACACGAAATCCGTGCAAGTGTAGGCCTTCCATCCCCCAGCTGCCGGCACCAGCTTCCCTCTGGCATCTGGAACCCGGGTTTCCCTCCGGCACCAGGGACCCCGGCGTCCTTCATAGCCCTGGCTTTGTCCAGAACGATGCCCAGTCTAATTAGTATGTTATGCTTTTATTATTATAGAATAGAGGCCCAATGCATACAAATTCACGCACTGGGAGGGGGAGAGGGATCCCTCAGCCCGGCCTGCTCCCTCTCACAGTCTGGGAGCCCTCAGGGGCAGGAGGCGACCCAGTAGATCAGCGGAAGTCAATGCCCCCATCACACCTCTGCTGCTGCCACTGCTGGCAGCGCAAGCCTCAACCAGCCCTGGTTACCTGTACCTCAGGCTGGCCAGGTAGCAGCCATCCAAGGCTTGCTGCGCCTCAGGCTGCCCCTAGGAGGCTGGGCAGCAGCCATATGAGGTTTGCCTGCACCTTGGCCAGCCCTGCTTGCCTAAGCCTCAGTCAGTGGGGAGAGCAGGAGAAACCAAGGCCCTCAATGGGGCTGATGTGACTCCGGTGGCAGGCACATGGAGCGACCAGCCGGTCCCAGCTCAGGAAGGAAGGATACTCTCAATGACATGAGTTATTAACTTCCAATTTGTTGGACACCTCTGACAGGCTTAGCTTCAGGGGAGGGAGGAAGAGAGGAATGGGCAGCCATTGGAGGAGCCTGGAGAACTGTCAGTCAGTGGGGGGTGCAGGAGGACCTGAGGCCCCCAACAGAGCTGAGGGGACTCTGGTGGCAGGTGCACAGGGCAGCTGGCCTCGCCCCTGCTGTGGGTGCCTCCATCTTGTGATGGCATGTCAGTCAATTTGCATATTACCTTTTTATTATATGGGATTATTATAGACTAGAGGCCCAGTACAAGAAATTCAGCCTCAGCCTGGCCTGCACCCTCTCACAATCTGGGACACCTTGGGGAATGTCCAACTGCTAAACCAGCAGTTGGATATCCCTCTCGAAATCTGGGACCATTGCCTCCTAATCGCTCGCTTGCCTGCCTCAACACCCTTAACCACCAGCCTGACTGCCTGACGCCCATAACTGCTCACCTGCCTGCCTGATGGCCCCTAATCACTCGTCTGCATGCCTGATTGCACCTAACTACTGATCTACCTGCCTGATCACCTAACTACTCATCTACCTACCTGATCACTCCTAACTGCCTTTACCTTGGCCCCTGCAGCTGAATCTTCATCTGAAGGATGTCCAGAATGTCATTCACCTGTCTGGTCTAATTAGCATATTATGCTTTTACTAGAGGCCCGGTGTATGAAATTCGTGCATGGGGGCTGGCGGGGTGCCCCTCAGCCCGGCCTGCACCCTCTCCAATCTGGGACCACTCGAGGGATGTCCGACTGCCCGTGTAGGCCTGATCCCAGTGGGATCAAGCCAAAACAGGCAGTCAGACATCCTTTTCACAATCCAGGACTGCTGGCTCCAAATTACTTGCCTGCCTGCCTCCATGATTGCCCCTAACCGCTTTGCCTGCCAGCCTGATCACCCCTTAACCATTACCCTGCCAGCTTAATTGATGTCTAACTACTCCTCTGCCAGCCTGTTTGCCCTCAACTTCCCTCTTCTGCCAGCCTGGTCACCCCTAACTGCCCTCCCCTGCAGGCTTGATCGCCCTCAACTGGCCTCCCTTGCAGGCCTGGTATCTCCCAATGGCCCTTACTCCTGGCCATCTTGTGGTGGCCATCTTGTGTCCACATGGAAGCAGGATCTTTGACCACATGGGGGAAGCCCTCTTGTGTGTTGGAGTGATGGTCAATCTGCAAATTACTCTTTTATTAGATAGGATGGAGGCCTGGTGCATGGGTGGGGGCCAGCTGGTTTGCCCTGAAGGGTGTCCTGGATCAGGGTGGGGGTTCCCTTGGGGCATGGGGCAGCCGGGGCGAGGGGCCTGTGGTGGTTTGCAGGCTGGCCACGCCCCCCCCCCCAGCGACCCAAGGGGAGGTCCTGGGATCTGGGATTAATTTATGTTTTACAATTGAAACTTTGTAGCCTGGAGCAGAGCCAAGCCTTCTGCTCACTCCGTGGAGAAAGCCATTTCTGTTTGGGTTCATTTAAATTCTGTAATTGAAACTTTGTAGCCTAGAATGGAGGCCTAGGCATTAGGGCTGCAGAAGCTTGGCTTCCTCCATCCCCCGGGCAATCCTAGCCTCTGCTCTCTCCAGCTCTGTGGCTGCTGCCATTTATGTCAGAATATATCTTCTAAAATTGAAACTTTGTAGCACTGAGTGGAGGCCTAGGCCAGCAAGGGTAGGCAGAAAGCTTGGCTTCCTACATTGCCAGGGAAACCCAAGCCTCCCTTCTGCTCTCAGTGGCCACAGCCATCTTGGTTGGGGTTTGTTTGCATAATTTTGCTCCTGATTGGTTGATGGGCGAGGCTGTGGGCGTGGCTTAATCAGAGGTACAGTGAATTTGCATATTACTCTTTTATTAGATAGGATTATTATAGATTACTAGAGACCCAGTGTATGAAATTCATACTGGGGGAGGGGGGAGGGGAGTGTCCTTCAGCCCAGCCTACACACTCTCCAATCTGGGACCCTCCAGGGATGTCCAACTGCCCGTTTAGGCCCGATCCCCATAGGACATCCCTCTCACAATCCAGGACTGCTGGCTCCCAACTGCTTGCCTGCCTGCCTTCCTGATTGCCCCTAACTGCTTCTGCCTACCAGCCTGATCACCCCCTAACCACTTCTCTGCCAGCCTGATTGATGCCTAACTGCTCCCCTGCCAGCCTGTTTGTCCCTAACTGTCCTCCCCTGCAGGCCTGATCACACCTAACTGCTCTCCCCTGTAGGCCTGGTCACCCCTAACTGCCTCCCCTACAGGCCTGGTCTCCCCCAACTGATCTCCCCTGCAGGCCTGGATTCCCTCCCCCCCCATTGCCCTAACCTGCAGGCCCAGTTGCCCCCAACTTTCCTCCTCTGTCAACCCTAACTGCCCTCCCCTGCAGGCCTGGTCCCTCTCAAATGCCCTCCCCTACTTGCCTTATTGCCCACAACTGCCCTCCCTTGCAGGCCTGGTCCCTCCCAACTGCTCTCTCCTGCTGGCCATCTTGTGGCAGCCATCTTTGACTACATAGGGACAGCCATCTTGTGTGTTGGACTGATAATCAATTTGCATATTACTCTTTTCTTATATAGTATTATAGATTATAGACTAGAGGCATGGGTGAGGTCCAGCTGGCCCAGCCCTAATCAGGGCGGATCAGGACTGGGCCTGTTGGGAGGAGGAGATGGCAGAAAGTTGACCAGCCAGCCTGCCCGGACCAGGGCCCGGTCATGGCCCCTGATCAGGGCTGGGCTGGCTGGAGGAAAGGACCACTGGTGACTGGCTGGTGGGCCCTGCCTCCATTGGGGTTGAGGGACTGACTGAGTTTGGGGGCTGATTGGGGTTGTGGCTGGCCATGGAGAGGGGCTGTGGGCAGGCCACTCTCATACCCTAATGGGGTGGGTGTGGGGGGGGTGTGCCAATTGGGGACCAGAGACCTAGGGGAGCAGCCATGGGTAGTTGGCCGGTGGCCCTACCCCTGATTGGGGTGTGGGGGCTGATCTGGGGTGGAGCCAGGCAGGGAGGGGCTGCAGGAGGTTGGCTGGCCAGCCCCGCCGCCTATGTGGGTAGGGGGTGTGATCAGGGATGGGGCAGCCAGGGAGAGGGGCTGCATTGTGGTGGGATGGGCTGATGGAGGCATGGCTGGCAGAGAGAAGGGAGAGGGCATTTGGCTGGCAGGCCCAGCTCTTAATCAGGGTGAGAGAGTTCAATCAGGGGCAAGCTGGCAGGGGGGAGGGGTCATGAGGTTGGAGCTAGCCCCACCCCCCCAATCAGACTGGTTTGCTGGCCACAGTGGGCGGTTGTTAGGTCATTATGGCTGAGAGGTGCTCCATGCACTTCCTGGTGACGGGTCGTTTGGTCTTTTTGGTCGTGACGCCGTGTGGCCTTTTATTATTATAATAGATTTACTTCTTTTTCAAAGGTTTCATGGTACTCCTTCTATAAGTTCACATTAATTTAGTTTCTCAATCTAATAGCTGTGTCACTTTTTTTCCTCTTTAATTTTTAAGAACTCTATGTAGTTCTGGCTCAGTTGATTGGAGTGTCACCCTGTGCACCAAAAGGCTGCTGGTTTGATTCCCAGTCAGGGGACCTAGGTTGTGATCCCTGGTGGGGGGATGTATAGGAGGCAGCCGATTCATGTATCTCTCATAACTCTCTCTCTCTCTTTCCCTCTCCCCCTTCCCATCTCTCTAAAATCAGGGAAGCATATCCTTGGGTGAAGATTTAAAAAATTAAAAAAGCCGTATACTGGTAATATTAGCCCAATGCTTGCAAGCCTCTGTATGTTCATTTATATAAAAAAAGTAAGTGCTCTAAATATATGCAGGTTTTTAGAAAAACAATAAAAGAAAAAAATGTCATATGTATCTGCCCACCCTTTTTACCTTCAGGCCTTTCACTGACTGCAAATGTTCGTTTATTATTCAACTTTTCAAGAGTTCGCCTGTATTTGGGTAATTCTATGAACCTGAGGAGACTAAAACTTTGGCAAATGACCTGAATGAAAACTACCTTGATACAGTCTGAAGACAAGTTGGCAGCCATTCACCTGGCAGCTCAGAATCTTGCATTAACAATATAAGCTAGCAGAGAGCAAAATTAAAGCTTAAAAGAGAGCACTGTGCAAAGCCAAGGCTGAAAAGTATGGCAATTCTTACAGGCTAATGAAACCTTGGGTAAGAAAGGTAATCTGGCAGAATTTGGTTATAAAATTAATACGTATAAGTTAACTTCTTGAGAAAAGTCAGCCTGAGAAGCCCTACAGTCATTTAAAGATGAATTATTTTTAAAAAGTGAGGTCAAGATCCTTAGCTGGTTTGGCTCGGTAGATAGAGCGTCAGCCTGCAGACTGCAGGGTCCCGGTTGGATTCCAGTCAAGGGCATGTGCCTCGGGTGCAGGCTCAATCCCTAGCCTTGGTGGAGGTGGGTATGGGAGGCAACCAGTCAATGGGTCTCTCGCACATCGATGTTTCTCTGTCTATCTCTCCCCCTCCATCCCACTCTCTCTAAAAAAGGGAATCAATGGGCAAAAATAGCCTCGGGTGAAAATTAATTAAAAAACAAAGTAAAGTCAAGAAGTTTACTCAGCCTATCAGATAGGAAGGAAGCAAAGGTTAGACACCCCTCAGATTGCCGATACAGGTCTTCAGGCAAAAGCAGAAACCTTTCACAGGTTTGCTTATGGGGCACAATGTAGGCTTAATAAATCATAATTTAGTCTGATAAATTTCAACAAGTCTGCTCTGTGGAGCTAATTCATTTCATTATGTGAGTACTTGATGCCAGAGAAGAGCCCTAAGCTGTAGCCTTAACCACACATACCAACATCATGACATGATTTCTTCTGGGCCAGTAAACATTTACTGCAGACCAATAGCAGCAAATGCACCGAGTGGGGGCACGACCTGCAGAACCAGGTGATGGCTGCTCTAGCAGAAAGCACTGAGCAGGATGGCTCTATGCAGAGGTACAGCTTGTGGCTGCCAACACAAAGCAACTTGAGAAGCACCCGGAGCCTCACCTCTTCCAAAATACCACTTCCGCCGGCCTGCGGACTGAAAGGTCCCAGGTTCGATTCCGGTCAAGGGCATGTACCTTGGCTGCGGGCACATCCCCAGTAGGGGGTGTGCAAGAGGCAGCTGATCGATGTTTCTCTATCATTGATGTTTCTGACTTTCTATCCCTCTTCCTTCTTCTCTGTAAAAAAAATCAATTAAAAAATATATTTTTAAAAATATCACTTCACCAGCCTGCTACGGCAAGATCTTTCTCTCCTATTTGCCTTGAGATTCCAGCAATTACAATAATTTTTTATGATGGCATGGAATACTCATGTTTCTTGGGAAGGCAAGAAAACAAAATTAGAAGTCTCTTCCATTATACAGTCTCCATCTCTTGGTTATCAAAATAATCAAATGCTAGCCCCGGCCAATTTGGCTCAGTGGATAGACTGTTGGCCTGCAGACTGAAGGGCTTCGGGTTTGATTCTGATCAAGGGCACATGCCTGGGTTGCAGGCTCAATCCCCAGTAGAGGGTGTGCAGGAGGCAGCCAATCAATGATTCTCTCTCATCACTAATGTTTCTATCTCTCTCTCTCCCTTTTTCTCCCTCTCTGAAATAAATAAAAATACTTAAAAAGAAAAAAGAAATAATCAAATGCTATCTTGGAAAAGTAAAAACTAAGTCAGGACTCTACTAAAATAGAAAAGAGGTAGTTTCTGACTGATATAAGAAGTCATACTTGCCCTAACCAATTGGCTCATTGGATAGAGAATCGGTCTGTGGACTGAAGGGCCCCAGATTCAATTCCAGTCAAGGGCATGTACCTTGGTTGCGGGCACATCCCCAGTAGAGGGTATGTAGGAGGCAGCTGATTGATGTTTGTCTCTCTTCTAACTTTCTATCCTTTTCCCTTCCTCTCTGTAAAAAAATCAATAAAATATATATTTTTAAAAGCCATACTTAAAATATCCTTTACCATTGTAATTCATAACATTATCACAGAAATTAGTATTCAAATAATGTTATAAAAAATAATGCTGCCCTACCTAGTTTGGCTCAATGGGTAGAGCATCAGTCTGCAGAATGAAGGGTCCCAGGTTTGATTCTGGTCAAGGGCATGTACCTTGGTGACAGGTTCCTCCCCAGCCCTGACCGTGGTTGGGACACATGCAGGAGGCAACCAATCGATGTTTCTCTCAGATTGATATTTCTATCTTTCCCTTCCTCTTCCACTCTAAAAAACCAATGAAAAATATCCTTGGGTAAGGATTAAATAATCCTGTATAATAAAAAGGTAATATGCAAATTGACCATCACTCTAACACACAAGATGGCCGCCCCCATGTGGTCAAAGATGGTCGCCCCCTTGTGGACACAAGATGGTTGCCACAAGATGGCCTACAGGGGAGGGCTGTTGTGGGTGATCAGGGCAGGAGGGAAGGGCAGTTGGGAGGGACCAGGCCTGAAAGGAAGGGCAGTTGTGAGCAATCAAGCCTGCAGGGGAGGGCAATTAAGAGGTGACCAGACTGGCAGGGGAGGGCAGTTAGGAGCAATCAGGCTGGCAGGGGAGCAGTTAGGCATCGATCAGGCTGGCAGGGGAGTGGTTAGGGGGTGATCAGACTGGCAGACGAGCAGTTGGGAGACCAGCAGTCCTGGATTTTGAGAGGGATGTCTGTCTGGGATTGAGCCTAAACTGATAGTTGGACATCCCCCAAGGGGACCCAGATTGGAGAGGGTGCAGGCTGGGTGAGGGACAGGGACACACACACACACACACACACACACACACACACACACACACACACACCTTGCACGAGTTTCATGCACCGGGCCTTTAGTAATAATAATAATGTTACATTCATCTCAAACTTTTCATCTATCAAAACTCTCTGTTCCTTTCCAGTTTTCCATTCTGTTTTAGGATTCTGACCTAAATAAATAAGTTCTCATCATCTTCTGAATAATCTTTTTGTGTAACTTTCACTAAGAAAGGCACCCAAGTTTTAAAGAACAAGTTGTCTGGGATGGCCTTAGCAGTAAATAGCCAGAGGACACGTGAGTACTGAGAAGGGGGAAAACAGTAGGATGAACACACTAACACAGAACAAAAAAAGCTACAGGTGTTCAGCCACCAGCCTCTTTTCCTAAGGCTGGTTTTTGTTGCCATATAATCAGCCACTAGGGTTTCTTACCTGGTAAAGCCTGATGATATGTGGGTGGCAAAGCATCTTCATAATTTGAACTTCTCGGAATATCTTCTTCAAGTTTTCTTCATCTAGCTGGCTCTTGTCTATGATCTTGATAGCAACCTGACAACAGGGGAAGAAAATTTCTGCTGCATTAAAAGCAGTTTACTAAGGAAAATTAAATTCACTTTAAAATATTATATTGCACAAAACACAACTCTGTTGTTTACAGAACGTCAATGAAGAAAATGAATTTACTTTTTGGAAAAGGATAGAAAATTGATTTTTAGCAAGTTTGTCTCAGAGAAACAGACTCAAAAGCTAATGAGTCTTTTGCCATTCCTTAAACTGCTTCTACAGTAAAACCCCATGGCAAAGTACTTCCTTACCCCATAGATGTAGTTACAGTCTGGGCACACTGGGCTTTGGCGCAGAGAATGATATGTAGGGTCTCTAATTAAGACAATGAACTTAATCCATAAGCGCAGGCGATTTAGTAAGGTTTGACCAGGAATCCCAAAGGGGGCATCCCACATCTCCCCAGGTGCTTGCATCACTCCATAATGGTGGCAGCGCAGCAATAACCATAGACTGAAGATTTTCTGTGTACCACATGTAATTCTTAGTGCCCTGCAAGTACTAACTCACTTAAACCTCACAACACCCTGTATTATTATTAACCTTGTTTCACAAATATAGAACCTGAGACACAAAGAGATTACATTTATATGTGTAGATCCAGGATCGAAGCCCAGGTGACTTAGCTTTGGAGTCAAATTATTAATGATAACACTATAAAAATCTGAAGATTTTCCTATACTGTATATACTGCTTTAGCATAAAACATCTTTTTTATTTTACTCATTATCCTGAAGATACCCAGCAGCACAAAAATTTTAAAACAATGAAAGATGGACTTTTTTAAAAAATCTACTAAATCTAAACTTCCTCTTTATTCTTAGTGCAATATTCAAAATGTCTCTATGTCAGTGTCAATGACTCAATCAGTATGTAATCAATGAATATTAGTTGGATTAAGAGCCAGAACTAGGTAAATTCTAGCCCCTTTTAATTCTTAAAATCCTATGATGCTAAACACTGGGTGAGATAAAGAAAATTCATACTTATTTACACAAAAACGAGAAACCAGGAAAGCAAACTATCAATACTAAAAATATTTAGCCCAGAGAAGATTGTGCCAGACCCCAGCCGGCAGATGACCTAACGTGTGGAGACCAGCATTCGAACTGAGCATGGAGTGCTTCACTGCTAGAGGAGGGCCCCGGGACACGGGCACGGGGCAGCTCTCCGCTCCATTCAGAGAGTGGTTAAGCTATGACAATGGAATAAAATGAGCTGGGGTAGCTTGAACTACGAAGGTTCATCAGCCACAACTTTAAGGAGCTCACAAGTTAGTGGGGAAAGAAATATGTGAAACAGACAAACAATACAGTGTTAGAAATACAATCAATAAGGGTATAATGGTAGCACAGAGGGAAAAGAAGCAGACATAAGGAAAGAATTCACAAAGAACACATAACTTGGGAAAGAACTGGGGTAGGCAGAAAGGAGGGTGAAGAATTTTATGAGGGGAAATAGCAGAATCATTAACAAATCTCAGCAGCTGTGTGATCTCCTATAAGAAGTCTTGAACCATATGACCATGACCACTAGCATTTCCGCTTCTCTTCACCACTGCACCAAACCACACACAAGACCTTAACGCTGGCATCCATGTCTGGCTCTTTAAGAACAGTTCCCAAGACAAACAAACAAAATCACAGCACACAAAGTCCTTTTACAGAACAAATACCTGGTCTTAATAATAATTAATTATTATTAAAATCTTACACATGAATAGCACATTATTGTTTACAGAGTACTTTCATATATAAGGTGTCCCCCCAAAAATGTATACATATTTAACAGCTGATAGTTCAATTGATGTTTAAGATTTAACCCACTGGAATTAATAATTATTCAAAGTATATATACATTTTGGGGGACGCTCTGTATATTATTAGAAACTTGCAGACATACTGGTTGCAGGTATACCTAAGGTTGTGGGTAGGTGACAATGGACACCTCCAGTCTCAAGGAAGCTTGTTTGTTTACCTCAGAGAAAAGATTACCATGTTCTGTGAGTGCCACTATGCACAAAAGGTTAGAAAGCTCAACTAGGAGTTATTGGTCATCAACCATCCAAAGACTGGCCCTGAAATCCCTTCTTCTGTCTATGCCTATAATGGATATCATAGAAAAAGTAACAGAGGATTGGGGAGGGAATATGGGGGTGGAAGGAGAGTCTACAATGCAGCTGACAGTATTTTTTTGCTTTTTCACCCCAGAGAGTACTGGGTTACACTGGAATAGGTAGAGTCCTACAGTGGACTCATTCTAAATTTTACTGGCATCCTGAGGAAACAGGACGCACATAGGGTAAACAGAAAACCAAACCCAGCCGAAAATGGTCTGGCTCAGTGGAAAGAGCGTTGGCCTGCAGACCGAAAGGTCCCAGGTTCGATTCCGGTCAAGGGCATGTACCTTGGCTGCGGGCACGTCCCCAGTAGGGGGGTTGCAAGGGGCAGCTGATCGATGTTTCTCTCTCATCGATGTTTCTGACTTTCTGTCCCTCTCCCTTCCTTTCTGTGGAAAATCAATAAAATATATTTTTAAAAATAAAAAAAGAAAACCAAACCCAATCATCTATGAGAACAAAGTTGGCTATTAAGATCTTATACACTAAGCACTTAATAAATATTTTTAATTTAATAAGATAGTGGTATAGTATGGATGTACTTTCTGTTTCTTAACAAGTATATCTGACCTCACATAAAGGGATTATAGTATTACATATTAATATGTATTTTTATATCTTCAGGGAAAATTGCGTTTAATATATAATCTGTCCTTCAAGATGGAGACCAAAAGGTTTTAACAATTAAAACATCAGCCCGCCGCCGTGGCTCAGGGGTTGAGCACTGACCTATGAACCAGAAGGTCACGGTTCGGCTCCTGCTCAGGGCACATGTCTAGGTTTTGGGCTCAAGACCCAGTTTGGGGTGTGCAGGAGGCAACCGATCACTGATTCTCTCATGTTATTATCTCTCTATCCCTCTCCCCTCCTCTCTGAACTCAATAAAAATATATTTTTTTAAAAATTAAAACATCCAATTTCTGTCTACTCATCAGTAAGGTTCAACAAAACACAGAGAGGTGAAGCTTTGCCTAGCAACTAAATAGTGTCAAAAGAAAGACTAACATATAATCTTGAGCAAGTTGCTTAATTTTTCCACAGCTCCTTATCTATAAAAAGTGGGCAACAATAGGACACATATAACAGCCTGCTTAGTATAATGCCTGGAATGAGGTAAACAAACAGTATACATTAAATACACATACTGCTATTATTTATTCAACTTTTCTGGAATCAAGCCTTAAATTTTAGGCACTCCTTTGCAAAAACTAAATTAGTGTCACTAAGCAACATAATCCAGGATCTGAAACACACCGATTGCTTAGTTGGGGACTAGTTGGGGAGCCCAGAAGCAAAATAGTGAACAGCATTCAGAACCAACCAGCTGCTTCCATCTGATGAGGGAAGAACATGGGAGGACTGGAGCTGGGGGGAAATGCATTCCAGTCAGGAAAATCACACCGAGCCACAGGATGGGATCCACAGCAAGACCTGACCCCGCCCAAGGCTGTGCTGGCCAGAGTGGTCTGCTTCTTCATGGCAGGTGGGCCCCCTTCCATCCTCCATCCATGCTATGTGCCTGATAAAATCATTGGAGAGAGAAGGTAACATGCATAAAGCTCCGACCTTTGTTGCAAACTGAAAAGTGGAGGTTATCGAAAGAGCAAAACAATACCAATGAGACAAACTATGCTGCCAGAGAGCAGGTAGCTGGCAAGAGGGTCCTGTTTTGAGGATCATGACGTTTCACTGCTACAGATTATTAGAGACTCTATTATAAAGATTTTAGCTTAAAGGACACACCAGCTACTTGAAAAATTAAATGTGTCCATAGAAAGAGATAAAATGGAATAAACAGAATGTAAACCCACAAAAAATGTTAGATTGGTGCTGAAAATCTGTGACTCACATACTTGCACTACATATAAAAAGCATAGCAAGTAAAGGAAACAAACTTCCAACACATTACCAAGGAAGTATATATTCCTTAAGTTCGCCTGCTTTATAAAATGCTTTTATCTTGCAAAGAGCATGATTTTGTGAATTGACACCGATATTAAGCATGGCATTGTATCAAATATGTGGCTAAACAGATAAGAAGTCCTTATGAATTCCTCTACCCAATGTGTGTGTGTAATTTTTTATTTTTATTGACTTCAGAGAGAAAGGAAAAGGGAGAGAGACAGAAACATCAATGATGAGAGAGAATCACTGATCCACTATCTCCTGCAGGCCCCCCACTGGGGCTCGAGCCCACAACCCAGGCATGTGCCCTTGACTGGAACCAAACCTGGGACACTTCAATCCACAGGTCAACGCTCTATCCACTGAGCCAAACCAGCTAGGGATGCCCAAAATATTTCCATTCAACAAATTAATAAACAAAAAGAGTACTTTACCGAAGAGATTAAAACTTTAAGAGAACCAATCAGAAATCTCGGAAAGGAACCAAGCAATTAAAGAGGTTAAAAGTGAGCTACTACCACGCTGGTGCAGCTCAGTGGTTGAGTGTTAAACTATGAACCAGGGGGTCAGGGTTCTCTCTGGTCATGGTACAGCCCTGAGTTAAGGGCTCAATGTTATTTCCTCTCTATGAAATCAATGATAAAAGAGCACATACTAATAATAATAAAAAAGAGTGAACTACTGAGCATAGAAAACAGAGCCAACCAGATGGAGGAAAGAATTAGTGATCTCAAGATAGGAAGCTAGGAATGACAGAGGGAAGAAGAGAGAGACTTGAGCATAAAGAAAAATGAAAAAGCTCTATGAGAACTATCTTAGTCCATCAGAAAAAAGCAATCCTATCTAATAAGAGTAATATGCAAATTGACCATACCTTCACTACACCCACAAGGCTATCAGAGCAAGCATGCAAATTAACCCAACCAAAATAGTGGCTAATTTGCATACCTGCGTGCAGAAGAAGGCTTAGAAGGAAGCCAAGCACTGCAGAAGGGAGCAAAGCTGAAGAGAAGTAAGCAAGCTGGGTGGAGGAGAAGGGAGGAAGCAAGGCAGCGGAGACGGGAGAGAGCGAGGTAGTGGAGAAGGGAGCGAGGCAACAGAGAAGGGAGGGAGCTTTGCTCAGGCTGCAGGAAGCTCTTTTCTTGCAGGAATCTTCCTGCAACGGGTTTCTAGTATTAGAATAATAGGCATTCTGGAAGAGAAAGAGAGGGAGAAGGGAATGGAGAGTCTATTCAAGCACATAGTGGATAGAAGTCCAAACCTATGGAAGAACTAGAACCTTGAATTCAAAAAGCAAACAGAACACCTAGCTACCTCAATCCAAAGAAGCCCTCTCCAAGGCACTTCTCCAGGGTGGTGAAGACCTGGGGTGGGAACAGAGTAGAGGGGATGGTCAGGGGAGAGGGACATTTGTAATAGTCTCACCAATAAAGATTTTAAAAATTAAAAAATAAAGTAAAAATGACAAAGTGAAAGAAGAAATAAAAGATGAAATCAAAATATCTATACTAATAAAAGGGTAATATGCTAATTAGACTGGGTGACCGATGTGCCTCCCCCAGGTGATCAGGCTGGCAGGGGAGGGCAGCTGGGGGCCATGAGGCCAGCAGGGGAGAGCAGTTGGGGAAAATGAGGTCGGCAGGGGAGGGTAATTGGGGGCATCAGGTGGGCAGGGCAGGGCAATTGGGGGCCAAGAGGCTGGCAGGGGAATGCAGTTGGAGGCCAGGAGGCCAGGAGGGGAAGGCAGTGAGGGCCATCAGGCCAGCAGGGCAGGGCAGGGCAGTTAAGGATGATCAGGCCAGCAAAGGAGGGCAATTGGGGCCATCAGGCTGGCAAGGGAGGGCATCTGGGGGTCACGAGGCCAGCAGGGGAGCAGTTAGGTAGCGATCATGCCAGCAGAGGTGGTTAAAGGTGATCAGGAAGACAGGCAGGCGAGTGGTTAGGAGCCAGCAGACCCGGATTGTGAGAGGAATGTCAGACTGCGGGTTTAGGCCCAATCCCGCAGGGACATCCCCCAAAGGGTTGCAGATCGGAGAGGGTGCAGGCCAGCTAAGGAACACCACTCCCTGTGCACAAATTTTGTGCACCGGGCCTCTAGTATATACATATAAAATGAGAATGACAATACAACATATCTAAACTTCTGGGATAAAGCAAAAGCAGTAATAAGAAGGAAGTTTATATCACAATAGACCTATCTCAAGCAACAAGACAAATCCCAAATAAACAACCTAACATCACATCTTAAAGGACTAGAAAAAGAAGAATAAAAACAACTCAAAGTCAGCAGAAGAAAGAAAATAATAAAAAAAAATAGGGAATTGGATGAAATAGAGAACAAAAAGACTATATAAAAATTAATAAAACAAACAGCTGGTTCTTTGAAAAGATTAATAAAGTTGACAACCCACTGCCCAGACACATTAAGGAAAAAAGGGAAAAGACTCATATAAACAAAGTAAACAATGAGAGAGATGTCACCACAGACATCACATATATACAAAGGATAATCTCTACTAATAAAAGGGTAATATGCTAATTAGACTGGACATCTTCTGGATGTCCACAGTGGTGGGGGCCAAGGCAGAGGTGGTTAGGGACAATCAGGCCAGCAGGGGAGGGCAGTTAGGGTTGATCAGGCCAGCAAGGGAGAAGATAGGAGGCAACCAGGCTGGCAGGCAGAGGCCATTAGGGGTGATCAAGCCAGCAGGGGAGCAATTAGGGGCATCAGACCGGCAGGCAGAGGCAGTTAGGGGTGGTCAGGCAGGCAGGCAGGCAGGCGAGCAGTTAGGAGACAGCAGTCCTGGATTGTGAGAGGGATGTCCCACTGCAGGTTTAAGCCTGATACTGTAGGGATCACGCCCAAACCATCAGTAGGACATCCTCCGAGGGGTCCCGGATTAGAGAGGGTGCAGGCTGGGCTAAGGGACACACACACCAGTGCACGAATTTCATGCACCAGGCCTCTAGTCTATATCTATATCTATATCTATATCTATATCTATATCTATATCTATATCTATATCTATATCTATCTATATAAAGAGCCAGTGCCATAACATCCAAAATGACTGAACGCCAGGCTGCGTGC
This sequence comes from Antrozous pallidus, assembly GCA_027563665.1. Lineage (NCBI taxonomy): Eukaryota > Metazoa > Chordata > Mammalia > Chiroptera > Vespertilionidae > Antrozous > Antrozous pallidus. The sequence continues at coordinate 84,661,290 of CM050520.1, forward strand.
ACAGCATGCCGAGCGGGCTGAACTGCTGACTTCTCCGAGAGACAGAGAGGCACGGACTTGCAGTGGGGACTTGTGTGAGGCTGCTTCAGAGCAGCCCACAGCCCTCCATGACCAACCACTGTGACTCCAAGCCAGCGAGGGCCACCTCCAGGCCATAGCCCAAGGTCCCTAGCTCCCACCTCAGGCCCGAAAGCGGGGCACTGGGCAGGGGTGCCCGGAGGTCCAGAAATATGGCGCAAGGGGCCAGGGCAACTGGGGGAAGGCTGTGTTTACACCACCAAGTTCCCCTCCCGCGCATCCCTCTTCCCTCCCTTGGGTGGCCCAGCTCCTGCCGATGTGCTTGCTGGGCAGGCCCAACTACACTGTGGAGTGTAGTACACCATGGTGATCGGACAGCCACTCCTGGGATGGGATGGCTGGGCCACAGTGATTCATGAGGGCGAGGAAGCCTGCGAAGCACACGCAGCCCTTGGGCGGCAGGGGCTTCGGTGGGGCCAGCAGGAGCCTGAGGCCACCCCAGTCCCCACAGGTCCTGAGCCCAATGGTGGCTCAGTGGCAAGCAGTGTCTCCATGCACGGCACATGGGGCAGCCACGAGCTGCTGTGACCCCGCCCCATGCTTTAGGGACAGGAGGCTGCTCGCCTGCGCCACTGCCTGCCAGGCAGCAGGGTCCAGAGCGGGCGAGCTGCATCTGCGTCCCCGGGGTAGAACAGGGAGGAGGGTACTGGTTACAGGAAGGGAACCTCAGCTGGGATGCTCTCGGCATAGGGAAGGAGCCGGGGCCTGGCCCCAGGGGGAATTAGGAAGTCTGGCCGAGCAGGCACTGGTTCATACCAACTCTTACTCTGCCATCTTCCTCCAGCCCTCTAAGCTATCCCTCCTGACCCACCTGCAGGGGGAATAGGCTCTGGGCGACCTCCCGGAGCACAGACTGTGGACCTGGAGATCTCGAGGAAGAGCGCCTGGTGGAGCCCGGATGGGGGTCAGTGCAGAGCTACCATGGCCGAGCTGCTTCGGTGTCTCAGTGAAGTTTGCAACAGACCCAAAGAGGAAACTGAGAGGGGAAAGGCCAGGAGGCATGAATTCCCAGCACTTTAGCCACTTAAAAACAGCCCCGCTTGGGATGTGAGGCGGATGTACAATAGCTGAGAAGTGAGGGGGCTGAACCCCACTGTCACTGGGCTCCTGCTGGTCCCAGGCCTGAGCGTCCACCACAACAAGGAAAAAACGGAGGGAGGGGCCCAAAGGAAGGGAGGACAATTGAAGGAAACAGTGTCTAGACTATCCCCAGTCCTCTCCCTCTTTCCGTTTCCTAGAAAAGCCCCAGGCTGACCACAGTTCTGTCTCCACCTTTCAGTCCCCTATTCTCCAACCACAGAGGAAAGAAATAAGGAAGGAGTCCATGCTGCCTTCAGAAAGTATCTATACACCTGATTGGCCGGTTGCCTTGTCCAGAGGGAGGCCTGATTCCATGAGGGCTCCCGGACTGTGAGGGGGACAGGCCAGGCGAAGGGACCCCCACCCCCTGTGCACAAATTTTCATGCACGAGGCCACTAGTATACGATAAACCTTCAGCTAATATCATACTCCCTGGTGAAAAACTGATCTCTCCTCTAAGATCAGGAATAACACAAAGATGTCCGTTCTCATCACTCTTATTCAACCTAATGCTATAAGTCACAGCCAGAGCAATAAGGCAAGAGAAAGAAAGAAAACGTATCCAAATAAGGAAGGAAGAAGTCAAACTGCCACTTTTTATGGACAACATAATTCTGCATATAGAAAACCCTAAAGGCTCCATCAAAAAATATTGGAAGCAATAAACAAATATAGTGAAGTTTCAGTATACAAAATCAATGTACCAAAATCCATTGACTTTCTGTATACCAATAACAAAACTTTCAGAAAAAGAAATGACAAAACAATTCCTTTTGCAATTACAACCAAAAGGATAAAATATCTAGGAATAAACTTAACAAAGAATGTGAAAGACCTATATACTAAAAATTACAAAGCATTAAAAGACATAGAAAAAGTCACAACAAAAATGGAAAAAAATATCCCAGGTTCATGGATTGGAAGAATCAACTTTGTTAAAAATGTTAAAACCTATATTATCCAAAGCAAAATATACGTTTAATGCAAACCCCAACAAAATCCCAATGCCATTTTTTAAAGAAAGTGAACAAGAAATAATCAGATTTGTATGGAACCACAAAAGACCTCGAATAGTCAAAACAATCCTGAGAAAAAAGAACAAAGCTGGAGGTATCATGCTACCTGACTTCAAAATATACTACAGAGCAATGACATCAAAACAGCATGGTAGCCTAACCAGTTAGAGGGTCGGCTTGTGGACGGAAACGTCCCAGGTTTGATTCCGGTCAAGGGCATGAACCTTGGTTGCAGGCACATCCCCAATAGGAAGTTTGCAGGAGGCAGCTGATCGATGTTTCTCTCTCATCAATGTTTCTAACTCTTTCTCCCTCTCTGTAAAAAAATCAATAAAAATATATTTTTTAAAAATAACAGCATGATATTGGCAGAGAAACAGGCACACAAATCAATGGAACAGCATAGAAATCCCAGCTGTAAAACCACATGTATATGACCAGATAATTTTTGCAAAGGAGCCAGAAACACACAATGAAGTAAAGATAGTCTCTTCAATATATGGTGCTGGGAAAACTGGAAAGCCACATGCAAATGAATAAAACTGGATTAAAGTTTGTCTCCAGGTACAAAAATTAACTCAAAATGGACCAAAGCAATAACTTACATAGAAGAAGAAAAATATAGGCATCAAACTTATGGACTTTGGTTGTAGAGAACATTTTATGAACTTGACCACAAAGACAAGGGAAGTAAAGGCAAAAATAAATGAATGGGACTATATCAAACTAAAAAGGTTCTGCACAGCAAAAGAAACTGACAACAAAACACAGAGGCAGAGGCAGCCAACCAGATGGGAGATGATATTTGCAAACAGTAATTCCTACAAAGGTTTAATCTCCAAAATATATAAAGAACTCATAAAAGTCAACACCAAACAAATGACCCAATCAACCAGTGGGCAGAGGACCTGAAAATACACCCCTCCCAAAACATACAAATAGCCAATTGATATATAAAAAGACTAGAGGCCCGGTACATAAAATTTGTGCATGGGGGCGGGGGGTGTCCCTCAGCCCAGCCTGCACCCTCTCCAATCTGGGACCCCTCAAGGGCAGTCGAACATCCTTCTCACAATTCAGGACTGCTGGCACCAAACTGCTTGCCTGCCTGCCTCCCTGATTGCCCCTAACCACTTCTGCCTGCCAGCCTGATAAACCCCTAACCACTACCCTGCCAGCTTAATTGATGTCTAACTTCTCCCCTGCCAGCCTGTTTCCTCCAACTTCCCTCCTCTGCCAGTCTGGTCAGGCATGATTGCCCCAACTGCCTTCCCTTGCATGCCTGGTCCCTCCCAACGGCCCTCCCTTCCTGGACATCTTGTGGTGGCCATCTTGTGTCCACATGGGGGCAGGATCTTTGACCACATCGGGGAAGCCCTCTTGTGTGTTGGGGTGATGGTCAATCTGTGTATTACTCTTTTATTAGATAGGATGGAGGCCTGGTGCATGGGTGGGGGCCCGTTGGTTTGCCCTGAAGAGTGTCCCGGATCAGGGTGGGAGTTCCCTTGGGTCATGGGGCGGCCTGGGGAAGGGGCATATGGTGGTTAGCAGGCTGGCCATGCTCCCAGCGAACCAAGCAAATGCCCTGGGATCTGAGATTAATTTATGCTCTACAATTGAAACTTTGTAGCCTGGAGCAGAGCCAAGCTTTCTACTCGCTCCGTCGAGACAGCCACTTCTGTCTGGGTTTATTTTAATTCTATAATTGAAACTTTGTAGCCTGGAGTAGAGGCCTACAGCTAGGGCTGCAAAAGTATGGCTTCCTCCATTGCCCAGGCAACCGTAGCCTCTGCTCTCTTCAGCTCTGTGGCTGCCACCATTTCTGTTGAAATATATCTTCTATAATTGAAACTTTGTAGCACTGAGTGGAGGCCTAGGCCAGCAAGGCAGGTGGAAAGCTTGGCTTCCTCCATTGCTGGGGAAACCCAAGCCTCCCTCCTGCTCTCAGTGGCCACAGCCATCTTGGATGGGTTTATATGCATAATTTGCTCCTGACTGGCTGATGGGCGTGGCTTGACCAGAGGTACGATCAATTTGCATATTACTCTTTTATTAGATAGGCTGTTCAACCTCCCTGGCAGTTAGGGAAATGCAAATCAAAGCTACAATGAGATTCCATCTCACACCAGTTAGAGTGGTCATTATCAATAAGGCAAGCAATAATAAGCGTTGGAGCCATAGCTGGTTTGGCTCAGTAGATAGAGAATTGGCATGCAGAATGAAGAGTCAATTGCAACCAAGGGCACAGGCCTGGGTTGCAGGCTCAATCCCCAGTAGGGGATGTGCAGAGGCAGCAAATCAATGATTCTCTCTCATCATTGATGTTTCTATCTCTCCCTCTTCCTTCCTCTCTGAAATCAATAAAGAATTATATATATTTTTTAGAAGTAACAAGTGTTAGAAAGGTTGTGGAAAAAGGGAACCCTCATTCACTGCTGCTGGGAATGTAGACTGGTATAGTCACAATGGAAAGCAATCTGGCAATTCCTCACAAAAACTAAATATGGAGCAACCATATTATATGTTCACCACCCAAGTAAAATTTTCTCCCCGCCTATACCTTCTATCTCCCTTATCCCTCTGGCAATCACCATACTATTGTCTGTGCCCATGTTTTACTTTTTCCCTTTGCTTAATCCCTTCACCAGTCTTACCACCCCCAACTTCCTCCTGTCTGACAGCGAGCAATCTGTTCTCCATATTCATGTCTGTCTCCACTTTGTTAGTTTTATGTTGTTCATTAGATTTTACATATGACCACAATCATACAGGACTTGTCTTTTCTGACTGGCTTAGTTTACTTAGCACAAATGCTCTCCAGGGCCTTCATGCTGCTGCAAATGGTAAGATTTCCTCATTTTCTTTCTTTTTTTTTTCAGGTTTAAAAATATGTATAGATTTTTTTTAACAAATCTTTATTGTTCAGATTATTAATTACAATGTTTCTTCTTTCCTCCCCCTCATAGCTCCTCTCCACCCATTACCCATCCCACCCTCTGCCTTTACCTCCCCACCACTGTCCTCATCCATAGGTGTATGATTTTAGTCCAGTCTCTTCCTGCACCTCCCAGACCCATTTCCCCCGACAATTGTCAGTCCATTCACTTTCTATGCTCCTGATTCTGTTATATTCACCAGTTTATCCTGTTCATCAGATTTCTAATTCACTTGATTTTTAGATTCACTTGTTGATAGATGTGTATTTGTTGTTCATGTTTACCTTTTTCTTCTTCTTCCTCTTCTTAAAGACTACCTTTCAGCATTTTATATAATACTGGTTTGGAGGTGATGAACTCTTTTAGCTATCTCTTATCTGCTAAACACTTTATCTGCCCTTCAATTCTGAATGATAGCTTTGCTGGGTATAGTAATCTTGGTTGTAGGTTCTTGTTATTCATGACTTTGAATATTTCTTGCCATTCCCATCTGGCCTGCATAGTTTCTGTTGAGAAATCAGCTGACAATCATATGGATGCTCCACTGTAGGTAACTTTTTTTTATCTTGCTGCTTTTAATATTTTCTCTTTGTCTTTTGCGCTTAGCATTTTAATTATGATTTGTCTTGGTGTGGTCCTCTTTGGATTCCTTTTGTTTGGGGTTCTGTGCGCTTCCTGGACTTGTAAGTCTATTTCTTTCTCCAGGTGGGGGAAGTTTTCAGTCACTATTTCTTCAAGTAGGTTTTCAGTATTTTGCTCTCTCTCTTTTTCTGGCACCCCTATAATTCAGATGTTGGTATGCTTGAGGTTATCCCAGAGGCTCCTTACACTATCTTCAATTTTTGGGATTCTTTTTGCTTCTTGCTTTTCCAGGTGAGTGGATTTTGCTTCTTTGTATTTCAAATCTTTCACTTGATTCTTATCGGCATTTAGGTCTCTGTATAATATTTTTTATTTCACTCAGTGTATGCTTAATTTCTAGTTGGTCCTTTTTCATATCCTTGAGGGTCTCGCTCATATCCTTGAGGGTCTCATTAAATTTATCAGCCTTTTCTAGGAGCCTCTTGAAAAATCTTATAACTGTGGTTTTGAACTTTATGTCCAGTCATCTTTTTTTCCTCCATTTCTTTCAAATGTGATTTTTTTCCATGTCTCTGCATTTTGGCTGCTTCTCTGAGTTGGCCTAGTAGCTTTCTGTGGTAGGTGTCCTCTAGGAGACAGTGGCTCAGCCTCTCCAGTTACGTGAGGTGGACACTCTTGGTGCACCTCTTTATGGGCTGTGTACACAGTCTTGTTGTAGTTAAGCCTAGATTGTTGTTGGTATCACTGGGAGGGTTTGACCTCCAGGCCAATTGGTTGTGAGGATCAGCTGTGTTTACACTGTGAGAGCCGCTGCTCAGCTTGCATAGGCGGAGTCTCTGGGCTGAGCAGGCAGCCTTGGTTTCCCGTCAGCTCCACCCTAAGCAGCGCCTGGGTCTCTGTGCCCTGTGGGAACAGCTGTACACACCTCTGAGAGAAAGCTGCCGCTGAGCTTTGCCCGCTGCCAGACAGTTCAGCCTCTCCCCAAATGAGTCTGCACACCCAAAGTCTCACTCAAGGTTGAAAAACAATGCAGTCCAGTGGTTTCCCTTCTTTTTTTCTTTTTTTTTTTCCTCCCCAATGAGAGAGCAAGTCACGCGTCTTTTGCAAGCTCACAGACCTCTGCAACTCCCAGGTTTCAGCGTGCTTCCTCCTTATTGTACAGTTTCACCCCGTATGAGTCTGGGTTCCCCAAGACTCGCCCAGAACTGGGGAATCAGAGCAGTGGGACGCCTTTGTCTCCCTCCCTGTTCAAGAAAACCAGCCGGGTATTCAGCCAGCTGCCCGCTCTTTCGGCTCGCGCACATGGCTCCTCACCTCTTTCTCCGCATGTCTCTGAAACTCTGCTCTCCACAGCTCCTCTGAGTTACTGTGTCCTTCTATCTTTCCTTCTAAGTGTGGAATTTCCACTCAACCAGCTTTCTGGTGATTCTGGATTATGTCTGTTTTGGCTTTTAGTTGTAGTTTTGAAATTGTTGTGAGGGGCAGCAGGATAGTTGTTTACCTATGCTGCCATCTTGGTTCCTCCAAGATTTCCTTATTTTCTTACAGCTGAGTAGTATTTCACTGTGTAAATGTACCAAGGTGTTATTTTACCCATTCATGAACTGATGGACAACTGGGATGCTTCCAAATCTTTGCTATTGTAAATAACACTGCAATGAACACAAGGGTGCATATATTCTTTTAAATTAGTGTTTCAGGTTTCCTTAAATTCCTGTAAGTGGAATGGCTGGGTCATAAGGGACTTCCATTTCTACTTTTTTAAGGAATCTCCATACTGCTTTCCCCAGTGGCTTCAGGAATCTGCATTCCCACCAACAGTGCATGAGAGTTTCCTTTTCTCCACATCCTCACCAGCACTTGTTATTTGTGGATTTCTTGATTACAGCTATTCTGACAATTGTGAGGTGATATCTCATTGTCATTTGATTTTGCATTTCTCTCATTAGTGACGTTGAGCATCTTTTCATGTGGCTATTAGCCTTAGTTTTTTGCCTCCTTAGTCCTCTTTGAAGAAATGTCTATTTAAGTCCTTTGCCAATTTATTAATTGGACTAGAGGCCCGTTGCATGAAGATTCATGCAATAGGCTTTCCTTCACTGGCTGCCAGGACCAGTTTTCCTCTGGAACCTGGGACCCAGGCCTTCCCTCTGGCTGTTGCCTTCCATTTTTGCTTTGGCTGCTGGAGGCTTCACTCCAGCCAGAGCCTTCCGTCTTCTCTGCTCTGGCTGGAGTGCCACGCTGCTGCTGCCTTGTCTCCAAGCCCAGGGGCCGGTGCTCGCCGCCACCACCGCCGCAGCTTTGTCTCCATCCCCAGGGCCGGGCGCTCACGTGCTGCTTGGGCCTGCCCCTGGATCCTGATTGGCTGGTAGCATAGCCAATCAGGAGCCAAGGTATGGTCACATTTGCATGTTACAAAATTTTATTAGATAGGATTGTTGTTTTTGATGTTGAATTCTGTAAATTCTTTATAAATTTTGGGTATTTACCCCTTGTCAGATGTATTATTGGTGAATATGTCCTCCCATTCACTAGGTTTTTTCATTTTGTTGATGGTTTCGACTCCTGTGCAAAACCATTTAATGTCACCCCATTTGTTAATTTTTTTCTTTTGGTTGCCTTGCCTGAGATGTATCAGAAAAACAATTGCTGAGAGAAATGTCTGAGATTGTACTGCCTATGTTTTCTCCTAGGATTTTTATGGTTTTGAGTCTAACATTTAAATATTTTATTCATTTTTACTTTATCCTTGATTATGGTGTAAGGAGGTGGTCTAGTTTCTTTTTTTTTTCTTTTTTTCCACTTATCTGTCCAATTTTCCCAACACTATTTACTGAATAGTTTATCTTCACCCCATTGTATGTTTTTGCCTCCTTTGTCAAATATCAATTGACTATAAAGACATGGGCTTATTTCCAGGCTCTCTATTCCATTGGTCCATATGTCTGTTTTTATGCCAGTTCCATGCTGTTTCGATTATTATGTCTTATAATTTGAAATCAGGTAGCATGATTCCTCCAACTTTGTTCTTCTTTCTGAAGATTGCTGTGGCTATTTGGTGTCTTTTCTGGTTCCATATAAATTTTTGGAGTATTTGTTCTAGTTGGTATCTTAATAGGAATCCTGTTGAATCTATAGATTGCTCTGGGTAGCAAGGAAATTTTAATAATGCTAATTGTTTCTGTCCATGTACACAGTATGTGCTTCCACTTATTTGCATCTTCTTTTTTAATTTATTTTATTTATTGATTTTTGAGAGAGCTGAAAAGAGCAAGGGAAAAGAGTAACACCAATGTGAGAGAGAAATATTGATCAGTTGCCCCCCACACGTGGCCCAACTAAAAATGAACCTACAACCTGAGTATATGCCCTGGCCGGAATGAAAGTGACATTTCAGTGTACAAGGTGATGCTCCAAACAACTGAGTCACACCGCCAGGGCTATTTGTATCTTCTTCAATTTCTTCCATCAGTGTCTTATAATTTTCCCAGTACAGGTCTTTTAGATTTTTGGTTCAATTTATTCCTAGGCATTTTATTATTTTTGAAGCAAATGTAAATGGAATTGTTTTCTTGGTGTCCCTTTCTGATGGTTGATGGTTTATTGGTACATAAAAATAAAAATTTCTGGATATTTCTTTTGTATCCTGATACTTTACTGACTTCATTTATCAGTTCTAGTAGTTTTTTGGTAGAATCTTTAGGGTTCCCTATATACAGTATCATGTCGTCTGCAAATAACTACCGTTTTACTTCTTCCTTTCCAGTTTGGATACCTTTTATTTTTTCTTCATGTCTGATTGCTGGGGCTAGGACTTCCAGTATTATGTTGCATAAGAGTGTAAAAGCAGACATCCCTGTCTTGTTCGCTTTGCCCACTGAGTATAATGTTGACTGGCTTTCTCATACATGACCTCTATTATGTTAAGGTATATTCTCTCTAGTACCACTCTGTTGAGTGTTTTTATCATAAATGGGTGCTAGAGTTTATCACATGCTTTTTCCATTGACATGATCACTTTGTTTTTTCCTTCATTCTGTTTATTTGGTATGTCACATTTATTGATTTGTGGATACTGTATCAACTTTGCATTCCTGGAATAAATTCCACTTAATCATGGTGTATGATCTTTTTAATATATTGCCAGATCCAGTTTGCTAATATTTTGTTTAGGATTATAGCATCTATGTTCATCAGGGATACTGGCCTATAATTTTCTTTCTTTGTAGTGTTGTTATCTGGTTTTGGAATTAGGATAATGCTGGCCTCATAAAATGAGCTTGGAAGTCTTCCCTCCAATTGAATTTTTTTTTTTTTTTTACTAGTTTGAGAAGAATAGATGATAATTATTCTTTGAAAGTTTGGTAAAATTCATCTGTGAGGCCACCCGATTCAGGACTTTTGTTTGTTGGTAGTTTTGTTTTGTTTTTATTACTGCTTCGATTTCAGTAGTTGTGATCTGTCTATTCAGATTCTCTGATCCTTCCTGATTTATTTTGGAAGACTGTGTATTTCTAAGAATTTATCCATTTCTTCCAGATTGTCCAATTTGCAGGCATATAGTTGTTTGCAATTTTCTTATAATCCTTTGTATTTGTCAGTTGTTACTTCACATCTTTCATTTCTGATTTTCTTTATTTGGGTCCTCTCCCGCCCCGCCCCCTTTTTTTTTCCTAATGAGTCTGGTTAAAGTTCTGTAAATCTTGTTTATCTTTCAAAGAACCAGCTCTTGGTTTCATTGATATTTTGCATTGTGTTTTTATCCTCTATAATTTCATTTATTTCTGCTCTGATCTTTGTTATTTCCTTTTTCCTACTCACTTGGGCTTTGTCTGCTGTTCTTTTTTAAGTTTCTTTAAGTGTATGATTTAGATTGTTTGATGTTTTTCTTGTTTCTTGCGGTAAGCCTGTAATGTTGTGAATTTCCCTCTTAGGACTTCTTTCACTGTGCCATAGATTTGGGTTGTTGTGTTCTCATTTTCATTCGTTTTAAGGTATCTTTTTATTCTTCCTTGATCTCATTGTTAGTCATTCACTGTTTAGCAACATGTTATTTAGCCTCCAAGTCTGTGTGTTTCCAGTTTTTTCTTGTGATTGATGTCTAGTTGCAAACATATGGTCAGAGAAGATGCTTGATATAATTTCAGTCTTCTTAAATTTAGTGAGACTTGTTTTGTGTACTAACATACGGTCTAAATACGCAAAGCAAATCTTGATGGACATTGGATAGATCTTCCAGAGAAAATTTAACAAGAATACACTGGCCTTAAATGACACACTAGATGGGATGGACTTAACTGATATCTTCAAAGCATTTCACCCCAAAGCAAAAGAATACATATTCTTTCCAAGTGCACATGGGACATTTACTAGAAGACACCACGTTAGGAGATGCTTTGAAAAGAGAAGCAGACTGGGTAGAAAAGCATTAGCAAGATGTAAAAGAAAAGGATCAGCGCTAAACAGCTACTAAAGAAGACAATAGCTAAGAAAATGATACAAGGAAAGAATGATGATTGTTTTGAAATAAAATAAAAGCAGGCAGCAGGAGATATTCTGTGGAAAAATTTTAATCTATGGTGGGAAATTAACCTATGAAAGGTGAAATATTCCTTGCAGAGAAGATTAGACAATGTGGACAAAGAACTTTGCAGTGGGCTGAATTGTTTGGTTAAAAGGAGACAGAAAGCTGAACGCATTTCAAGATGAATTTTCTTAATGAAGTATATGTTACTCTCTCCTGGAGTACCAGTTCACAGGTAAAAATAACAGCCTCACAGGATTGTGCTCTTCCAAAGAACAGCCTTTATTAGGGAGCCTGTGTACTGTTGAGCACATTTCAATGCAGCACCCAGAACACTCAACGCATTACCAGTAGGAAAGAGAGCTAAAGTTGATTGGCACAGAGTAACTTTCTTAAACTTCCCCAATGAAGACTTACTGCACGGTGTAACTTGTTCATCACACAATGGTAGTGTTGTTCTTGGTGAACACAGTTAGCAAAGGTTCATATTTTAAACTGTCTTCAATTAAATTAATATGGCCCAAGGCCTAATAATATATCCTGCAGTAGCAGGAGTTCGAGTGAACCAAGGAAACACAATCACATTTGAAAAACTATCCTAAATTCCTCCTCTTTTATACCTCCCAGTTACTTGGTAAGGAAGTCTAAGGGAAAGCAGGAAGCAATCTCCATTATCAGATAGCATCTTACCCTTCCTATTGCTAAACTCTTATTATATCTTAGATGCCAGCTGTGCGAGTTAATTGTTTGTCATTTACATACATCTTGTCGAACCATTCATTTCTAGTTTGAATGGTTATGACACCACACTGGGCTGTCTTCTCTGTGGCAACCCAGAGGTAATTAGAGCCAGCTTCCCCTGGGCCACGTACCTTCTGAGGGGTTTTCCTAGTCACAGCTGTACAGATTATTAAGAAGGCATCACATTTTCAAATCAAAGATTTTATTTCATTATAAATGTTTGCATTTCACGTGCTAAACAGTAAAATTTAAGTAAGTTAAATTGCTCCCTTGGAAAGTCTAATGGTAAACAATTAATTTTCAATATCTGATATTTATTTTAAAGATGGGTGTGAAACAATTAATAAATAACACTATCATAGAAAATAAAAAACTGTTCCACTAAAATACAGTATATGATTACATATCACATATATGCTAATTTTTCTCACATTGCATGTTAAAAACACAACTATACAATGTATATGCTTAAATAACAGCTAATATTTAATACAATTGTCCATCCTTTCCTCTAGCAGGATTGCATGCATTTAAATTCTGATTGATGATAGTTCTAAATTGACATTACTATACAAGAATTTCACTTTAAATTTTTTAACCATTAAAATAATTTTAATTACTTAATCATTTAACTTATTAAGCAAAAAACAACCTATTACACTATTGAGCCCTCCTCTGATCTAATGACAATATTACTTTTGAGAAATTAATGTGACCCCTAATTAACTGTCAAAAAGACCCAAAAGAGCCCTACTTGGTTTGGCTCAGTAAATGGAGCATCGGCCTGTGGACTGAAGGATCCCAGGTTCGATTCTGGCCAAGGGCACAGGCCTGGGTTGCAGGCTCGATCCCTTTGAGGGGCGTGCAGGAGGCAGCCGATCAATGATTCTCTCTCATCATTGATGTTTCTATCTCTTTCTCCTTCTCCCTCCTGCTCTGAAATCAATAGATTTTTTTTTTTTTTTTTTTTTAAGAATTGGGATTGCCTAAACCGGTTTGGCTCAGTGGATAGAGCGTCGGCCTGCAGACTGAGAGGTCCCGGGTTCGGTTCTGGTCAAGGGCATGTACCTTGGTTGCGGGCACATCCCCAGTAGGGGGTGTGCAGGAGGCAGCTGGTCGATGTTTCTCTCTCTCATCGAAGTTTCTGACTTTCTATCCCTCTCCCTTCCTCTCTATAAAAAATCAATAAAATATAGTTAAGAAAAGAAAAGAATTGGGATTAACCCAATTTAAGGAAAAAAGAGACCCAAAAGACTCTCCAGACATCAGCTGTATCTTTATTTGAAAGATATATCTGCATAAATATTTTTAGAAAAAATAACAGACCCTGAGAAATTCCATGTAGAAAATCACAAGGATAAGATTTACTACATGAGAAAATGAACTGAGAATGTAGACTGCTGGAAGGAACTAAAATGTTAATTGATAATAACTTCATGCAAAAAATAATTATCCCCCCACGTTTAAAAGCCCTCTGGAATTTTCCTGAGGTCTCCCGTCACAGATTTCTATAGAGATCACACTGGCATTCTTTGAAACACAGTCAAAGAAACCCTCCAGCCTGGCTGGTGTGGCTCAGTGGCTGAGTCAGGGCACAGGCCTGGGTTACGAGCTCGATCCCCAGTGTGGGGCATGCAGAGGCAGCCAATCAATGGTTCTCTCTCTCTCTCTCTCTCATCATTGATGTTTCTCTCTCCTTTCCATTCTCTGCAATCAATAAAAATATTTTTTATAAAAAGAAAACCCCTCCAGCCGTAACCGGTTTGGCTGAGTGGATAGAGCGTCGGCCTGCGGATTGAGAGGTCCCAGGTTCGATTCCGGTCAAGGCATGTACCTTGGTTGCGGGCACATCCTCAGTAGGGGGTATGCAAGAGGCAGCTGATCAATGTTTCTCTCTCATTGATGTTTCTGACTTTCTGTCCCTCTCCACTCTTCTCTGTGAAAAATCAATAAAATATATAAAAAAAAGAAAAAGAAAACCCCTCCAATAAATCAAATGTAATTTTCTGAATAGAATATGGCACAGAATAAAGAGCTCACTCAGTGTAGGGAAGAAAAAAAACTGACACATATAGTAGCAGAATCTTACCCCCTCTGAAAAAATTCTCGTAGAAACTTTAACACATAAGACAGGGAGGAAAAAAGAGCCTCTTCTTGCTAACCCTGGGTCAAAGGTTCAGAGACAGACAAAACTCGAGGGCTCAGAAGGACAATTCAGAAATCACCGGGACTGCAAAAAGATCACTCAATTGAGAGATGGGATCTAGAGTTCAGTTCTCAACTCCATTTCTAAGAAACGTTGTGACCCTGGGCCAATCACCTTACTGCTCAGTGTCCTCACCTAATAAAAGGTGTGCCTGTTTGTGACTTGAAAGCAGTTATCAAAACCAGGCTATAATGAGTCCTAATTAGAACTCTGACATATAATTTGGGTTTGCTTTTAAATATACGTGGGGAAATTTCTAATGTGTGGGACAGGAACCATGTGTTAGAGACTATAAGGAAAAATAAATGTAGGAAGTTCTGACCCTCATCTCCCCAATCTCTGTTTTTTAACCCAAATAATGATGAAGAAAACTAGGGTTTCTTTGTCCTTTGGTTCCTCCAAAGGTCTGTGTGTAATTATTGGGTTTCATATTCCTTAAGAAAAGGAAGAGATGTCAATGCATGGGAATCCTATATAATAAAAGAAAAACATGCAAATGTGACCGTACCTTCACTATGCTACCAGCCAATCAGGAGCGGGGGGTGGGTGGAGGAGGGGATGAGGGCAGAGCCGAGCAGCATGAGCACCTGGCCCCGGGTGCAGAGACGAGGCGGCGGCGGCAAGCGCCCACCCCCAGGAGCGGAGAGGAGGCAGCAGCGAGCGCCTGGCCCCAGGGGCGGAGACAAGGCAGCGGCAGCGTGGCACTCCAGCCAGAGCAGAGAAGACTGAAGGCTCCGGCTGGAGTGAAGCCTCCAGCGGCCAAAGCAAAAAAGGCAACAGCCAGAGGGAAGGCCTGGGTCCCAGGTTCCAGAGGAAAACTGGTCTTGGCAGCCAGGGGAAGGAAAGCCTATTGCATGAATCTTCATGCAACAGGCCTCTAGTTTTTAATAAATAGCAAACTCTTCAGCAAGAAAGTACCTCAGCTGCTGACCAAAAAAAGTAAAAAAAGAAATAGCCTTTTGTTTTTAACAAGAGTAAACCAATTTTAAGAGAATAAGACGCATGATTTCTTATTCTAAGACTACAGCTATTAAACTTTAACTTGTAGATAAGTACTTCAACTTTCAACTTCTTCTTGGCATGCTCCCTATTTAACTGACATAAAGAAACTGCAAAACTTAAATTAAAACTATACCTACTGGTGGGTTTTACATGCAAGAATAGCTATCAAAGGTTTAAATAATAATATGTGCATTTCCAAAATATTTTCTTAGAAAAGAAACCTCATATGGCTCCTCTCAACAGCATGCTCATTGAAATTTTTACTGTGGAATACGTCCCGCATCAAGATGCCTCCTATCCTAAAACTCACATTGTAATTCCTTTACTTTTCTTTACAACCTTATCATATAAGTATCACCAGACAACATATTATTTAGATCTGCCTACTCTTAAACTTTATGAAAATAGGATATTATCATGTTGTCTTTTTTTATCCTTATTATATTTATAATATTCCTCCATGAAGATGAATGTAGTGTTACCTAATTTACTTTATGCTAAATACTAATCCTTTTATGAGTATACCAAATTTATGTATTGCTTTATAATTGGTAAGATACTTGAGCTGTGTATATATCTAGCTATTAAGAACAGAGCTCCAAATATTTTTGAATATGTCTTCTGGGCCATGAGTATAAGAGTTTCATTAAGGTTACTTAGGAATCACTTGTAAAGCCAAAATGGTTGGAGCCAACCATGAGCCTCTTTCCACTGTTCTGTATCATCTCCAACAACTGTTATTTTTTTCATTTTTCCCAGTCTGGTGTGAATAAGGAACAAATAATTACTCGCTGTTTTGTTTTTTTTTAATATGCTTTTATTGATTTTTGAGGGAGAGAGGCAGGGAGAGGGAGAGAGACGGAAACATCAATGAAAAATATTGATGGGCTGCCTCCTTCATTGCCCCTCCTGGGGATTGAGCTCACAACCCAGGCATGTGCCCTGACTGGGATTCGAACAGTGACCTCCTGCTACACAGAACAACACTCAATTCACTGAGCCACACTGGCTGAGCATTACACATGCTTTTAATTTGCATTTCCTCGATTATTAAAAAAGTTGATCTTCTCACATGTTCATAAACAATTTGTTTCTACTTCTGTGAAATAAACTTATTCATGAGTTTCCTATTTCTTTTTTCCTCTCTTTTATTACTTTGAGAAGTTCTTTAATATTCTGGTTAACAAACTTGGTCAGTACATCTTCTCAAGTTTGGCTTACCTTTACCCTGTTTTTATGGAGTCATCATCTTTTTTTAGTAAGTTTTTTATTGAACTATAACATGTTATACGGAAATGGGCCAAATTATAAGTGTAATCCACATTCACAAAAGCAATTTGGGGTTCTCAATAATTAGGGAGCTTGTCAGAAAAAGATCGAAAGTCTAAGAACTGCTAACTCAGAAGCGTGTGGTGTCTTGTCATCCTCTATGTCACTAAACTCCATATGTCCCAGCTCTTCTTTCTCTGTACTAAATTCTGGAAATTTTCTTCAGATATATCTGTCTTCCATTCCACTCTTCAATTCCACCCAATCTGGATCATCAGTCCATTGTTTTTCATTTATGGTTATTTTCTTCCTAGAAATTCTACTAGAACAGATCTTTAAAATCTTCCTCATCAATTCTGTAGTTCTCTTCATCTATTTTAATCCCTTCCTTTATTTATTTTAATATCTACTACAGGCCCGGTGCACGAGGGAGTAGGGGGTTGGTAGTGTCCCTCAGCCCAGCCTGCACCCTCTCCAAACTGGGATCCCTCTCACAATCCAGGACCGCTGGCTCCCAACTGCTCGCCTGTCTGATTGCCCCTAAGCACTCTGCCTATCAGCCTGATCACCCCCTAACCACTGCCCTGATAGTCTGATTGATCCCTAACTGCTCCCCTGCCAGCCTGATTGCCCCCAACTGCCCTCTCCTGTGGGCCTGGTCCCCCCTCCCAATTCCCTCCTCTGCCAGCCTGGTCACCCCTAACTGCCCTTCCCTGCAGGCCCGGTCACCCCCAACGTCCCTCCTCTTCCAGCTGGTCACCCCTAACTGCCCTCCCCTGCAGGCTTGATTACTCCCAACTGCCCACCCTTGTAGGCCTGGTCCCTCCCAACTGCCTTCCCGTGCTGGCCTGATTGCCCACAACTGCCCTCCCTTGCATGCCTGGTCCCTCCCAACTGCCCTCCCCTGCTAGCCATCTTGTGTCCACATTGGGGGCAGGATCTTTGACCATATGGGGGCAGCCATCTTGTGTTAGAGTGATGATCAATCTGCATATTACTCTTTTATTAGATAGGATAGAGGCTTGGGGGTCAGCTGGTTTTCCCTGAAGGGTCTCCCGGATCAGGATGGGGGTTCCCTTGGGGCGTGGGGTGATCTGAGCGAGGGGCCTGTGGTGGTTTGCAGGCTGGCTATGCCCCCTGGCAACCCAAGTGGAGGCCCTGGTATCTGGGATTTATTTATCTTCTATAATTGAAACTCTATAGCCTTAAGCAGAGGCCAAGGCAGGCCAGGGGTGCAGAAACTTAGCTTCCTCTATCACCAGGGAAACCTAAGCCTCCTGCTTTCTCTGTGCCACAGGCCTCTTGGTTGTGTTAATTTCATACTTGCTACTGATTGGCTGGTGGGCATGGTTTGCTGGTGTGGCAGAAGTACAATCAATTTGCATATTGTTCTTTTATTAGATAGGCTAGTCTTTTCAAGACTGATAGTTACTGCTGATGTTTGCTATACCTCTCACTGTGTAACAAACCACCACAAAACTTAGTGGCTTAAAACCACCACCACTTATTTTGCCCACAAATGTGCAATTTGTCCAGAGCTCCAAAAGGATAGCTTATCTCTGCTCCCTAAGGCATCACCTGGAGCAACTGCACAGGAGTTGGAGGGCCCACCTGCAGGGCTGGCAAGCCAGCACTGGCTGTCAGTGGGGAACTGAGTTAGTGCTACCGGACCTGCATGAGATTATTCACAGCATAGATATGGGTTCAGGAAACTATGGAAGAAATGTGGGCATTTGTATGCCTTAGTCTCAGAAATTACATAACAGCACTTCTGTATATTCTTTTGGTCAAAACAGTGACAAAGGCCCGCCCGAGTTTTCTGGAACAGGACAGACTCTAGTCTGTGAATAGTGAGTGAGGTTTTACAAAGAGCACATCGGTGGCAGCCATCACTGGAAAACACAATCTGTCACAACTAACTCAGTTGCTTATTCTCTTGAGCAAATTCACACTTCTTGCAACTTTATGTATAGAAATTCTGTCAGGCCTATCTATAAAGTGTGCTGCAAATCAGAGATTTGAACTTGATTCTCCTAGACACTGGGATTCACAACCCACTGGAAGTACTTTCAGCTTAGGGGCTTTCGAGCCTCACAAGGACTAAGGAATCTGGTTGCAACTCCATGTGAGTACAGGCATCTGCGCAGGCAGTTTCAAGAGAGGCACCTCCCCCTTCACCTCTCTACCCAAAACCAAGACATTTAGCAAACAAGCATCTTTATGCCGGGCATCTTTTATCCTCCTCACTCACTGAAGGAGTCATCTTTCCGGGGCCAGTCTCCAACAGGACCCCCATTCTGTGTGAACACTATTTTTTTATTCTGACCCTTCCCTTTTGCTCTAATCCTGTAAGAAACCCTCAGGATTAATACCACCTTCAGTGCTTACTCTGCCTTATGAAATCATGCTGTCTAGTCCCTTCAAGGTCTTCAATTGCTTTTCTTGCGTGAGTGCCAGCATGTTACATATATTGTATATGTACTCACATATTTTTTCCCTCCATTTAAAAATGTTCTGACCAGACACGGAGTCTCTCTGCACATGTAATCTACCCTATGACTAAAGAGAATTACTCATCATTCATTTTAAGCTATTTCCCTTATTTAAAAGTTATAATTTTAAGAATTCAACCATTATTTTTACAAGACAGCTATGTAAAATAGCATATGTCACTTAGATGGAAGTGGTTTGGAAAATGTCTATAATTAATACACTTCCTATAAAGCAATAATCTGAGTAGACTTAAACTTATTAGATGTAGGGAGCAACTCTAGGGTCAAGCCTAGGGCTGACCTGTGGCAAGGCCACAAACAAGTCCCTGCCTGGAGGGCAGAGCTCTCCTAAATCTGGCCTTGTAGCCCTCCCTAATTCCTTCCTAAGTAGCTAATGGGCTGTGGAAGGTGCAGCAAGTGTTGCCAAAACAAGAACATCTGTACACATGTTAATCTATCCTTGTTTTAATCAGACTATAAAATAAAGCATCCTCTTGCAGGCTGGGTCTTTTGTGTCCTCATCCAGGCACCGGAAATACACTGAGCCCCAGCTGTATTCTCTTCTCTGTCTTTTCTTCAATCCTTCACCACCCCTCCTCAGACTCACCCCCTTGGCTATGCTGGCACGGCACAATTAGGCACACTAACCTCTGTCCTAGGCTCTTCATAGCCTTCAAATTCTATTGATGTCTGTGTGCTCCTGTACATACTTTAAACATAGTTTAACACTATACCACAACCCACAAAAGGGGTAATTTTATTGATTTAAAGGAAAAGCAAAGAGGGGGAAAAAACTATTCCTTGCGCCAATGTTTTAAGGCTTAAAAAAAAAAGTTGGGTTCAATGTCTTATAAGAAGAGATAAATTCAAATTCTCTTCAGCAAAATGAAAATGAATTAAATGGATTTAATATTCGTGTGCTTTTTTTAAACAAACATTATTATTGTAAATTACACTCGAGGCTCAAAGGAAATAGGAGTAGTTCATGAAAAGAAAGAGAGCTGTAAGCTGCCAGGGACATGCTGAGACCAATGGTAGGCTACCAACTACCATCTTCTTAAGAAGATGAAAGCAAACATATTCCAGAGGAGAAAAGGCTATTCCAACTATTGGACAGGATTAAATTGATTTTAGACAGAGAGAGGAAGGGAGATCATTTGCCTCCTGTACATGCCTGACAGGAGATCAAACCCACAACTGTTTGGGGTACTGGACCACACTCCAACCAACTGAGCCAAACCGAAGGGCTATTGTGCCTCATCTTATGCAATATGATCTTTCAAGCTCAGCCTGCTAAACATCAGCGGTCCATGAGGAGAAAATCCACACGGAAGCAAATTTCACCAGGTAATGGCATACATTTCCAGGTTCTTTATCTACAAATGCCACACATTTCCAAGTTCTTTATCTTTGCTCTCTCTACTTCTCTCTGGGTCATAATAGAACTTGACAGAAGTTAGACTTTACTATGCATAAAGTCTGCAGCCCAGATTAGAAAACTCAGCAAAGTATGCATTAGGCACATGCAAAAACATTTGCTTTGTGCACTGTTTGGGGTTTGCTAACTTAGGATATCCATAGTTCCAAAAATATGTCTAAAACTGTTGAGATGAAAAAATTGGAAAAAAGTCACACACAGCCCAACACAGGCTTCCAAGTCTTCTGAGGTCATTCTCTTCACACCAAAAAAACTACCATGACCATTAGGGAATCTGTGGTTTTGTTTCATAATTAAAGAAATTGATAGCTTTGCATATAAAATCTAGATAACTTTACTCTGAGGTATTCTCCTACTCTGGATCTGTGTTTAGAACCCAAAAGTACCAGTTACCAGACTGCCAAACCGGAATCTATAGGAAGTTTTTTTCACTCATTAGCAATCTTTCTTCATAGCACAACTTCAAAAATACCTTTTGTAAGTGTGTTCTACTTATGAAAAGAGTGTCCGACAAACCTGAGCCCTGTTGTATAGCACTCTGTATATGCCATGTTGTTAAAATTCATCTATAGATATTTCATCTCACACCTTGTTAATTTTTTAATATTAAAATCAAATAATTATGCATCATAACAAGGTAGAGAGTGAGTACACGGGATACACTTAGCAAATGAAATATTATGAATTTAAAATGGTTAAACCTGGAAAGAAATGTTCAGCCTGAATTGTAAGTAAATCCAATATATGCAGATGGGGGGAGGGAGGAGCAAAGTTACATTCCACAGTTGTAGCAATGTCAACCTAATCCATAACACAGTAACAAATTTGCCCATCTGAGTAATAAGGGTATTGATAAATTAATTACAGCCTAGAAATTAAATACTTGATCTTATTGGATGAGTTTAACCTTATAAATTTATAAGGGTTTGCTTGTCCATCTGGGCATTAAAATACAAAGGTTCAGTTATAATTTAATCTGCTATGGTCTGCTGTATATCAAACTCTTTTGGCCTCCCTCCATTTACTCAACTATACCTTTGAAAGGACCCTTCATATATGTCAAATAGAAACAAATAAGAAACTAAAGCTTGCATTTATTATTCTAAGAAAACTGGGATTTTCTTTTTATAAAATTTGCATCTATTTAGAGCAATAATCAACACACATAAAGAGATGCTAGAGGAAATTAAAAATGGTGGTGGAGAAAGTGCAAGTTATATTGACAGTCTCCCAGGATCAAACTGTAAAGACAACTAAAAGAAAACCACCTGACTGGTTTGGCTCAGTGGATAGAGCATCGGCCCATGGACTGAAAGATTCCAGGTTCAATGCCAGTCAAGGGCATGTACCTTGGTTGTGGGCACATCCCCGGGGTGGGGGTGGGGGGCCCCCGCAGCGGGGTGCAGGAGGCAGCTGATCGATATTTCTCTCTCATCAATGTTTCTAACTCTCTATCCCTCTCCCTTCCTCTCTGTAAAAAAAGGGGGAAAAAATCAATTAAATATGCTTTACAAAAGAAAACCACCCTGAACAATCAACTAAAGACCAGCTGGAGAGAACCCTAATAATCAAGAATGGAAAGTGGAGACCTCATAGAGACTGGTAGGAAGTGTGGAGATGTGAAAAAGTTGGCCAGGCTCCCACAAACAGCAGCTGAAGGTCCAGAAGAATATCTCAGCTATGGCAGGTTCCCACTGAAAACTCTGGGGTCTAAACCCTAAGCTGGGCTCCCCAGTCCAGAGCACCAAAACTGAGAAAAGGTGCCCAAATAACATCTGGCTGTGAAAAGAGATGCTGTCTATCCGTGAGAAACAGCTGGAAAAACAGTCATCGTCTTAAAGGGCCAATGCACATTTCATGTGCAGCCACTCACCTTGGACTCTGACACAGGGAGGGAATAATGCACTGGAGCTGTGTGAGGAGAGTCCAGGGTTAGGAGATTTGGGGTTGGAACTCGGAGGGCAGACACCCCAGCTTCCTGTGCTCAGTCATTCCCTGATGCTATGGAGGACATCTTTCTCTGACCAACCTTTGCTATCCAGGAGATTTTTGCCTGGGGAGAAGAAGTTGCTGTACCCTGTTGGATGCACACTCATTCCACACTGTGATGGATTTCCTGAGGCCAACCAAGGCTGATAACAACAAGACTGCAGGCAGAGGAAGGTCTTTGGAGGCTGTGTGTCTTTGTCTGATCTCCTTCTGAACACTGCCATACATCTTGGTCCCTTCCAAAGGTACCCAGACCCAGCAGAGGGAGACAAGCTGTGGATTGCTAATAGCGCCCAATAGAGTACTCAGGGGCAGGGAAAAACAGCATCTGACATTGTCGTTCACTAGAGGTTGGGAGTTACAGCAGACTACTTAATACAGGTACACAAATCCAAACAGGCAGTCAAAAAAAACAATCCCAAATGAAAGAACAAAAGAATTCACCAAAATAAGAAATAAATGAAATGGAGATAAGAAATTTATTTGATATAGAGATCAGAATGATGGCTAAGATGCTCAACAGAATGAGAAAAAATATAATAACTACGAAACCAGACCAGACGGAAAAAAAGAATGACATAGTGCTAATAGAGAACACACTGGAAGGAATACACAGCAGATTAGCGGAAGCCAAGGGTTAGATCAGTGAAGTAGAAGACAGGGTAGGGGAAAAAAATCATTCAATCAGAAAACAAAAAAGAACAATTAAAAAAAAAAACAGCAGGAAAACTTAAGAGAGGTGTGGGACAACATGAAAAGTAACAATATTTGCATAATAGGAATTGCAGAAGGAGACGAAAGTGAGCAAGTCTGCAAAGCTCTTTATTTCATTGTCTATTTTGCTGGATAGAAAATATGTTTGAAGAAATAATGGCAGAAAATTTCCATAACCTACAGGCCAGAAGGTAATGAATGGCATGCAGTATTCAAGGTAATGAAAAGCAAGAATATGAAACCAAAATTATTATATCCAGCAAGGCTAGAATTCAAAATAGTGAGATAAAGAGCTTTTGCAGACCAAAAAAAAAAAAGGGGGGGGGGGGACTAAAGGAGTTTATTGAAATCTGCACTGCAAGAACTGCTACAGGGACTGCTGTAAGAAGAAATAGAGAAAGAGAGAAACCTAGGCATAGGTCACTATTGGCAATAAATAAGTACCTACCAATAATAGCCCTAAATATAAATGGATTAAATGATCCAATCAAAAAACATAGAGTGGAGGAACCAAGATGGCGGCATAGATAAACACCTACCTTGCTTCTCCACACAACAATTCCAAAACTACAACTTAACGACAGAACAAAGATCATCCAGAATCACTGGAAAGCTGGCTGAGAGCAAATTCCACAAACAAAAGTAAAGATAGGGCACTGTGACTCAGAGGAGCAGTGGAAGGCAGCGCTGAAGATACTCGCGGAGCCAGAGGTTTGGAGCTGTGCGCGTGCCAGCGGAGAGGGCGGGCAGCTGCAAACCCGGCTGGCTTTCGCCAACGGGGAGGGCAAAGGCATCCCACTGCACTGATTCCCCAGTTCCAGGCGAGGTCCGGGGAATCCACACTCATAAGGGGTGAAACTGGGCAGTGGGAAAGCAGACCCAGCATGGAAGAGGTCTGCGAGCTTGTGAAGAAGGCAAGCTTGAGGAGAGTGCGCCTGAACTTGGCAACAGAAGTGCGCAACCGCACAGAGAGGACTTGTGACTTACTCCCTCGTTTGGGGGACCACCAGACTGCACTGTGTTACAACCCTGGGAGAGATTTTGGGGGTGCAGACTCATTTGGGGAGAGGCTGAGTTGTCTGGCAGAGGGTGGAGACCAGAGGCGGCTTTCTCTCAGAGGCACGTACAGCCGTTACCACCCAGCACAGAGACCCTGGTGCTGCATAGGGCGGAGCTGACGCTGCCTGCTCAGCCCGGAGATACCGCCCATCCAACCTGAACACAGCTGACCCTCACAACCAATTGGCCTGGAGGTCAAACCCTCCTAGTGATAACAACAATAAGCTGGGCTTAACTTCAACAAGACTGTACAACCCATAAAGGGCTGCAGCAACAGTATCCATCTCAGGTAACTGGGGAGGCTGAGCACTGTCCCTTAGAGGACATCTACCACACAAAGCTAATGGACCAACTCAGGAAAGCAGCCACAATGCAGAGACATGGAAAGAAATCAGATGTGAAAGAAATGGAGGAAAAAAGACGACTAGACATAGAGTTCAAAACCATGGTTATAAGGTTTTTCAAGAGGCTCCTAGAAAAGGCCGAGACTTACAAGGA
Source organism: Antrozous pallidus (assembly GCA_027563665.1). Taxonomy (NCBI): domain Eukaryota; kingdom Metazoa; phylum Chordata; class Mammalia; order Chiroptera; family Vespertilionidae; genus Antrozous; species Antrozous pallidus. The sequence goes on from CM050520.1 coordinate 84,685,915, forward strand.
AAGGAGCAAAACCTACGAGGAAATGAACAAGACCTACGAGGATATGAAAGAGGACCAACTAGAAATTAAGCATACACTGACTGAAATAAAAAATATTATACAAAGTCCTAAAAGTGCTCTGTAGCACCCCAAGAACCAAGTCAAATATTTGAAATACAAAGAAGCAAAATCCACTCAGCCGGAAAAGCAAGAACCAAAAAGAATCCAAAAAATTGAAGACAGTGTAAGGGGCTTCTGGGACAACTTCAAGCATACCAACATCCGAATTATAGGGGTGCCAGAAAAAGAGAGAGCAAGATAATGAAAACCTACTTGAAGAAATAGTGACCGAAAACTTCCCCCACCTGGTGAAAGAAATTGACTTAAAAGCCCAAGAAGAGCACAGAACCCCAAAATATAGGAATCTAAAGAGGACCACACCAAGACACATCATAATTAAAATGCCAAGAGCAAAAGATAAAGAGAGAATATTAAAAGCAGCAAGAGAAAAAAAGTTAGTTACCTATAAGGAAGCACCCATACGATTGTCAGCAGATTTCTCAACAGAAACGATGCAGGCCAGACGGGAGTGGCAAGAAATATTCAAAGTGATGAACAGCAAGAATCTACAACCAAGATTACTCTATCCAGCAAAGCTATCGTTCAGAATTGAAGATCAGATAAAGTGCTTCACAGATAAGAAAAAGCTAAAGGAGTTTGTCACCGCCAAGCCAATATTATATGATTCGCTGAAAGATATTCTATAAGATAAGAAAAAGGTAAAAATATAAATTATGAACAACAAATACACATCTATCAACAAATGAATCTAAAAATCAAGTGAGTTAATAATCTGATGAACAGGATAAACTGGTGAATATAACAGAATCATGGACATAGAGAGAGAATTGACTGACAATTCTTGGGGAGAAAAGGGGTGTGGGAGGTGCAGCAAGAGACTGGACAAAAATCATGCACTTATGGGAGAGGACAGTGTGGGGAGGTGAGGGTGGAGGGTGGGATGGGTACCAGGTGGAGGGGAGCTATAGGTGGAAAAAGGGGAACAATGTAATTAATAAACTGAATAAAGATTTATAAATAAATAGATAGATAAATAAATAAATAAGGCATAGGGTAACTGAATGAATAAGAAAACATGACCCATATATATGCTGTCTACAAGAGATCCACCTGAGAATAAAGCACTCAGACAGGCTGATGGTGAAGGAATGGAAAATTTTTTTCCCCTTGCAAATGGAAACAAAAAAAGGTGGGGTAGCAATACTTGTATATGACAAAATAGACTGCAAAATAAAGTCCATCACAAGAGACAACAAAGGTTACTACATAATATTAAAGGTATTGATCCTACAAGAGGATATAACCCTGCTAAACATATATGCACCCAATATAGGAGCACCTAAATATATTTTATAAAAAATTAAAAAAAACCTTCTAGAGGACTTTCTGGGAGAAATCAAAAGCAATACAGTCATAATAGGAAACTTCAATACCCTGCTAACTTCACTGAATAGATCTTCCAGACAAAAAAATTAACACTGGGTCAGATAAATTTAACTGACATTTATAGAGCATTTCACCCCAAAGTTGCAGAATATACATTCTTCTCAAGTGCACAGGGGTCATTCACAAAGATTAGGTCATTCACCACATATTAGGTCACAAAACAAATCCCTACAAATTCAAGAACAATGAAATCATGTCAAGCATCTTCTCAGATAACAGTGGAATGAAATTAAACGTCAACTACAGTAAGCACACTCAAAAACATTCAAACACATGGAGGCTAAATAGCAGGTAATATTAAACAATGAATTGGTTGCCAGTGAGACCAAGAAATAAATCAAAAACTTCCTAGAAACAATTGAAAATGGACACACAACAACCCAAAATCTATGGGGCGCAGCGAAAGGAGTTCTGAGAGGGAAGTTCATAGTACTGCAGGCCTACCTAAAACACACAGACACACACAACACACACACACACACACACCAAAAAGCACTAACAAATTCTTTAACCCTACAACTTAAAGGATTAGAAAGAGCACAATAAGAAAAGCCCAAAGTAAGTAGAAGGAAGGAAATAATAAAGATTAGAGCAGAAATAAAGGATATGGGAACTAAAAAACAATATAAAAGGTCAATGAAACCAAGAACTGTTTCTTTGAAAATATAAACAAGATTAATGAACCATTAGCCAGACTCAGCAAGATTCAAAGAGAGAGGACCCAAATAAATAAAATCAGAAATGAAAGCAAAGAAGTAACAAATGATACCACAGAAATAAATACAAAGGATTATAAGGAAATACTATGAACAATTATATGTCAACAAGCTGGACAATGTGAATGAAATGGAAAAATTCCTACAAAAATATAATCTCACAAACTGAAATAGAAAGATTCAGAAAACCCGAGTAGGCCAGTAACAACTGATGAAATGGAAGCATCTCTATCCATCTTATTTATCCAAACTTGTCTCATCCCAGAAGAAACAGGTCTTTCTTCCAACCTCAGGCCACCAATAAGTGCTCAATAAACGCTAGTGAATAGCTGTTAGCAGCAGCAGCAGCAACCTCTTCCTCAAATAAAAGGAAATGCAATTTCCAAATTCTACATTACAGAAGCTGATTGATGGTGATTATGGAGAATAGCTAGCTACTGGTTTCACTGGATTACTCTCATCTTCATCTTCAAAACCCATTTAGCTGTTATAAAGGTCAAATTCTCAAAAAATAAGTACCTAATGCACAGGAACAGAAAGTAGAATGGTGGTTGCTAGGGGGTGGGGGAGAGAGAAATGGGGAGTTTTTACAGTGGTACAGAGTTTCAGTTTGCTAAATGAGGAGTTCTAGAGACTGGTTGCTCAACAATGTGAAGGTACTTAACACTACTTAACTGCATACTTACAAATGGTTAAGATGTAAGATTTATGTTATATTAGGTTAATTTTACCACAATCTAAATATATACACACATACATATGTATTAGTACTAGCCCAGTGCCACCCCACCATGACCTCCACCAACCTTTGCCCTGAATTCATTTTCTATAACCCTATTTAAATGCAGGTTAAACATCTGTTTGGCCATTTAATATGCTGAAAAAAAAATTCCTGGCCAGTATCTAGATAGAACTTATGGTTTTAGAAAAGATGGCCTGCTGTATCGGTATATTTGGGGGTTAGGACTGAAAATATTCTCAGAGATTACAAATATAGCATTTGCTTCCCTCCACCCAGCAGAAATAAATATTAAAATAATTCTTTAAGAATACTACACAGTCTCAATGGAATCTTCTACATGTGCACATTAGACCCTTAGAAGAGAGGTAGGGAAGAGAATAAACATGTGCTGGCAAGCTTTCTTTGCATAACCTGCTCTAATGAGATCCACGTTATAGGAAAAATCTGACTTCAGATGCAAATATTTATAAACTATGGTTTAAAGGCCATTTATTTTAGGAGAGAAAATATGCAGTAAAACTAACATAGTAAAACAAACTAAATTAAAATGCAGGGTGAGAATAGTACACCATTTCAACCAGAAGAAGGAACTGCACTTTTGAGGGCTATTTTTTTTTTTAATGGAAAGTATTTACTCTCTACCTCGATATGTTAAAGAATCATTATACAGAGAACAAAGTTTGTTAAACATGTGCTAACACATAGTAACAAAGCTACATTGGGTTATATTCACAGAACTTACCTAAAGTTTGGGTGGTACAAGTCCTACTCAGCTCACCAAGTATAAAGAGGCACAGAACCACATAATACTAACACTAGAAAGAGCCTTGTAAATATCTCATTCTAACCCAATCCCTTTGTTTCAAAGGTGATGAAACTGAAGCATTTCACAGATAAGTAAAGCTCAAGTGCAGAACTTTCCAACATACCAACATGAGCATGTAAGATGTAACCTTCTAGTCACCAACATTAACATAATATGTAACTTTGTAATGTACCAACATGATAATTTGGTTGTTGTTTTTCGTCCACACACAAGAATATATTTGTTTTTCCATTGATATTTTTAGAGAGAGTGGAAGGAAGGGGGAGAGACAAAGAGAGAGAAACATAGATGTGAGAGAGACACATCGAGTGGCTGCCTCCCACACACGTCTGACCAGGTCCAGGGATTGAGCTTTCACCCGAGCTACCTGTCCTTGACCAGAATCGAACCTGTGACCCTTCAGTCCACGGTACAGTGCTCTAACCACTGAGCCCCGGCCAGGGCTGATAATGATTTTTAAACACAGTCATAATATCCATAAACTATCAGAAGCCTTGAGAATGGGGGGAATTACAAAATGTGTCAAATTTTTATGGAGAAAATTATAAAACATTAATTAATAAAATACCTAAAAGAAGACATATGCCTTGTCTATAGACAGAAATATCTAATTTTGAAAAGATCTTGATCCTCCTCCTTGCCCCCTAATAAGCCAGATTCCAGTCTCTCTTCCAAATAAAACTAAAATTTAAAGGAGAGTATTCTTCTATCTTATGAGTAATAATGGCAAGGAGACATGTTAGTGGGAAGAGGGGAATGAGGATAAACCTGGAAAACATGTCCTCTTACCCAAGCAGTTTAACATTAAAATTCAGGTTTCTAGTCTGTAATGCCCAGCCAGCAGCACCTTGCCTTTGACAGTCATTATTTTTGCAAGTTCAAATGCCTCAGAATATCTGTGTTTCAGTGCAAATCTCCATATTTACTTTAAGATCAGTAAGGGCTTTTAAAATGCAAAATGAACTTTGAAAACAATATGGACAGGCCAGAAGCTAATTTAACATTGTAACTTTATAGCTCACCATACACTTATTTAAAGGCTGCACAAAGCTGCAACTTGATATTCTGCCCCTGCCCTTCTTGAAAACAAGTGGGTATTGCTGGTTGACACAATTACAAGTTATCCTTCCAAGTTCCTAAAGATTAAAAATAACAACATTAGTCCCCTAAGACCTCCAGGACCAAAAAGATACAGTATCATAAAGGTCTAATAAGAGTTATAAATTAAACATAAAGACAACCCAAGTTATTTTCAATTAGTATCCTGGGGAAAGGACTGACTAAATTAAAAAGAAAATTACACTTGACTCTGTCAAATTGTTAAACTCATATTATTGTGGGCCTCCAAATTAATTCCATATATTTTGACATTTAAGTAGAATAAGGCAGGACAATTAACAACTGCACATCTTTAACCTAAGCAAGATAGTTTTTGCCCTAACTGGTTTGGCTCAGTGGATAGAGTGTCAGCCTGTGGATTGAAGGGTCCCAGGTTCAATTCCGGTCAAGGGCATGTACCTTGGTTGCAGGCACATCCCCAATAGGAGCTATGCAGGAGGCAGCTGATCTATGTTTGTCTCTCACACATGTTTCTAATTCTCTATCCCTCTCCCTACCTCTTTGTGAAAAATCAATAAAATATATATTTTTTAAGATAGTTTTCTAACAGTTGAACTCAAACAGGTAGATGAAACCACAAGTAGGCTTAAGATTTAAACCTACTATAAACTGAGAAGTAAGCAATTGAAGCTTTACAAGAGTAATTTCTGAGTCTCTTAATATTTTACTGCATCAGATTAAAGCTGCTGAAATTTAAATTTCAGTTTGAAGACAGTGGCAAAGGGCTTTTTTTCCTTGTATCAGTACTCAGAAGAAATAATTGAAAAAAGTAGACATTCTATGAGAAGGCAATAAGACAGTGTATACTTTAATGGTGAAACAATGTAAAGAAAAGGCTGTGACTGACTGCACGCATTAACATGCAAGCTTTGTGGCAGCAACACAACATGGTACTTATCTATACAGTGATCCTGACCGGCCAGCTGCCAGCGAATCTGCACAAGGTCTACAATACAGAGGAGAGAACTCTCCCGAACAGAAAACCTATTACAAAGGCCAAGTGTCTAGACCTGAGGAGGAAACCTACAGACAGAGAGCTTCCCAAATTCAAAGAACGAATGCCACCCCACCCCACCCCACCCCCACCGCACTGTGAGAGAACTGGAGAAAACGCTACAATGAGGCCCAATGGTCAGAAGACTAACCAAAACTGGACGCATCCTATACACATTATTGAGTAAAACGGCAAATCTAAACTTAACAGGCCTCCAGAATACATAGTCTAATACCACAGCATACTAGTAAAGACCATTTTATTGGCAGTATATAAAAAGTACATTTTTTTAAAAAAAATTAATTTCCTTTTGTCCCCAATTTCTTTGAGACCATAGGAAAAACTAAGTCTCTAGGGTGAAATAGGGACAATCTCTTTGAAAGGCTTCCAATTCTTAAACATTCGTTTTTCCTTAAGGCTCTCCCTTCTTAGGCCACCCTGCCCAAACCCAGGTATGTCCAATCGATAGTAATGACCTCCATATCTGTATCACCAGGCTTTAAATTTCCAAACATCACGTGCTCCACAACTTTCAAGTGGTCCATCCATAATTAGACTGATTCCATTTGCTCTTCCCCTGCCACAGCTCCTGGGCCATCGATGTGGTCCTATACGCTCCTAATGCTGGGCAGAGGCGTGAGTCAGCCCCAGTCAGCCATCAAACCCGAAAGCAGAAAGCACTGCTCTAGGTGGGCAGTGTTGCCAGCAGTTTGGGGTATTGTGCTCTGAGCACGGTCACGTAGTCTAGGCTAAGCTAGGGCGTTTGGGAGGTCAGGTGTGTTAAGTGCATGTTTGACTCAAGATGTTTTTATTCTTATGGGTCTATTAGGTCCTAACTTGATCGTAAGTCAAGGAATATCTGCACTCAGATACACATGCAGAAACCTCAGACATGTGTGTATCTAATGGGAAAGGCATTCGTGTAGCAACTCTTACTATTTCTGTTCCTATCTCCTCCTTTCTTATCCACTCCTTACCTATACCCCATACACTGCACAGCATTAAGAACCAAGTAAAATATTTCCAAATATAAAATGGCATAGCAGCTACACTACAGTTAGAGTCAGCCTTGTGGCACCCAATGCACATCAGCTGTACGAATTGTTTCATTTGTAGTTAAAGAAGTGGGGCTTGGCACTGTGCTTTCGGCAGTAAAAATGGTCATCTCTATCCAGGGAAGTGAAGCTAACAGGGTCAAAAAACTGGGATTCAAAAATTATCACTAAATGACCAAATGTGAACAACAAGTAGATTTTTAAATCTTTACTTCCTTTCTCCTCCCGCGCCCCCCCCCCAATAAAAATGCTTTTCATAGACACAAATGATTTAAAAAAAAACACAAATCACAGCATAACCCCATAACAACCATGCTATGCATGCCATTTTTAAATTGCCATTCTCTCTGCAACACCATACATTCCTAAGATATTTTAATCATAAAATGTCTGGTTTAACTGGGAAACATTTTCATTATTACTGTTCAACACACACACATACACACACTGCAAACACATCAAAATAAATTTAGCATTTTATACTGAAACCCAAAAACACAGATTATTTAGCATCTAAAAGTAATTTCTTTTCTCTATCCTTTTAATATATTCTGAGAAGCATATGAGAACAGATTTAAGAAAACACGCTTATTCTTCTAGTGCAGTCCTAAAACCACAAAGGAAAAAAACTCAAGTATCAGAAGGAGTTTGTGGAGAGGAAGAAGGGCTACAAAGTCGTCAGAAGGGTGCTAGGGGAAGCCAGGATGTCAAACACAACAAACAGTAAAGAAGAGGAAAAATCATTAATGGGGAAAACTCTGCAATGTGTCTCTAGGAGCTCAATCCCTTGTCCTAAAAGACATGCGGCAAAGAGACCACCAAGCATCACGAATGACAAAGGGGACCTGGAGCACACCAACTGGCGAGCAGAGCTGAATGAGAACGTACATACATATCAACTAGAATGGCCTTGAATGAATCAGAAATCGATTATGAGTCTTCTGACTGCTGAAACCCCAAATCTGTGAGTGTGTGTGTGACTTTTAAGAGTTTCTGTCAGCTTAGCATTTAAATAGATATATATGGCATATTTAACTAGATATCCTATATAATAAAAGGCTAATATGCAAATAAACCGAATGGCAGAACAACCAACAACCAAACAATCGATCTCTATGACACGCACTGACCACCAGGGGCCATGCGAGGAACATGATGGGCATCGGCAGTGGCAGGATGGTGGAGCAGGTGAATGGGGGCGTCAGGCCAAGGCCGGGGGCTCTCATCAGGGTGGTTACTGAAAATTCTTTGCTCCCGAGCGCCGCGGTTCCACCCGGCACTTACACCCGCTGCTGACGCAGGCCCTGCACCCACTGCTGACGCTGGCCACAATCGCTTCGCGCCTTCAGCAGGTGCGAGTGGGGCCAAGCTTCAGCACGTGAGAGCAGCAGCGGTGGGAGCAGGGCTGCCAGCAGTCAGAGGACCAAGGGGCCACAGCAGGAGGGCCAGGTGAGGGTGCGGAGGATGGGTCGAGGCCCACCCCTGTGCCTACTGCAGCCTTGCAGCCCACAGTTCCTTTCAAGGTGCACGAATTCGTGCACTGGACCCCTAGTTAATAAATAAAAATAACCACTACTGTTTATAATGACCTAGGAAAAAAACTTAGCAAACCAGAAACATTTATGAAATTAGCTTGCCTCCCTCTTCCAGTCTTAAAATCCAGTCTAAAGTTATTTTGATTTGTTCAGTTTAGAAGACAGTGAAATTACAAAGCATTATTTACAAGCAATTTATAGCCACTAGTTTTGAAAAGAGTTTGAAATAAGCAAGCCTATTTGAAATCCCCAAGCCAAACCTTTGTTTCAAGGCTACCAAACCAAGTTGTAGGTAAGGAGATAGGGAATTATAAGGAAAAAGAAGTTACACAGAAGAATGTTAATTCTATTTTCTCTGGAAAACAACATCTTATTTCTTTTTTGTTATTGTTAATCCTCACCTAAGGATACTTTTCCATTGTTTTTTAGGAGAGAGAAACGTTAATCTGAGAGAGACACATCAATTGGTTGCCTCATGCACGCACCCCAAACAGGGCTGGGGAACCTGCAACCAACGTATGTGCCCTTGACCGGAATCGAACCCAGACTCAGTCTGCAGGCCGACGCTTTTATTCTCTGAGGAACCCGGCCAGGGCTGGAAAACAACTTTGTAGAGCACAGCGCTTAAGACCCTGGTTTCTGAAGGCAGACAGCTCTATGCCTTATTATCTCTGTGACCGAAAGAAAGTTGTTTGACCTTCCTGTACTATCTTCACCTTAACAGGCATTAATTACTATCTTCCCAGTGAAGGTGAAGATTGTAATAATACCTAACACACAGGATAGCTGTGAGGAGTAAATGAAATAATGACTAAAGAACTCAGAACGAACAGTGCTTGGTAAGGATTGGATAAATGATCACAAAACCCTTTGAGATTATCTGACTAACCTCCTCCTCTCAAACTATCCCCCAGCATCCGTCAGACTAACCTTCCTCCGGCTCCTTCCCCGGCGCCCGGCGCAGCGGGGGCCTGTGTGCGCACCGACCTCCTCTAAACACTGTCCCCGAAGCCTCTCTCCAGTGACTGCCCCCAACAGCCAGTGTTAGCCCTTGCCGCTTTCCACTCACCTTCACATAAAACATCCCTTTTTGCTCCCACCTGCACAGCAACTACAGCCTTCTTAAGAGGCCCTCCTTCCAGACACCTCTCAGCCTCCTTTCTGCCGTGCAAACAGTAACTATGCTTTCAGAAAACAGCTCCGCTTCTTTAGGGGACCAGGATTTTGGTCCCCTAGTGATCACTCCTAACCCTCTCAACAACCCAGCTGCTGAGGACAAGCACAGCCTGCTCTCCGCCAGTGCTGGTTCTCAGCAGGCCAGGCAACTTCCGTCTCCTTCGGGCAGACACTGGATCTTCCTCACCTCCTTCAGTGCAGCATTTTGCCAGGCCTTTCACACACACGTTTTCAAAGTTAAAAATAATTTGTAATTTATACAATAAATTACAAATTGTTCAATTCTGTGCTAGAGTTTAACTAAGTCAGGAGGGTGGGAATAAGAAAATATGCTCTTAAAAATAGCTGTAATTTTATGACCAGAAAAATATCATAAACATATGAACATGCCCAAATCCATGAGGCAGAGCAGATCCAACAGGATGAAAATAGGCATTTCTTTATCCTGAATATAAAAAGGGCAAGCAGGGAGCTACTTCGCTATTCTTCATTAAGCTGCTAATGGAAGCATGCAGACTTAAAACTGGCAGGTTTACGTTCTCTGACTAGAATTATTGTCACCCACGACAATATCAGAGAAACTTTTCACTTCGTCCCATTCTCGAAAAAGATTTTACAAGTCTGCTCTCAACACAAATAGTTTTATGTCTCTCCGAAGGTAGCAACGTGAGGGGCCACTGGCCACTACAGATTACCTTTGTTCAGACAGCTTCACTGCAGGTCTGCCCTCACTTTGCCATGCACTTGGCTCCTTGGCAACTATCTGGAAGTAGACATAAATCCATGCACACAGGCAGAGGTGTGCTGAACATATCACTGGTTAAATAAATACATTCTCAGATTGTTGGGATTTAACAAGTAGGGGCAATCTACTAGATAGGCAAATAAGACCAGGCAAACAGCAGACCCTAAACAGCAAGCTATTTTGTATGTGCACCAATCATTCATCCAACAAACATGCAAGGCACCGACACACAGCTATAAGAGCACACTGTGCACTGTGCACAAGGATAACAAGCATTTAAATCGCAGACTCATTTTGAGGTAGCTTAAATTTTGTTTTAATAGTTTATTGATTTCACAGAGGAAGGGAGACAGAGAGAGAGACAGAAACACCGATGAGAGAGAATCATTGATCAGCTGGGGATCGAGCCCACAACCTGGGCATGTGCCCTGACTGGGAATCCAACAATGACCTCCTGGTTCACAGGTCAACACTCAACCCCTGAGCCCCACCTGTCAGGCTGCACTGACTTAAATTTTACTGAAAGGCGTCAAATACATACAATTAAAAAGTCACATGTAGGAGGAGAACCAAGATGGCGGCATAAATAAAACACCTATCTCGCCGTCATGCTCAGCAATTTTACTACTACAACTTAACGAAAGAACAAACACCTTCCAGAATCAGCAGAAAGCTGGCCGAGTGAAAATTCCACAAATAAAAGTGAAGATAAGACACTGTGACTCAGAGGAGCTGCGGCGGACAGCATTGAAAGATTCGCGTGCAGAGAGAGGTTTGGAGCGCGCGCCAGCAGAGAGGGCGGGCGGCTGAAAACCGGCCAGTTTTCTCGAATGGGGAGACAAAGACGTCCCACTGGACTGATTCTCCAGCCCTGGGCGAAGTCCAGAGAACCCACTATCACACGGGGTGAAAACTGGACAGTGGGAGGGCACGCTGAAGCTCGGGTGCTACAGGGGTCTGCCGGCTTGTGGACAAGGCAGCTTGCGCGAACAGCTCAGCTGCGCGACCACGTAGAGAGCGCTCTGCGAATTGCCCTCTCATTCGGGAAACCATCAGACTGCTTTGTTTTACGACCCTGGGTGAGACATTGGGCGTGCAGTCATTTGGGGAGAGTCTGAATTCCCCGGCAGCCAGTGGAGCTCGGCAGGGGCTCTCTCTCAGAGGTGTGGGCGGCCATTGCCCCCGGCGCAGGGTCCCTGGGGCCGCATAGGGCGGAGCTAACGCTGTCTGCTTGGCCCGGAGACTCCGCCCACCCAACCTGAGCACAGCTGAGCTTCACAGACAATTGGTCTGGAGGTCAGCCCCTCTAAGTGCTAACAAGGATTAAACTGATCTTAACTTCAGCAAGACTGTGCAACCCATATCCACCTCAGGTAACTGGGGAGGCTGAGCCACTGTCCCTAGTAGGACGTCTACCACACAAAGCTAATTGACCAACTCAGGGAAGCAGCCACCATGCAGAGACATGGAAAGAAATCAGATATGAAAGAAATGGAGGGAAAAAAAACGACTGGACATGGAATTCAAAACCACGGTTATAGGGTTTTTCAAGAAGCTCCAACAAAAGGTCGATGCCTATAAGAAAATAAGCAAGACCACAAAGGAAATGATCAAGACCAACGTGGAAATGAATGAGTCCTACAAGGAAATGAACAAGACCCTCAAGGATATGAACGAGACCTGCAAGGAAATGATCAAGACCAACGTGGAAATGAATGAGTCCTACAAGGAAATGAAGGAGACCCTCAAAGATATAAAGGAGTCTCTCAAGGATATGAAAAAAGACCAACCAGAAATTAAGCATACACTGACTGAAATAAAAAATATTATACAAAGACCTAAAAGTGCTCTGGAGCACCCCAAGAACCAGTTCAAGATTTGAAATACAAAGAGGGAAAATCCACTCAGCTGAAAAAGCAAGAAACCAAAAGAATCCAAAAAATTGAAGATAGTGTAAGGGGCCTCTGGGACAACTTCAAGCATACCAACATCCGAATTATAGGGGTGCCAGAAAAAGAGAGAGAGCAAGACAATGAAAACCTATTTGAAGAAATAGTGACCGAAAACTTCCCACACCTGGTGAAAGAAATTGACTTAGGAGCCCAAGAAGCGCACCGAACCCCAATATATAGGAACCCTAAGAGGACCACACCAAGGCACATCATAATTAAAATGCCAAGAGCAAAAGACAAAGAGAGGATAATAAAAGCAGCAAGAGAGAAACAGTTGTTTACCTATAAGGGAGCACCCATACGATTGTCAGAGGATTTCTCAACAGAAACGATGCAGGCCAGACGGGAGTAGCAAGAAATATTCAAAGTGATGAACAGCAAGAATCTACAACCAAGATTACTCTACCCAGCAAAGCTATCATTCAGAATTGAAGGTCAGATAAAGTGCTTCGCAGATAAGAAAAAGCTAAAGGAGTTCATCACCACCAAACCAACATTATATGAAATGCTAAAAGATATTCTTTAAGAAGAGGAAGAAGAAAACAGTAAAAATAAAAATTATGAACAACAAATACACATTTATCAACAAATGAACATAAAAATCAAGTGAATTGATAGGCTGATGAACAGGATAAACTGGTGAATACAACAGAGACATGGACATAGAGAGGGAATGGACTGACAATTCTTGGGGAGAAAACGGTTGTGGGAAGTGCAGCAAGAGACTGGACAAAAATCTTGCAACAATGGGAGAGGACAGTGGAGAGGGGGAGGTGAGGGTGGAGGGTGGAATTGGTACAGGGTGGAGAGGAGCTATAGGGGGATAAAAAGGGGAAACAATGTAATTAATAAACTGAACAATAAAGGTTAAAAAAAGAAAAAAAGAAAAAGAAAATTGCTAAACCAAAAAAAAAAAAAAGTCACATGTATACTTTGTTTATTATTTATATTTTGCTTTAATTTAGAAAAACGTGTAAGGTAGCTTGCAGAAACGCACACCATGACTAAACATGAAACGATGAGGAAAAAAGGTGAAGCCCAGCCAGGCTTTGCCCATGGTCTCACAAAAAGACAGCAGGGGCAGCAGAGAGGCCTGCCTGCGTCACCCCCTCGGGCCTCTCGCTCACGCTGCTCAGCAGCCCGCCTGGCGCGGGGCAGTGCTCTGCTCTTCTCCAGCCCACTGCCACTGCACAGTTCCCAGGAATAACCACAGAACTGGACACCTTCCTGTGCACAGTCCCATGGGCTTTCTGCTTAAGACAATACAAATATAAATTTTTACCCACAGAAAAACTAAAATTTAGCTATAACCCCATAATCCAAAAGCTTTAATCAAACTAAAAGTATATTCTTCTGACAATTTATTGAAAGCTGAGCACCCACTTTGATTGTTTTAAAATAGAGTATTTGTAATTACAAATACTGCTTTCTATAGAAAGTTTAGAACTAAGTTTTCTGAATAATCCACTCTGAACAAATCAGAGAATACTGACAACTGTAGATACAATATCCTCAAGAGCAAAGGTATACGAAATTAAAACACATTTCCAATCCAATTCCTGACTTACATTACTAATGATGATTCTACGCTTTTACTTCAAAAGATTTATAAAAGAAAATACATCTTAACAAACTGGAGAATCAAACTGGCCTACAGTTTGACCATATCATTAAAAATGTTAGAACTGTTCTGGAATCAGGTCCAAACCTAAAGTATAAAGTATTTTTTGTGTGTGTTTTTATTGGTAGGTACAGTTTACGTTTTTTAAGCCCATCACCTCTTTACACCAAGTTATAATTACAGAGCAAGCATTTGATAATTAAGCCACAGATAAATACTGGCACTCAATTACAGTTTCTAAATTTCAATGTCTGTGACTTTTCTGAAACTGCAACTTCAATTCCTCTAAAATTCTTTAAAATCTGTGATTCCTTTAAACTCAGACAGGCTACCAATGGCAACTAATTACAATCCTTGCTGCTATTGATCCAGATGAACACTCATTTACATCAGTTTACAGTTCAACACATTTGGATGTCTTGTCAGGCCAGTAAGAGCATTATCTTGTGAGACACACGAGGCAGTGGGATCTCTAAAAAAGTTTTCAACTGAAAAATACTCTTGATCTGAAGAATCAGTTAAGTCAAATGCTTCAATCTTCTATGATCTAGCAATCTGACTTTAAATACAAATCCATACTGTGCTTTAATTTAACATCTTCCCAAAAGAATCCCAAATACTGGTCATGGCTAAGGGTACAAAAATGAAGAAGTAATTATCATTTTCATCATCATCACATCATATACAATTAACTAATCTATTTGCCAATTAACTCTTCTGACAATTTACTGAAAGCTGAGCATCCACTTTTTTGTTTTTAAAATAAAGTATTTGAATTAAAAAAGAATTTTAAAAATCACATAAGTTACCACTTATAAAATGCAACCACTGACATTTTAGTGAGCAGCAATGTATTTGTCACCTGACTTAGTGTTTTCCACCTCAACCTTGACTCCATCATCATCCCAACCTCTTCCAGGTGCACCCAGATTACCTACTCAACACTTCACCCTATATTCCTTGAATATGTCTGTAGTTTTTCCCTATGTATATATTTATCAACAAAAAAATGAAACTATACTGCACACACATACCATATTGAATGATTTTTCCACTTAGGAAATACATACTGTTTATCTTTCAATGTCTTTACATCATTTCCTACAGCATTACAAAAGTGTGTCATAATTTAAAACTGAAGTCCCAGGATTGGACTTTTAGGTTTCTTGGGGGATTATTTTTGTTCAATTCTAAACATTGCTACAGTAAATATTCTTATGGCTACATTTTTGTTTTGACCTGTGATTATTTCTCCAAGACAAACACCTAAAACTGAAACTCCTAAGTAAAAGAATGCACTTTAAGGCTAGTGATACATACCAATAAAGTTATGCCTAACTAGACCCTTCCCCCCCAACCCCCAAAGCAACACTAAGTAGTCTTTTTTTAAATAAAGCCTTTTCATTTTAGCAAATAAAAAAGAATGTCAATATAACTGACATTTCTTTGACTGTGTGTGTTATGTATATGATAGTATATAAGATATAGCTAATATTACATATGCATATTAAATAATTATATGTCTTTTAATAATTAGTAAATAATTTCTTTGAGCTTACTTTTGGCTCAAATGCCTCTTGCCCAACCTCTGGATTTTAGTAGGCTTATTATATAAGAGAAATAGCATAAAACAAAAGCACTTAAAAAAACACAGGACTATTCTTATCCCTGTCTTGGAAACTACTTCCTTAAACTTAATGTTGAACAAGATAACATCTCCTTACTTATGCTCCAATGTAGAAGGTATACAGAAGAGCACTGACACTATATCTTAAACGATAAAATCTACTGGCAATTAGCTACACATTGTTAGAGTTTATAAAGCAGATCAACCCACTTGAGATTTGCTTTTTAACTACTTTCTTAGACATCCATCCCTTTAAAAATCTTAAGTGCATTTTAATACATAGCTCTGTCACGGAGCCAAGAAATAATAAAACGGAAATATCAGTTCTCTTTAATGCTGTCAGATTACTAAAACATTAATGACAAAGCATCATATTAAAATGATGTATCTTATAAAAGTAATATCACATCCCATTAAATTACAACTGATTCATTTCTTGTTACCTTGCCCAAACCAACCTGAAAGTGGAGGTAGATTTTTTTTCTAACTTGTCCAACTCATTCAAACAATTCCAAGGCCAGCTCCTAAGTGATTACGTGGTTTTTAATGAATGCATTTCTAGACTATTAATGTACTCACTGATGCCATAAGCTGGAGGGGAGGTAACTAGCCAATGAGAGCATTAGTCATTGACAACAGATTATAGTAGCATAACAGATTGCTCATCAGCAGTTTTCCAGATGCATTCATATGAAAAACTGACAAGGAATCTTCTTCACCAAGAATCAAAGCCAATCTAGTTACACCCTACCTAGTTTGGCTCAATGGATAGAGCACTGGCCTGCGGACTAAAGGGTCCTGGGTTCCATTCCAGTGAGGGCAGGCTAGATCCCCAGTAGGGGGTATGCAAGAGGCAGCCAATCAATGATTCTCTCTCATCATTGATGTTTCTATCTTTCCCTCTCCCTTCCTCTCTGAAATCAACAAAGAAATATATATTTTTAAAAGACAATCTATTCATAAAATTGTACTCTTAGCAAGAGCGTACAATCTACCTTCTCGGCAAACTTCTCTCATTTACAGAAACTAGAATATGTAATCATTATTCCCTCTTCCCAAAGTTCTCCCACCTTTAGATGTGTGGAGGGGAAGCTTCCTCTCCTCAGAGGTTCATGTTACTCAACTATACTATGATCTACGTCAATATCAAA
Source organism: Antrozous pallidus (assembly GCA_027563665.1). Classification (NCBI taxonomy): domain Eukaryota; kingdom Metazoa; phylum Chordata; class Mammalia; order Chiroptera; family Vespertilionidae; genus Antrozous; species Antrozous pallidus. Next base: position 84,702,680 of record CM050520.1, read on the forward strand.
ATCTATTTCCAGGTCACCTTTCAAAGTTTAAAGAATACCATGGTTGATCTACATCAGTGTCATAACCCACTTCCAGGTCACCTCTCAATGTCTAGAGAATACCGTAGTGTTTGTCTGGCTCTGTCTTCATCCTAGTTACAACCATCATTCTAAGCACCTTCCCATAACCATGATCTTACTGCATGGACATTCAGCAACTCCACTTGGTTATCCCAGTCACCCACTTCTGCATTAGTCACAATCATAACAACTCTAGTCCTGAAATCTTAATATCCAATATCTGTCTTAAGTTGGACAGCTCTTTCCAATTTCCAACAAAAACAATACCTGTCCTGCAAAATTATAAGAAACTACAAGCATTCAAACAACATTCAAAATAATATTAATTCTCCTCCCCAACTCACTGTCCCCCTCACAACAACCCTATCAACAGGTAAAACTTCAACCTCATTAGAACCTCCAATGGCTTAACCCTTCACCTTGCCCTTCCTCACAAAGCTCTTTCTCTCTCCACAGTTCATCTCTTCAGGCTTCTATGAATAGTCCTTAATCCCAGAGCTACCTCCTTACACTCCTCAAGCCTCGGAAATTTACCTTCTCCCCCTACTGCTCCACTTAGTAAAATTCTTCTCACTAAACTCACTGACTGACCAACTCATACCATATTTAATCAGTAGTTCTCAATTTATTTTTTTAATCCTCACCCAGAGATATTTTTCTTTTCTTTCTTTTTTTTTTCTTTATCAATTAAGGTATTACATATATGTGCTTATCCTCCCATTGCCCCCACCTCACCCCACCCCACTTATGCCCTCATCCCCCTAGTGTCTGTGTCCATTGGTTAGGCTTATATACATGTATACACATCTTTTGGTTGCTCTCTCCCCCAAAGATATTTTCCCACTAATTTTCGGACAGAGTGAAAGGGAGGGAGGAAGGAAAGAGAGAAACATCAATGTGAAAGAGACACATCAATTGGTTGTCTCAGACACACACATCCTGGCAAGGGCTGGGGATAAAGCCTGCAAACAAGGCACAATGCTCTAACCACTGGAAAAGCCAGCCAGGGCAGTTCTCAGTATACCTTAATAACTTTCCAGCAGAGTCTGACAGAACTGACCACTCCCTTCTTTAAACTCTGCCTTCTGCTTCCCAGAAAAACCCTCCCCCAAGTCTCTGGCATCTCCTTCATCATGGGCTCTATTCTTCCTCCTCTCCCAATCGTCCTCATAAGCAGCCAGAAGGGTTTTTCTTAAGTTCTAATTTGATCATGACACTCTTCAATTTAAAAGTTGATTTGCTCTTAAGCAAACCCCTTCACACGGTTTATAAGGTAACTACTGAACACCTCAACCTCATTTCTCTCAACCCATTTCCTTGCCCTCCACAATCCTGCCATACTAAGCGATTTGTAGTTCCCTAAACCAGAATTTTTCTCCCACCTTCTCTAGCTATTTTCAGAATCTATTTCTTCAACTGAAACACTTATTTTTCCAACACCCCAAAACCCACCTCTAACCTACATCCTGCACAATTTTACTTACTTGACTTCTACTTACACCCTCCTAAAAAAGCTTCCTGCCCCTAAGCCTGGGTTAAGATCTATATGCTATCAAAACTCACAATACAGCTCATGACAACTGTAACTGGCTGTTGTTTATCACCTCTCCCACTAAACTGTAAGCTCCCTGGAGGCAGTAACTGTAGCTTGTTCACCTTCTTAATCCGATGTGTATATAACTAACTCTGTGTTTGACACATAACAGGAACTTAATATTTCTCAAACAATGAGTGAATGAAATGCACCCTTTTTCTGTACCCCTAGAACTACTTCCTAATTCAAGTCATTATTTCTTGCTTGAATGATTACAACAGTCTACGAATAATGAATGTAATGAATTATTGTCTCCCTACATTCAATCCACCCTGCACGTTACCACGTGAATATATAGGAGCAAATTTGATTCTCTCTGCCCCTTTCTTAAAAGAAATTACAAGTTTCCCAGTAATTTACACACACAAAAAAAAATCCAGACTTCTTAGCATAAAATCCAAAGCTTCTTCACTGTCTGGTCTCTACTAACCCACCCGTCTCACCCGCCACTTCCCACAGTTACTGGGCTTCAGCCTATGACACTATTCACAGTCTCCTGAGTCCACCGTGCTTTTTAACCCTGTCTCTGTATCTACCCTAAACTCATTTCCCCACTTTCAAAGCTTACATTTTGAACATTATAGTAGTATCTACAAAATGTTCTGATTCTGGAGCAGGCTAACCTTAACTTGCAAATATTGAGATAAACTATTAGTCTTCAAAGGGGTGGGGTGGGGGGGAATAGCATCCATACTAGATCATTTTCCCAAATAGAAGCAGAATCTAATCACATACTTAAGTCATTTTGGTTGGGGTCCACCCAGGCAATAAATTCTCCTTCTTCACAATACACATGTATCTTAGTCCATTACTGGGGGGGGGGGGGGGGGGGGGAGACCACATTCCGGAAGAAGTAGAAAAAGAACATTTCACAATACTGGCTTCACAATAAGTACACTTTTAACCTAAAAGAGTATCTATCAATCGTATTCTTGTGACTAGCAATTCTTTAACAGCGAACAGGAGGAAGGCTTTTCACCTGACAATGTCTACCAGGTAAGCATGAAAGTATCAAAAATCACTACCAGAAAGTGACTGTCACCAAAAGGTCTGTCTCCCTAAGTGAACTCTACTCTGAAATGAGGGGGAAATATTTTTTTCTGTTCTAAATCCAACATGCTCACATTCCTTACAGGTAGCCAGCACTGGGGAAAAATGGACTAGCCAGCATGAAAAGCAGGCAGTGTTCTGCTTTGAGTACACATGACTTGTCCAATAAAGGCTGCCTTTGTAGTAGTTTCTAGAGCAATAACCAACAATAACCACCAAAGGGGGAAATCCCGTTAGTTTGCCCACCAGATTAACGTCTCCTTGCCTATGATACTGATTTTTGCTACACTGAGTCTCCTGTAATGATGAGAAATTCACACTGACTTTGTCAGTTCTGCACTATTCAGAATCTGGCAGGATTTATATAGAATGAATCCACTGCATGTGCCAATGTTCATTCATTTCTGTTCAATTAGTCCTTAATGAGTAAACTTAAAAAAGGCTTGATGTGCGTCGCTGCAGGCGGCCCGGGACCAAACCAGAGAGGATGGAACCTGCATTGCCACCATGTGTCCACCATCCAGATATCATTGCTGACATGTACACATAGGGAACTATTTGACATTGAAACTGGGACTCAGAATAGTTGGACATTGAAACTGAGACTCAAACATTTTTTGTTCTTATAGATTTATTTCCAGGATGCAGATGCAAGATATTTTTGAAGAAAAGAAACGGGAGAGGGATTGATAGAGAGGCAGGGAGGCATAGAATAGACTGTCAAGCTAAAGGGGGAAGGCTGGGTAGGATGGGGGTAGGGGCTGTGGGAGATCAACCGAAGGACTTGTATGCATGCATCTGAGCATAACCAATGAATGCAAGACACTGGGGGAGGGGGGGAGCATGTGGGAACATGTGCTGGGGGGTAGGGGAGGCTGGGGGAGAGCAATGGGGGAAAAAAAGGAAAACATATGCAGTACTATTAAATATAAGTTACACTGCAAAACTAAAAAAAAAAAAATGTGAGGTGGAAAAAAAAGGCTTGAGCCGGCCCATTCCCACTGTCTGCCACCAGCGCCGTGGGGGGCTCCGAGGCGGGGCTCAGCCTGGCCGCCTTCCTGCGGGCGGTGCTGGCACTGCTGCTGCTCCCGGGCCTGCAGGCGCTCCACGCGGCCAGGCTCAACTTACAGCTGCGGCCGCTGCTCCACCGGCAGCCCCGCCACCAGACGGCCCTCAGAGCCTGCTTCCCGGGCTTCGTGCTCGGCTGTGGGTGCTGCCGAGCTGCGGTTCGCCAGTCTTCCGGGAATCACTTTGGCTGGTACATGTGCTTGCTGTCCCCGCTCCACTATTCTGAACACTTAGTCACGGCGGTCAACAACCCCAAGAGCCTGTCCCTGGGCCCCTTCCTCCCGACCCTCGGCCGGAGTCCTCCGGGCTGCCTTTCTCCGTGGATGGAGTTCACCCCTGAGACCCAACCTGCTCCGGCCAGAACTGAAGCGGGTCACTGGCTCAGCGCCAGGGCCTGCTGATGGTGGACTTCGGAGAATATTCGAGGCAAGCGGCGATGTTGACGGCTGGTTCCAACTCACCCACACGGTGCTGAATGAAAAGTCTGTAACCTACACTGCTGGAGTCTCTGCTGTGCTGTGCACATCAAGAGTCACTGCAGTGACTCTGCTGGAGTCTCGGGACCCCGGTGATGCTCTGTGGCCCCGTCTGCCGCGGGCTACGCACTGACGGTGTGGTGGCTCTCCCGCCACAGGATGGAAGAGGAGGAAATCTCCCTGACTCACTTCTTTGGCGAGGACCGCCGGCCGGCCCACGGTGCCCCCCTGCCCCTCCGCAGGGCCCCGGCTGGGACCGCCAGCGCAGCATCCGCTCCCCAGGCCGGGATCCCTCCCACCGCCCCTCGCCTGGCGTGTGCCACGGCCCCAGCCCCCACTCCTGATTGGCTGGTAGCGCAGTGAAGGTAGGTAACTTGCATGTTTCTCTTTTATTAGATAGGGCAGGATACAGGCCTGGTGCATGGTTGGTGGCCAGCTGGTTTGCCCTGAAGAGTGTCCTGGATCAGAGTGGGGGTCCCTTGGGATGTGGAGCAGCCTGGGCGAGGGGCCTGTGGTGGTTCGCACGCCTGCCATGACCTCTGGCAACCCAAGCGGAGGCTCTGGGATCTGGGATTTATTTATCTTCTACAATTGAAACTTGGAGTGGAGCCAAGACTTCTCTGCTCACTCCGTGGCAGCAGCCATTTCTGTTGGGTTTTATCTATCTTCTATAATTGAAACTTTGTAGCCTTAAGCGGAGGCCTGAGTCAGCCAGGGCAGGTGGAATGTAGTTGATGTACTACTATTAAATATAAGTTATACTGCAAAACTAAAAAAAAAAAGCTTGGCTTCCTCTATTGCCTCCGGAGGCAGGTGTGCAGAGCAGCCGGGCCTGTCTGGGAGTGGGTCCAGCCTTGTTGCATGCCTGCCACCCCAGCAGGGCTAAGGGGACTGGGCATCACCATCTTTTAGGGGAGGACAGTCAATTAGCACTACTATTAAATATAAGTTATATATATTGGCAGTAGTTCCATCTCCCGGTGCAACTCAAGCCTCCCGCTCTCTCCAGCTCCATGGCTGCTGTCATTTTTATTTATCTTCTATCACTGAAACTTTGTAGCATTGAGTAGAGGCCTGAGCCCACAAGGGCAGGCAGAAAGCTTGGCTTCCTCTATTGCCAGGGAAACCCAAGTCTCCCTCCTGCTCTTTGTGGTGGCAGCCATCTTGGTTGGGTTTATTTGCATATTAATTCCTGATTGGCTGGTGGGTGTGGTTGGTGGGTATAGCGGAGGTACAGTCAATTTGCACATTACTCTTTTATTAGATAGGACTAAATGCCCAGTGCATGAAAATTCCCTCAGCCCCGCCTGACCCCTCACAGTCAGGGAACTCTCAGGGGCGGGAGGCGGCGTCTCGGCAATCAGGGGAAGGTGACACCCCCATCACACCTCTGCTACCGCCACTGCCAGCAACATAGCCTCAGCCAGCCCTGGTTACCTGAGCCTCGGACAACCCTGGAGGGCTAGGCAGCCACTATCCAAGGCTTGCCTGCGCCTCGGGCTGGCCCTGGGGGGCTGGGATCTGAGGGGACTAGGGGACTCCGGAGGCAGGTGCGCGGAGCAGCCGCGCCTGTCTGGGAGTGGGTCCAGCCTTGTTGCATGCCTGCCACCCCAGCAGGGCTAAGGGGACTGGGCATCGCCATCTTTTAGGGGAGGACAGTCAATTAGCATATTCCCTCCTTACTGGCTGTGGGCACCACTGTCTTTGAAGGTGGTGCAGTTAATTAGTATATTCCCTCCTTATTGGCTGTAGGCGCTGCTACCCTGTTTCCCAGAAAGTAAGGCATCCCCCGAAAATAAGACCTACTTCCAGTTTTGCCTCTCACTGTAATATAAGGCATCCCCCCGAAAAAAAGATCTCCCCGGTAATATTTGTATTCTTGAAACTGAAAAAGCCTGGGCCACACAAGCAGTTATAAGGAAGTGGGTCAATTTAATGCTGCTGCTTGTTATGCGAGGGAGCCAAAGAGGTCTGCTAGTCTGGGATGCACCCAGCACTCACCGCGCTAAAGACATGAAGAAATTTCTTCACAAAAGAAAAATAGATCAAATAATGATTCCCACAGAGAGGACAGCCTATCTCCAGACTCTTCATATTGCAATAAACAAGCCATTCGAGGACAATTTGCACAGGGAAATTAATGATTACATTGAAAATAGAATGGAGAGAAATCAGCGTGGAAACTTTGTGAAACCTAAACTGCAAGAGGTTGTGACTTGGGTGAAGAATTCATGGGAGAAAATCACTGACAGTTGCATTGCAAATGCACTACGAGCAGGCTACTTTGACAAGAAGTACTCTTTTAAGGACAGTGCTATTGCTAAACAGGAGAGATTTGGTCCACTGATTCTGAAAGAAATGGAGTCACAAGAAATTCACCAGGAAATTCAGGGTTTAGACTGTTATGATGATGTTCCAGAAGATGATGACATGACTGTCACTGAATAAATCTTACTTTGTGTTCATACCGGTAAATATCAGTATCAGTAAATGTACCATAGATTGCTGTACATGGAAATAATGGTAATAACAAGAAATTCTTGATACCGTAGGATTCACAGTTTGTCTGGTTATGCTGGTTTGTGATGACAACTACTACTGTATCATATACAGGTAATAAATTTCCTTTTTTTTCGTTCAACAATAAATGTGTACCATATTCTTCTTCATGCAAAAATAAGACATCCCCTGAAAATAAGACCTAGCGCGTCTTTGGGAGCAAAAATTAATATAAGACACTGTCTTATTTTCAGGAAAACAGGGTATCTTTAAGATGTTGCGAGGGTCGATTAGGATATTCTCTCTTTATTAGACATGATATCCACAAAATTTCGTTCTTCTAAAGACACCATACAGGAGCCTTATTTTGACCTTAAGAGGTCGCCTTCTGCTCCGGAGGGCTCCCGAAATCTAGATCTGGCTTTGATATAGCTGCAATGATCAAAAGTTAGCTAGAGCAGAGTACTGCTCTATTGTCAGGCAGGCTATTGGCCCAATTTTAATTTTAAGAATCAAGTTCAAAAGAGGATTTTTCTTATTAAAACAAACAAACAAAAAACCTAAACACTATTATACACATCCACATTTTCTCTTTCTTACTTTTCTCTATTCTGTTTGACTTCCTTTCATTGATGTGTTTCCTGACCAGCAAATACAATGGATGGTAGGACAATACAATAAAAAAATAAAATAAAATAAAATAAAATAAAAAGATCATTTAGACTAGCAGGCACCAAACTTTTTCATCACAAACCACTTTTTATTATTTAACACCATCACACTATCCTTATTAGTCATTCTTTGGTGCCTTCATTGAAGTCTGAAGTCCATATTTTTAAAATCTGTCTACTAAATTAAAATTATCAATAAACAAAGTTTACTTTAAAAAACTAATTAAACACTTTTATTATAGATCAGAGCTTCTTTTTGTTCAAGTCAGTTCTTAACCAGAAGGGACATACAACTCCAGTTAAAAACAACTCTAGAGTCTTGATATTTTGGTTAACCTGACTAAAAATGCTTAATTTTTTTCAGTTTTAAAAAGAAAAATTAGCTTCCTTGGCAATTTACCCATAACCTTGTTAATTTAAGGAACCAAAATCAGGAACCACTAACTTAGACCAACACTTTTACTTTACAGGTTAGTCAAAACATAGATTAGACCCTGAAATGGAAATGAATGTGCCTAAAGTCACAAAGGTAATGTTACAGAAAGGCCTCTATAATGAGATGTAAGACTCTAAATTCTCAGTCCAATGTTCTATTTGTTACATGATGCTGACTGTGAAAAGCCAAACTGAATTCAGATTATTCTGTGGCAGGGACAATGTCTTACATCTCTTTGGATCTTCGACTGATTCTTCTACAACATAGCTAGAGTTACAATGAATGCTTATTCACTAATTATATGTAATCAACTAGTAGTAATCTAATAATTTCACTTAAGAAATCTAAATTTTAAAGGTGAAGTAATAAAACTTTTAGAATATTAGAGCTTATCTTCATGACTTCAGGTTTGAAAAAGATACAGAAAGCACTACTAATTCAGGAAAATACTATTAAACTTCATCATATTAAAAGTTAAATGGTTTATTAAAAACACCAGTATAAATGAAACAGAAACCCACAAAGAGGAAAAAAGATATCTATTAAGTACAAACAAAAAAGGATTTCATAACCAAAATGTAAAGAACTACCACAAGTCTATAAGAAAAAAGACAACTGCAGATTCCAAAATGGCAGGACATGCTCCCAGGACCAGACCGGAATTATAACTGCAATACAGAAAAACCATCCCAAATAGTCAATGGAAGATTAGCTAGAAAGAACCCTGATAACCAAGGACAGAAAGTGGAGACTGGTAAGAAGTGCTAAGGCACAAAAGGGCTGGCTGGGCTCCCACAAACAGCACCCGAAGGTCGGGAGAGATAGCTCAGCTATGCAGAGTTCCCACTGAAAACTCAAGCTGAGCTCCCAGCCCAGAGCACCAGAACGAAAAAGATGCCCACTCACGTAACATCTGGTTGTGAAAAGCGGCAGCGATGCTGTCTGCCAGCAAGAGACAGCAGGAAATGCAGATAACCTCTTAAAGTGCCAAATCACAAAATATTGTTTGCAGTCATTCACCTTGGGCTCTGGGAGAAGGAGGACAGAGTGGATTGGAGCTATGTGAGCAGAAGCCAGGGTTGGGGACTCTGGGGTTAGACCTTGGAAGGCAGACACCCCAGTTGCCTGTGCTGAGTCATTCCCTCATGCCATGATGGACCTTTGTTATCCAGGCGATTTTTGCCTGGGGAGAAGGCAGTTGTCCCACCATACTGAAAACCCCTTTGCCCCACTGTGTGGGGTCTCTGAGGTCCACTAAGAGACTGAGAATAACAATCAATCTGCAAGTAGAAGCAACTGCCCCACCCTGTGGTAATAGTTGGAAGCAAATCAAGACTAAATACGGGGGAAGGGGGGGGGGGGGGACACACACACCAAGATAGCAGCATAGGTAAACACCTGTCATGCTGTCCCACACAACAATTTCAAAACTACAACTTAACCACAGAACAAACATCATCCAGAATCACCGGAAAGCTGGCTGAGTGAAAATTTCACAAATAAAAGTAAAGATAGGACACTGTGACTCAGAGGAGCGGCAGAGGGCAGCATTGAAGATACGCGCGGAGTCAGAGGTTTGGAGCCGTGTGCGCGCACACGAGCAAGCGAGCGGAGAGGACGGGCGACTGCAAAGACAAAGGCGTCCCACTGCACTGATTCCCCAGTTCCGGGCAAGGTCCGGGGAACCCACACTCATACAGGGTGAAACTGGACAGTAGGGAAGCACGCTGAAACTCGGGTGCCGCAAAGGTCTGAGAGCTTGTGGAGAGGGCGTGTAAACTTGGGAACAACAAAGATGCACGAGCATGGAGAGAGGACTCGTGACTTGCTCTTTCAATCAGGAAACCACCAGACTGCATTGTTTTACAACCCTGAGCGAGACTTTGGGTGTGCAGACTCATTTGGGGAGAGGCTGAATTGTCCAGCAGTGGGTAGAGCTCAGGGACAGTATTCTCTCAGAGGTGCGTGCAGTCATTACTACCCCGGCACAGAGACCCAGGTGCGGCATAGGGCGGAGCTGATGCTGCCTGCTCATCCCGGAGCAGGATGGGCAGAGCACAGCTGACCCTCACAGTCAATTGGCCTGGAGGTCAAACCCTCCTAGTGCTAACAACAATAATCAAGGCTTACCTTCAACAAGACTGTGCAACTCATAAAGGGATGCAACAAGAGTATCCACCTCAGGTAACTGGGGAGGCTGAGCCACTGTCCCTTAGAGGACATCTACCATACAAAGCTAATCGACCAACTCAGAAAAGCAACCACCATGCAGAGACATGGAAAGAAATCAGATGTGAAAGAAATGGAGGGGAAAAAAACGACTGGACATAGAGTTCAAAACCATGGTTATAAGGTTTTTCAAGAGGCTCCTAGAAAAGGCCGATGAACTTAATGAGACCTACAAGAAAATGAATAAGACCTACAAGGAAATGAATGAGACCTACAAGGGTATCAAAAAGGACCAACTAGAAATTAAGCATACACTGACTGAAATAAAAAATATTATACAAAGACCTAAAAGCAGTCTAGAGGACCGCAAGAACCAAGTCAAAGATTTGAAATACAAAGAGGCAAAATCCACTCAGCCAGAAAAGCAAGAAGCAAAAAGAATCCAAAAAATTGAAGACAGTGTAAGAGGCCTCTGGGACAATCTCAAGCATACCAACATCCGAATTATAGGAGTGCCAGAAAAAGAGAGAGAGCAAGATGATGAAAACCTATTTGAAGAAATAGCGACCAAAAACTTACCCCACCTGGTGAAAGAAATTGACTTAAAAATCCAAGAAGCTAAGTCCTTGCGCGGCCCCGCGGAGCGGACACCCCGGACTTCAAGATGGCGTCAATTGTGCCATTGAAGGAGAAGAGACTGATGGAAGTCAAATTAGGGGAGCTGCCAAGCAGGATAATGATGCGGGATTTCACTCCTAAAGGCATTGCTGGAGCATTTCAAAGAGGTTACTACAGGTATTACAACAAGTACATCAATGTGAAGAAAGGGGGTGTTGCTGGGATTTCTATGGTGCTGGCAGCGTATGTGTTTTTTAACTACTGCTGTTCTTATAAGGAACTAAAACATGAGCGACGACGGAAGTACCACTGAAGAGGGCCCAGTGTGGACTCCACATTCCTGACCATGACCTTTGCCCAGCGCCTCTGAGTCCTTTCATATTGTAATGTAACACCTAAGAAAAGGTGGCTGGTAAAAAAAAAAAAAAAAAAATCCAAGAAGCTCGCTGAACCCCAAACTATAGGGATCTAAAGAGGACCACACCAAGACACATCATAATTAAAATGCTAAGAGCAAAAGACAAAGAGAGAATATTAAAAGCAGCAAGAGAAAAACAGATGGTTACCTACAAGGGAGCACCCATACGATTGTCAGCGGATTTCTCAATAGAAACGATGCAGGCCAGACAGGAGTGGTAAGAAATATTAAAAGTAATGAATAGCAAGAATCTATAACCAAGATTACTCACTCTATTCAGCAAAGCTATCATTCAGAATTGAAGGTCAGATAAAGTGCTTCGCAGATAAGAAAAAGCTAAAGGAGTTCATCACCGCCAAACCGATATTATATGACATGCTGAAAGATGTTCCTTAAGCAGAGGAAGAAGAAAAAGGTAAAAATATATATTATGAACAACAAATACACATCTATCAACAAATGAATCTAAAAATCAAGTGAATTAAAAATCTGATAAACAGGATAAACTGGGCATAGAGAGGGAATGGACTGACAATTGTTGGGGCGTGGAGGTGCAGCAAGAGTCTGGACAAAAATTATGCACCTATGGGAGTGGACAGTGGGCAGGAAGTGAGGGCGTAGGGTGGGATGGGTACTGGGTGGAGAGGAGCTATATCGGGAAAAAAGGGGGAACAATGTAATTAATAAACTGAACAATAAAGATTAAATTATTTTAAAAAAGACTAAATACAATCATACTGGGGGCAGAGGCAGATCTCTGGAGGCTTTGAGTCTTTGCCTGATCTAATTTGGGGGTAGGAAAAACAGACCTTGGTGCACATCTTGGTCCTTTTCAAAAGCACCCAACCCCAACAGAGGGAATCACAAGCTGTGGATAGCTCCACACAGTTTGTAAGTAGAGCCCAGTCAAAAACTGTGTGCCATCCTAGAGACTGGGAGGCATAGCAGATCTACCTAATACACAGTTACAAACCCAAACAGCCAACATAAACGGAAATTGGGGCTGGGGGAGGGGGGATGGAGAACAAGTCCCAAAGAACGAGATAATTCTCCAGAAGAAGAGCTAAATTAAGTGGATATAGGAAATTTTTTAGGCATAGAGTTCAAATTAATGATGGCAAAAATGCTCAACAGCATGAGAAAAGATATAGTAACTATGAAGAATTACATAGCACTAATGAAGAATACAGTGGAAGAATTACACAGCAGATCAGAGGAAGCCTGAGGATTGGATCAGTGAATTAGAAGGCAGGATAGAAAAATAACCTCTCAATCATAGAACAACAAAAAAAATTAAAAAACAGGACAACTTAAGGGAGCTGTGGAACAACATATATAGGAGTGCCAAACGGAGAAGAAAGTGAGCATGGTTAGAAAACATGTTTGAAGAAATAATGGCAAGAAAAAGGCCCTAACCTGGTGAAGGAAAATGTCTTACATGTTCAGGACGCACAGAGTCCCTAGCAAGAAGAACTCAAGTAGGCCCATGACCAAACACATCATAATTAAAATGGCAAAAATTAAAGACAAAGAGAGAATCTTAAAAGCAAGAGAAAAGCAATTTGTTACATACTAAGGAACTCCCATAAGGTATTAGCTGATATCCCATCAGAAATTCTATAGGCCAGAAGGGAATGGCAGGAAGTATTCAAGGTAATGAAAAGCAAAGATCTGAAACCAAGATTACTATATCCAGCAAGCTATCATTCAAAAGAGATGGTGAAATAAAGAGCTTCCCAGATAAAATAGGCTAAAGGAGTTTGTCACCACCAGCACTGCAAAAAATGCTAAAGCGACTACTATAATGCAAAGAAGAGAAAGAAACAAATGGAACTACATCTAAATAAAAAGCTTCTGCACAGCAAAAGAAACCATCAACAAAATAAAAAGGGAACTCACTAGAAGGGAGGACATATTTGACAATGATACATCTGATAAAGAGTTAATATCCAAATATATAAGAATTCATGCAATTTAACAAAAGGAAGACAAATAACCCAATTTAAAAATGGGCAAAGGACCTAAAGCAGTGGTTCTCACCCTTTCTAATGCTGCGACCCTTTAAAACAGTTCCTCATGGTGTGGTGACCCCCAACCATAAAATAATTTTTGTTGCTACTTCATTGCTGTAATTTTGCTACTGTTAATGAATCGTCATGTAACTATCTGTGTTTTCCAATGGTCTCAGGTGACCCTGCTAGCGGTTCTCAACCTGTGGGTAGCAACCCATAGGTTGAGAACCGCTGCTCACAGGTTGAGAACCACTGCTGTAGAGCCTAAGACTATCAGAAAACACAAATATTTACATTGTGATTCATAACAGTAGCAAAATTACAGTTATGAAGTAGCAATGAAAATCATTTTATGGTTGGGGGTCACCACAACATGAGGAGCTGTATTAAAGGGTCACAGCATTAGGAAGGTTGAGAACCACTGACCTAAAGAGACACTTCTCCAAAGTAGATACACAGGTGGCCAAGAGACATACGAAAAAATGCTCGAAGTCACTGATCATCAGAGAGATGCTAATTAAAACAACAATGAGGTATCACCTCACACCTGTCAGAATGGCTACCATCAAACAATCAACAAATGGCAAATGCTGGTGAGGATGTAGAGAAAAGGGAACCTTCGTGCACTGCTGGTGAGAATGCAGACTGGTGCAGCCATTACGGAAAACAATACAGTCTCCTCAAAAATTATATATGGAACTTTAATTTGACCCAGTGATCTCACTCGGAGGAATATATCCTCAGAGACCTGAAACACCAATCAGAAAGGATATATGCACCCCTATGTTCATAGTAGCACAATTCACAATATCTAAGATCTGGAAACAATCAAGTGCCCATCAGTAGATAAAAAATAAAATAAAATAAAAAAGCTGTGGTACATGTACACCATGGAATACTATGCAGCAGTAAAAAAAAAAAGGATTTCTTGCACTTTGAGACAGCAAGGATGAACTTGGAGAATATTATGCTAAATGAAACAAGTCAAACAGAGTAAGACAAATATCACATGATCTCATTCATATGTGAAATCTAATGAACAAAATAAACTTGAAGAAAATGGATCCAGAGATATAGAAGCACAAAACAGGCTGCAGAATCTCAGAGGGAAGGCTGGAGGAGGGTGGGTGGATGGGAAGAAAGATCACCGAAGAATCCAGAATACTAACAATAGCAAATGCTAGCAAGAATGTGGAACAAAAGAAATTCTCATCATTGATTGGGGAATGCAACAGCCACCTTGGAAGACAGTTTGGCTCTTTCTTACAGAATTGAACATACTCTTACCATACAATCTAGTAATCACACTCTCTGGTATTTACCCAAATGAGTTGGAAACTTAAGTCCACACAAAACCTACAGTCGATGTTTGTATCAGCTTTATTCATAATTGCCAAAACTTGGAAACAAGCAAGACGGCTGTCACTGGGTAAATGGGTAAATAAATTGTAGTATATCCAGACAATAGAATATTATTGAGTTATAAAAAGAAATGAGTACCCTGGCTATCGTTGGTTAGAGCATCATCCCATGCAGGGAAAGGTCAAAAGTTTAATTATTAGTCAGGACATATACCTAGGTTTTGGGGTTTGACCCCCGGTTAGGTTGGGGCTTGTGCAGGAGGCAGCCAATTGATGTTTCTCTCACACATATTTATCTCTCTCTCTCCCCCTCTTCCCTACCTCTTCCCTTTTTCGGAAAGTGAGTGTGCATGCCCTCAGGTGAGGATAAAAAAGAAAGAAATAAGCTATGAAGCCATGAAGAGGACAGAGGAACCTTAAATGCATATTGCTAAGTGAAAAAATACTATCTGAATTGCCTATGACTCCAACTATATGACACTTTGGAAAAGGCAAAACTATGAAAATAGTAAAATAATCAATGGTTGCTAGGGGTTGGAGAATAGGAACAATAAATAGGCAGATCTCTATTGATCTGCAACTATACTACTAACAGAACCTAGCAGAACAGAGGGCTGATTTGTTTCTTCCTTAAAATGAAATACAAATTAATTTTTGCAAAATGTACATAAATAACACTGATAATAAACACTATGTTCTATATTAGAAAAAGAGGTATCTTTAAAACACACACACACACACACACACACACACACACACACACACACACACACACACAAACACTGTTATTTAATTATTTAACATCAGAGCCACAAAACAAAGTCATTTTTTATTCCTGTGTTTTCCTTAGTGAAAGAAGAGATATAAAACAAGTATTTACTGATACAACTGAGCCAAAAGGAGCTACACTATTTCTACATGAAAGGAAAGTTCAAAGTGGTGCCCTCCTCAAAGAAAAGCCCCACCTCAGCCACATCAATTACTACTAACTAAAACAAAAACAAATACACAGAAACAGCCACCTCCCAAACCAGAGGCTTGACTACGAGCCAAAAGAAACTATATATTAATTTGTTCAGAGAAATTAGGTGCAACAGCCAACCCAGCCAGTTCCCACAAAGTACACACCTTAAGAAGAACCTGAGTCACCCACAATCATTCGGACAGTTTCTAAACAAGAGAGCAAGCACTGCATGTGTAGTGAAAAATAAACATTAAACCTCCAGAACTATTTCTTTCACACACACACACACACACACACACACACACAACATACACACGGAGTGAGAAGCTGGGCTGGGAAGGAATGGCACTTACCAAAGGTCAACCTCTTAGTACAAATTTGTTCCAATCTCTTTGGTAAGAGCACATGGGCAGAACCCACTCTTTACACAGAATTTACCAAACATTAACCAATGTCCATAGCAGCCTCATGAGGTAAATGATGTTTTACAAATGGGGGATATATATCCAGGTGACTTGGCTCCTGGGCAACCAATATTCTCTCTGCCTTTTACCTGCTGTGTAAGACTACTCAAAAAAAGACTACCTAATGCCTGCTTAGCACTCTGTATAAAAAGCAGCTCTCAATTCCACACATAAGAGACGATGTTTTGAGATGTAAAGTCTAGCCCTGGAAAGTTTTTACTCAGTGGTTAGAGCTATTGGCCTGCAGACCAAAGGGTCTCAGGTTCAATTCTGGGTCAAGGGCACGTACCTCGGTTGCAAGTTCCCAGGCCCCTGCATGTGGGAAGCAACCAATCTATATGTCTTACATCATGTCAACGTTTCTCTCTCTCTCCCCCTCCTCTTCCCTTCCCTATAGAAAGCAATGGAAAAGGTATCTTTGGGTGTGGATTTAAAACAAAAAACAAAAAAAAAGATGTAAAGTCTATACCAAAGGGAGGGTTGCTGTGCTTACCACTATCTTTGTCAATTATAATTAAAGAATTCCATTAACTAGTTAAGGAAGCAGCCTTTGTGTACTTTTTGCCTATACCTACAGGCCTGTCTCCAAAAATGTGTTTGTTTTATTTTACTTATTATTATTTATTCAATCGGTTGCTACAGAAAGCAAAGTCCAAGGTGAAGTCCCAGATCTTATCACGAGACAAAAATTCCAGCTGAAAAACATTGGTCTTTTTTTCCTTCATCCTTTTTCCAACTTCCACTAATTAATTCCTAAGGAGTCAAACAACCATAGAACTTTCACAGTGTCCATCCACTAAGCAGTAAGGAGAGAGTCTCAGAATAGTATGGACACTTTGCATCCGCCTATGAGCATGCAAACCACATTCATCAACTGAAGTTGCCACAGCTGATGTGTTACAGGTGACATAACACAAATCATCTCTGTATCAAAGGCACAGATAACACATAGATATCTCCTCTGAAGCAGGTCAAGAGAAAAATAAATGAATTGAAATTTCATTGATAATCACATTGTCCAAACTAGTCTCTCATAACTGTCAAGGAGATGCTTATCAGAATGTGCAGGGCAAGAGAGGATGCAAAGTGGTATAAATACAAATAATGTATTTTACAAACAAAAATTGGCACTTTCATCTGCAAGTAGCTAGAAGAATTTTTTTATTAGGGTTGGAGTTTGGCTTAGGATTAGAGTAAGAGTTAAGATTAGGTTCAGTTTTAGGGACAGGGTTAGAGTTAGATTTAAATTTATTATTTGGGTTTTAATTAGAGTTAGGGTTAGGTTTAGGTCAAGACTTTCTTTTTATCATTATTAAATTTATTAGGTTGACATCCCATATAATGAAAGCCCAGCAACCAAACGGTGGAATGACCAGAATGACCGGTTGACCAATCACTATGACATGTACTGACCACCAGGGGGCAGGTGCTCAACGCAGGAGCTGCCCCCTGGTGGTCAGTGCGCTCACACAGTGGGAGCGCCACTCGGCTGACCAGCATTGAATGGCTGCTCCGGCTCGGCTGACTAGGATGAGCAGCGCTCCCACAGTGGGAGCAGCCACTCAGAGGCGGGTTCACAGCCACTTTGCTGGCAAGGGTGAGTGTCTGCTCCCACAATGGGCCTCTAATTGATTAATAAAATTAGATACATTTAAAGTGTACAACTCTGTAATGCATCATCTGTATTTTGCACTTTGTATTTACCACTCAAAGTCACATCTCTGTTAGAAAAGCTAGAAAAGCCCAGCTGGAACAGCTCCGATGGCTGAGAATCATCCCAGGCACCAAGAGGTCACTGGCTCGATTCTCAGTTCGGACACATGCTCAGACTGCAGGATCAATCCCCAGCAGGGGCTGTGCAGGACATAGCTGATCAATGTTAATCGCTCTCCTTGCCCCTTCCTCTCTTTAAAAATGTGACAAAAACACGTTTTGAAAAAGAAAGAGAAGAGCTAGAACAATATTTTAGTCAAAAAGCCTGGCTTATTTTGTTCAGAAATAAATACAAAACAGAATATACAAGTAGATCTCCGTTTCAAAGGTAAATAAGAACACTGGAAGAAAAAGAGGAGCTCCTTCTTGATAGGAATGTCAATTGTAGAAAACACAAAGGCACCCAAGATAACTAGTGTAGGCTAAAGTGCATGTTCACTTTATAAATAACTCCAGTGCACCTCCAAAGTCACTCATTCTTACTAGCAGTCTTCAAAAAATGCATTACCGAGGGATATACAAGCTCTCGATTGGTCTGAACTCCAGTGTCGGGTGAGACTATAGGGACCCAGACTCATATGGGGAGAAACTGCACTGTATGGCATGGGACCGGAACACAGGGGCAGCTTTCTCTCAAAGGTGTTTGCACAATTACTGCAGGACACTGAGACCCAGGGGCCTCTTAGGGCAGGACTGATGGTCAGCCATTGCTGTTTGCTCCGCCTTGTTGATTCCGAGACCCCATCCAATTTACAACACCACCCAAGCTGAGTGCAGAGGCTTTTGCATATGAATGGCCTGGCCTTTTGCAATCTAAAGTTACCTAACAAACTGTAGCTGGGTCAGAGAGCCCCAGAACTTCCAAAAGAAGGCCGAAGGCTCCACAGCAGCATGCATTGCTTCACACCTGGGCCTCATCTGGGCACCTCCAAACCCCAAACAAAGAAGAGGAATCTGCAGGTCTCTCCATAGCTCCTGCTACATAGCCTCAAGCTAAATTTGCACCTCTTTGGAGATCCAAGAGCCAGTGTACCCAGTGGTCAGAATGGGACCACCCAGATTACAGCTCCTCATATCCATAAGAAACACACTCAGAGGGCAGACTCAGTGAGCACCAAAGCCCCACTAAAGCAAGTCTTGCCCCATAAGGGTTTCTCCAGCACAGAAGTTCTCCCATCTTAAACACAACTGATCCTCACAACCAATTGGCCTGGAGGTCAATTCCTCCCAGGGTTATCAACAACAACCAAGGCTTACCTACAACAAGACTGTGCACACAGCCCACAAATGGGTGCACCAAGAGTAAGCACCTCAGGTAACTGGGAGGCTGAGCCACTGGGCACTACAGGACACCTATCAACACAGGGAAGCTACTCTATCAACACAGGAAAGCAGCCAAAATGCAGAGACAAAGAAACAGGTCACAAAAGACAGAAATGGAGGAAAGCAAACTACTGGATATAGAGTTCAAAACCATGGTTAAAAGATTACTCAAAAATCTTCTAAAAACTGAGAAATTTAGTGAGATCCTCAAGGATATGAAAAAGGACCAACTAGAAATTAAGCATACACTGACTGAAATAAAGAATAATATCCAGAGACCCAACAGGAGACTAGAGTCACGAGTCAAGTCAAAGATTTGAAATACAAAGAAGCAAAAAACACCCAACCAGAAAAGCAAAAAGAAAGAAGAATCCAAAAGTATAAAGACAGTGTAAGAAGCCTCTGGGACAACTTCAAGTGTATCAACATCAGAATTATGGGGTGGCAGAAGAAAAGAGAGAGCAAGATATTGAAACATATTTCAAGAAATAATAACTTTTCCTACCTGGTGAAAAGTCCAGGAAGCGCACAGAACCCCAAACAAAAGAAATCCAAAGAGGATCACACCAAGTCACATCATAATTAAAATGCCAAGAGCAAAAATCAGAGAGAGAATATTAAAAGCAGCAAGAGAAAAACAGTTAGTTACCTACAAGGGAGCACCCATACGATTGTCAGCTGATTTCTCAACAGAAATGATGCAGGCCAGACGGGAGTGGCAAGAAATACTCAAAGTGATGAATAGCAAGAACCTACAACCAAGATTACTCTACCTAGCAAAGCTATCATTCAGAATTGAAGGAGAGATAAAGAGCTTCACAGATAAGAAAAAGCTAAAGGAGTTCATCAACACCAAACCAGTATTATATGAAATGCTGAAAGGTGGTCTTTAAGAGGAGGAAGAAAAAAAGGTAAAAATAAAAATTATGAACAACAAATACATATCTATCAACAAGTGAACTGAAAAATCAAGTGAATAAAAAAATCTGAACAGAATAAACTGGTGAATAGAATAGAATCAAGGGCATAGAAAAGGAGTGGACTGACAATTTTCGGGGGGAAAGGGGTATGGGGGATGTGGGAAAAGACTGGATAAGGACAGTTGGGGGAGGGTAGAGGGTAGGGTGTGAACCAGGTGGAGGGGAGCTTTGGAGCGGGGACGACGGGAACAATTGTAATAATCTGAACAATAAAGATTTATTTTTTTAAAGAGGAACAACAGGTGAAACTTAAATATACTCTCAGATTTAAAAGTAAATAAATACTCTGAAAAAATGCATTACGAACACTATCACATACACATGCTCATTTCTGACATTTTGCTTCTTTTCCTAAAGACTGCTGTATAAGCCACTTCAGAATGTAAGAATAAATAGTTTTCAAAGATTAAATAGGGCTTCAACAGTGTCTTGTAACACTAAATTGATGTTAGGTGGCAATATGTTTCAGACTCCTCAGGAATCATCTAATGTGGTTCTTTTTACACTTTTTAAATAAGTTATGGAATTCTTCCTCCTTAAAAAATAACTTTGTATCAGATGCCTACCCACCTTCTTTCAGTCCCATCACATTAAAAGGATACAAAATCATCCATGGCTAACAAATGCAAAAAACGGATCCATAAATCATTTGGAAATGTGCAACATCACCTCTTATATATCCAACTCTGGTGTCCAGTCTAAATAGCTTTTCCCATATTTCTATCCTTATTCACAAGCAGTTCTAGGGGCTATTCTACTGAATTCCAGGACTAATGTAATTTGAAAATCACCTGTGTGGTCCACCCCCTAATTTTCCAATTACAAGTAAAATAAGAGCCAGTATGGTGTAACTGAAAAGGAAACAGTACAATAGAAGCCAATCACTCTTCTAGCCCTTGTCAGGTATATGACCTTGAGCAAAACTCTTAAAACTCTTTGAGATTTAGTTTCTTCATCATAAAATGGGAGTTTTATCCTATCAATGCCCTGTATACTTTCTATAAAAGTCCTCTGCAAATGGCAGAGCACTGCATAAAATAAGATGTATTATTTTTATTGTTAGGTCATTAGCCAGATGACATGATGCGTTAAGTGCAGCCAGAGCTGGAACGCTGGTCTCCTGACTGCCTGCCTGCCCAAGGCTTTTTCTACTGCTTCACACAATACTTGTGCTCACTGCTAAGCAACTGCTGTCAGCTTCTCAAACTTAGGTCTTATAACATCCATTTTTATCAGGAAAACAAAATGGTGCCATGCATAAAACAAAATCCTTAAAATTACATAAATATAAATGCATGGAATTTACAGTTTATGCAAGCCTAAAGGGGTGCTATAAACAATATACTTGCATTTTGAAAAATGATATATTGTGAAAGCTCATTAAGGTAGTAATGAAACAATATTGAATTTTATAGAATGAAGAGAAAGAAAAAGGAGAGGGAGAGGAAAGAACAGGGAGAGGGGCAGAGTGAGAAACATTGATATAAGAAACACAGATAGATTGCCTCCTGTACACTTGCTGACTGAGGATCACACCCCCAACCGAGGTATAAGCCCTGACGGGAAATTAAACCTGAGCTGCAACCTTTTTGGCATACAGAACAACATTCCAACCACTGTGCCACCCGACCAGAGCACTAATGAAACAATTCTGACTATTCCGAGTTGCTGTGCTCTAAATGTGCTGAAAACAGGAATGCCTACAAGGGGGCTGAATAACAGGCATACACACTAATGAGAACACACTGATTTAAACAATTAAAAATCTCTCAAAGCCACACATGATTGAACTTCCATGTGTGTAATACAGTTTGATGAAGTTACCTAACCCACAAATTATAAATTAACTAGAGGACTGGTGTACGAATTAGTGCACAGGTGGGGTCCAGCCAGCCCGCCCCATCAGGGCTCATCTGACCGGGCTGGCCGCTGGGAGGGAATTCGGGAGGCTGGCCGGCTGGCTCCACCCCCTGGTCACACTCCCAGATGAGGGGACAAGTTGCATACTACCCTTTTAAAATATAGGATACAAGAGAGAATGGGCACACCTCTGCTTCAAGCCTTGCATGGACAATGTAAGGAGGGGACTGGGTACTGGCCATTTAATGCTCATTCCAGTTCCACCAACTCTCCAGCCACTGAGCTCCTTCACTCATAAGACTAAAATGATTCTCACTGTTTCACCTGTAGAAAGGGTGAGAAAGAAACAGTGATATTAAGAAAAAAATAAAGCCAGAGATGTCATTTAAAGGTAGCATGAGTGAAAAATAAGTGTGTGTGTTATATGTGGTTTGTACACACACACACACACACTATTCAAAGAATTTTTAAGACTAATAAAAACCTTCCTTCCACACAAAAAAAGAAACTTGGAAAATACTACCAATATAATTTATTTCGAATGTAGATTATTTTTATTTATTTTTTTTTAATATATTTTATTGATTTTTTACAGAGCGGAAGGGAGAGGGATAGAAAGTCAGAAACATCGATGAGAGAGAGACATCGATCAGCTGCCTCTTGCAAGCCCCCTACTGGGGATGTGCCCGCAGCCAAAGTACATGCCCTTGCCAGAATCGAACCCGGGACCCTTCAGTCCGCAGTCCGACGCTCTATCCACTGAGCCAAACCGGTCTCAGCCGAATGTAGATTATTTTTAAAAGTTGTGTTTACAAGCTAATGCCTATTCATAAAGTGATTCATTTGGTAGAAACATACAGTCATCTGAAAGCAGTGAAAAAGCTACAGCTTTAAATAGCTCAATCTAATTATTTAGACTTAAAGGTTATAGTAGCATTTCTTGAAAATATATTACTCATCACTGCTCTAATTAAATATCTTTGTACAGGAAACATGGAAAACAGGGTAGGCTAGTTGTACACAAGTCTATCACTGACAATGGTTAGAAAAGTCAAACCACATTTAAACTGTTAAAATCAGCATACTTCATTATTCTGGAAATTTCGCATCACAGACCATAGCATTATGGACTACTTTCAGGGAGGCTGTTTTATGAAACTGACTCACCCTGACCCATCTTCAGGGTCTACGCATGTGATGA
Source organism: Antrozous pallidus (assembly GCA_027563665.1). Taxonomy (NCBI): domain Eukaryota; kingdom Metazoa; phylum Chordata; class Mammalia; order Chiroptera; family Vespertilionidae; genus Antrozous; species Antrozous pallidus. Next base: position 84,725,617 of record CM050520.1, read on the forward strand.
AACAATGCAATGAAGTAATGGGTCAATAATAATGCAACCAAGTTATATCCAAGCTAAGTAAAACTGGTCTTGTGCTTGATGAATATGCCTATCCAAAGTTCTAAGTAATTCTCTTATTTCAGTGAAATAGCACATTATACATGTGTGGCCTGAACATACAGGATGCTTGTTATTACTGTAACATTAATAACAAGAATTGACAGAGTATTTATTGTTCAAAAAGTAGTATTTCTGCCGAAACTGGTTTGGCTCAGTGGATAGAGCATCGGCCTCCGGACTGAAAGGTCCCAGGTTCGATTCCGGTCAAGGGCATGTACCTTGGTTGCGGCCACATCCCCAATAGGGGTGTGCAGGAAGCAGCTGATCAATGTTTCTCTCTTATCAATGTTTCTAACTTTCTATCCCTCTCCCTTCCTCTCTGTAAAAACTCAATAAAACATATTTTTTAAAATAGTATTTCTATTACTTCTACTAAATCTACTTCAATTTTGCAACAACTGAAGCTCAAAGAAAAAAAATAACTTGCCTAAAATTGGACACGAAGAAATGATGGTAGAACTTGATTCTTTTAACCCCAAATTTTGTTATATTCCTTAAAGTTAAACCTTTCTTTATTGGTCAGCATACAACTCTTCATTCATGAAACCTTTCACCCATTCAATTCTTTATCTAGTCAAGAAATATTTATTAAACATCTACTATATGTTGTACATTATTCCCTCGCCTTGAGTAAACAAAAAGGGTACACAATTCCTGCTTTAGGTGGTAGACAGGGTGTATTACAATGATCTGGGAAAGATTAATCTATTTTTTTTTAAGTACACCAATTGTAGGAAGTGGCAAACAGAAATGGGTAAGTGGTCAGGGAACTCATACAACTCAATAAAAGAAAGATAAACAACCCAATCAGAAAATGGTCAGGAGACCTAAATAGATACTATTCAAAAGAGGACATAAGGAAGGCCAAGAGACATATGAAAACATGCTCAAAGGCACTAATCATCCAAATCAAACGACAATTCAGTACCATCTCACACCTGTCAGAATGGCTAACATCAGCAAATCAACAAATGACAAGTGCTGGCAAGAATACGAAGAAAAAGGAACCCTCGTGCACTGTTGGTGGGAATGCAGATTGGTACAGCCACTGTGAAAAAGAGTATGGAGTTTCCTCAAAAAAAAACTAAAAATGGGCCCAAGCCAGTTTGGCTCAATGGATAGAGCGTCAACCTTCAGATTAAAGGGTCCCAGGTTCGATTCTGGCCAAGGGCATATGCCCAGGTTTCAGGCTCAATCCTGCAGGGGGTGTGCAGGAGGCAGCCAATCAACGACCCTCTCTCATCATTGATGTTTCTATCTTTCTCTCTCTCTCCATTCCTCTCTGAAAAATCAATAAAAAATAGATAAAATATATGTTAAAAAATAAAATAAAAATGGACTCCCATTTGACCCAGTGATCCCACTGCTAGAAATATATCCCAAGAAACTAGAAACACCAACCAGAAAGGATATATGTACCCCTATCTTCATAGCAGCACAATTCACCATAGCTAAGATTTGGAAACAGCCTAAGTGCCCATCAGCAGGTGAGTGGATTCGAGACTTGTTGTGCAGCTACACAATGGAATACTGTGCTGCTGTAAAAAGGAACGAACTCCTACCATTTACAACAGCATGGATGGACCTGGAGAGCCTTATGCTAAGCAAAACGAGTCAGTTAGAGAAAGATAAATATCAAACGATCTCACTCATTTATGGAATGTAATGAACAACATAAACTGATGAACAAAATCAGATCCAGAGACAAGGAAGCATTGATCACACCATCAAACCTCAGAGGGAAGGCACAGGAGGGTTGATATAAGGGGGAGATCAACCAATATATGCATGCATATAAGCCTAACCAGTGGACACAGACACCAGAGGGGTGAGGGCCTGAGTAGGAAGTGGAGGTGGGGGCAATGGGAGGAATAAAGACACATATGTAATATCTTAATCAATAAAGAAAAAGGGGGGGGATGGGTAAGTGGCAAACACAGATGAGGAAACCCTTAACTCTAACTATGGAGGCCAAGAAAGCTTCCCAACGGTTACAATGTTACCTGAATCTTGGAACATGGAAGAAATCCGGCAAGTGTATATGACACATTGAGGAAACTAGTTCAGCACAACTGGCTGTTATATCAGGCATAAAACTGGAAAACAGGTAGGGCCATGGCAATCAAGACCAGAATCAGCCAAGACCAGTTTGGCTCAGTGGCTAGAGCGTCGGCCTGTGGACTGAAAAGTCCCAGGTTCGATTCCGTCAAGGGCATGTACCTGGGCTGTGGGCACATCTCCAGTAGAGGGTGTGCAAGAGGCAGCTGATGGATGTTTCTCTCTCATCGATGTGTCTGACTTTCTATCCCTCTCCCTTCCTCTCTGTGAAAAATCAATAAAATATTAAAAAATAAATAAATAAACAAGACCAGAATCATCGATGGCTGCTACGGAAAATGAGCTTTGCTCCACAGGAGACAGAAGGCAGTGAAGGTGAGTAACATAATGAATGTATGCTTTAAAAAGATCAAACTGGCCCTGAGGCTGGGTAGCTCAACTGGTTAGAGTGTGGCCCTGATACACCAAAGTGGGGGGCTCATTCCAAGTCAGGGGAGTCAACCAGTGAGGACATGAATGGGTGGACCAGCAAACAGAAGGTTCCTTTTCTTTCTCCTCTCTCTAAAACGATTTTTGAAAAGAAAAATCAAACTGGTCTCAGTGTAAAGGATGCAACAGGGGATACAAGGCCAAAAATAGGCATAGCAGTTAAGATTCTACAGCAGTATTAAAAAATCTAAGTGCCTAAATTAAGGCAGTGAAAAAGACAATAAAGAGCAGGTAGCAGATTAAAAAGTTAGTTTTCAAAGCAGAATCTTAAAATTTAGTGATTGACAATACGTGGCAGGCAAGATTCAAGTAACCTAGGCTAACCCTCTTTAGGCCTATCCCACTGGAAAGAGATGGAGAAGCTGTTTTAGTTAAGCGTGAGTTCAGTTTTAGATAACTGAGTTGTGAGGTCTATGAAGTAAGTGTAAGGGAAAGATGTCCAATATACCAGTACAGTTAAAAATTGAGCCCTAAAACTCAGAAGAGATCAGGGACTAGGGTTGAGTGTAAACTGTAGTTTACTCTTGGGCCCAGTACTGGTTTTCCCAAGAAGAATATAGAGAGAAGAGACTGAGAACAGAATCTCAGGGAACCCAAATATTTAAGGGATAAAGAGAAACAATGCCAGAAGACTCAGAAGAGGACAGCACTGTAGAGGAGAGCCAAGATAAAGTGTTTGGAGATCCAGGGAAAAGAGAAATTCAAGAAAGAGCAAAAGTTACAATTTAAAATAAATTTTTTAAAGGTTGAGGGGACAATATTTCTGTAAGTGTTCTGTATTTCGGGTTTTCCAAACCCTTTAAGATGTCCACACCAAATAACACAGTAATTCCACATCTAAGAATCCTATTCTGAAGAAGGAATAAGAAAGCCTGACAGGGTTTTATAGACAGGATTATCTATAATGGCAACAAAATGAAAAGATTTTAAATTTATGAGAGAAATGGTTGAATAAATTACAGTATGTCCATACAATGAATATTACACACCATTTAAAAACTGAATTCACAGATTATTTTAAGTGATATGGAAAAATAGTCATGATACTGTTTGTTTTAAAAAAGGACACAACCGCCCAGCCAGTATGGCTCAGGGGCTGAGCATCAACCTATAAATCAGGAGCACACGGCTCGATACCGAGTCAGGGCACATGCCCAGGTTGCAGGCTCCATCCCCAGGAGAGGGGTGTGCAGGAGCAGCCAATCAATGATTCTCTTTCATCACTGGTGTTTTCAGCTCTTCCTCCCTCTCTCTGAAATCAATAAAAACATATTTAAAAAGGGGGGGGCACAACCATGCATATTCAGTGAAAAGTGATCCTGACTCAGCCCTTGGCAGTGACAATGGAGAGTCCTCACAAAACTCCAAAGAAGAAAAACAAGAAACTAGAAACACAGGTGGACAAGAACCACACTTGATGGTATATAATCCAAGAAATGAAGAGAGGGTAGTTGACAATGTAAGAAACTTGAAGTCAATGGGCCCAAGTCAAGAGAATGATCGAAATGAAATAACTGTCACTTCAATGAATGTGGAAGGTCATATGAAGGACGGAGTGAGGAGAACAGAAGTCAGTGTAGGAGGTGTTGCTAAAAATGACAGTGTGGACATGGAAGCTGACAGTTCAGGCACACAAAACTGCTAGAAGTGACAAGGAAAATCATCTAGCTGCTTCATCAGAACCAGGCCCAACACTGAATCAACCCAGTGCAGAAAAGACAAAAATGCAAGATGCAGCAATTCAGGCAACTCCTTCCTGCAACAGTTTTGATGAAAATCACCATCATCATCTGTCTGACTTCAAAGTTGATGAAAGTGTGCAAACTGCAAGTAACAACAAATCAACTCAACATTCATCTTTAAGTCCACAAGATTCCATCCATACCTCTAGAGAATTCAGGAGACAGGGCCCTATTACTGTACATTCAGAAGATCAGCTCACCGTGAAAGAGCCAATGTATGCACATGGTAATGATACTCCCGTAGATGAGATTAATAAAAATTCAACTGCTTCTTATATGAGGAAGTATCCACTTTACAGACAGGACTATAATCCCAAGCCAAAACCTTCCAATGAAATTACCAGGGAATATATACCCAAAATTGGGATGACTACTTATAAAATAGTGCCGCCCAAATCCCTGGAAATAGTAAAAGATGGGGACCCAGAAACCTTGGGGTATGAAGATTATCAAGATATCCATTCTTTAGGGAGAAAGCACATGCATGAGAATGTGAAAGAAACTGCAATGCAAACAGAAGATGGGGTTATTTCTGCAAGTCCAAAGGAGCCACAGCCGGACCTTAAACCCAAGCCTGCCCTGAGATCAGAGCATAAGGGGCCCAGTGTGGAGGGCGTGCCCCACAGCCCCACGGCAAATCCTCTGAAACCCACTCCCAGAACGACGAGAGACACTGGCACGGTCCCTTTCGTGCCAAACTTGGAAGACACAAACAACATATTAGAGTCAAGACTTAAATCCCGGGCCTCAAATCCCCAGGCCAAACCAAGTTCCTTTTTTTTGCAAATGCAAAAAAGAGCTTCAGGTCACTACGTGACCTCCGCAGCCGCCAAGAGTGTCCACACTGCCCCTAGTGCCGCTCCCCAGGAGCTCCCGAAGAAGGAGGTGGAAAGGGATCCGATGCCTCCTCCAGAGCAAACTCTTCCTCCCTCCGGTACAACGGCTTGCTCTCCTCTGCAGCCCCAGGTTCAAAACACTGGTGGTGGCCTAGGCAGTCAGAAGCCTCTTGACACCTCTCCTCCTCCCGTCACCTCTCCTCCTCCCGTCACCTCTCCTCCTCCCGTCACCTCTCCTCCTCCCGTCATCTCTCCTCCTCCTGTCACCTCTCCTCCTCCCGTCACCTCTCCTCCTCCCGTCACCTCTCCTCCTCCCGTCATCTCTCCTCCTCCCGTCATCTCTCCTCCTCCTGTCACCTCTCCTCCTCCTGTCGCTCCCAAACCCGTTTCTCTTCCCACACGTCAGCTGGCAGCGCTAAACCTGAGGACTCTGAAAACGTTCGGGGCCCGAGACCTTTCTCCAGCTCCGCTCCTTCGCCATTCGCCCTGGCCGTGGTGAAACGGTCTCAGTCCTTCAGCAAAGGGCGCGCGGAGGCCTGCAATGAGGGTGCCGCCACGCCATCGCCCGGGGACGCGGGGGAAGGGGAAAGTCCTGCTGCGGATACACCTGTGGACGTCCCACAACCCCGTGTGAGCAGTAAGGAAAATAACTAACTCTTCACACAGTGAGCAGAATTCCCAAATACCATCTCCAACTGACTACCCACCATTAACCCTTAAGAGGCAAAGTTCTCTAACATTCCAAAGCTCTGACCCCGAAGAGTTCCGACAGTCTGCTGACTGCAATCCGTTCTGGAGAGGCTGCTGCCAAAATGAAAAGGGTTACTGTTCCATCAAATACAGTATCTATGAATGGGAAGTCAAGACTCAGTCATTCCATGTCCCTTGATGCCCAGGACGGCCATTAAAGATTGCCCTGCCATACTGCCCTTCACCTCCTCCACTTCACAGAGCAACTTCGTTCTAATGGGAATGTTGGCAAATATATATTCAGATGTACACTAATATATTATCTACGAAAGTCTAAGAGTTTATGTTGTGGCTTTTAAGGCCAAAAGAAGAATTATCAGAATTTATAATTTATAATAATATTTTTTACATTTTTTGCCTTAAGAGCTGAATATGCTACTTTAGAACTTTAAGACGAGGTATTAATGACTTTCATTTTTTTCAAATGAGAAATAGTCATGTTGTTGTTGGTTTTTGTTCCACTTACTTGTTGACACATTCTCTACAATGTGACTTAGACAAAAGGATAAATTAAGAGTCACAGACATATTTGTATGATACGTGAATAGGCAAACCTAGAGCTGACATTGGCTGTCTCAGTGTCACAGTTTAATTGCAAATGTTTATAAGTTATACTAAAGCCTATTGTGTGCTAAAAGTATGATCTCTAGAAAACAAATGATGTTCAATAAGTATATTCAGTTCAACAGTTAATTGCAGTGATGAATCATTTAGTGTACAACTCTTATGTGTTCTTTGTGTAATTACAAAATCAGTGTCAAATTTATGGGGAGTACATTATATTTTAATATTTTTATTACCATAAAACACTTGGTTTTTTAATCTTTAGAACTTAAATTGCACAAGGTAAATTTTAATATTTTCTGTATATAATTATGTTATTGTCACACAGATATTACACATTTTATGTGCCAGAAGCCTTAAAAATCTTCCTGTGAAAATGATTTATTGTGACAGTTATTTCACATTTAATATATAGAGAGGAATAGGAGTTAGTTTATGTCCATATTGGAAAACTTTAAAGACTACTTGGAGGTTCCAGAAACCTTGGTTTTAATTAAAGTAAAAAGAGAAAATAAGGTCATTATGTAGTTCAGATGCAAATATTCTAAATAATAATATATATTTACTTTAAAGCTAAAAGTGTTAAGCAAAACAGTGCCTAATATGTTTGCTTACAAGTGTCCTAGAGTCTAGACCTTGTTAATATTCTGTTCCTACTTTAAGAATTTAATTGCGCATTTATTTTAAAAGCTTTGTCAAACAAGCTGATGTTATGTTAGTTTTCCCTAAAGCTGAGATACCTGCCTCTTTGGAAAATGTGTTGATTTTTCCCCCTGTTTAATAAAAGCAAGTTATAAAAAAAAAAAAAAAAGGGTACAACCATGCATATTCAGTGAACTATCTACACTAACAAAAGTGAAACATGCAAATTGACCGAATATACCTCTGCTATGCCCACAAGCCATACCCACCAGCCAATCAGGATCGAGTATGCAAATTAACCCAACCAAGATAGTGGTGGCCACAGAGCTAAAGCAAGCAGGAGGCTTGGGTTGCCCTCGGCAATGGAGGAAGCCAAGCTTCCTGCCCATCCTGACCGGCCCTGGCCTCCACTCAAGGCTACAAAGTTTCAATTTTAGAAGATAAATAAATCCCAGATACTTGCTTCCAGCCAGCCCTTGCCTCCAATCAAGGAGATGCTAGAAAAAAAGGAAAGAAAAAAAAAAAAAGGAGCTGGGAGCTTGGGTCACCAGGGGGTGATCAGGCCAGGATGGGATAGCAGTTGTGGATGATCAGGCTGGTGGGGGGTCAGGACAGTGGGGGGGGGGGACAGTTTGGAGTGAGCAGGCCAGCAGGGGGGCAACTGGGAGCAAGCAGGCCAGTCGGAAGGGAAGGTGAGGGTGAGCAGACTAGCAAGGGGGGCAACTGGGGGTGAGCAGGCTGGCAGATAGAGTGGTTAGGGGCAATTAGGCAGGCAGGCAGGTGAGTGGTTGGAGCTGGCAGTCCCAGATTGTGAGAGGGATGTCCAACTGCTGGTTTAGGCCCAATCCTGTAAACAGGCAGTAGGACATCCTTCGAAGGATCCCAGATTGAAGAGGGTACAGGCAGGCCTGAGGAACACCCATCCATCCACCACCCGTGCACAAATTTCATGCACCAGACTACTAGTGTAAAATAAATTTCATAGAGTAAAAAAAAGAAAAAGGTATAAAATACAACAAAATGTTAGTGAAAGTTTACATAGGTAATGAAATTACTTGTGCTTTTTTTCCCTCTTTACACTTTTTTGCACGTACCAAATTTAATAATGTTCACGTATCATTTTTTCTTTTTTAATACTAAGCTTTTTATTTTGAGATATCACACTGTGGCTTAAATTTGCATTCCCAAATGGCTATGCTATTGAACAGCTTTTCATAATGCTTATGTCATCTGTATATTCTCTTCAGTGAAATGTCTCTATGTCTTTTGCCATTTTCTATTTGTATTATTTGGTTTTTTACTGTTGAGTTTTGGAGTTCTTTATATATTCTATATACTGGCTTTTTGTTGATTTCATAGATGAAGGGAGAAAAAGAGGGAGAGAGAAACATCAATGATAAGAGAGAATCATTGATCGGCTGCCTCCTGCATGCACCCCCCTACTGGAGATTGAACCCGCAACCCAGCATCTGCCCTGACTGGGAATTGAACCATCATCTCCTGATTCATAGGTCCACACTCAATGACTGAGCCGTGCCAGCTGGGCTTAATTATTTGATTCACAGATGTTTTCTCCTGGTCAGTAGTTTGTCTTTTTATCCTTTTAGTGTGGTCCTTAGCAAGGCAACAGCTTTTAGTTTTTATGAACTCAATTTATTAATTTTTCCTTTTATGCATCATGTTTTTGGTGTCAAGTCTGAGAACTCTTTGCCTACATCTAGATTCCAAAAATGTTATCCTATTGTTTTTCCTAAAATATTTATAGTTTTATATTTTGTACTTAAATAAGTCTGTGATCCATTTTGAGTTAATTTTTATATAATTTTATATAATGTGTAAAGTTTTTTGGGTTTTTTTGGCCTATGGAAGTCCAATTGTTCCAGCACTATTACACTATTATTTTAAAAAGCTATCTTTCTTCTATTCAATTGTTGTTTTTCCATTTTTGTCAAAAATCAGTTTGTCAACTGAGTAATGGGTATGGAGTGTCTTTTAGGTGATGAAAATGTTCTGGAATTAGGTAGCAGTTAATGTACAATTTCTAGAATGTACTAAAAACCACTGAATTGTATACTTTAAAATATTAATATTAATTTTATAGTATCATACCTCAATGGTAAAAAATCCACTGAGGATATTCATGTAGGTCTCTAGTCTGTTACTCTGGGGGTTCTCTATTATGTTACATTGATCTATGTGTCTTTCCTCCACCAATATCACAAAATCATGATTACTGTAGTTATATGTTTTGAAATCTGGTAGAGTGATTCCTCCCACTTTTTCTTATATTTAGGGATTCTAGTTCCTTTGTATTTCCACTTATATAATAACCTTGCAAAAAATCTTACTAAAATTTTTATAGGAATTGTACTAAACTTGTATGTCAATTTGGGAAGAACTGATATCTTTACTATATTAAATCTTTCAATCTATGGAATAGAGCATTTATTTGGATCACTGATTTCTTTAATCAGCATTTTGTAGTTTTCAGCATGCAAGTCTTATCCATATTTTGTTAGATATATACTTAAGCATTACTTTTTGAGTGACTGTAAATAATATTTATTTCCAAGTATTCAGTGCAATTAATTTTTTGTATATTTATCTTATATCATACAACCTTGCTAATAAGCCTTATTTCTAGGAGTTAATCTATAGATTCCTTTCCACATAGACAATCATGTCATCTGTAAATAGGGTAAAGATATTTCTTCCTTTCTAGTCTATATGACTTTTATTTGTCTTGCCTTAATGCACTAACTAGAACTTCCAGCACTATCTAAATATCTACATATATATATATATATATATGTATATATATATATATACATATATATATATATAAAAGCCTAAACTACCGAACTGAACAACCGAATGAGCAGCTGACCAGTTGCTATGACGTGCACTGACCACGCAGGAGCTACACTCTGGTGGTCAGTGTCCTCCCACAGTGGGAGTGCCACTCAGTTGACCAACCTGTACCGGCAGCGCACTAGCTGAGCAGCAGCCACTCACTCCCTCAGTAGTCCCACAGGTCCAATCTCTGGAGAATGGGCCAGGCACTGATGGACCAGTGCTGCCAGCACAATCACAACATTGGTTATAAAGATAAACTTTCTGTTTCAAACTGATAACCTAATAACTTGGACAATTAGATTACTAAATACAATAATGGCAAAGACTATGCCATACATTGCTTATACTCCTCCTGTGTCTTGCAATAGATAAAGATATTGATTTAAGTTACTATTTTACATAATTACTAGCCAGATTTTTAAAAGGCCAAATCTTCAACTCTTTCTATATGAATTAGAATAGACTACATCAACATTTACATGATGAATATTTACAACCTATATAGAAACATAGTTTTTCTTTTTCCCACTTCTCAAATATCCCATCCAAATAATAAAAACGGGTTTCTTTTTCACATCTGGTAGGAAATGGCTAGATGAAAGGGGGAATATGCCCCTTTCAAATTATAGCATCTAAAGTATTAAATGGAATAATAATCATTTATCTAGTTTTTGCAGATTCCTTCTGAAATCTTTCCATTGACCACAATTAACAGTTTTGAAGCATTTAAAATATTCTCTCTTCCATGGCACCCACAAAGTCAGGTGGGGAAGACTCAAAATGAGCATTGGCCTCCATTCAGTCTAGATATAGATATGTATGTGGATATGGATGAGATAACGATAACTATAGACATTAGATATATAGATATAGATATATAGATATAGATATAGCTATGGATATAGATATAGATATACAGATATAGATATGTAGATATAGATATAGATATAGATGTAGATGTAGATATACAGATATAGATATAGATATAGGTATAGATATAGATGTAGATATAGATATAGATATAGAGATATAGATATAGCTATATAGATATACTAGGTGTACCAGTTAATAATGAGGATTTTTTCAATAGATGGAGTTACACATATGTTGACATAGATGCAATCTGATATGTATGCTGTTTTGTTGTATTGACAGCAAACTTCAAAACTTCCTATCAAATTTGCTAAAGATGTTAGTATCATAAATATTTTTACACTTAAAAATGTCAAATTTCACCCTAACCAGTTTTGCTTAGTGGATAGAGAGAGCATCGGCCTACAGACTGAAGGGCCGATTCTAGTCAGGGGCTTGTACCCATTGGGGGTATATCCCCGGTAGGGGGTGTACAGAAGGCAGCTGATCAATGTTTCTCTCTCATTGATATTTCTAACTCTCTATCCCTCTCCCTTCTTCTCTGTAAAAAATCAATAAAATAATTTTAATGTCAAATTTCATTACAAAAAAAAGAGCATTTGTAGGAAGTCTTAATTCATTACTTTATTTTGAAGAAAAAGTTATTGTATACTTTAGGAAGCTTATGGTGAACATGCTCCATCTCAAGATACTTGTGAACGCCGGTTTAAATGCTTTAAAAGTGATGATTTCGATGTGAAAGACAAAGAATGTCCAGGTCAACCCAAAAAGTTTGAAGACCAACAATTACAAACATTATGGGATGAAGACGCGTGTCAAACTCAAAAACAACTTGTAGAAAGATTAAACATTGCCCAGTAAACAATTTCCTATCGTTTACAAGTAATGGGAAAGATCTTAAAGGAAGGAAAATGGGTGCTACATCAACTGAACGAAAAACAAATGAAAAACCGAAAAGTCATCAGTAAAATGTTGCTTCAACGGCACAAAAGGAAGTCTTTTTTGAACCAAATTGTGACTGGCGATGAAAAGTGGGTTTATTTTGAGAATCTCAAATGCACAAAATCATGGGTTGATCCAGGTCAACCATCAACATCAACTGCAAGGCCAAACTGCTTCGGAAAGATGACGATGTTCTGTGTTTGGGGCGATCAGGAAGGTGTGGTGTAGTATGGGCTTCTAAAACCAGGTGAAACTGTTAATACTGATTGCTATTGACAACAAATAATCAATGTGAACCAAGCTTTGATCATGAAACAACCAGAATGTGTCAGAAGACACAGCAAAGTAATTTTGCTTCATGATGACACACCACCACACATTTCAAAACCAGTTAAAGGCAAGTTAAAAGATCTTGCCTGGGAAGTAATAACCCACCTGCTGTGTTCACCAGCCCTTGCTCCATTTGTTCTGATCGATGGCCCATGCACTTTCTGAGCAGCACTTCAAAACATATAAAGAAGTGGAAAATTGGGTCTCTGAATGGTTTGCTTCAAAACAAGAAAAGTTTTATTGGGACGGTATCCACAAATTACCTGAAAGATGGGGGAAATGTGTAGCTAGTGATGGCCATTACTTTGAATAAAGCACTTTTGATATTTCTCTTGAAATTATTGTGTTTTCTTTTATTACAAAATCCGCCATTATTAACCGGTACACCTAGTAGAGAGATAGAGAGAAAGAGAGAGAGGAAGAGGAAGAGGAAGAGAAGAAGAAGAGATAGAGATAGAGATATTAAAACTCTGTTTTGTACAACCAAGCTATAAAATAAAGGTAATATCTTTGCAAAACTCCTAATAGTCACTGCTTATTCCTGAAATCAGGCTAACCACCAGAAGCAATTAGTATCTGTCACCTCAAGTAGAATGGAAGTTGTAAGTTCCCACCCCAGCTCCAATGTTTGGTATGTATTTAGTTATAATCTTATTTCCTTTAGACCAGTGGTTCTCAACCTTTCTAATGCCTCGACCCTTTAATACAGTTCTTCATGTTGTGGTGACCCCCAGCCATAAAATTGTTTTTGTTGCTTCTTCATAACTCTAATTTTGTTAGTGAATCGTAATGTAAATAACTGTGTTTTCAAATGGTGTTAGGCTCTACAGCAGCAGTTCTCAACTAGCAGGGTCGCCCAAGACCATTAGAAAGATTGAGAACCACTGCTTTAGACCTAGACCCTTACAAACTTGCGAAGTCAACAATGAGCATACTGTTTTAGTTGTTAATCATCACACACACAAAAATAAGCTATTTTATTCTGCTAGTTTCATCTTCTAACTGGAATATAACCATAACCCAGAAAGTAAATTAAAAAGAGGAATGGGCCTCTCAGATCCTTACTAAAATATTACTTTACATAAAAATCATTAGTAAATTTTGTTTTCAGGCCACAACATATTAAAAGAAAAACAACAGAACTACCAGAGCCGGTTTAAATGCTTTAAAAGTGATGATTTCGATGTGAAAGACAAAGAATGTCCAGGTCAACCCAAAAAGTTTGAAGACCAACAATTAGAGCCGGGGTTCAAAAGCTGCCAAGTTTAAAAAAAAAAAAAAAAAAAAAGCTAATTTCTTTGCTAAACACTTTTCCTCTGTTTTCACGTTTTTTTCAAACTCTGTATGCATCCAGAAATCAAACCACTTAAGAAGTCCTGAAAAGTGGTACTTCTCTTTTCTGTTGTATATTCTGGAAAAGAGATGTTTTGTCTTATTTCTGAATCAAAAGAAAGCAGAAATCTTAGCTAGAATAATTTTCAGCAGATATGTGAATTTACACATCAAACAATATTTTTAAAAGTGGTAACATCCTATCTGAGGGCTTGATCTTATAAGACTTTGGACCTGTCTTGTCCTAAAAGACAGTTGCTCCCCTTCCAAGTCCCATCTTCCTGTTTCTCAGCCTCCTGTAAACCTGTCCAAAGAGCCATTCAAAGAAAATTTCAAAACAGCAACTTTAATCATTTCTAGCCATTTCAACACACTCCAGCTCTAGATTAAATTACTACAACATTCTTTATTTGCAATGACTTTTTGCTCCTCTTACCCTTGGTAATAATCTATTTCTTCCCTATAGATATACCAAAGCTCAGATTTTTCTAAATATCCCACATTCACACAGGATCTCTCAGATCGGAATCAGTTTGGTTTTATATTGAGACCACAGCAATTCTCAGCACAGAAAAGTAGGCATCTGACTCCTAAGGATGCAGTTTAAAACAAAAAGAATAATTGACATAATACCTTATTTGATCTTGTAAAGATACCCATTGTCTTCATATTACAAACACCAAGAATAAAGGTCAACAATGAGAAAATGAGCAGAGCAAACTCAGTTGATGCCAGACTTGCTATCCATGTCTGATGGAAACAGCACAGGTGCACCCAAATGCTTATTATATATCATAGAGAGAAATGTTTTCTATTTTCCTCAGAAAATAGTTTAATTTAGGGAATCTTTAAAGATAAAATTTTTACTTAAAAAAATAAAGCAACTCTGTAATTATTTCAAAATATTGCAAAAGGCAGTAAGGAATAAGAAGTTTATGTTTATCAAAAGAGGCAATAAAAGCACTGAAAACCCCTGATCAGCTACTAGAGCTACAGACTGAGTAACAGCTAACATCACTCACAGAAATGAACTGACTGAGTAAGAAAAATGTTGGGCCCTCAGAGGGTAACTCAGTTGGTTAGTGTCAGCCTGATATACCACGGTTGCTGGTTCGATCCCCTGTCAGGGCACATATAAGAATCAGTCAATGAATGCATAAGTAAGTAGAATAATAAATTGATCTCTCTCTCTCTCTCTCTCAAAAGTCAATTTAAAAAAAAACACAAACACTATGCCCACCAGTGTGGCTCAGTGGTTAAGCATCGACCCATGAACCAAGGGCACATCCCCAGGTTGCGGGCTCAATTCCCAGTGTGAGGTGTGCAGTAAGCAGCTGATCAATGTTTCTCTCTCATTGATGTTTCTATCTCTCTATCCTTCTCCCCCTCTCTTCCTCTAAAAATCAGTAAAAACATTTTAAATAAAGACAGTAAATATTAGTATTTAAAAAAGCAAAATGTTGGAATGTTAGTATTTTGAGCTCCTAATCTAGTGCTCACATATTTGCCATGAAAGAGAAAACAAATAAAATGTTGGATTACCATCTTCTCCAAATCCTCCTATTTAATAAAAGAGTAATATGCAAATTGACCATTATTCCAAGACAAATTGTGGTCAAAGATGGCTGCCCCCATGTGGACACAAGATGGCCTGCAGGGGAGGGCAGTTGTAGGCAGTTAGGGGTGACTAGGCCAGCAGGGGAGGGCAGTTGGGAGGGACCAGGCCTGCAGGGGAAGGCTGTTTGGGGTGACCAGGCCAGCAGGGGAGGGCTGCTAGGGGTGACCAGGCCAGCAGAGGAGGGCAGTTGGGGGAGACCAGGCCAGCAGGAGAGGGCAGTTGGGGGAGACCAGGCCTGCAGGGGAGAGCAGTTGGTAGGGAACCAAGCCTGCAAGGGAGGGCAGTTGGGGGGGAAACAAGCCTGCAAGGGAGGGCAGTTGGGGGGGATCAGGCCTGCAGGGGAGGACAGTTAGGGGGTGACCAGACTGGCAGGGGAGGGCAATGGTGGGGGGCAATTGGGCCATCCAGGGAGCAGTTAGGTGTCAATCAGGCTGACAAAGGGGTTGTTAGGGGGTGATCAGGCTGGCAGGCAATAGTAGTTAGGGGCAATCAAGCAGAGACAGGTGAGCAGTTGGGAACCAGCAGTTCTGGATTGTGAGAGGGATGTCCAACCGCCCATTTAGGCCCCATCCTACAGGGCGGTTAGAAATCCCTCAAGGTGTCCCAGATTGAAGAGGGTACAGGCTGGGCTGAGGGACAATCCCCACCCCATGCATAAATTTCATGCACTGGTCCTCTAATTAGAAGATAAAGTAATGTGAAGTGGTGGGGAAGAGAAAAAAAGATAACAATAAACAGGACTATTAATACTCTGACTAAAATCTGAAGGTCTAATTTCAAAGGGCATTATCTTTTTTAAAAAGAGATAAGCAGCTAATAATTTTACAGTAAGTAAAACCTGTTGTATTATAAGTGACATTTGTTGAGCGCTTAATTTGTATGAGGCATTATGCTAAGTGTTTTCCATAATTATTTGATTTAATTCTTACAAAGACAGCAAGAAAGTAGCTATTGTTATTTTACAGAGGAGAAAATAAAGGTGTAAAACAGTTAAGAAACTTGCCCAAACTGCTAATAAAAGAAGAAGCTGAAACACCCATCCAGGTTTTTAGACCCCCAAGCCTACTCACCACTATTTCCTCAGCAAGGCAAGCAGCAGTTCCAGGCATGGCAATGAAACTTCTTGACTCCACACAGCATCCTGTATCCCCACACACTCATCTCTACCAATCCCACACCCCTGAACTCATGCTAAATTGTTCTTAGTCATTTAGAACTTATTACATAGCTAGATAAATGTTGACTTCAAAAAGGTGGAAGGGAAAGTAACTTACAACTTTGGGCCTCTTTTCCAAAGCCTCCCTGTGCGTTCAGGCAAATTCTGCCTGTGTAGTGATTAAGAGCATGAGATTGCTGAGGTTCAAATGCTGGCTCTATCACTAACTTAAAATGTGGCTTTGAGTAAGTTACTCTACCACTTACTACTACCTTTGTTTCCTCATTCATAAAACAGGGATATCCATAGTATTGTAATAAAGATTAATCATGTAAAAAATGGAGAACAGTGCCTAGCACCTGGTAAGTAATAAAGGTTACTTGTGTTATTACTCTGCATGAAAGAATACTTAAGCTAGGAGCTTTGGGTGATATGGCATGGCATGCCCTCTCTTCCCAAGCTTGCAACCTAAGACAGTGCACATAAATAACCACAAACCAATCTGTAAAAGCACTACCAGTGTTAGCAAATGAATGCTTTAGATTTCCTAAGGAGAAAGTACTTGTAGCTAAAGAAATCAGGGAAGATCTCAGAAGAGGTGGCAAAGCTAGACCTTAATATAAAGTACAGAATATAATCATAGGATAGTAAAAAAAAAAAAAAAAAATGGGTTCAAGTGAAGAATTAGGGAGTAGTAGTAAATAAACCTGAAAATGTAGGCAAGATTAGGTGTCAGGTGAACAAGAAACCTGAAGGTTCAAATAAGGAGTTCAGATAAATACTATAATCATATTTTAAAATGTAAACTACTATTAATATTCCCTCCCAAGTGAAATACATGTATACACGAGAGAACAGAAAATTCCCAATTGGAGAGAGGGTGTAAATAAAAAATAAAAAAGAATAGCAAAGCAACTAAATTTGAGAAAAGCCATAGGTTTTTCCATTTACCTCTCCAAGGGCTTACAGGAGCACTCATATATCCTAACTTTATTTACTATTTTATTATTTTATTTTGGAACTCTGACAGTTCCCAAGCTCACTTAATGATCCTTTTCCTCCTAAACCTCTTACAGTTCTACAGTGCTCACTCTGGGAAACTCTGATACTGAAATATCTTTTACAAATGGACTGTGCTCTCACATGAGGGAGAGGAGTTATCTTTAGCCCTGAACCGTGTTTCAGAAAGACTTTTCCAAGACCACAGCTACTCTGGAAATCCCCTTATTATTTTACCCTAAGTGGCAAATAAACCAACTACGGAAGTACAATAAGTATCATACTTTGTTTTCTACTTTGAGAACAAAAAAAAATTTAAGGCTATCTTCTGACATTGATACAACTTGAATTAACTTCTAATTTCCTTGCTCAAAGTGGCCCAAGTGTTTCACAGATTATTTTCCTTTCCTAATAAAAAAAAAAAAAAGGGAAAAGAAAAAAGACTGGTAAGGCCTGTTTCTTCTTACTCTTTTTTCTCCCCATTTTTTAAAATCTTTTTGTTTCAATTTACCCTTCTCTGTTCTTCTGTCTACAGGTGATTTTTCTGTTATTGGCCCACTTTTGTCCTATGTACTTCTGTCCTCCTCATTTCTCCCACCGTGCTGTTCAAATTACAGTACCACCTTGAGCCTGTGGAATCTATTATGACCAGAGCACATGTTCAACTGTTAATAGGTGGCACCAGGGAGCACATGTTGCAGTTCCCGCATTCTGACCCACAGGAGATACTGTCCAACCACCAAAGCATGCCTTCCCGCTAAAGCACAGTGCTCTCAACAGTCCCAGCCTCCTGCAAGGGAACCTATCCACAGTCATGGTCTCTATGTTCCCATTTGCGTGCTCTAGAGTCTACCGGCTGAAACGTGAAGTGACAAGCACAGTTTACAGGTTAGGAAAGAAACACAGACGGTCTGGAAGGCTGGAGTGGCATCTGGTTGCACACCTAAAAGTTTCTCGTTTGAAAGTCAGAAGTTCTTCAGACGTAAGCTCGGCCCTTGCCAAAGTATCAGTACCCCAACCAGGAGCCTCTGCACAATTAGCGCACACAGGACGAATGACAACAAAGAGAATACACTTTAACACGACCTTGAAGTATTTACCTTCTAGATCACTTTCCTCCATACAGACTACCTAAATGTTTTCAGTAAATATTTCCTTGTGCTTTCTTCCTGAGTTAGATTTCATCTAAATAGGAGTAAGCATCCTGAATAAGGAAACTCAAATTGGCTAAATGCTGCAGACTGAAGGGTCCCAGGTTTAATTCCAGTCAAGGGCACATGCCAGGGTTTCCGGCAGCATGCAGGAAACAGCCAATCAATGCTTCTCTCTCATCACTGATGTTTCTATTTCTCTCTCCCTCTCCCTTACTCTCTGAAATCAATAAAAATATTTTTAAATAATAATTACTTTCTGGTTATCTAAAAATATAGAATGCAGCAGCATGAAGAAAAAGATAAGAATTAATTTAATGATGGCACATAACTAAGCTAATTAAGGTAGGTAACAATAATGTTTACTTAGTAGCCATCAAATTCTGTAAGAAAATAATTGTTGGTATAATTATGCAGTTTGTATCTTATTAGGTAGGAAATTATCTATTATGCAACAATAGTTATTTGTTGAACCAGACATCTAAAGCTACTGTCATAAAGTTGTTTATACATCCCAATAGAGCAGTAAATCATTTTTCCCTTTTAAAACTAAAATACACCCACACAAAAGTCCCCCAAACAGCTTCTATATTGAAATTACAAATTATTTATTTGACCAGTTTTCCTAACCTGCGAACTGAAGAGTCATTTTTGACTGAGCAAAAGGCAGCACACCCTCCCGCACCCAAAGACCCTGAAACCACTCCCGAGAGCAAGGAAAAGGGAAGTTTGATAACAAAAAGGAAAATAGAGGACAGTAAATAGAACAATTCCTAACCTCAATTTAGTTCTAATTTTTCCATCTCGATATTAAATCCATATCTACCCTGTAAATAAAATAATATAAAAATAAAAAATAAAGTGAAACTCAGTACCTTAGCCTGTACTTTTAGACTGTCTCCCTGACACAATGAGTTTTAAACAAAATCAAAAAATAATACTGAAATCCATCTAACACAAAACCAACTTCAAAATGCCTTCACAATCCTGCTAAATGTATTAACTGAACTTGAGCCTGGCTTGAACATAACAAATCTCAGCTTCTATGTCACACCACATGGTCAGCCATAGTACTCTATACTACCATAATTTTATAATATATTTGTATTGATTTCAGAGAGGAAGGGAGAGGGAGAGAGAGATAAAAACATAAATGATGAGACTCATTGACCAGCTGCCTCCTGCACGCTCCCTACTGGGGATAGAGCCTGCAACCCAGGCAATGTGCCCTTGGCTGGAATCAAACCCGGGACCCTTCAGTAGGCAGGACGATGCTCTATCTACTGAGCCAAACCAGCTAGGGTTATCCTTTTTGTTTAGACAAGATTATGAGACCCAATGACTATATTTTAATCATGACTCATTCAGACAAGCCAAGACATACTACTAAACAAAAAGTGAACTGCTGACTTAGAGATCTGATGACACAAAACAAATTCACGTCTGCCAGGAAATAGTGTTTCCCTCTTGGCATCAAAAGCACCACGCCTAGTCACTTTAAAAATAGACCTCTTAATAAGGGGGATGGAAGCAGACCTGAATTGGGGTGGTGAAAACACAATACGATATACAGATGATATTTTATAGAACTGTACCCTTGAAACCTCAATAATCTTATTAACCAATATCACCCCAATAAATTCATTATAAAAATTTTATTTTTTATTTTTAAAAAATATTCTCTTCCAACTATGTAAAAAATGATTAAGTAAATCAAGCACTTATTTTTTAAGATAAATAAATAAATAAATAAAATAGACCTCTTCACGCCACATTTTGTCATGCAAAAAAATAATAATAATAAGTTCAAAACTTTAGGGTCCAATCTACGTATCTATATAAACAAGGTAAATCAGTCAAACTATCCAATACTGAGGATAATAAATAAAGGACAACTACATCTACAAATCAGCCGTAAGAATTTATTCAATTAACTTCTTGGTTACAAAAAATAAAATTAATGTTCAAGAACAAACATGAGATGAAAACTGATGAGTTAAATCGATAATATTTGTATATGTTAAAAT
This sequence comes from Antrozous pallidus, assembly GCA_027563665.1. Taxonomy (NCBI): domain Eukaryota; kingdom Metazoa; phylum Chordata; class Mammalia; order Chiroptera; family Vespertilionidae; genus Antrozous; species Antrozous pallidus. The sequence continues at coordinate 84,746,081 of CM050520.1, forward strand.
AAACTACCACAAGCTAATTCTGCACACGTCAATACTATTTTTCTAAATATATTTTTATTGATTTCAGAGAGGAAGGGAGAAAGAGAAAGAGAAAAGTATCAATGATGAGAAAGAGTCATTGGCTGGTTGCCTGGTACAAGTCCCCTTTTGGGGACTGAACCCATAACTCAGGCATGTGCCACAGAACTGAACCATGACCTCTGGTTCATAGGTCGACACTCAACCACTGGCCGGTCATCAATACCCTTCTTATCCTCCAAGGCATAAAACAGAAGTAGAGTCTTCTATTCTAAAAGTTGGTTTGAGAGCCTATATCTGCTTATCAATAAGTTGGATTACTGATGAATCTTTGTTCACCAGCCAAGAGAAGTGGGAGAATGAGAGGTGCATATGGCATCTCTCTTCTATGGCCTCCTAATTCCACATCAGTTTACAGTTATCCTTGTACTACAAGAGTATCGGTTTCAGAATGTAAGTTTCGTAAGCCCCCAGGAAAGCCATTCTAGTGAAACTGTTCCAGAGTTTCACTTTAACTTCATAACAGTCTAAATAAGAGGCCTAGCCCCGATGGATGAACACTGCTCTCCTGGTTTCCACTCTGATCTATAAAGTGCAAACTTACAACTATCTGTAATCCATAATCCATTTTAATATTCTGCTAGGACGTTACAAAATGTGGGTTTCACCAAAGGCACGGGCACAAAGCTAAAACTGGGATCCTGAAATACTAATCCTGTGCAGAATTGTTCTAATTCTCAAAAGAGTAGGGGAAATGCCCCCCCCCCCCCTTTTTTTAAGTAAGAAGAGCAGTTGGGATGAGACCCAGGACACCCTGGCGGGCTTTTAACAGACTGTCTCAATCACACTTTAGATAATAAATGGAGAAACTATTCTCTTCCAGCAAATAATCTGTTGTTATCCATTTCCCAAAGTTTGCTACAGCTATCACTTCTAAAACTGATGCGCTGTGTAAAAATGTATGATGCCCTAACAGGTTTGGCTCAGTGGATAGAGCATTGGCCTGTGGACTAAAGGATCCTGGGTTTGATTCCGGTCAAGGGCACATGCCTAGTTTGGGGCTCGATCCCCAGGAGGGGCATGCAGGGGGCACCTGATCATGATTCTCTCTCATCATTGATGTTTCTATCTCTCCCTCTCCCTTCCTCTCTGAAATCGATAAAAATGTTTTAAAATTAAAATAAAAATGTATAAATTCAACTGAGGATTCTGAATTTCAAAGCTAGAAAATCCATCCAGTTTAAATGTTTAAATGTTCAATTCCTGGTCAGGGGCACATGTTTTTTTCATCTGATGAAAACAAGAGTTCAAATGTGTTCAGTGATTTGGCCAAGGTCACACATCCTGTGCTGGAGTAAAGAACAAGAGCTAGGGTCCTCTGACTCCCAGGCTCCTGTTCACTGCAGCTGCAGGAACTAGACAAGAGTAAGCCCTGCTGTTCATCAGCGCTGAGTGTAGTGGGCACTTTTCCTATCCGTCTGTCTTTTAAAAGACACAAACCCTTTCTGTTCGCACAAACAGAGCACATGTGAGCTAAATCACTAGGCAACGTTCATTTCAACAAGCATGACACAACACTGAGGCACAACGCCCATGTTAAATAAGCAGAAAATATGACCCCATAAAGACTTTAACTATGAAGCTTCTTGAAGGCAGAAACTGATTCTTCTTGATCACTATATCCTTTAGGACAGTGGTTTCCAAGCTGTTTTTGGCCATGCCCCATCTAAGCATCTCTAAAATCCTGATGTCCCTACCCCCATGACTTATCATTCTTATTATTCAAAAAGTGAACTCCTGCCCTAACTGGTTTGGCTCAGAGGATAGTGTGAGCCTGCGGACTGAAGGGGCACAGGTTCGATTCCAGTCAAGGGCATGTACCTTGGTTGGGGGCACATCCCCAGTAGCGGGTGTGCAGGAGGCAGTTAATGGATGGTTCTCTCTCATCGATGTTTCTAACTCTCTATCCCTCTCCCTTCCTCTCTGTAAAAAAAAAAAATAATAATAATAAAATATATATTTTTTAGAAAGTGAACTCCTATTCACATGGAGGAAGCCTAAAAGGCCATTAACTTGGTCTAAACAAGCTTCCAACGAACATGGCATCCATGAAAGAGAAAAATAAAAGAACGAAAGGACAGTTGAAGGGCTGAGGAAGAAATTGTTTAAAAAACAATATAAAATGACATGAAAAAATAGCAAATAAAGTTTTAAAACATGTAACAGAGAACTGAAATGCATAAATGTCACAATATATATTTATAATATACTGTACTAGTATATGAGGTCCCTCAATTCACTCTAAATAACTCACTCTTGAATTGCCCCCCTTAAAAATCAAATTGCCCCCTGTGGGGCATTGGGAACCACTGCCTTAGAACATTATTGTTTACAGAGTTTCACGCACTGGCCAACAGACTGAAGACCACGGGTTTAATGCCCAGTCAAGGGCACATACCTGGGTTGCGGGTTTCATCCCCAGCCCTGATCAGGCAGTGTGCGGGAGACAACCAATCGATGTGTCTCTTTTACATCAATGTTTCTCTCTCTCTCTCTCTTTCTACCCCTCCTTTCTTGCCCCCTCCTTCTTTCTCTTCCACTCTCTCTAAAAAAATCAATGGGAAATATATCTTCAGGTAAAAATTTTTTTAAAAAACAAGTTTTGCTCCTAACACCCCCTAAAACAAAATTTGGAAGAGAAAAGTACTTCCATGAATATTTTTAAGTTGATATCTAACATTTTTCATCAAAAGCATAAATCATTGCAAAGGAAGTCAAACAAATGTCAATTTAAAACTGACATCTAAAAACAACAAGAGAGAGAACCAAGATGACGGAATAGGTAAACACCTATTGTTCTGCCCCGCGCAACAATTCAAAAACTACAACATAACAACAAAACAAACATCACCCAGAATTCCGGACAGCTGGCTGAGTGAAAACTCCACAAATAAAAGTAAAGGTGGGACACTGAGACTCAGAAGAGCTGCGGGAGCGCAGCCTTGAAGACGGAAACAGGTTAGGAGCCATCCTGGTCACGCACGCGGGCTGTAGGGCTGGAGCAGCAACCCCGGCTGGATTCTCGCCAACAGGGAGGGCGGAGACGTCTCACTACACGGATTCCCCAGCGCCAAGCAAGGTCTGAGATCCGGGGTACGTGGAGACGTCCCACTGCACAGATTCCCCAGCGCCAGGCGAGGTCCGAGGTCCAGGGGATGCACCCTGGAAGCCGGGCGCGGCAGAGGTCTCCTAGTCTGCAGAGAAACTGGGTAGCTGGGAAACTGTGCGACAGCACAGACTCGAGACTTGCTCCCTGGAAACCTGTCTCCTGGTCCCGGAAACCACCTGTTTTACAACCCTGGGCGAGACTTTGGGGGTGCAGACTCATTTGGGGAGAGGCAGAGTTGTCTGGCAAGGGGAAGAGACTAGCGGCTTTCTCTCGGAGGTGCCTACAGCCATCCCCATCCAACAGAGACCTGCGCGCGAGAGCGCAGCATAGGACGTAGCTGAAACTGAGGCTGCCTGCGCAGCTCAGAGACTCCGCCCATCCAACCTGAACACAGTCTCCCTTCACAGCCAATTGGCCTGGAGGTCAAACCCTCCTAGGGCTAACAACAACAAGCTGGGTTTAAATTCAAAAATACTGTACAACCCATAAAGGATTGCAGTAAGAGTACCCACCTCAAGTAACTGGTGAGGCTGTGCCACTGACCCTTAGAGGACATCTACCACATAAAGCAGCCACCATGCAGAGATATGGAAAGAAATCAGGTGTGAAAAAAATGGAGGAAAAAAGACAACTAGACATAGAGTTCAAAACCACAGTTATAAGGCTTTTCAAGAGGCTCCTAGAAAAGGCCGATGAACTTAACGAGAACTATGAGGAAATAAACAAGACTAACCAGGAAATGAATGAGACTTACAAGGAAATGAATGAGACCCTCAAGGAAATGAACAAGACCTCTGAGGATATGAACCAGACCCTCACGGATATGAAAAAGGACCAACTAGAAATCAAGCATATACTGACTGAAATAAAAAATATTATACAAAGTCCTAAAAGCAGTCCAGAGGGCCACAAGAACCAAGTCAAAGATTTGAAATACCAAGAAGCAAAATCCACTCAGCTGGAAAAGCAAGAAACAAAAAGAAGCCAGATAATTGAACATAGTGTAAGGGGCCTCTGGGACAACCTCAAGCATACCAACATCCGAATTATTGGGGTGCCAGAAAAAGAGAGAGAGAGCAAGGTAATGAAAACCTACTTGAAGAAATAGTGACTGAAAACTTCCCCCACCTGGTTAAAGAAACTGACTTAAAAGCCCAAGAAGTACACAGAACCCCAAAATATAGGAATCTAAAGAGAACTACACCAAGACACATCATAATTAAAATGCCAAGAGCAAAAGATAAAGAGAGAATATTAAAAGCAGCAAGAGAAAAACAGTTGGTTACCTACAGGGGAGCACCCATACGATTGTCAGCGGATTTCTCAACAGAAACGATGCAGGCCAGACACAAGTGGCAAGAAATATTCAAAATAATGAATAGCAAGAGCCTACAACCAAGATTACTCTATCCAGCAAAGCTATCATTCAGAACTGAAGACCAGATAAAGTGCTTCGCAGATAAGAAAAAGCTAAAGGAGTTCATCACCACCAAACCAATATTATATGAAATGCTGAAAGATATTCTTTAAGAAGAGGAAGAAGAAAAAGGTAAAAATATAAATTATGAACAACAAATACACATCTATCAACAAATGAACATAAAAATCAAGTGAATTGATAGGCTGATGAACAGGATAAACTGGTGAATATAACAGAATCATGGACATAGAGAGGGAATGGACTGACAATTCTTGGGGAGAAAAGGGATGTGGGAAGTACAGCAAGAGACTGGACAAAAATCTTGCAACAATGGGAGAGGACAGTAGGGAGGGGGAGGTGAGGGTGGAGGATGGGATAGGTACAGGGTGGAGGGGAGCTATCGGGGGATAAAAAAGGGGAAACAATGTAATTAATAAGCTGAACAATAAAGATTAAAAAAATAAAAAATAAAAATAAAAACAACAAAATGATTATATCACTAACTTAAATGCATCCAACAAAATGCAAATACCTCAGTAATTTGATACCCACCATCCTCCATTTTAAAACTCTAAGAATATAGTAGTCCTGCCCTAGCCAGTTGGGCTCAATGGATAGAGCATCAGCCTATGGGCTGAAGGGTCCCAGGTTCAATTCTGGCCAAGGGGCACATACCTCAGTCGCAGGATTGATATCCAGCCCTGGTTGGGATTCAAGTGGAAGGCAACCAATTGATGTATTTCTCTCACGTCGATGTTTCTCTCAGTGTGTCTCCTCCCCTTCCTTCCACTCTCTCTAAAAATCAATGGAAAATATCTTCGGATGAGGATTAACAACAACAAGAAGAAAAAAGAATATAGTAGTCCTATGGTTCAGACGGTTGAAACACCATCCCATGCACCCAGGAGTGGTGGGTTTGATCCCTGGTTAGAGGCAGCCTATGAATGTTTCTCCCACGTCAATGTTTCTCTCTGTCATTTGTACACACTCTCTCTCTACCCCCTCTCCCTCCCTCCCTCCCTTCCAGAAATCAATTTAAAAAACAAAACAAAAATACTGTAAGAATATAATCTTCATTTTCCTATGTGAAACATCATATTATTTCTCTTTACTTTGAAATTACATTTCTATTTTTTTCAGAGTATTTTAATAAAGTATTTTTCTCATACTTTAACAAAATATGCATATTAATTATTTTTTATTTATTTAAAGTATTTCTTTTGGATTGAGTTCTTATTACTGTTATTTGTATTATTCAATTGATTAAAACGATGCAAACAGATTCCAAATTTTGATAACTAAACATAACAAGTAATTTCTGGTTTTGCAGATGCAGTCTTAATAAGATGTACATAAATTTTAATAAAGGACAGTTTCACACCAGACACCAAAGTTTCAACAATCCCTTTGTTATACCTCAAAGAGACAGGTACAGTTGTGAGACTGCAGGTGAGAGAAAGCTTTCTCAGCTGTAAAGAGACCGAGGGCTAAAGAAAAGGGAGGAAAGCAGACAAAACATGATGCTGGTGTTGTCGTCGGACAAGTCGGTTTCGGAGGAAAAAGCATCAATGAATGTATAGAACCAGAAAACTGACTCTCTTAAAACTATCCAACCTATGTATCTTTCAGACATGTAACTGAATGTTTTTCTTTTCTTTTTTGCAAAATCTTTATGTCTGTTTGGAATTAGGTGAGATAGATGATGAATGTAAAACAGTGCCTGGAAACCATCAGTCAGATATGTTACTGCCATTAGGCATAGCTTATTATTTTATCCCACCTTTCATACATTTATTTAATAATATTAAAGTCTTATTCGTATATGATAGTATGGTCTATTTTTAAAACATACATGTAACTCAGTCTGCTAAAGAACAATGGTTCAGGACTGCTACTATCTTGTAACATTTCTACATTTAAAACTACTTTTACAAGACAAACATATAGATTAATTTGAGAAGAAGTGGAAGGCTTTTTATACAAATCTAAAAAAAATAAGTATGTATTTGGTTTGTGAAAATCTTATTTTTGACACTTAAATAAAAACTCAGATTGATTTACCTTCAAAAAGTTATTAAAAAACACATTTAATTCTACAGATATAAGGCCTATTGAAACTTCATTATGGCCCTAGCCCGTTTGGCTCAGTGTCACCCTGGGGACTGAAGGGTCTCAGGTACGATTCAGGCCAAAGGCATGAACCTTGGTTGCTGGCACATCACCAGTAGGGAGTGTGCAGGAGGCAGCTGATCAATGCTTCTCTCTCATCGATGTTTCTATCTTTCTATCCTTCTCCCTTCCTCCCTGTAAAAATCAACAAAATATTTTCAAAAACAAAACAACTTCATTATGAGGCAGACTTCAGCTTCCAGTATCTATTTAAAAAGACCTATGGTCCTGCTGGTTTAGCTCAGTGGATAGAGCGCTGGCCTGAGGACTAAAGGATCATGGGTTCGATTCCGGTCATGGACATATGCCTAGATTGCAGGCTCGATCCTCAGCAGAGGGCATGCAGGAGGCAGCCGGTCAATGATTCTCTCTCTCTCTCCCTTTCCCCTCCTCTCTCTGAAATCAATAAAAACATCTTCCTCCATTATTTTTTTTAAAGGCCTGTGAGGTACATGTCCAAGACAGAACGGCAAAAACTTTAGGATATCAAATCTAGCAAGTCAGACCTGCTTTATTTAAAACACTTACTGATTTCTCTGTGTGCTAATAAGTTTGTCTGGTATTCTAAGAGACTTGGATCCCATCCTTATTTCATCCGCTTCTACTCCTAATCTGCCCACTAAGGTTACATGGCACTGAGCAGTTAGCAGGCTTTAGTCTGACAAAGTTTCTCCTTTCCCCCAAATATATTTTGCCTCACTGGAAACTCAAAATGCAAAATATACATATATATCCCCATCACACCAGGCAAACAGGCTGGCGTGTGTGTGTGTGTGTGTGTGTGTGTGTGTGTGTGTGTGTTTGTGTATCCTCATCACACCAGGCAAACTACATCACAATTTTGATACAGGAAACTGAAGGACAAAATTTTAAGATATAATCGACACATTTTAAAATTCATCCTTCTAAAACGTAGAATTCAGTGTTTTTTAGTATACTCAGAAGGTTGTACAATTTCAGAATATTCTGTCTAATTTCAGAGTATCTTCATCACCCCAACGAGGAAATTCCACACTCATTAGCAGTCAGTCTCCATCCCTCTTCTCTCATGCCTTGTAGCTGCAGGCAACACTAATCTCCTTCCTGTCTCTCTAGTTTTTCCTACCCTGGACAGTTCAGACAGATGCGATCATGCAGTTCATGCCTTTGGCGGGCCTCTCACAAAGCTTGTTTGCCAGGTCTACCTGCACTGTTGCATTGCCAGCACTTCATTTCTCTTTATGGATAATTATATTTCATTGTATGGAAATAACCACATTTTTTTTACCCATTCATCAGTTGATAGACATTTGGGTTGTATTTGTTTTTTGGTTGTTATGAACAATGCTACTATGAATATATGCATACATGTTTTTATGTGAACATATGTTTCCTATTTCTTGGGTATATACCTAGGAAGGGACAAGCTGGGCCACAACAACTCCATTAGTATATTTATCTTTGGGAGAACTGCCAAACTGTTTTCTCAAGAGGCTATACATTTTACATTCCCATCAGCAATGATTAAGGGTTCCAATTTGTAAAATAAATTTTATTTTCCAAAATCAAATCTTCCTTTACAAGCCTTCTGCCTTCCTTTATAAAATGAATATGAGGCCCTGACCGGTTTGGCTCAGTGGATAGAGCATGGGCCTGCGAACTGAGGGGTCCTGGGTTCAATTCCGGTCAAGAGCATGTACCTTGGTTGTGGGCACATCCCCAGTGGAGGGTGGGGTGCAGGAGGCGGCTGTTCGCTGTTTTCTCTCATCGATGTTTCTAACTCTATCCCTCTCCCTTCCTCTCTGTAAAAGTTGAATAAAATATATTTTTTTAAATGAATAAGGAAAATAAACTTTTTTCCCCCCACAAATCAGTTGGTGTTTCAACAACTAGCTTTATGTAGACATGTTGTCTAGGGTGAACATACGCATTAAAAGGGAATATAAACAGTATGGCTATTAAATATTGAGGCTATACTAGAATATTCACAGTTGAGTATTGGGACTCATTTAATTACTGAAGGAAATTATACATTTGGAAAGTCCTCTTGAAATTACTTTTTTTAAGTTAAATCTCTTCTTTATTGTATAATATCAACTTCTACAAATAAAAACTAGATACTTTCTAACAGAAAGCTAAATTTTAGAATTCTTTGAGTGCATGAGCATGTGTATACACATATGTACAGGCTTAATCTCCATACCTTTCTCAAAACAGGTTTTTCTTTCAATTATTTTTTATTTGTTATCTCAAGTTTTACATATGTCTCCTTTTCCCCTGCTTGACCCTCCACCCCCAGCCACTCTCCCCCCGGGCAAGCCCCCACCATCCCAGTGTCTGTGTCTATTGGTTACGCTAATATGCATGCATACACATCCTCTGGTTACTCTATAACTCCCCCTCCTCCCCTACCATTTGTCTCTAGAACTATTCTTGTTCATCAAATTATGTTGATCATTAGATCCCACATATGAGTGAGCTCATGTGATATTTCTCTTTCCCCAATTGGCTTATTTCACTTAACATAATGCTCTCCAGTTCCATACATGCTGTTGCAAATGGTAAAAATTCCTTCTTTTTTATAGCACCGTAGTATTC